>CM074735.1:21134560-21734560 GCA_037367245.1 Phrynocephalus guinanensis | reverse complement strand
TGTGTACCTGCATTTGGAATACTTTACACATTTCTGATTGCCATGCATCTCAGATAGAAGCAAGATATTTCACAAAGCAGGAAAAGGTACAACTAAGTGTAACCAAATTGATTGTAAAATTGTAAAATGTCACCATATGTTACGTTTTGGATTTTTCTTAAAAGGCAAATCACTGGGGTTTAATTTTTGATGAATGGAATGGGGCAGAAAGAGAATTAATTTGCTTCGCTAATAATTTACATTTGTTTGTTTGTTTGTTTGTTATGCCTTTCTTCCTGTAAAGAGACCTGGGATAGCTCACAAATTACTTAAAAACATGCCAACTAAAAATACAACAACAACAAAGCAGCATTTAATAGTATTAAAACAATTAGTTTTAAGTGAATAAATAATAATTGTTTACCAGACAATAGCAAAACAACACCTCAACATCCCAAAATCAAAACCTTTTTGTTGCCCAATCCAATATAGTCAAAAGCCTCTCTAAATGGGAAGAGCTTGAGCCGGGGGTGTCTAAACTTTGGCACTACAGATGTTTGGGCTACAACTCCCAGAATTCCAAGCCTTATTGCCAATGACAAAAGACTGTGGGAGTTGTGGTCCAAAATTTCTGAAGAGCCAAAGTTTGGACACCACTGCCTTAAGCCATCTCCTGAAAGGCAGAAGAAAGGGAGTGAACTTGCGATTCAACAACCTTTGAGCAGCTGCTGAGAAGACCCTTTCTTGCATCCTACCAGATGTGTCTGCCAGGGCAGGGGGACTGAATAAAGGAGATTCCCTGAGGGTCTTAAGGGCTGGGGAGGCTCCTATGAGAAGATACTAAAACTCAAGATGACTCAATGAGTTTGTCTGGCAAAGAGATTTGGAGCAGGTAAAATGAAGGACTGATTCACACTTCACATTGTTGTTGTGGGCCTTGTAAGATCCCCAAGGTCTGTGATAAATGTTTGAGCAGGTCAGAAAAAAAAAAACAAAAACAAATCACTGTTCTATCCATGTCTATTAGACCAATAGCCAAATGGCACCAGAAGGCACCACCTAAATCACAAGACACCAGTTGGTGTTTTGGAAATGTTTACACTGACAGGAGTAAGGGATGTACTTGGTTCTCATTCAAATGATTTACCACATCATCCCACAGGAAGTCTGCATTTTAAAGCCCATCACAGTGTTCCATAGGAAACCCTAAAGCCTTGGAATCCATTTGCTAGAACAGCTTGGTTCCTCAGCTGCATAGAGCACATAACTGAGAGCTGCCAAACCAGTGAAAAATCACTGGAGACTTTTATGGGGTGAAGACTTTTAACAGCCCAGCCCTGTGAAGGACGCCACTCCTCTTGTCTTGATGACAGCCTGTCTGCTGCACACCAGCCTCAGGGGTGGGGGGTGGGCATTCTCCCTCCTAGTGCTATATATAAACCTTATGATGGGATTTATTTCGCAACACCCATATTCCGGTCCTCGTCGAGTTCTTGGGATTCAGCCGAAGGCAGCAGCAAAACAAAGTAGTAGAAAAACAAGAGCTCTCGGATTGTCCAAATATTTCCAGAGCAGTGCTTATGCAATCTGCAGAACACTAAGTACTTGAGAATTGTGCTCTGTTGATAGGCGAAAGAACACGCTTGAAAGGCAACTCCATTTGCCAACCAGCTTTCAACAAATATGTACACAAGCTGTGCCTGCAGACTCTTGCAAGACTTACAAGGCACCACCGTCTCCGCCTCCTCTGGCTGGAAAGGTTTCATAAGAGATTCCCCTTCTTTATTTCCTAGTTAGTCAATGACAAAAAGGCAGCCATCTCTGTCGGGGACCACTCTGTGTTTGTTTCATAAGGGAGAAAAAGATCCTGATTTCTGGTCTACCTGGAATCCAAGCCCTTGGATGTGGGGGCCACTTATTCCTTCTCCCTAAGCTCAATGGTGGCTCAGTGAACTAAGGCTTCCGAAAACTGTCGGCTGCAAAGTCGGCAGCTCGGTAGTTCGAATCCCGGGTGCCACGCAGCTGAGTGAGTTCCTGCTGATAACTCCAGCTCCTGCCAACCTAGCAGTTCGAAAGCATGTAAATGCAAGTAGATAAACAGGTATTGCCGTAAAAAGCGGGAAGGTAAAACAGTGTTTCCTTGTAGCCATGTCGGCCACGTGGCCATGGACTTGCACAACACTGGCTCTTCGGCTTAAATACGGAAATGAGCACTACCCCTAGAGTTGGACACGACTAGCACGCATGTGCGGGGGGAGTCTTTACCTTTTACCTTTAAGCATGCAAATATGAGAACTGTTTACACAGCATCAACAGGAAACTCTTCTGCCTGCCAGGATTGGGATGTGTGTGGAATGGCTGCAGGAGAGAGGAGAGCCACGGGTTGAGCACTCTAACCCACAACTTCACACCAGACTAGAACCATTCCTACAGCCTTCCAGCTGATCACCCCCTCAATCGCTGCTGAGAGCACCTGCTAAAATTCAGCTCTGGGTTCAGGACTCAAGGATTAGGAACCCGTCATGCGTTGTTGTCTGACTTTTAACTCCCACCAGCCTCGGAGAATATGGCCAATAGTCAAGGTTAACAGGAGGTGCGCTTACATATTTGGAGAGCCAGAGGTGGTGTGCAATGATAGAGGCTGAAACATCGGTGCAATGGATTCACAAGCCTTTCTTTGTCTCATTTACAGACACCTACACTGCTGTAGGTGCCTGGAGTAGGAACTGGCAAACCACTCCAGTATTCCTGCCAAGAAAACTCCATGGACATGGGGTCACGAAGAGTCAGTCGCGACTGTAGCAACAGAATACACACACACACATACACACACTAAGGTGGCAGCCACGACTGCACTGTACAACGGACTCGCCTCCCCTCCCCAGAACTAATCCAATTAGTCCAGATTCCAGCCATTATTCCATTTTCCCTTCAGAGATAACAGAATGTTTTATTGCAACTAGAAATATCCTAGCTTAACTTCCTTTCCCACTCTTCACTTTTAATGCATATGTGCATGTGCACAGAAACAAAGCTACGGCAGCACCACCCTCCTAAATGTCCACTCCCATTAGCTGCTATTTCGTGTCAGGCTTATGAGCTTCTTTGTAGTAGAGAGTCATGACAGATCTTTGGGACGACACTATCCAGAATGCTGCAACCATTATAGTTACTGATCATGTTGGATTGGGGAATGATCAGAACTGTAGTGCAAGAAAGGAGCTTTGCCATCAATATCCATGTAGGTTTACTAAGGTATATGTGTGAGATGCTGCCAAGTCAGAATCAAATTACAGCAAACCTAATATGGCTTTCAAGGTGAATGATACATTTCACGAGTGGTTTCCTCAGCACTACCACCCCAGATCATCTCTCCCCTGCACTCATGGCGGAATGGGAATTCGAAATCAGGTCTCGTGAGTTCTACTTCATCATTCTATCCACTACACCACATTGGACTACTTGACTGAGGGACAAGAAGATTGTAATTTAGTAGGATAGATATCTAAGCAAGAATTTGAAATAAAACCCTACAACGACAAAATATTCCAGTACTTTTAAAAGGACATTATAATTTCTTTATCACTGCTTGAAATTTCTATCAGAAATTTAATATTCACAGCAACCACAACCTGTAAATAATAACAAGCAGAACCTCCTAACTTAGCTTCCTCATACAGTAGTCTTCCTCTACCTTGATCTTGTTTTCTGACAACTCTTCCTTTCCTCGGGATCACAACTATCTAATCTTTTAGAAGACTAGAGATAAAATGGCACTTAATGTTTCAGGAAGACCACAGTGTTACAAACTCAGAGTTGGTAAAACTGGAAGGCATTCCCCTACCATTGAAGAACATGCAATAATGTGCATAGTATTAGAGTGGTAGTTTTGGATTATAGCTTCCATAACACACTTCACCCCAGCATTCATGGTTATGGCCTCACTGCTCGTTGGGAATTTTTGGAGGCAATTCTACAAACAGAATCAACTAGTTTCAAGGTAGCTAAGGAACAAATATCCCCATAATTGGTACTGCCAAACCACTCCGGTATTCCTGCCAGGACAACTCCATGGGCATGGGGATCACAAAGAGTCGGTCACGACTGTAACGATGCCACACACACACACACACACACACACACACACACACACACACACACACACACACACACACACACACACACACACACACACACACACACAAGATCCTGTCAAACCATGGCTTCACATATCAGCTACTCATACAGAAAGGTCTGTTTCTTGGAAAATTATTGACCAAAACAGCAACTACATGTTTTGCAACTTCAGTTCTACAAGGGCTAGAGACTATTTTTTAAAAAAGAAAGCTTAGAAACTGTGACAGGTGGGGGGGCTATCAGCTTGGCATGTCTAAACACTGGGTAAAAGCTAACAATATGGAAACTCTGTCAATGAGAGAGCATTGAGATAGATGGATTTAGGATATAATTTGAGCTAAATCAGTTTCTTATATTGATTCTTCCCAGAATCCTTCACAGCAAAGTGGGATTGGTTTCACTCCCCCACAACATAATTTGTTCAGAGGAGAGCAAAAATTGAAAACTAGAGCCAGAATCCTGTTGCAGATTTATGCCTGCAGGAGGGAATTTTCGTAAGTTTTTATTGTCAAATGCTGGCTCATTAGTATGGTGCCAACTGTGTTCTTGAGTATGTGCTCACAGTGTGTGTGCCCAAGAACATGATCAGCTTTGTTAATTAGCACCAACATGCAGCTAAGATCTATGCTATTTCCTTTTTTGGAAGCATAAACTATTACCAGGATCTTGGCCAGCAAACCATGATGTCGCATGAAGAGATTTCTTGTGCTTCAGTGAGTCATTTTGCTATAGAAAGCAGGGTGGAGAAAGGAAACTAAGAGAGTAGGTGGGAGAAGGAAAGAAAGGTTACTTCAGTCTTAAAATTGTGCACTCGGGGCACTAAGCCACTTTCTGTTGCCTTGTCCTTTTTGAAGTTTTCCTTCTTTGCTTCCTGGAGGTAGAATTTTAAGGCATGACATCTACAGCTTCAACCTGAAAAGGTGAGGTTTCTTCTCAGCATGCTTGCACAGTTTAAACATACAATAACATCACAAATGTGAAGGGAAGAAAAAGGGAAATCCAGCCGTACCTAAGGAAGCTGGCATGAAGGAAACATTAAGCTCTTAAGAGCTGTGTCAGAGCTTTACAAGTTTTGCATTACTCTAGCAAATCTTTAACTACCAGCAATGGTGGCAAGTGGGTAAACAAGGGATTTTTCCAGTAATTCATTAGCTGGGTTATGTGTCTGACGGACAGATTACCAACACAATTTACCTCAGAGAGTCTCCTGCTGGGCTTGAGCCAAAGTGGGCAGAGGAAACTTCTTTTAGGAATGTATGTTACAAACTAGTTCACGCCTTTTCGGCTCCCGGCATGATGGAGCAATCCTAATTGGGTAGCAAAGGGAGGGGGGCAATCTGCCACTGCTCAAGTCCTAGTGGCTTGTGTTGGCCACAGGGTGAGGTGAGGCCTTTCCGTCCTCTGCCGTACGTGGCAGTTCTTTGTTGTTGTTATTTATTTATTTATTTATTTATTTATTTTTATTTATTTATTTATTTTTTTTTTTTTATTTTTATTTTTATACCACCCGTCTTCCCCGGGAACTCCAGGCGGTTAACAATAGGGGTTAAAAGACCAATAAAACACAAAGTGACATCAGCAAAAAAAATATGGGGGGAAAGGAAGAGACAATAAAATAATAAGACAACATATTCACTGGTAATATTTCTCCATCCATGGCACTCTACAGGCCTATAATAGAGATATAGAGTTTAGTTTTCTCTGTCAAGATACAGGCACTGTTTTTCCACAGTAAACCCTCCAAATAGCAGTTCTGAAGGCTAGGATGGTGGTATCATTGCTGTGTTTTAAGGTGGACCTATTTTGTGTTGCGATGGAGGTACACAAGCTTTCAAGCTAACACAGAATTCTGCACCAGACAAGATAACTGCGCAACATTCAGGCATCCAGTTCCTTATGTGTAATTGTGGATTCTTGGCTGCCTTGGTCATTCGTTTCTTCATATTCCAGAGGAACAGTCTGTATATCAAGGTTTTACCAAGGTTTTTAATTCACTTCCAAGGCTCTCATCTTATTGTTTAGATTGATTTATAGCTCCTCCCCTGAGATGGCAGATTAGCATCAGGTGACACTTTCGGGCCAAAAGGCTGGGCACTGGTTTGGGAGAGAGGTGAAGATTACCATCACTACCACCTTCCCCATAGACCTCACCAGGTCACTGTTCAAAGAAGCAGTTGGAGCATCTCCAGCCAGCACATGGATGGGGATGCAGCTTGCAAAGGTGGAACAAATGATACACTTAGCGGATACCCCCCCCCCTCACTTCTTTCAAATTCTGAATGCAGTGAGCTCTTCACTCTTTGCTTCTGCCCCGCCACCCCAAATCCACCTCCTGAGAATATTTGTGAAACAGGTAAAATACCCTTCCAAACTTGATTAGGTCTACTGGGTGATGATTCTTCACCCATGTAGGAACATTGTGGCATTTGGATCCACAGTTTGTACAACTTTCAACGTACTGTACATCTGATGAAGCAGGTTTTGAGCCATGAAAATTGATAACCACAATAATTTTTCTGGCCTTTATATAGTGTCTCAAAACACTGTTGTTTGTAGTGTATCTTCCACCCCCTTTCATAAGAGGTTACCATTTCCTCAGATATCTATAGAGAGAAAGACAATTAACTCAACATCACTGAGTTTTCTCCCCTAGGTCTGGATTTTAATCCCCCCCCCAAAAAACACACAATACCACAACCCCCTATACATTTTACACCTTAGGCATTTAAGGACTACATCCTGGGCTACAAATAGCCCCCACCCCATATATATACTCTATACTTCTCCACATGCCTGCACAGAAAAAATGCAAACTGTCTTTTTAAAAATATATTTAGTTACTCTGAAAATGAGATCTTGAAATGAATTATGCACATACCTAGAGGGCTGTTTGGCAACAATTGCAGGATTAGCTTCCCAAGAAAAAGTGGAAGTGTCTGCACATAAAAGTGATGGAGCCAGCTGGCAATAAACTAAATATGAACAATGATAGAAAGTTAAGTAGGGAAGTGAGGTTTTAGCACTTGACCATCTGACGCTCCATAGAACAGAGCAGTGGTTCTCAATCTGTGGGTCCCCAGATGTTCCTGGACTACAACTCCCAGAAGCCTCTAACCACGTCTTGTGCAGGAAGGGGTTTCTGGGAGTTGAAGTCCAAGAACATCTGGGGACCCACAGGTTGAGAACCATTGGAATAGAGCAACTTCCCCTGTGTATCCAGAGTCATGCAGACATTATAATCAGCAAATGGAGGAATGATACATGGTTGGACACACCTCTTACACCCTTCTGACTTCCAACCAACATATGTTCAGCCATATGACAAATTTGTTATTGAATCTGTAAGCATTGAAGGAACTGGATCCTTTTGTAACTCTTGTACAAGAATGAGCACTGTAATTATAGGGCCTGGACGTTCTACTGACTCCTCTCTGTGAGCTCCACACAACAGGTTAGGCTCTGAGGGCTATTTCTGGCATCTGCTAGGAGACAAGCACTCACGCAGGGAGGCCTCCTTGGGAAAGCTGAAGGAGACAAAAATCCACTCCCACTGAAACCACGAGAAGGGCAGATTCAATGGGGACCACAGAAAAGGTTATCCAGGGATAACATACAACCCACAGCTCTTGTGTTCCTGCTGTGTGCCAGCAAAAGGAAATGGTGAAGCAAGGAAGACGGGGGCAGCCATGTATGGAATAAGGCAGCTGCAAATGTAATAACTTTGGTATTCCATTCCTTTCTACTAGCTATTCATGGTCCAACCCTTGTTGTTGATAAATGTTGTCTCTACACATCTCAGTTTATTGTTGGAAGAAAGGAAACCTGGAAGGGAGATGATAAAAACAATCTACACACTCACCAATAATTTTTTTTCAGTGTCACTCAGCTATTGCCTTCCGAAATGTTACAAATCACAATAATCCAGAAGGTAGAGTACATTTGAACTGCACTCCCTCAGTGACAAAAACAAACCACAAATTGGGTCATTAAAAAAAATTGTGGTCTGCCCCCCCCCATAAACTATGGAGACTTAAAACAAACATACAAACAAATCCTCCTAAAATAAATATGCCTTTATATCTTCGATGTAAAAGTGATTGGATTCTTTTGAGTGTGTTCCACTCAGTATATCAGGGATTGGGAACCTGATGTTTGTGGGACCAAAGAACCACCTTGTTCTCCTTCCCTCACCTCTGTCTCTGCGTCCAATAGTCAATGCAAGTTCACAGAGTCGTTCCTCATCTCCTTGTGCCTAACACTATCACAGGTGTAAAGCCTCACCAAGTAATGACCACATCTTCTGTTATTCCACTATGTGGCAATCGGCCATCCCACCTGCCCCTCAACATGAACTGGCCCTGGTCCTGCAGTGTCCCCGTATCAGTGAATGGCAGGAGGCTGGAGAAAACTGGGAACAGACCCGATGTGGTCCCTGCATTTCACATCCCATCCCAGTTGCACACAGATGTGCCAGATACTGTATATCAGGCATGTCCAAAGTTCGGCCTCCAGATGTTTTGGACCACAACTCCCACAATCCTTTGCCATTGGAAACACAGGCTTGGAATTCTGGTAGTTGTGGTCCAAAATATCAGGAGGGCCAAAGTTTGGATATGCCTGCTGTATATGAATGATCACACTGATAGGACAACCTGAGCTGAACCGGGATTAACTCTCACACCACACTGATAAATGCCAGGCTCCTCACCTTGTAGCACTCTCCTCAACGTTGTAAAAATAAACCAATTAACATATACTGTATATTGTAAAAAAATAAGCCAATTAACATATTTGTTCTGAAAACTAACTTCTAAAGATAGAAATGAAATCATTTAAATACAAGAAAGGCTCAGAGTGATTTAAAGGCTAAGTAAAAATGATGTGTTAGCTTTTCTACACTTGTACTGAAACCAAGCATTTCATCAATATTATGGATCACTCCCTGGCCCCAACTCACAGTATTTCTGCAGTTGTGTTTAATGCCTATTATCATGTATTTTATCGGGACATTGATCTGCCAGCTTTTCAAATTTGCCTATCTTTATTTCAGGTTATTCTCTCTCACACACATTCACACACACATATGCACACACGCACACACGTGTGTGTGTGTGTGTGTGTGTGTGTGTGTGTGTGTGTGTGTGTGTGTGTGTGTGTGTGTGTGTGTGTGTGTGTTCCTTGCCTTTTAGCATCCAAATTTGGCAGGGATGAGCGGGGGATGGGCATTATTGCTGGCAAGCAGAACAAAGCTAATGGCAACAGGCAGCTCTTGCTGGGTAATTATTGCAGGAGGAAGAATGCAAATGAGCCCTAATCCATCTCACACAATGCCAAAGGTCCTGGATTTGTATTAAACTCATCTGCAACACTGTTAAATCAGGAGACACAGAGACAGCCCAGAGTGATGCATCTGAATCACACATCGGAAACAGTGATTTGAAATGCTTTCCCACTTCCTCACAAATGAGTCATTTTTTAAAAAAAATTATTAACCCAGGAAATTAACAAACACTTTTGTGCTAAATAATCTACCCAGAGTGAGAACGGGAGCATCTATCATTGCTCCCTCACTCCATTCGTCACCACAGGTGGGCAGGACAAGTATCAATAAACCCTCTTGCATGTGTTGCCTTCTCATATTCAACCAGCTCTGGATCTTGGCGTCTGTGCTCCCCAAGAATAGCTTTGCTCATGTCATACACTTGCTACAATAAACTCCAGCCCATCGAGGTCCTCCCGGAATAAATTTGTTGATCAGCGAAGGAGCGTAGCAGGAGGGGTGAGCCGGAGACCAGCACCTCTTTCACCTCAAGGAGAATTCTCGGAGCATAAGTAGATCAACGCCAAGATTCAGAGCTGACTGAATATGAGCTTAGCTGTCTGGAGAGCTGCACACAGGACAATGTATTGTGAAGTGAGGCCAGAATGTGGCTGAAGCAAAGAAAACTTTCCTGGGCTTGTAGCAGAGAGACATCAGAGTCACTACTGTGACAGCATCCTGAACATTAAAGCATCATAACAAGGAACAACCTACCCTGAATCCCTGTATCACTGTGGGGTTGGGGCTAAAGCAATAATTTGGAAGAGCCCTTCCACAGCTGTTTTGTCCTGTTTTAATTCGAGAATGGCCAAATCGAGAGACAAAAGGCAACTGTTTGCCTCAGTTGTTCTTGATGAAGGCAGCTTTTCTGGGGGGGGGGGCTTCAGCATCCTCTCCCAGTTCCCAGACAAATGAAGCAATGGGGGGGGCTTGTTCTTGCTTGTTTGCCGACAAATAAGGCAGTTTTTTTCCAGAGACCTACCTACAAACACAGGAAGTTATACAGTCCCGGGAAGGGGGAGGGATGTGCAACAAAACAAAAATACCTGTACAATGTTGCTATACATGCCGTCAAGTCACCTGCAGCCTATGGCTGATGATCAATACAAAATATTTTATTATTTCAATTTTTTCATTGTTGACAAATATAGTTCCTCCATACTCATGGTTGTGTTTTGTTTTGTTTTTTTGTCTTCTTAATGTTCAACTGCCTTCCTGCTTTGGCACTTTCACCGCCGGCAAGATGGTGTTATCTGCATATCTTACATTATTGATGTTCCTTCAGCCAATTTTCACTCCCCAGTCATCTTAATCCAGTCTGACTTTCCATATGAAATGTTCCACATACAGACTGAACAGATAAGGGGATAAGACTTTTCTAACATTTTTGCTGTAAGAAACTATTCTCTCTCCATATCCTATCACTCCGGTGGCTTCTTGACCACAATATATGTTATATATCACAGCAATCAAGTGCTGAGGTACACTCATTTATTTCAGAACAATTCATAATTTCTCATGATTCACACAAGCAAAGGCTTTGCTGTAGTCTAGAAACATAGACTGATCTTCTGAATTTCTTCGGAGCATTCTAGTTGCTTGTTGATATTTGCAATGTCCTTGAGTGGATTTTCCTTTGCTGAATCCCAACTTGAACATCAGACATTTCTCAATCAACATACATGGAGAGAGCAGGATTGAAACTGGTAGTACACCAGCACATTTTGAGATTTGAAGTAGTAGGGAGTCTGTAGGTTTTGCAGCAGGTAAAAGGAGAGGGAACATAGGAACTTATTCAACATATTGTTGCCTTGAATCTTAAGATTTCTAAAAAGAGGTTTCAGATTATTGTATTGTCTTTTGGTTTGTTACAATCTGCCCAGAGTGGTCTTAGCTACCAGATGGAAAGTATATCAATTAATTATTTAATTAATTAATTAAATACACACACACACACACACACACACACACACACACACACACACACACACACACACACACACAAACGCAAGAAAATGGCAACATCATTTTGGAAGGACTAATCAGATTACTTTTACTTGTTTTGGGAGTAAGAGATAGTTCTCTGAACAGCTTATTCAGATATATATCTTTCTGAGTTAAATGGGTCTTCCACAAAACGTGTAGTTCTTCACAAAGTAACTTTTCCAAGTGATCTTGAGCATTTAATTTTCTACAACAATGTAGCCCAACACCCCTGCTATTAGAAAAGAAAAAGATACAATTATGACAGGAAAAGGTGGAAACATTCCAAATCCAAATACGAAACCCTTTTACTGATGAAGCTATGAGAATATGGAGAAAATATGAATAATTTTGCTCCACCAATATCCCTCTTATGTCCTTGTTCAGAACACCCACAATTAAAACTTAAGAATCAAAATCTCTAAATAGAATGTTGGAAAGACACTGGAATCTACAGAATAAGAGATCTGTTTACACAAGGAAAACCAATTACAATTAAACAGATACAAGAAAGGAATAAAGGAAGAATAATTGGTTACAAGCATTCCAGATAGGAAGTGCTGCAAACCAATTATATAAGAAATTAGAATTTAATAGACCATTAACAGCCTTAAAAATTCACTGCATAGGCAGAAACAAGGAAAAGAAAAAAGTGTTAATTTCACTAATTTATAAAAATATTCTGGAATAAAAATTATGGTAGTAATACAGGACAGTTTGGGAAACAAACTTAAAAATTAATATACCAGATAATGTATGGGGAAAATATGGACTACCAAACCACATAAATCAATATCTGTGAATATAAGGATTCAGTACATTGATGACATTTATGTCCTAACAAACTACATAGAATTAATAAAGAAATATCAGAGTTATGTTGGAGAAAATGTGGACACAAAGGAACATTAGAACATATGTAGCTTACCTGGCCCAAAGCCCAAAAATTCTGGTTTGAAGGGATCAGTTGGTTTGAAAAAAATACAGAAAACAGAAAACAATCCCAAATGAATTACTGTTTTCACTTTTTACTGGAGGGAATGAAATTCTATTACAGAAAGAATTGGTGGCAACCCTCATGGGAGCAGCAAGGACTGACATAGCCCAGTGCTGGAAATCTGTACAAAACCTAAATATGGGGAAATATAGAAATAAAGTATGGGCAGTGGTATTAATGGAAAAATTGACTAATCAGGTCAGATTGTATAGAGGGGAAATTAAACAAGACCTTTTTATGAAAATAAAATTGATATTGAAGCTAGTGATAGATTAAGTAAGATGGAAAATGGGTCACATAGTGGATTGTTATCAATTGTACTAGTATAATTTATAAGGAAAATAAGTTACAATATGGTTGTAAAATTGTTTTTGATAAGCAATTAAAATAATTATTATTAATGGATATTTTTTTTAAAGAAGCCTGTGGGATTCCCCTGGCACTGAAAGGTTGTAATGTAGGGTTTTTTTAAAGCTTGTTGCCATTGGTAGAAACTGATGGGGAAAAGGAGCTGTGAATATAACCATTAGTGGCATAATGGACAGTTGGGCATGTGATGCAATTCAGACTGTCCAGACCTAGAGCACCGGAATATGGCAATCATATGAGTTCAGCAAATGAACCCTATTACAGTACAGTACAGGTGAAACTCGAAAAAACTAGAATATTGTGCAAATGTTCATTTATTTCATTAAGTCAACTCAAAAGGTGAAGCTAATACATGAGATAGACTCCTTACATGCAAAACAAGAGATGTCAAGCCTTACTTTGGTATAATTGTGATGATTATGGCGTACAGTTTATGAAAACCCAAATTCTCAATCTCAGAAAATTAGTATATTACATGACATCAATAACACAGGGATTGGAAATAGAACAATATCGGACCTCTGAAACATATAAGCATGCATAGGTACTCAGTACTTGGATTGGGCCCCCTTTGCATCAATTACTGCCTCAATGCAGCGTGACATGGTCGCTATCAGCCTGTGGCACTGCTAAGATGTTATGGAAGACCAGGATGCTTCAATAGCAGCCTTCAGCTCCGCTGCATTGTTTGGTCTCATGTCCCTCATCTTTCTCTTGGCAATGCTCCATAGATTCTCTATGGGGTCCAGGTCAAGCGAGTTTGCTGGCCAATCAAGCACAGTAATCCCATGGTCATTGAACCCGGTTTTGATACTTTTGGCACTGTGGGCAGGTGCCAAGTCCTGCTAGAAAATGAAGTCACCATCTGCATAAATCTCATCTGCAGAAGGAAGCATGAAGTGCTCCAAAATCTCCTGGTTAGACGGCTGCGTTGACCCTGGACTTAATGAAGCACAGTGGACCAACAACAGCAGATGACATGGCTCCCCAAATCAATACAGACTGTGGAAACTTCACACTGGACTTCAAGCATCGTGCATTGTGTGGCTCTCCATTCTTCCTCCAGACTCTGGGTCCTTGGTTCCCAAATGAGATGCAAAAGTTGCTCTCATCAGAAAAAAGGACTTTGGACCACTGAATTCAGGAGTGGCTGCCCAAGAGGAATACGACATTTGAAGCCCATGTCCAGGATCCATCTCTGTGTGGTGGCTCTTGATGCACTAACTCCAGCTTCAGTCCACTCCTTGTGAAACTCCCCAACACTTTTGAATGGCCTTTTCCTGACAATCCTCTCCAGGCTGCGGTCATCCCAGCTACTTGTTCACCTTTTTCTTTTACACTTTTCCCTTCCACATAACTTTCTATTGAGGTATTTTGATACAGCACTTTGGGAACACCCAACTTCTTTTACAATCTGTACCTTTTGGGGCTTTCCCTCCTTATGGAGGGTGTCAATGATGGTTTGCTGCACAATTGTCAGGTCATCAGTCTTTCCTATGATTGTGATTCCTACTGAACCAGCCTGAGACACCATTAAAGGCTCAGGAACCCTTTGCAGGTGTTATGGATTCATTAGCTGATTAGAGTGGGACACTTTGAGCCTAGAATATTGAACCTTTTCACACTATTCTAATTATCTGAGATTGTAAATTTGGTATTTTCCCAAATGTATGCCAGAATCATCACAATTATACCAAAGTATCTCATTTTGCATGTATTGAATCTATCTCATATATTAGTTTCACCTTTTGAGTTTACTTACTGAATTAAATGAACATTTGTACAATATTCTAGGTTGTTGTTGTTTTAGTTTCCCCTGTATGTACCAATAAGCCTAATTGTGTCCATAGCACATCAAATGTATTGCTTTTCTGATGAAATCTGGCCACATATTCATCAATCACCCTCAAAAAGATACACTAAAAAAGTAGAAGGGAAAGAGGAGAGGAGAGACCCCATAGGTATGAATGTCAATAAATGAACTAGATCTAACAGGCTGAGAATTGTGATAGAGTAGAAAATAATTATCAGTATCTATAGATCTCAGACTCTTTAACTGCATGGGGAGTGGATATTTCACCTTTGTTGGTGGTATATTAATGCCTTAACAGTGATAGCCAGCTTTGTATTGGTAGAGGACAATACAAAGGACACCACCTGTTTCCACTTCTTTTCATCTTCCACCCAATTCACGTTAAGTCTACTGAATAGGATTCTACCATTCACAAGTGTCTATTAACTTTATCCCTATGGGGTTTTAAAGGACCTTGCATACCAAAAGACTCTTATGAGCAAATTAACAGTTAAGAGTCATACATTTAAAAGCCTTGTTTTAAATCAAGTCATAAGTAAATTTTAGACGTCTCTATTCCAGGCTGACATTAAAGCATGACAATTCAGTAATAACTCAGTAATTATTTCAGAGTTCCACAAAGAATATAATTTGCCTTTCATAACTGAGTGCAAGCCCCCATTGGTTACTTGATACAATGCCTTTTCTCCCCCCCCCCCCCGCACACAAGGACAAAGCTTTCCAATTATTCTCCTAGCCAACCATTGATATCACAAAACGCTAAGGGAATTACCACAACCCTTCAGGGACTCTCCACAGCACCAAACTTAATGCTACAAGGGATATCAGGCAGGATCATTTGAAGGGGACTGCTTTGGTTTAAAAGCTTGGGATAGTCCGTGGCCTTAAGGATTAAGGGCTTTCCCCTACGTTCATCATAAATCTCTCTACTGTTCAGTTCGGTCTGAGCCTATACCTCTAGCATCCCACAAGGACAGCCACATAACATCACGTGGCACTTTCACACAATACAGCCACAGTCATTCATGCCAGCTTCTACAACTTGGTCCCCGCTCAAGCCCAAAGCAGACCGCTCAACGCCTGCCTAAGAGGACTACAAAACGTGGACGTTTATTCAGCACACGGTATGCCACCTTTTGTATCTGGTGCGTTGGGCTTAGTGGGGGCACACGCAAAACAATTTGAAAGGGTAACATTTCAAGGGCACGGAACTCTTCTTTACGTAAGTACGAATATTAAAACAACAGTGGCAGCAACAGTAATGAAACTGTTTGGACTGCAGCATATTGTGATTTCATTGCATGTTACAAATTTTAACCGGTGTAGTCTAGAAATCTGTGCAGGGTAGCCACTTTGCTCGTATAGTCTGAAGCATGTGCTTTCTTTTACAGCATTTTATAATCTTCAGGAATCAACTGAAGAGGGCCAGAACTGATCTCAGTTCCCTGTTACACATCTCCACAAGGCACTTCAGGGATTTTTGTTGGTAGTGGTGGTTGGTTTTAAGTCTGTTTTTTTTATTTCTTAAAGGCACTCTTGAAGTAGCCCCTAGGGTTGCAGTACTGTGTATTTTCAGGTAAAGACTGGTTTGTTTGGGAAGCTGGTTTGATTACTGCCTGGCTAGTCTAGTTAGAGAGACCAGGGTAACCCTCACCTATACCAAGGGTTGAAAATATTTTAGCAGAATTCAGGAAACTTTTGGGATGCCCAGAGTGGTGTGGCTGGAAAGTAAACTGGGGCTACAAACAAGCCCACAAGTCACTGGCTGCCCTTCACCCAGCTCTCTGCACGGAACACAGTCCCAAATCCTGGGACTGAAGCAGGAATTACTGTATATATTTGAATATAAGCCTAGTTTTTCAGCCCTAATTTTGGGCTGAAAAAAAGGGGCCCTCGGCTTATATTCGGGTCAATACTTTTAGCCACTGAGGCAAGTCAACTGTGGCTAAAAGTCATTTTAAACATTGCATGCCACTTCTCATGACCCCCCTCTGCATCACAGGGGAGTGGCACACGATGTTTAAAATGACTTTTAGCCACTGACCCAAGCACTTGCATCAGTGGCTAAATTTAAACATCACACACCACTCCCCCAGCTCACAAAGGAGGAGCTGCCAGGCCCTGCTGCATTTCCCACTCTAGACTTATACTTGAGTCAATACGTTTCCCCAGTTTTTTTTTTGGGGGGGGGGGTTAAATTAGGGACCTCGACTTATACTCGGGCCGACTTATACTCGAATATATACGGTATATAGTTTTTAATTGCAGGATGCCTTCCTCTACTGTTAAAGACATAACCCTTCTGCGGGCAAAATATATGGAACATGATTTTGCCACAGAAGCCATGATTTTTTCCCCTGAACTTCTTGGCAAACTCCAGTAGATAATGCATATTTGCAATATGTTCCCCAGTGTCCCTTTGTTTTCTGAATCTAGCTGGCACTTCTCACTTCATACATGGGGAAAGTCTTTGCCCTAAAGTCTTCAGCATCATTTTACCAACAGGTACCGTATGTTAATGCAACAGTCTTATGGTTAATGTAATCTTTAGTCTCTCCTTTCTTTGAGATTGGAATGGACCTTGGCTATTACCAGTGCGTGAAGCATTGTTTTGTCTTAACTCTCTCTCTCTCTCTCTCTCTCTCTCTCTCTCTCTCTCTCTCTCTCTCTCTCTCTCTCTCTCTCTCTCTCTCTCTCTGTGTCTCTGTGTGTGTGTGTGTGTGTGTGTGTGTGTGTGTGTGTGTGTGTGTGTACTGTATCAAGAGATTACATTATAATTATATATAATTATTAAGGTTCCCTTTGACTCTTGGATTTTGAAACTATCAGTTCTTTGCAGATGAAGTGACCATTATTCCTTTGAAGCGATCAATGCCTCTTACTCTGGTGTTCCAACTTTGACTAGTCCACCTGGGTAACCCTGCTCTGATTCCAGATTCTTGGTGGCACTCTAGTCTTTAAAGATATTGCTTTCATCTCCCTAATACACTGCAATTCCTCGCCATATTTACATATGTGGCCCAGGTAGGACATTAATCCTTACAACGACTGTAACCCGAAATCATGTCAAAACAAGCAGCATAAGGCTCAGCTTTGGCAGTTTGGGGCTCTATACATGATGTGTGAGCTGAGGGGAGCCCTATGATCATCTATGCACACTGACATCCAGCCTACCCATTAAACAGAGTTCTTGGTGCTCATTTGCCACGTTTTTCCCACTGCCTGTTCACCCACTGTAAAGTACACCAGATGCACAAGCCAGCTGGTGCTTCTTCAAATGAATAGGCAAGCAGTGGCAGTGCTGCACCTTTGCCATACATGCAAAATATATATATATATATATATAAGGAAAGGCCATTTTCCTTTTTCGGTCTACAAAGGAAATGTGAAAGCAGCAATTTGAAATGGAAAATTAACCTCTTGAGGGGAGCTGATCTACCGCACGATTTGCATAATGAGCAAATAATCAGTATAACAAGGAAATAAGGCTGCCTAAACTGTGGCAGACTGGAATACAGTATGGCAAGAGCTGTAACTCAATTAAAGCCACTGAGGCTTTACCAGGGCACCAAATTTTGCAGGCCCTGAAATCTAGAATGGAATCTGCTGGTGAGTGTTAGGAAAATCAACAGCCATACCTCCTAAGTTGTTCACTTTCATTTCTTCAAAAGCATCAATCATTTCTTCCTGCTAGGAGGCAGGACATTCTCCTCCCCATTTTTATTGGGGGGGGGGGCAGTTCATAACATACCTCAAGATAAAGAGGATCAGAGATGGTGGCACTTTCCCTGGGTGTCAAAATTGCTATCTAAGCCTCTAAATAAGGCAACCCCAGAAAGGAAGCCAATATGAGACTTTATACATGCATCATGCTCTGGCTATTATTACCATTTAAGCATCCCTGTTCACACAGTGGACCAGCATTGGTGAATCAAGCTGCACAGCTAAGAAAACAGCAATATATCTGCCCAGCCAGGGTTCAGACTTGTCCCCTATTCACATTTGGACGCAATAACTACATGGGCTTGTGTTGAGTCCCAGGATTTTATTCAGACTGTATTCTTCATACATGGTACAGACATAGATTTGACTTGCTTTGTTACATGGCATGCTGCTAAAACTCAATGCGAGCAGCATATCCTTCACTGCTGGCTAGCTGTCTGAGAAGCTTAGTGCTTGATCTTGCTGGCTGTATAACTCAGTGCTCTGGATAGCCAGCTGTGGAGCCAGGGGATTGATTCTGCACTGTGCCCTCCCAGGAGTAAAGTCAGCCTGTGTAGCGTTGGGCAAGTTGCACAGACCCGGAGAATGCCAAGAAGGAGGGAATGATACATCACGCCTAAGCCCTCTCTACCTAGAAAACTCTGGAAAGGGTTGACATTTGTTGGGATTGACTTGACTGCATATCATGTGGTATAAAGGATAGTGATGGGTTGGGTCCAAACCCCATCTGGCCACGGGAACTCACCTGGGGGAGATGGGGGAGACTGGTAAAACAATCCGTTATATGACCTCACATATCTTGAAAGTTCTATTAGGCTCACTCTAAGATAAGTCACATGAAACTTGATCTCTCTCTCTCTCTCTCTCTCTCTCACACACACACACACACACACACACACACACACACACACACAGTGCTTAGTCCACAAAGACTGTTATGCCACATCCATATGGAGTTGGGCAAATGGTAGGCCTCCAGATGTTGCTGGTCCACAACTCCCGATGGATTCAGATAGCTGGCTGAAGGTTGACTCAGCCTTCCATCCTTCTGAGGGCAGTAAAATGATTACTGTATCCAGACTGATGGAGGGCAAAATATTCCCGACATAAATTATTTTGTAAGCTACCCAGAGGGTGCTTTCGCACTATATGTCAAAAGAGCAATTGCTACTACACCAACTGCTACTACTACTACTACAGTAACCCCCTCCTGTACTTACCCCAGGCTTGGTGCTGCCCCAAATGGGCCTGTGAGGGCCTTCTCGGGCTCATCGGAGGCTCCAAAAGGGCTTCCCCATGAACCAGGGACACAGAAATGTACTTACCCCACGCCTGGTGCTGCCCCAAACGGGTCTCCGACATCACTTCCAGATCGCAGAAAAGCATTTATGAGTCCTCCGACATGCCTAGAAAGGCCCTTGGAGGACCCAAAAGTGCTTTCAAGCAATCTGGAGGACACTTCCTGTTTTCCAGAAGTCACTTCCGTTTAGGGGGGAGGAGCCCTTTTGGAGCCTCCGAAGGGCCTGGAAAGGCCCTCACAGGCCCGGTCGGGGCAGCATCAGGCTGGGATTAAGTACAAGAACCCCCAGCTAGGCCCGACCTGACCTGCAACCATATATCATGGATTTTCAATTATCGCAGGTCAGGTTGGGTCCCTACTGTACTACAACTCTTAATGGCACTAGGCACCATAATCCAAACTAATGAAAATGCAACACTATTGCACCTGCAGTCCAAGGACATCTGCAGGGCCACAGGCTGGCCAAGCCTCTCCTACTTAAAGGCAGGAAAGCTTTACCAATCCGGTGTCTTTTATATTTAAGTGAAAAGATCTCTGCACAAACTCGTGGCGGTCTGAAATAGCATGCACTAAATCTCACAATTTCACTCTCTTCATTTCATACAAAAGGCCCATACATGTGCATGCACCCATACCTGCTAGCAACCAAAAATTGCCTGCCAAACCTGCAATACCAAGGGCAAAACTGCAGACCGTCCAAGCCAAGCCACAAATGTGGCAGACAAAAAATAGGCTGTGTTTTGCTTGCTGCTAATAATGCTGCTTCACTTCATTAAAAGCCGCTTATAATTTTATGCACTCGTGTTTGATTAATTAACCTCCCGTTTAAATGAATGAGCTCTTGATTTAGGGATGCTGCTAATGTGACACTGGTGAGCCGTGGATCACACGTGCCCAACCGTTCCTTTCTCTTACCAGTCTTTGTGCATCTCGCAAGCGTGGTTGCCAAACCCGCTCTTCCCTCTCCTGCCCCATCGCTTCCAACCCAGCGACGATGGCATGCAAATGCTATTAGGGTGACGAGGGGGAAGACGCGGTAATCCACAGTTGACCTAAAAATGTGCAAGCCCTCTGCAGTCAAGAGTTGGTATCATCTATGAATTAACAGAGATCACAAGCACAACGTGGTGGGAAGCGGGGGGGGGGGAGAGAGAGAGAGAGAGAAAGGGACGTGTGGTTTGTATAGAGCTGAATGGCTTGCCCGTGTCAAATGGAGAGGCTGCTATTTATATTTACACAAAGGAGGAGCATCAGCACTAAGCACGAACATGAACGAACCAATTCTGTAGAAAGGGGAAACTCCCCCATTCTGGTCAGAGTTCTATGCCTGGTATGTAAGAAACAGGGATCTGTATCTGCAAAAAGGCCCCACTTCTGGAGCCTCCCTGGCATGTCCGTGTCCGTGTGTATGATTATGTGTCTGCCCTAGGTCAGGTCCCTTCCACCCTTCCCTAAGTGGCCTCTGTACTGACGAGGGAATCAGCAGCAGGCACCTGGGGTTAAATAATACCCCTTACTCTTAACATCTTCTCGATAGTTCAGACCAACCACAGAAGACAATGGCAGAGGAGTAGTGCCATGAGGCCGCTGAAATTCGGATTAGTAACGCTTTCCAGAGCTGTCCCGATATCTCAACGAGTCAGAGAACCTGGAGTTGGGAGTTTGATTCTCCACTGTGCCCAATAAAAGAGTCAGCCTGTGTAGCCTTCAGCAAACTGTACAGCCCCATGACACTGCCAGAAGTGGGGGAATGGTGAATCACCTCCAAGCACTCGACATTTAAGTAACCCTGGAAGGGACTGGCATACGTTGGGATGCACTTAATTATTAATTTATTAACTCCTTTGGGAAATGCTGGGGAAGGGAGGGTGCTGGAGGTTCACTTCAGCCCTTCTCTAAATGGCCTCCTGTGCCCTTCCCTAAGTCGTCTGCCAGAGAAGCCACATATTGGCCATGGTTTACAGTGTATTTTTGTGGCCGCTAATGGGAATCTGGTGCATAAGAGTGGCATAGGAACACAGACCTGTGATCCCTGAAGAAAGCAAAGCAAAGCAAAGTGATCTGCTTATATACCACCCCATACCACTTCAAGTATTCCCTGGGCAGTTTACAGTTTAATTATGCAGGCTACACGTTGCGCCCCCCCCCCGCAAGCTGGGTATTCAATTTACCGACCTCGGAAGGATGGAAGGCTGAGTCAACCACGAGCCGGCTACAGGGATTGAACCCAAGTCGCGAGCACAGTTTTAACTGCAGTACTGGCATTTAACCACTGCACAACGAGGCTCTTCTGGTGTTGGGTGGAAGGACATATATTCCTAATTTGTAAGGAGGAGGGCAGCAAAGAAAGTCTACATAGCAGGTCTGTAACAAGGGTGAGCTCCAAAATAACAAGATTTCAGCTCGAGACACCAATTTGCCATGGATCTTAGCAAAGCTTACTTAGTATTTTAGTGCTAGACGCAGAAAAGCTAATCCCATGATGATGCTTCTGGAATTTCTGTCAGACATAAATTCTGAATGCATCACATGCTTACAAGTTTCGCTTTCTAGAGAATCAACAACACAAATGTTTTCGAGACATAATGACAACCTTCAACGCTCTACTCCCATCCCCAACCCACACACGAAGTTTCACTCTTATTGGTGAATGATCAACAAGAAAGCAGCTGTGTACAACTGCAGTGGCCTTAGAAATGCTTTATGCTTGCTGAATTAGAAAACAACTTCAAACCTATCTCAAAGGCTTCCTTAAAAGAAAAAAAATAAGTAAATATCCTGCTGAAATACTGCTTGAGGCCTCCAAAGCTCTGCAATTGATTTATGAAAGGGCAAAACACAAACAAAGCATGTTTCCTCCACTTAAAAGCAATGTGATTACAGACACTGCTCAACACACCAGACCATCACACTCCTGAAACTGTGTTAGGCTCTAGTATCGCCAGTCATTTTACAGACTGCCAAGATGCAAAGGGAGTTGACAAAATGTAATTACTGTTCTTCCATTGTGTTTCTTACCAAGGGGTTCTAAAGAGACTGGCATCAATAGCAAGGCAAAAAGGTGAACGTATATTTTGGAGATGCTGGCAAACAGGGCACCAGAATCTCAAGTGCAATTGGTTGTGTGTGTGTCTTATGTGCAAAGTACTGAAGCAGCCCAGGGTTGAAATGATTCAAGAACCAGAAGTGAACTCTGCTAGCAAGGCTAGGCTTTTACAAAGGCTGCAACCCAAGCACCCACATCAGTCTTTGCGTGCATGCCTGTTTTTTCTAGCTAGCAATACTAGATATAGCTTAAACCTGGATAGATTTGGGGGCTTTATAAATCTTCCCTTTCAGAATAGCCCTCCTTTCCCATTTGGCCCCAATACGATCACCCACAACCAGTCTTCCATGGGTCACAGACAACCTGTCTCAAGTGGAAAAAGCACCTATTTTCAAGCAAGATTTTGGGGAACCAGTTAGACGACTGGAATAACGTGTGTGTGTTTTTAAGATGGTGAGAAAGGGAGTGGTGTCTCCTTCTCAGCCAAGAGCTTAGTGTCCTGTGCATCTGATATACATTCCTGCATAAGAAGTCTAAGAGAGAAAAAGCAACAGGGACACAACGGCATGGCAACACTTTCAGGGAAATCCAGATGGCTCCACAAGTTAAAATTTTGTCAGCTGGTTTCCACGTGGTTCTCCCGAACCTTAGAATGCAAGGTCTCCCCTCATGCCTCACCTCCTCCCTGTAAGATTGGAATGAAGCCTGTCCATATATGAACTTGACAACCCATCCAACTGTAGTGCAGCATTAATATTTATTCCACAATTTTTTTAAAAAAAAAGTAGTTACCTCCCAAAACTCCAAGTTATGGACAATTTGACTTGGCATAAAATTATTACAACTAGCATATTCAAATATAGTATATCCAAATAATTATTACAAACAGAATTTACTTTTTCCATAATATTTATTTGTATTTATAAGTAAAAAATGGGAGTAATAATCTCCTGAACTGCTTACTAATTTATGTGAAACAAAAAAACCACCTCTACAGAACAATGTTTAAAACTCCAGAATTAACAATTATTCATATTTCCTCTCCACAGTATTAAATAAAAATAAATTAAAAATCTCATTCTCATTAAAAAAAACTGAAGAGGGGGGAAATATATAGAAGGGAGTGGGACTAAGTTTCAGTGATATTTTTTAGAAATGATTTGGAAAATATTTGAACATCCTGTCTTAAAATATTTTATTCATTATGTTAAAATTAAACGTTCCATAATCATTTTTTCTTCTTTTTTCAATTTTTCCAAAAAAAATTTGGGGGGAAAAAACAAAAAACCTTCAGGAAAGAAAACGGAAAAAAGTTCTTCTCCTGAATTTTTCCGTTGTTTTTTTTTTTTCTGGGCCTTCACATCTCTAACAGTAAGCCATTTTGTTTATCCCCTCCAATCCACTCCTCCGACACACATCTTCAGATGTAAAAATGGCTGCTTGCATTCCTGTCCTTTAGGGGCAACTGCTTAAGTCAAGTATTGAAAACAATGTTCATGAAGAGGGAGCTTCCCCTGGTTGATAAAGCAAAGGGGGGAGGGGCAGAACTGGGGAGTTTATTAAGATTATCTACAGGATTTTTCGATGGTGGTGGTGGTGGTATAAAAGCATAATCTCCAAGCATGAGTCTCATTGCTACAGTATAGACAAAATGCCATGGAATTATCAATTTAGAATTCCAAGGCAGGGCAACGATCCTCTTTTTGTCCCTCCAAACACTAATGAATTTACACCTCATTCATGCCTGACAGAGAAACTGGAAATTAACCTATTTTCTATAGCTATCTGACCTTCTTGAAGAAAAGGTCATAACTTATCTTTCCTTGCTACAAAATGAAGTATTTAAAAAAAAAACAAAATTGTTATTTGTGGTAGGAAAAATGACTTTTGGATGAGAAAATGTATATTTGCTCAGGTGTAAAGCCATCTACAGCTGTACGAAGGCTACTACAGCATTTATTTAACAGTGCTGTAAGATACCTATCTGTTCCGACAGCCTGATATGGCAAACATAGGATTCTTCTTCATGCATAACCCTGCATTCTAGGCAGGTTTGTACTTTTATTTTATTTGAATTCTCAAAATCCTGATGTGAGGCTCTGGAATTACTTCCCTTGTCTTGTGCCTTAGCTAAATCAGAAATTCAGTCTTCCTCCCGGCAGCCTTTTCCTTACAGTGCAATAGAATTACGGTAAGTCTTCTTGCCCATTGAATGACATGGATGTTCCACTTTGGCCCTCTTTGACATATAGAAAGCCATTGTGATTGTTCACTTCTTTACCCTGAAGCGCCACTTTTCCCAATAAAGAAATTGCAGATTGTAGCACAGCCATATCATAAACATCAGACGGATCATGTTTTTATTTTAAATATTTCTACCCTGCCTTTCTCACTGTCTCTAAAGTGGCTTTAAACACAACAGAACAGTAATCATGATCACACAAAAAAAACTTAAGAGAAACAAGTAACACATGACAGGACAGCAAAACACTAGGAAATATACTAAACAGACTTTGGCATTGTATTCAAAATCTTATCTCGAGAAGATCCCCCTCCAACCGATACTTTGTAAGAATGTGTCACACTGATATGCTTTGTCAGATAGTTAATCGCAGAGGTTTCAGCTATGGCTGAGAAGGTCCTGATGCTCTTACTTCGTATGAGGTATAAGTTTTAAAGAATTGTTCTAAATGAAGTGTTACACTGGCAGAAAGATTATGTTGGCAGATGAGAGGGTTTATTCCATCAGAGCTGCGTGTGACCATAGATAGTGGTGGCAAACCTTCGGCACCCCAGATGTTTTGGAATACAGCTCCCAGAACTCCAAGCCTGGATTGCCAATGACAAAGGACCGTGGGAGTTGTGGTCTAAAACACCTGGAGTGCCAAAGGTTCACCATCACTGCTTATATACAGTAGGATGAGAGTAAGAGTTCATGTTTACACTGTCAGTTCCTGTTGAATAGAATTACGTTTTGCCTATATTTTCTGTGCAATTTGTCTTTGTCCAAATGGCTATCTTTTGTGTAAATCAATAAAAAAAACCCACATACATTCCAATTCACATTTCTGTCCACCAGCTCTCCTAATAAGAGGAGTTGTTATGTGACAACAGCCCTATTTAAAAGCCATCACTATCTATCTCAAGCTTTGATTATTCAAATATTGCTCATGAGGCATGAGCATTACCAGTTTTATATAAATACTGGTAATTACACAAAAATAGGGTTGTTTGATACATATAACTAAACTCTGAAAACTCTTGGTTCAGCACCATTAACAAAATATTTTAAGGATGGCATTTTTAGCAGTAAAGGTACAAAGTAAAGTTTGTATGGAATAAGTATCAAGTTCACAGATTTGGCACTTATCTGTGGGAATTTAACTCTGCAATGCATGTTTTCATTAGGGCAGATTTGAACAGTAATCTATAAAATGACAATACTGTATAGGAACACACATTAATAAGTGAGCCGTAAAGAAATATTCCAAGGTACAGTCAGACATTATTTCTGTAATTCTAAACTTTTCATGGCCTTTTCATTACAAAGTTGTGCTTATAAAGGCAGTTTTAATGGAGATATGGTAATTCTGATAGGCATCTTGTATTTTTAAATTTTAATTTTCTCTGCCTAATAATGTCACAGCAGGCAGGTTTATAGAAACAATGCATCACTTAATGCTCTATGATGAACATTAATGGTTGCATAATATATTGTGTACAAATACTGTATCACAATGCTGGCCAAAATGAAATTCATTTGGCTTCAGTTTTCATTTAGGTGTCAGGTATAGTGATCTCTCTCATATTAGACTGCCATAATATTTTCATTAAAATCGGTTTAACAATGCAATTATGAGATCACCTTCATTTTTGCATCAGCTATCTTGAATGCAATCGTTGGTTTAGTAGGGTCAAAGCTGAAGTGAATCACTTTAATAGAGAGAATTAGATTCAGCAAATTAAAAGAGCCCCACAAACTAAATATCCTCAGACAGGTTCAAAATTTTGGAAAGAAGGGCAAACAGAAAAAGAAATATTACAATGAAAGGCAAACAGCCTAGCACAGCCCAGCACAGCATAGATAAGGTAATCAAATGGAGCACACTAGAGTCATCTCAAGCAAAAAGGTTTCCAGGACCAACTCCAATCCATATTAACTTCTCTGCATTGAACTCATATAAGCTACTGAATTGAGAATCTGCAAGAATGTAAATAGCATGGCCAGAATTATGGTAAGCAGGGAAAACGCACACATACAAAAGTAATCATACAAGCCATCCCCCTCCCTTTGTCAAGGTGTCTGTTGCATGACCGATCATGCAACCAATTTTCCCACCAACTGGTAACAAGACAGACACCCCTGCAAAATGAGCAAAACCACCTGTATTTCCCTCTGAACAGGATCCTGGCTAATAAGCACTGTTAATGGGAAGGTCACTCATAGGGGAAAAAATCATCTTTTACTTGTTTAGGGTATGAGAAGGACACCAAACCCTTCCATCACAAGTCTTAAGCATGTCCTATTTTATTCTGTGACAAAACCTGAATTAAGCCTTTTTCTTCAGCTTTTCAAGATCAGGAAGACATAATGTAGAGTGACTAGTTAACCACGATTTAAAAACTGGGGGTACACCTCAACATCATGCAACCCTCTCCAATGAGGTCCCCTGTTGGGCTTAAAATCTACCTCCGCACTATCTTTAACCACTATTAATGCTGATCACAGCTCCCTCTTGGCCAGGCCTTCAAGTTAATTAACACTATCTGGTTATTAAGAGAGACTGGTCAGGATAAACAGCTATTAATGTCAGTGCTGATACAATACTTCAATACTTAGGTCTGCAGGGACAGGTGTTTTTAGGCATGAGGAGAAGGAGCAGAGGGAGGATCTGAAGTTTCTGTATGATCTTCTCAGGCTAGGTCCCCACTCGTCTTCACAGGAACATAGGATCTGACATAAATTCAATGAGACCATTGGTGAATTCAGCCCCATATTAACAACTCGGACGAACAGTGGTTCTCCAGGCTTTCCGGCAGGGTTATGTTGCAGCCCAGCCTGGAGATCGCTGTTGGCCATCCATCTAAGGCTAAGCATTAACTAGGCCTAACTTCATTTAGCTTCTGAGGTCAGACAAAATCACTGTGTAGGGTAATGTGCGGATTGCATCATTAAAAGGTAGGAGGCTGCTTATGAAAGATACACAAACTGGTGCTTATCAAGGCATTCAGAAGTCCATCTTACTGTGTCTTTTTAAAAAAATCAGTGGAATACTAAGGCATGCAGGCAGTCCAAATGAACACATGAATTGATTCAGACCTCAACCATCTTTCCCACCCACCTCAGGAGGAAACTTAAGAAGCAGAACACCTGAACAGGGAAACTTAATTACCTTTTGACTCTCTGAAGAGGCCACTGTCAATTATCATACAGGAACTCTTAACAAACAGGAAGGGGTGAATGATGACAGCTGGGAATGAGACCTGTATCCAGAACACACGATGTCGCTCCTAAAAGGAAAAAACGATAAGAGTAACTCACCACCATTTTTGAAATGACATTTCTATTAATTGCACCTGCGACAATGCATTGATATTCAAAACACATGTGTTGTACTGCAAAAATGAGTGTTGTTCAATCTGGCAGAGATCAATGCTACAAAAATATAAACACAACAACTGCAATTCAACAGAAGTGTATGGTACAATAAATAAAAGGGCAACACAAGCAACGGAGCTGCCCCATGGCGTTTGTATTCTAGCTTACGTGAAAGGTAAATTTCCACTTAATTTGTAGTTGTGAGACTGGGCTGGATGACATCTGTAGTGAAAGCTCTCCTATGGCAGTCCTACAATAGTCATGGAAGTAAAACATTCATCAGTGTAACATACCCTGGTTACTTAAAATGCCACACTAGCTGTCCAGAATGAATTAGTGAAAATTAAGTTCATGCGGCTATTGTAACAACTTAATACTTGCTGTGGAATCACTGTAATGTATTTAATGGTTACCTCCTTATGGCCACTGAGTAGAGATGGGCACAACTTAGCAGAATTCCCGTTTCCGTTTCCGTTACTCGTTTCCGTTACACAACGGAAACGGTAACGGGAATTACTCCGCCAGAACTCGAACTCGAACCGACTAAAGAATAATTGGGTCTGATTTGTCGTGGTCGTTCCTGGCATCGCGGCGATCCCGCGATGCCAAGCGACACAGAAAAAAGGTTTTTAAAAGTTTTTAAAAAAAAACCGATTCCCGGCCCTAAAAGCAGGTGAAAACTGTCTGAGGGCACCTACCAGGCCAGAAGGGTGTTTTATTTGGGGGGGGTCCCCGCCCCCCTCTCCTTGGCTAGTGCTACTGCTGCGCTGCTGGTACCAGGCGGGGGGGGCATCGTCTCGTCTGCCTTTGCCATGCGGTGTGCGGGCAGGGGGATCCAAAATGGCAACCGCAATATTTTTTTTGAAATCGTGGTCCAAAAACCCACCAAAGCACCACAGAAACATGCAAAAATTAGCTATTTTAAATGCTTGAATTTTTACAGTAGCAGCAGTGGGTTTGTCTTGCCAAAATACGTCTCCGTTGATTTTATTTTATTTTATTTTATTTTTTTACACCTGCGCATTCGCAATGATGGGCTCGCCCATGGGAGTGGACCATGCAAATTTTTGGAGCCATTCCACCAATCGCATGGCCAGGTTTTGGAGACTGTACCAGGCTGGGAGGGCACATCCATTTGCCATGCAGTGCGGGGGGATCTAAAATGGCGACCGCAATAATTTTTTTTAAATCGTGGTCCAAAACCCCACCAAAGCACCACAGAAACATGCGAAAATTAGCTATTTTAAATGCTTGAATTTTTACAGTAGCAGCAGTGGGTTTTTCTTGCAAAAAAAGTCTACGTTGATTTTATTTTATTTTATTTTATTTTATTTTATTTTTTTACAACTGCACATTCGCCCATGGGAGTGGACCATGCAAATTTTCCACCAATCGCATGGCCACTTGGCCAAGTTGACCACAGAGACTTCTGGGATGTGCCAATCAGGCATAAACAGCCCACTAACCGTAGCCCGAACCCGAACCCTAAGCCTAAACCATACGCCAGTACACTGTCCTTCTAAGTGGGTCAGAGAGGCACCCAGAGGTGCACCCCAATACTCACCCTAACCTAACCCGTAACTAGCCTAACCCTAGCCCTTGCGCTAACCCGTCTTAACCCTAAGCCAGATCTACTTGCATTGCACTACACGCAAGTACATTTCCCTTGGAGCGGGTGCAAAGAGTCTGCCAGTCCGTCACTTGTGGCTCTGGCTGACTCCTGCAGCAGCATTTGTGTGCCATGCAAACCATGCCTGCAAGTGCTGCCTGACTGTGTCTCACCAACTGTTGCAGGGAAGGCACCCCAAAGAGGGGTGCCTCTGCCAGTCTGCTGCATCTGCAATATGCATATCCATAGCATATGGCTATGCATGCCCTTTTGTAGCAGCGCTGGCGGGTGAGGATAGGAGGCACCCACCACAGAGAGGTGCCTCCAGGAGCCCGCTACCCAAAACCAGTACTAACGGCAAACGAAAAAACAAGAAACGAAACGACAAATTTTTGCGAAATTTCGCGAAAAACGGAAACGAGCCGAAACGGGCTGCCTCCGACACACGACAACTCGAAAACGTCATTTTCCCTAGTCGTGCCCATCTCTACCACTGAGTAACACAAACTGATGTGTCTTTATTGCAGATATAGCCAATTTACATTGCCCTTTTTATATGCAAAAGGCTTGGTGACCATCATCTGAATCATCCCTGGCAGGGGAGGCATTATTATTCTGAATTTACAGATGGAGAACTGAAGCCTAGTGGTGGCACCTTTTGCAAGGCCACCCAGTGAGATCTTCACCCGCATCACACACGCCCAAACCCGACAATCTGATCAGTGAGCCAGAAAGCTAACTTGCTGGCAAGCCCAGCTGAAACAAATGCAATAAAAAGGTAAAGAAAAGAAGATAGGTGCCATAAATCAGTGACGTAAATCAAATCTATCCATTTCAATGTAATTATTGTAACATTGAGTAGATATCCAGTGAGGTCTAGTGGACAAAGTGATGGACGAGGAATTGGAAGGCCCAGGTTCACCTGGGGTATGTAGAACTGGTAAAACCACTCCTGAAATATTTCACTTACTATGAAAGCCCTGTAAGAGTTCCTCTAAGTCTGTCCCGACTTGACGGCACATAACAGATATTGTAACACTCAGAAGCTTTAGGCACAGTTATTGTGATGAAAAGTCTCCCAGACGTTCACAAAAGAATAATAATCGCTACGCAAGGACTTTGGTGGCAGGCCCAATTAATAGCACTGCACTAATTTTTTGCAAGATGTAGCTTCTTGGAGATCAGAAAATAAAAAGAGAAGGGAAAACAGCACAAAACCTTTACATGGTGTGTCTCAAGTATCCACACTGTTTTGCATGTATTCATTTCATTAACCTTTACAATGTCCCTAGGCTTTGAGGGTGGCAGGCAAGGGAGGGGACAAGGTGCCACCAGCAGCCTCTCTTCTCTAAGTGCACCAACCTTCCTAGTACAGTAGGACTCCCATATCCACTGATTCAGTTATCCACGGTTGGCAGAGGAAAAAATTAAATAATTCAGCAGCCACAAAGCAAGCTGTAAAGCAAGCTTTTGTTACAAACAGCAGCTGTAAAGCAATTTGTTGTCACAAATGGCATCTGTAAAGCAAGCTACTGCCACAAACAGTGATCATGAAGCAAGCTACTGTCTCAAAACAGCAGTCATAATGCAAGCTACTGTCAGGAAACAGCAGTTTGGGGGGGGCAGGCGTTCTCTCTTATCCACGGCTTTCATTATCCACGGCATGGCCTGGAACCAATCCCCAGTGGATACCGGGGTCCTACTGTACTGCCATTGCTGCCCATCTGTTTGCCTTTTCCTAGTGGGCTGACCCACACAACCCACACAGAAGGACAGAAGTAGGCAAGCAAGGTATTTTCAGAGAGAGGGGACACCAATGGGACAAGAAAAGGACAGCAGTGCCAAGAGAAGCTACAGGTTGGCTATGGGCCTCTGTCAGTGCCAACTGTGTTAACCTCTGACACCAACCCTACTCGCAGTCTCTCAAAACGAAATCACCGCTCTTGTGTGAGCCAAAAAGGGGAAAAAAACAGTGGCGAGGGCCTAAGACCTCCTAAAAAGTTAGTGGCAGAGATACAGTTGATACAGAAGAATCCGAGATACTCCTACTTGGAGAAATAATTTGTACACTCTGTAACTAAGAATCTAATCTTAGTTATTAAAAGCATATTGAAATAACCCACTTGGATATACACACTACAAGGGAATTATTCTTTTTTTTCTTTCTTTCTTTCTTTCTTTCTTTCTTTCTTTCTTTCTTTCTTTCTTTCTTTCTTTCTTTCTTTCTTTCTTTCTTTCTTTCTTTCTTTCTTATATAATCATATTATATCTGGATTGTTCAGTGAGTTAGGTATCGGGCTATGCAGCAAGAACTTGGGAATTCGGGTCCCCTGTGTGGCCTTTGGTAAGCAGCACATGCCCAGGTTGCCCCCAGAAGAAGGGAATGGTAAAACACTTCTGAGTACTACCTAGAAAACCCTGAAAACAGTTGCCATGAGTCAGAACTGACTCGACGGCACATAATTATTCTCCATCACACTGCCACCTCAGTCAATTATACCCATAGTTCAGATTCAAGCAACATTGCCTGTGAACAGTATAACAAAATCCAAACTGATGGAAATTGTGGGGGTAGCCATACCACAGGGGTGACTCATGTTATACATCGGCTCTTCTGTAAGCAAACCATTTCTGCCCAGACACAGACCCACAAAGGAGGGATAACAGCAGATTCAGAGCAACCTAGGGGGAATACCCTACCCTCACAAACCCCAAGCAGGCCTGTGTGGACTGAATTTGCTCAGTGGGCATGGAGTGCTGGATGTTTGGGTTAAGAAAAAGAAGGAACAAGATGGAGGAGCTGGGAGCCTGTATAGCGAGAAGCTCACCCCTACCAGATATTATTTCAGGTCCACCTTGTTTATGACCCATGCACCAAATGCACTTAGCATCAGCTTTTAAGAACATGGAAGTTCAGCTTACCTTGACATGCATCTATGCACAAACAGACAGACAGCCCACAACATGTAAGCAAACAGCATTCATCTATAACAAGTTCAGCATGACAACGGAACCCAAACATTCAATCTAATCAAATGTAAGGGATAATTGAAGAGAAAACAGCTGTGTTCACAATCCTATAAAGATTCGCAACTGTAATTTTTTTCCTGTTGGGTTTAGTCCCATCATTTTCCTAAGCCATCCTATTAGCAAAAAAACAAGCCTGCAGCCAACGCAGCATGAGCCAGGATTTCATTAGAGTTCACACAGAGCAGGGCAATTTCTGGCCACTGATTGGACCCCGAGAACCAGAATTAAATCAGGTGCTTTTCAATGTGGCCAGTGGCTCAGCTGGCTGGAAGTCTGGGGAAATTGCCATCCAAAAGAGGAATTTGTAACAAAACCTTGAATGCTGGATAGCTCAGTGGCTTAAGTCTTTGGCTGCAGAACCAGAGGTTGGGAGTTCAATTCCCCACTCTGTCTCCTTGAGAGGAGCTGGACTCAATGATCCATAGGGTCCCTTCCAGTTCTGCAGTTCAAAGGTTATTATTAGATACCCCTGCACTTGACCATAGGAACACACTTATGAAGAGCGAACACGAACTCTGTAGACAGAGGAATGGCCCTAGGGCAGTGTTGGTGAACCTATGGCACAGGTGCCAAAGGTGGCACTCGGAGCCCTTTCTGTGGGCACCCGACATCAACCCTTCACAGCCACCTATATTCAAGTTAAATTGGTGTATTGGCACTTTGCAAAAAAATAATAATAGTGGGTTTTGAATCACAGTTTGGGCACTTGGTCTCTAAAAGGTTCGCCATCACTGCCCTAGGAATATAAAAGAGCAGAGCCATTTAGAGTTAGTGTACAAGGTAGGCTCAGTGCCCTTCCTCATCAGCGACAGGCACTACAGCCCTCTTCAGGTATCACAATCTCAGTTTCGAGTACATGCTTGGTGGTGGTGGTGGTGGTGGTGGTGCCTAGCCGTGTCCTTTTCCTCACTACTTGCAGGGACATGTCTGAGGAGAAGAACCCTGCTCACACACAATCTCTACATGGCAGCAAAAACTGTGGAAAAATCTAACGCTTAAGACTGATCCTTTATTTATGGTTTTCTTCATATGCTACCTTTCTCTCGATAAGGGGATTATGGGGTTTTGAAGATACTGCTACCAAAATTCCAAGTTCTCAACTGCATCCTTCCTTCCTTCCTTCCTTCCTTCCTTCCTTCCTTCCTTCCTTCCTCCCTCCCTCCCTCCCTCCCTCCATAGTAAAATGGGTCTTAGGTTTAACAGGAAAACAGATGGAGAGAGCAAAGATGTGTATCTGAGTGATTCAGGGAAAGCTGAGGGTTCTAGGTCATCTATAGTATGCTATAGGTCCCTTTGGGAGAAGGAAGCAGGGCAAATGTCCAGCCTCAACAGAAGTCAGGTTGCCAGAAGAGGAAAATGAAACATTAGGGGGGGGGCACAGTTTCTGAGACTGAGAAAGGGATGTTCAATAAATGATAGTATTTATTATTTATTATTTATTTATATGTATAGACTGCCAGATTTTCCCATAGGGAACTATGATTCAACTAGCCCAGTGGTTCCCAGCCATAGGTAACCCAGATGATGTTCCTGGACTTTCAGTTCCCAGAAATCCTGCCAACGGAGAGTAGTGAAGGCTTCTGGGAGTTTTAGTCCAAAAACATCTGGAGACCCGAGGTTGGGAATCACTGATCTAGGCAATAGTAAGGCAGAATGCTCCAATCAGAAATAATTAACACTGACCATTATCCTGTTAGTCATGCCCATCAGCATAACTCCATGTGTGTAAATTTCAACTGCGAACTATTGCAAGTTAAGAAGTCAGCAGGGTCACTTCCTATTGCACACCAGTGGAATGACCTAGTATGTAGCAGCCAGTGTCTATAGTGAATTCTTAACCTGCAGTAATTCACAGCTGCAATTTACATCAATAGCATTACAACAGCATAATTCGACCTGTTTTAAATACAGTACTTGCCAATACATACCTTACATGCTTGCCTTTCTGTGCTCATGTCCAGAGTGCATATAGTCACCTTTATCAAACTCTGCCCTCCTTCCCAGGTTGTATTTTGTGAGTAGGATTTCTAGAGCAGCCAACTTTAAGGTACGATAACCCCCTGCCTATCGTTGGGGTTAGGGACCCACCCAACCCGCAATGATTGAAAATCTGCGATATATGGATGCAGGTCAGGTGGGGGCTGAGGGGTGGCATTTTAAACATTTGAGCAGCCCATGCAAGCGGTGGTGGTGGGTCTGATCCGCCACTGCCGCTTGCCTAGGCTGCTAGAAAACTTTTTAAAAAAGCTTTCTAGCAGCCCGTTCAAGCAGCAGTGGTGGATCTGACCTGTTACCGAGCTGGAGCCCAGAGCTTGGGGAAGGGGAAAAAAAGGTTTAAAAAGCCGGGCTTTTAAAATCTTTTTCCCCTTCCCCACACCCTGGGCTCCAGATGATTGGTGCTGGGGTGAAGGAATAAAGGTTTTCCTCCCCCACACCAGTGCTAATCAGCTGGAGCCCCAGCATCGACTGCAGTCCCGCGATATAGCAGGACCGCAGTATATGAACCGCAAAAGGGCGGGGGGTTACTGTATAGCTCCTGTTTCTGATTTGATACTGACCTCCCATCATCAGAATACAGTGGAACCTTGACTTGCGTCATTAATCCGTTCCGGAAGTCTAGACATAAGTCAAACATGACTTAAGTCAAACGAACTTTTCCTATAGAAAGTAATGGGAAAGTGGATTAATCCGTTCCAGGTGATGAAAAAGACCCCCCCAAAACAGCAATTTAACACAAATTTGACTGGGACAGGAGATTCCTTCCGGGGATGTAAATGAAATGTCTCTTCAAAGAGAGGAGGAGGCAGTGGAATTATAGTCCACAAGTTATATGCCTCCACTTTTTAATGTTCATAGCAACAATGTCTAACATTTAAGTTTTACTGATTTTTAACCTGACGTTCCAAGTCCTGAACAACTCTATGCTTATCATTGGAGTCCCACAACTGTACAGCTCCCCAACTAAAATGCTTCGATTGTGGACCAGACTTCTGCAGCCAGATGTTTTACAAGACTGAGCCGACTGTCTAACCAGCAAGGCCAGCCCTGAGCTCCCGGCCCTTCTTCTCCTCCGGCAGCAGCGGTGGCTTCGGTGAGGCCAAGGACCAGCTCCAGGTGCTCTGAGCTGGCCTTGCCAAAGCCGCCGCTGCCGGAGGAGAGGAAGGCAGGAGCACTTTGGAGGCGGCAGCCGCGATGCTGGGTTGTGGCTGCCGCCCAATTCCGGTGCCTTGCGCCGGGGCTCCGAGCTGTAAGTCAAAGCCTGCGACTCCAGCCAAACAGGCCCCTTCTTGCTGCAAGTCAAATCTGCTGCAAGTCAAGCAGCATGTAAGTCAAGGTTCCACTGTAATTTGGAAAGAGCATTCCAGCACCTATTTCATTTTGACGGAATTACAAAAATATATCTGCCACATTCAGAACAATAAGCCTGGCAGAATCAAGCAGCTTCCGCAGATAACAAAGCTCAGTATTTTACAAACAGTCTTTTGTTGTTATTTTTACCACCGAGCTGTCAAACACCTGCTGTTTTAACACACGTTACAGAATATTTGACATTCTACAGATCCCTGTCTCTTGCACTACAATTATGAGAGTTTTCCTAGAAAACTTTCTGCCCATCATGAAAGGTGGGAAAATGTACAATTGCTTCAAAACTCAGACACATAAATTGAGTGTTTTCCTATTTAAAAGTAAACAATGTCTTCCAGTAGTCGGCACAAGGTGACCAAGGGCGTTTATACACGACCCCTAAGCTCCGCCGCAAATGGCTGCAAGGTCCGGACCTTAAAAAATGTTTACCCACCAGCTCCAGACTTTGCAGACAATTAAGTGCGACCCCGCCCACTTTAGCGCGACCCAGCGCACTTTTCTTGTACCTGCTTTTTGGATGTGACAAATATTTGATCCGGTGTAAGGATAGTGAGTGTGGGGCTCTCCTCGCTTCTGTTTGTTCTTTTTTTGTGCCCCACCCCTTTAAGAGATCTGAATGCTGCCGGGAACAAAACGGAGGTAAACCGGCATTCTTTTCTTTCTTTTTTTCTCCCTCCCTCACGCAGCCAGCAACCAGGAAGTGCGGAGGGGGGTGGGGACAGAGGAAGAGCGACGAACCCCTAAGATCTCTGGTCCGAATTTAAGTGGCCAGCGGATCTTAGGGGTCGTGTAAAAAGGCCCCAAGTTCAGGTATTCTAATACAGAGGCAAGATTGTCTCCTTTAATTTTGTTATTCATTGAAAGCTGCAGCCTCTGCTTACATGCAACCTTTTCAGAAGTCACATTTATGTTTCCCACACCACCATATTTCCTGCCACCATCAGCCCATAATGGCTGCCAGCTGTATTTTACTGAGCTGGGGGACAACTGTCTGGCCACAGAACTCTCCAAAATGGAGCCAGATTTGAGACAGTGTCCAGTCACTGTCTGAAAGCCCTTCCCCCCTCCCAATTATCATCCTCTCTTTCACAGAACCACAACTATATTTCTGGAGAGAGAGAAAACATTTGATAATCTGATCTACTGCCCAAACCTATTTAAAGAGAACGTACACCAGAAATTATTCATCCTTTCTTCTCTGTGCATTCTGGATCACTAGAGTTTGTCACCGAATTTCATTTTAGTGTGGTTGGATGACAGTTTCCTCCCTGGGCCAAACATCTGAAGAATTTGGGAAAAGGCAAAATTAAGCATGGGTATTACGGGAGGTGGGTGGGTGGGGTGGAATTATTGTATGATTCTTCACATTTCTCTTTGAGAAGACATAACTGAACATTTTCTTCCAAACATTAGTGCCTTTCAGGGATTCTGGTCTGAAATAACTAAATATATTAAGAGAGAAGTCGTCTAGACCTACCACTTTCATCAACATTTTGTTTATACAACATGTGACAAGACTGAGGCAGATAGCGTCATGTACAACACAGCAGGTACTACTGGAAGATGCAGCTAAAGTATTCTTTCCTTCACATGTTTCCTTATTCCCCTTGAATAGAACTTGTGTGGTACAGTAGTTATGCTTATGTACACCATCTGCTTTTCACTGACACTGGAACCCCAGGTAGAATGTCAGGATTGTTGAAGAAACTCTTCTGGCAATGTGATAAGATAGTAAACTAAAACGTAAGAATACAGAAATGTAAACTACTAATTTATGTCTTCTACGGATCCAAAGTTGGGAACCACTGATTTAGAACCAGGGAGGATTTTCTAGGCCACAGCCTTCACTGAGAAATATGCTGACATTTTCAATTAATGTCTGAATGTACACAATCCCGAGGCAATGTAGATGACTATTCACCATGTGGTGCCTTAGCACTGCATTTCCATAACCAGCTTTTTGGCACGTTACATCATGAGGGCTAAAGATCTGTTAAAAGACCCACATTTCCTCCCTTGTTTTTTAAACACCCCCCAAATCAAGGTACTGAGGGAGATCTTTACATATATTTGTCTTCCAATGTGGAAAACACTACATAGGGAGCAAAATTTAGAAAAGCACCCTTTTGCCTGGTACCAAGGCCCATTTCCTTGCGGCTTAGCAAATCAGGTAACTCCCAGTTCCTTTTTGCTGCTAATTAACAAGTCCCTGCTCTAATTTTATGGCAGGCGCTAGTCTAGTAGATTTTCACACACCCAAAAATCCAAGCAAGGAATCATTAATTGCCAGCAAGGCGGTAGTGTGAGCTCTGTTGTTTGCCTTCTGGTGTGTAACTAGTTTGCATGAGCACTTTGCCTTTGATTTCTTGGAGATGTGAACATGAAGTGTGGCACCACAGGTGCAAGAGAGGTCTGTTCCCCCCACCACCACCCCCTCACGGACTGTCTAGTCCACTCACTATTTGGCAAGGAGCATGCGTGCCTGTCACTGCCGACATTTTGCCTATCACAAAAGCAGCCTGTCCATTGTCTCCCTGCATCCCCGTGCAGCTGACCATTGGGGCGAGGAGGAAGGATGACAAGTCTCCCTGCTTAGCTGTTGAGTGGCTGTTGGTGCAGGGAGGTGGGAAAATGCCAGCCAGGCTACTTCCACGATGGGCGCAATGGCGGGTGTGCATGCCACGCGCCGAACAGCAAGTGGGCCGGCCAGTTTTATTTTGGGGGGGGAATGGGCTTCCCTGGCACCTGTGTTGACATTGACACACTTCCAATTCATATCCCCAGGGATACAAATACGAACTGCCCATGTATAGTAACTACACGGTAGAATTTCAGCCTTTAAATAACACAGAGGAAATTTGGTGCTAGGAAATGAAATCTAAAAAAAAAAAAAACCATGATTCTGCAAAACACAGGACCTGAGTGAAGAACCATGACAGAGGAGGACTGTCAAGCAAACGGATACCATTCATGGCCTGATCTCTGCCCAGGAGCCTCCATTTTCGAACTCTTGTGTTTTTCACCACAGACAGACATGACAGCCAACTCAGACCTATGTATAACTCTGCAATTGCTTTTTTTGGCAATTAAATCATCCGGCTAGTCCAGGGAACCGGGGGTGGGGACATCATTTTTGGCTAAAGTAGTTCCATTAGATGCTGCATACTAAGAATTAATGGGGAGAGGCAGTGGTTGATCCCTCAAGTCCACCCAAAAGCATTTTAATCATTAAAATCCCTGTGCCTGTTTAAATCCAGGCCATATTTTTTTGAAAGTGTGGGTACCATTTTCTTAAAAATACACAGTAAGTGCATTAAATTATTGATAGCCATTAAACGGGTGGAGGGAGAGGAGATCAAACCAGCTCTCAGCTTTTATCAATCATTAATGCAGTTTCCACCGGAGCATCTCACTGGGTAGATATCGCAAAGCTCTGTGCACTGAAAACAAACCCAGAGGGCATGAGTTTATTTTTGGAAGGAAGACAAATATGAAATCCTGTATAGTCAAGATTCAAGGCGTGGGGACAGTGGTTTTGTGTTTGGAACAGGGAAATGAGCCCAAAATGCATGCCTAAAGAAGAGTTGCACTCCCCCAAAACAAAACCTGTTACAAACACTGCCAGGCCCTAAAGCTGAGTTTATCGTTAAGACTACTTCTTGAAAGGAGATGCAGCTCATCCTTGGTTCTTGGATGAACTGGACTATATGAAACAAGTGTTTCCTTGCAAACAGACTCACATCTAGAGAGGCTCCATGAGGAACACAGAATTACTCCCCAAAATGATAACTTTTGGTTAATACTAACCAAATCACCTATAATAGGTTTTATTTAAAAAAAAGGATTATAATGTTATTCTTGCATCTCATGATCTAGGCTACAGTCCACAAAAGCTTTAAAGAAACAGAACCTGCTAAACTTCAAGGTACCGCAAGACCCTATATTCTTATTTTCCATTAATATCTCAAAGGCAGGTTATTTCCTTCCATCCCTCACACACAACACTCTCCTTCCTCTCTCAGAATGAATCCGTAACTACATACCCACTGCAAAGAGAACAAGCAGAGGCATAAGCATTTGCAAACAGCATCAAAAGGTTTTAAAGGGTTGTCTCTGTTGCATACATACATGACTGGAAACAAAAACAAAAGAGTGGATTTCAAAATAAAACTGGGAGGACTACATCTAATGAGGTTACTGGAAGCATTTGGCCAAACGTGGCAGTATAGAAATTAATTCTGCTGAGGTTATTTGTTTACATTTCTTTGTTCTAATAAACACTTAGAGTTAGAATAATAGAATAAGAATAATATGTTATTGTCATTGCACAAGTACAATGAAATTAAAAAGTGCCATCCAGTCTGCACATCACTCGCCCCAAATATAAAATTCCAAAACATAAGCCTACCATTAAAACAAACATCCATATACATACTCCGACATTCTCTCACCCAGCATCACTTATACCTACTATAAAAATCTAAGACATAAAACCAAACATATACAAACACAAAACCCTAACACTCTCTCACCTAACTGCATTCATACCCAATACATAAAAACCCTACAAATTAAAAAATAAACAGAACATACACACACAACCCAATTCTTTCTCACAACATAAACACACACACACACACACACACACACACACACACACACACACACACACACACACACATGAAACAATTTAAAAAAAACACAAAAACAAGAAAGGCTGTGTCATAAAGCAGCAGCTGGCAGGGGGAGACCTGATCATTACACCTAAGATTCCACATAGCTTGTGAGTACTGCTTCACTTTAGAACATTAGTTAAAACTTAACTTGTGTAGTAATAATTTCTTTGAACATTAACCAGTAATAGACCTCAGCTGATATACTTGCACGGGTGGCGAATGGAAAGCATTTAGGTCATGCTTAGAGATACAGAGAAACTGAAGATGTGTTTAGAGGCCCTCACCCAGGATGGATAAAGATCAACATTGTTGTTGTTGTTTTTAATCAAACTGATTGAAATCACGGGTTAATTTACATTGTCAAAAAAATAATAATCCAAAAACAATTTTAAATTTAAATACATTTAATTTCAATCAAAATTTAAATTTAAAAATTTATGGATCCACCTTGCTGTTGCCACACAATAAATATCTATATTTCGGTAGTGCTCATCAAAACCCACAAAGTGGATTTGGGACATCTGAGGATGTCAGAGTCACCCAACTGAATTAGACCAAAAGGCGTACTGTAGTTCCTGCATTTCCAGGGTGACTTACGCAAGATGTCGCCCAGAAAGCTCACAAGCCAGATAGGATGGCAAAGTCCCTCTCTCCACAGCTGTTCCCCTGTAACTGCCTTCTCTGCTTGTGATACTAGAAATGCTTCCCCCGAACACTTACTGTTTTCTTCTGCACTATCCCACCATTCCTCTGAGGATTCAGGACTATGGTTTGACTTATATTTCAATCCTGCTTTTCTTCCACACACTCAAGGCGGCACAGATGGCTGGCTTTTCTCCCCACCTTTACCCTTTGAAGTAGGTCCAAGCAGTGATGGGCTCAAAGACACTCCCTTAATTTCATTGGTCAGGAGAGAAACAAAACTCTGAAGGTAAAGTTTTTTCTATGAGGGTCTTAGTCAACTAATGAAAACAATGTGATGCCGTGCTATGCTCCAAGGTTATTAAGGGATGGTGAGCTTGCACGTTTCTACAAAGCAGGTCCTTGGATTGTCATTTGGTGTGTATGGTTATGATTGGCGATTCTATGTTAGGTCATTAATCCTTTTTTGGGGGGGGAGGGGTGCCTATATAATGGAATGGGTGCCAGTTTCCTCAATTTTGAGCTGGACTCAATGCACTGATTTTATTAATGAAGGACGGCTGCATGGCATCATAATTGTTACTAATCATTAATAGGAGAGGTTGAATTGCAGTACTGCAGCTAAGACTCTGCTTACAATCTAAAACTGTGCTCATGGCCCAGGGTTCAATGTCAGGAAGCTGGCTTGTGCTTCACTCAGCCTTCCAAGGTCAGTAAAATCAATATCCAACTTGCTGGGGGGGGGAGCACAATGTATAGCCCGCATCATTAAATTGTAAAGTGCCCAGAGAGAGACTTAAGCACTACTGGGTGTTATATAAGCAGCTCTGCTTTAACTGACATAAAACGCCAATCTAGAAACTTCTTCTAGAATGCTCAAGTTCCAGTCCAACTCTCCAGCTGCAAGGGCTGGTAATAACCAGCGCTGTTTAGCTTATTAGCAGCTATGAGGAATTGAGCCATAATTGCAGGCCTGTACTCACTTGGTGAACATGATCGACAAGAAGGAACTTGCTTCCATTTAATGGTTGCAGATCAAGTTAGCAGAGAGAGAGAGAGAAAGCTATGAATATCATGCTTTCCTCTATCTTTCCCTCTGCTGTAGGATGAACTGTGTTCTACACTCACCCATCACACCTGGCCTTATAGCACGGTTGCGATTGGCCCTTAACAAACACGGCTGGCTATTGTTTCTCAGCCAGAAAACAGTTGCACTTTAGACCTTTTGTCGAGCCTGACCGTGCACTTTCGTGAAGGCGTCCCTGCGACCATCTGGTGCCTGGGAAGTGCAAGATAATAAGGCATGCACACACACAACATTGAGGTCCATACAGAGCACCCCTGTTCCCCTTCATTGCTTATCTAGTTTGCATTGAGCACACCTCTACCTAGTTCTGACTGCCGTTCTTCGCTACCGGGATCTGTTTGCCTTGCCTGCTTGGACTGAGATACCTTGGGATCCCACTAGTAGCCAACCAGCCAGCTTTAGAAAGCCATCAAACAAATCCTGAGAGCAATGGACATCCCCATTTCCTCTTAACATCATACATTCAAACCCATGCCGTTCTCACACATGGAGGCTCCATTTAGCTACCATGATTAATAGCCACCAACAGAGCCATCTTCCATTGTTTTGCAGCACCCCCTTTTAAAAGATGTAGTAAAGTACATCTTTTACCATGTCTGAACTTCTGGGACCTGCTTTGAAGAAGAGTTATGTAGACTCGAAAGCTTGCAATGTTCCTTGTTTTTTTATTTTTAATAGTGGCCGATAAAGGTATCGCCTGTAACCGATTTTTGCAATTGTGTTTAAAAAGCTAGAGAGCTCATTCATTCACACTTCACTGAGAGGCAGACACAAATGTAAATTTGCCCCCACATAAATGCTTAGTATGGATGACAGCACAATCCCAGTTCCCTAACAAGCAGTAGCTGTTTTATGCTTGTTTGCAGAGATGCTAGGAAACCAGCCGTGGAAGGGTCCAAGCAACTGTATTCAGATGAAATGGGTCTGTGTATACGGCCATTTGGGGGCTCTAATGTAATTGGGGAGTCCTGGGTGGAATCAAAAGTGGCAAGGCAGAATTCAAGGGTGCCTTCAATAGGGGCAGTGTTCACTCAATTCCCATTGCTATCTGTAACACACACACACACACACACACACACACACACACACACACACACACACACACACACACACACACACACACACACACACACACACACACACACACACACACACACACACACACACACACACACTTTGAATTTATAATTTCAGGCTGTTTGGCCATGTTCTGGAAGTTTTTCTTCCTGACATTTCAACAGACTCTGTGGCCGGCATCTTCAGAGGGCAAGGAGCTCAGGGAACAAGGAGTTTCTCTCTGTGCTCTGGGGTATAGAGTGAGTGAGATTGGGGATCTTAAAGTTGTGCTAAAGAGGAAGCTTGTCCTATGCAGGACAATAGGTGTTAGTTATTGTATTGTGATGGAGGGATTAAGAGGTTTCAAGGTAATCAGGGGCAGCAACAATCCTAACATGTAGTTGATGGGTGTCGTCAGTTGTTCTATTATGTGGACTGATCACCTTTGCTTGTGGCTGGATTGGAATCACTGAGCTTTTTTGTTGATTTTTTTAGACTTTCTTCTTTTTTTGTTGAATCTGTTTATGTTTGTAGGTTTAAGTGGCTTTCCTGTGCAGCGTGACATAGTAATGGGTAGTGTTGTCCAGTACCTCTGTGTCCTGGAAGAGGGTTTCATGTCCAGTTTGTTTCAGGGTGTATTCGGCTACTGCAGATTTTTCAGGTTGTTTTAGCCGGCAGTATGTGTCATGTTCTTTGATTCTGGTCTGGATGCTGCACTTTATGGTGTCAAATTTGTCAATTTATACCTGGCCACAACTACAAGGTATCTGATATAGTCCTACAGTGGCAAGTGGGTTCCTTTTGTCCTTTGCTGACCATAGCATCTGTTGTATTTTTGTGGTGGGTCTAAATACTGTTTGTACGTTGTGTTTGTTCAACAGTTTGTCCATGCGGTCCATGACTACTTTTATGTATGGCAGAAATACTTTGTTTGTTGGAGGCTGTTTTTCTTCTTCAGTTTGTGGGGGTTTGTGGGGGTTTGTTTTGTTTTGTTTTGTGTTTGATGGCTCCTTTGATTTCATTCTTGGAATAGCCATTTGCCTGTAGGGCCTGAGTCAGGTGCCTGAGTTCAGTGTTTAAGAACCCCAGTCTCACTCATTTTATAACTCAGAGCACAGAGAGAAGCGCCTAATTCCCTGAGCTCCTTGCCCTCTGAAGATGCCAGCCACAGGGTCTGGCGAAACATCAGGAAGAAAAACTTCCAGAACACGGCCAAACAGCCGGAAAAACTCACTTTGAGAATACATTTCCAATCGCTTTGCAGGAAAAGGTCACAATGTCATTTGTTTTCTTTTCCTTGGGGACGATAATGACCATGCTACGGAGTTCAGCACCAAAATCTGCAGGGAGTCTCTTTTTCTGAGCAGGGGAAAATAGACCCTCCTGATAAAAAGTTTGCGTTTCTAAATAAGACTTACTTTCCCTCTAAAACAGCATATACCACCCAAACAGCCCTGGCAAATGGCCTGCGGCTATTACAATCAAAACAACATTCAGACTATAAGACGTCCAGTTCTAGTACAGCACCTCAAGATAGCACAAACAAAGAGATCAGCTGTGATACATTAAAAAATAGACAATGATGACAAAAGACACAGAGCCAAGTGTGCCTACTCAGAGAGAGGGGGTGGGTTTCGATACTTCTTCCTTCGCAGAGCAGGACAAAAACTTTTCGAGTATGAAAGAGTAAATTCAACTGGCTCACACAACTGTCTCCCTACTGGGAGTCTCTACCTGATCACCTGCAGACTGGAAACCAGGAAGTCTTAAAGCAGAGAAACAACCTGGAGCTCCCGGGCTAGACATTTTTCTGCATTTGGAGAGCAAGTCAACAGTCCTGGGTTGCACAATGTGCAGAGGCTGGCTGGGATTACTCACTGTTCCACGCCAAAGCAGTGAGCCATTCAGAGATCCAATGGGCAGCCTTCTTTGTGGGTGAGTAGGCGAGTGTCCTTTTAATGAATTTCCTCCTTGTGGTACATGAGCCATTCCTATGTGGTGTGCTATTTTGGCACTGCTCGCGTAATGCGATCATCACCAAGGACAGATTTTTGCAAGCATAAAAAATGCCGCTAGCCAAAAGTCCGACAGGCTCGGAGCGAGTGAAATCTTGAAGTCTTACTGTGACGCAGGTAACTGCAAGTCCCACTGTGCAGCTATTGTGATGGGCTACGACCAAGGTGGATAAGTTCTCATCTGAATGCTGCTGATGTGTGGCAGGCAACTAGAAGAAACCAGTTCAAAATGTCCCCAATCGCTATATTTTGGAGCAGTAGATTCTCTGCAAAGCCTACTGTATAATAAGCAGCTTACATCTGTTCCTGCTGGATCCACATTGATGGAGGCCTGCCCGTGCAGCTTTGTGAGAGGCTGTGTTCAGAATTTGCAGACCAACAGAAAAAAAAGCACCGAATAAATTAAGGAAACAGAAGACCCTGCAGGGGACTAGCTAGAATACTTCAGAATTCTTATCCAGTGAAGTATTGGGTAGTTCTCCTACCTGCATTCGTCAAACTAAAAACTCCAAGGACAAAACTAGGGGTATCGATGCAGGCAGGGCACATATTGTGCTACTAAGCTCAAGTCAAGACATAGCTGCCTTTCAATCCAAGCTTTAACTTCCACAGACCCGGGGAACGTGCTTGAACCGTTCCACCTCCTCCGTTCCTTATTTCTGCAACTCAGTCCATTTACGGTGTGTAACAGTAGACTTTAATGTTCAATATTTATACTCATTGTAAAACAAATAGGTCAAGGAAAATTAAGAGATTTAACAAAACAAAAACTGGACACTACAGAAACACACATGTACAGTATATTAATGCAAAATTGCTTGTTATTCCCTACATTTGTTAAATGAAAAGCAAAAAGTGTTCTGCTTATATACCACCCCATACCACTTCAATTAGCCTCTGGGTGGTTTACAGTTTAATTACAGCATGGAGGCTACATATTCCCCCCCCCCGCAAGCTGGGGACTCATTTTACTGACCTCGGAAGGATGGAAGGATGAGTCAACCATGAGCCTGCTACCTGGGATTGAACCCCAGGTCCTGAGCACAGTTTTACCTGCAGTACTGGCATTTAACCACTGTGCCACAGGGCTAGTGGCCTCCAGGGTTCCTTGGATTTTATCATCCTTCTCTTACTCTAACAGTCTCAGGAAGCCTACAGTGTAGTTCAAATATCTAGAATCTTGAAATCCATACCTGAATTTTAGACTTTTTAGGTTATGACAGTTCTTTATGTATCACAGTATCAAACTGGTGTTTCCCATCACTTGATAGTTATTGCTTTCAACTCAGGAAAGAAACATGGGTCCTTCACCATATAAAGAAGATCTACCCACTTGGGCTCATAAAAGGTAAAGCACTAGCTTCCCATCCCTCAACAATGTTAGCACCTCTGACTGTCTGCTCCATAAATATCCATGCTGGGCAACATACCTTGCATCTAACAACAGAGGTACAGTGAGTCTTCTGGCCAGATCTCATCAGGAATTCTTACACCTCACACAAAAATTCTACCAGCAGACCAAACCAGAAAGCGAGCTTCTTATTTTGAGGCAACCATACTAATAGTGTACAATCCCACTCAACAGGCACTGTATTTTCAAAGAATTGGGAAATTCTGCAAGAAAGCAGAGATATATCAACACACCATGTGCATGCATACCATTGGCTTGAATTTTGGCCTAGAGTTTATACTGTAAATTGAAATGACATTTGCAGAAACCACGCAAGATTAAGTGACTTTATAGTACAACATCTTAACTTGACTATACAGCAAAACTACTGTGGATACTACAAACATATAAGTGGAAGAATCGAACAATCAATGACAGCCTATAGAAGACCAACACAAAGGCATGGACAAAGGCATTCTGCTGTAGGTCTGTACACGCTTATACTCGACCACCAAATTGTAAAAGATTACTCAACCTCCAGGAAGAGACTTCATAGCAGAGGTGGAGGTTAAGGAATCCTGGCATATTATAGGTACAGATGCCAGCTATGTTCCCATATCTGCCCTCACAACAGTGCTACAAAACTCAACCATGTAATTCACAACACCAGGGGTCAACGTACCTTCTTCTTTTCCAGTGTCCCCTTTCTGTAGAACAAAACAGGTCAGCCTCTACACAAAGGAGCTGATGAAACAAAGTCTGATTTTTTTAAAAAAATGGAGGTATTAGGGACCTTGGGTGGGAGTGGGGGGCAAACAAGCAGCCTGTCCTACTCCAAGATGTTGAACAAAATAATTTGGAAACCAGATCCCAACGAGAAACTGCTGAATGGGAATTCATCAGGAAATTAGATTACGTCCTGTACCTTACCCTAGGTCAAATTTTAAAAGAAGTCTTATGTTTTTCTAAAAGAACCACACAGGCTGCCAATATGCTTCCAGTCTAAGTTTAAGTTGTCATCGATGATGTTCAGTGTCCTTAGATCATTTGCAACCTATACATTTCAGAAAGCGCCTCTTACCAGATATAGCTGCCGGATCATTTTAATTTGCTGGGGTGGAGAGGCTGGCCCAGGGTCTTGGCCCACCACTAAATTTGGTTTTGTTTGTTGTTTTTGAAACTAAATTGTACCCCTCCCCTCTTGAAAAGACCCCTTGTTTCTGCCAGAGTCCAATTTTAAAAAATTGAATTTTAAGGTGGGTAGCACCCCAAGACTGGTGGGGGAGCTGCCAAAACATGACAGAATTGCTCCTAACTCTCTCTAGAAGATACAATAGGACTTTCTGAGCCATTCTGCCCACTCCTCAATTTTTGAGGGGCGGAGCACATTTGGGGCTCTGCAACCTACTGCCCCCTTTTGTTTTATATCCTTGTAATGTGATGTATCACTTGTTCACTCTTCTCTTATTTGTCAGTCCAGGGTGGGTGGGGAATACTTTGATTTATAAACTAGTACCCGTGCTACCATTCACCAATCGTTTGTCAACATCAGTTGTTTGATTGCATTACTGTTTATATTACTATTTTAGTAAACATTACTGTTAGTCCTTCTTGCATTCTAGAACCCTCTCGCTCAACTAAATGCAGTGTCTTTGTCACCCAGACATGTTTACAATAATTTGCCATGCCAACAAAAAACATTCCATACATGTGAGAAATTGGGCTGTCCCCACCACCAAAGCTTATGCCAAGCAAACTGGTACTGGCAATACATTCATTTAGGAGCATGTGCTCAGAAATACCCTCTTCTCGAATGTTCGGTGTTTGTCTATCTACCTAAGCCCCCATTTTGCAGTTAGCAGATTTCAGGGCCCCATAAGTAGATGATGGCTCAGCCTTGAATGAGAACGCAAAAATGGTTGCTCTTCTGACCGCCTGATATGCAGACAATCCCTGTTGGAATTTCTAAAGCTAGCATGGTGGCTAACGCAAAACATCCAATTCTTCAAACAACAATAGAGCATCTGTGCTGTTTTTCATCCATCTCCATGATCAGCAAGGTGAGATTTCTGCAATAATGAAACAATAATATGCAAATTTACTGACTAGGTGCAATTTGGAGAGCATCCAATTTTTACAGCCACAGAATTTGGACTGCCTGGAGAGATAATAGAGAGATGTTAGTACTGAGTATACTAAATCTTGTCCATACTCAAATCTCTACCAGCATAGTACAAATCCTGTCCTAAGGGTGTACTAGTTGAGCCCACTGCCTTTATAGATTTCTACTCTCTTGAGTCATTGGTACAACATACTGCTGAGGATACTGGCCTGCATAATGTCAAGAACACTTTTCTACGCATGCTCAGCAGCACTTTCCAAAACCAAAGCCTCTTGTACGTATGTGGGCCAAACATATCAAAAACACGGTCTAATTCAGCCCAGACGGTTGAGGACTCTTATTTCAACCACCCAAGTGCACTTTTATTTACTGAAGAAACATTACAGCCCAAACCACTGATTAAAAATTAAGAGGTATCTCCTACAGAATGAGGGGCTTGTTCAGAACTAGCTCAGTTTAATTTATGGGGGGGGGGGAGAACTGGCATGCACGAGTCTTAGCCCATCGAGTATTTTCCCCCCCACACACTCCACTGCTGTCTCAAATGCTTATTATCGCTTCTGAGGTTGATCCAGGGCCAGACATTGCCTCGCCATAAGAGATATCACCATGTTATAGGATTAAAATGGCCTTTATGATGTGTTATGTGATTACGTCAATGGGAGCAAATGGAAGCCCATGCTTCACTCTCTCTTTAAGGACGAGTAGGCAACGGGAACACAAGTTGTCAAGGTCATGTGAACAGTGAGCAGCTCTGCTGTCCAAAATGATGGCAAGAAGTGGGGCAAGGGAGTGATTCTTTCACATCTCTTAGGATAAGAAACCGACCCTACGCCACAGTCTACCCGTTCAACACCAATGGCACATTATCCATGTCAGAGAGGTTGAGAAAATTCCGTGCTCGAATGAAATTGATTCATGACAATCAACAGCAATCAGAGAGAGGGTGTGTGTGTGCGCGTGTGTAAAATCTGAGAGAATAAAGCAAATCTTAGTAATATTGTCCTCTTCCTCTTCCTCTTCCTTCTCCTCCCCTTTCCCCTACAGGAATAAATTGACCTTAAAAGGCTTGGCCTGCACAGTTATTATACTGCTCCTTTGTCTTCCATCTCAAACAGATGAAATCAGATGCAATTCAAGGCTAATTCAATCTCTAATTACCTTAGGATCTTAATGGTCCTGATCTTATATGTTAACATTAATTTTATCATGTTAGATATTTCACGGATGTGCCATTTCTTGCTTATCTGAACCAGCTCTTTGCTATAATTTTTAATAAGAGGAAAAGCCAAAAAAGGGAGGAGCACAAAGAACAGAAAAGATAAGATAAATGTCAAATTAACTCATGACAACTTCTACACATGGCCCACAGATGAAATATAAGCAGCCTCGTTTCTCCAAGGAACGGACTAACTTGCTTCTTCCTTTAATAAAGAATGGAATAATAACTTAATCCAATATTGGCTTTTTGGCTCTATTCCAATTTTTAACACAAAAAGAACAAAACCAAAATAAACAGTAAGGTTTAAACCAGTGGTTCTCAACCTGTGGGTCCCCGGATGTTCCTGGACTGCAACTCCCAGAAATCCTGGCCAGCACAGCGAGTGGTGGAGGCTTCTGGGAGTTGCAGTTCAGGAACATCTGGGGACCCACAGGTTGAGAACCATTGGTTTAAACCAATCCCTCCCCCTCAACCCTATCTGAAAAGGGAGAAAAAGAAAGTATGGTATGTTGAATATATTGTCATTGAGAATTGCGATCCTTTTTGTTAGGGTAAAGGGAAACTGATTTTTTCATGGGACGTGCTTGTTTCTTTCTTCCCCTCATCCTTAAAACTTCTTGTTTTAAAAAGAGAAAACTCTGCCCGGAAGATGGAGATCAAAATTTCTGCGTCCACAAAAGTCACATGAGAAGAAAAACAGGAGAAATATGCACATTATGAAAGGGGTTGAGGCATTTCCATTGATCAGCGTATTTCATTTATTTATGAAAACTATTGATCAACACGTCTATGGATAACTAAGATTCTCAAATCCAGGTGAGGTTATCCAGCAGTTGAGTCATGGTAACCTGACTTCTTTTCTTGTGGGATTGAAATGTTTCACTACTTATCCAAGTAGCTTCTTCAGACTGAAGAATGATGAGTAGCAAAACAATTTGATCCCACAAAAAATAAAAACAGAAAAAGACCAGTTGCTATGACTCAACTCCCGGATATTGATCAACGCTTCTCTACGCAGTAGGGCTCCCAAATGTTATGTATAATACACATAAAAGCCATTGTTTAAGAACAAACATGAAACTCCCAACAACTTTCAAAAAAAAGCATTTTTAAAACCAAAAACCATATGGGACAACACAGAACTACCAGCTCTCTGGAAAGCTAGTAAGAAGGGAACTAGAACAGACTCAATTTCCTCCAACTCCTAGCAATAACTGCATGAACACTTTGACAGCTTCGTTTACATTCTTCTTTCCACAAAATGGCCAACCATGTTCAGGTGTGATTCTTAAGACACATTTTATTCATTTTCACCTTGCCTTTCTTACAGAGAACTGTGGGTGATAACCTTCTTTATTCTCTCCAGCACTCCACAAGGAAAGAAAGAAAGAAAAAAAGATAAAGGAAACAGGAAGCTGAGACAGGCACTCAATTCTTGTTCCACTTTAAGCAAGACTAGCAATATCCCAGCACCACCATGCATTTTTTTTAAAACTTGAACTGATTGCCAATAATTACCAAGGCAATGTCTACAGACCTCTCACCACAATCATGGTGGTTGTGGGGCCCAACACAGGAGGGGTAACAGCTCAGGACCAGAATCAGCAGTACACCTCCACACAAAGGACAAAGGGCACTCATTTAAAGATGAGGATGTACACATATTAGACAGAGAAGATATGTGGTTTGAGAGAGGGGCCAGGGAAGCCATTCATGTGAGTATTGAAAACGCCTGTGTCAAAAGAGGTGGGGGGGGGCCTCAGGCACAGTCTATCTTCCATTTATCAGGCTGTGATTTCAACAATACCTAGACAAATCAAAAATAACTTCACACCTTCACCACCAAGGCCATAGCTAATGACCCATACTTTATGGGTTTCAGCGCTTTAGGCCACTGTTCATTCACCTTAAGGCTATTGAGACTGTTGTCTACCAAACAAGCCTATTCAGGCCATTGTTCCTTTTATGAGCCTATTGCAGACCAGGATGACAAGAGGTCAAAGTGAACTATAAAATTGAGGACTCACAACTACCTTTCTTCAGACTGATGAAGCTGTTTGGATGAGAGCAAAACATGTCAATCTCTCAAGAAAAAATAAGTCCAGTCGCTACGACTCAACTTCCAGATAAACCGACCTGGATGACTGAGAATCTTCACGGACATATAGCTATAGGTGGTAACATTAAAAATGTGGTTGCGGAAATGCTTAAATAAATAGTATTTGTCTAGATAGTTATTCGTCCCGGCAAGTGGAAGTACAATAGCCAACTTTTTCTCTGGAAGCAAAAAGGTGTTACGTTTGGGATCTGGAGCTGACAAATGGGAAATACATTTCTTCAGCCATGATTTAATTGGCCAGTTTTACAAACCCACGACACGGTTTGGCATGGCTGGCAGGCTGTTAAAAGAGAGGAGCCAAAAACATAACATGGATATTACAGGCCAGAAAAAAAATAAAAGCGCATTGGCAGAATACTTGAGGGAAAGTTGCCCAGCATCTGCCTTGGCTTAAACCAGTGCTATTAGCTCCTCATTTGGGTACGAATTAAAGTCACTAAATGGGTGGCACTCAGATTGAGCAATTACTGGCTGGGGTTAAAGAAGCAATCCAGGATGCATTGCTTTCCAGCCTACTTCACTCCTGGGACTCCTATTTCAAAACACACAGAATACCTTGATTCCCATAAGATTCCCATAAGACCTTGTGGGAGGGGGAAAGAGCCAGCATTTCATTGGCCCTTCCCTGAGCAATAAACATCTTATAAAGACATCAGAGTTTCAAAACAGTTTAATGCCAGAACTGCAATCAATTCAGGATTTATTTATTTGGACAAACAGACATAGAAGTGAAATCATTTAGAATGCTCCCCACCCCACCCCAAAAGGTGTATTCTTAAACAGACTTAGGTGACTTAAATTAAAACAGCAAACATCTTTGTCACCCCAAGCTTGTGTCTCAATGGTAGAACAGAAAATGGACCGGGAACATTTCCAGATGGAGGTGTGTATCAAAATTTGGGGCAGTGTGTTGTAACGGGTAAGAGACCTGGCTTCAAATCCTCACTTAGCCATGGAAACTCATGTGGCTCCTGAAACAATCTCATGTGCCTCAAAAAACATATTAGAGTGACCATAAGTCAGAAATGACCTGATAGGACGTAAGAATTCTGACAGCACATGACAACAGCATCTAAATTACTAAAAGCCACCGGGCTTTTTTATAATAATTGTTAGTATTACAAATCATGCATGCAAATGTCAAATACAATATTAAAAACCACAATGAAGTCACTCCATCATCTCTAGTCTGTAGAAAGATGTCCTTTAGTCTTAGAAGTCTCCGCTGTTGTCCCATTTCCATCTCCTCCCCCAAATGTTGGAGCCTTTGTTCTGGAGGACCCACATTGTTTGGTGCCACATCCCCTGACCTCCTAGAAATTAACAAATTCACAGTGTTCTCTGTGTTCATATTCATCCCTTGTTGACACCCTTCCTCAATCCGTCTTCTCCCTCTTTGGCCTCTGTACTTCTACCCTATCCCAATCCATTACAGTGGTACCTAGGGTTAAGAATGCATCAGTTAAAGAAAACCTTGGTTGAAGAAAAGACATTATCAGGATTGGGGATGCCTTGGTTTAAGAAAATTTTAAATTGCCTTTTTTCTGACCTCCGGAACGGATTAATTGGCTTTCAGTGCATTCCTATGGGAAACCACATTTCGGTTTAAGACTTTTTTGCAATACTGTACACAATGGCCCGGAGAATGAATTAATTAAACCAAGGTACCACTGTACTTCCTTGAGCAGCTGCCTTACCTCTCAAGTGTCAAAATACTCTCAGTCATGCGCAAATCAGTGCTAATGTGCAAGAAAAGCCCAAGCGGCAACCCATAGGAAGCTTCAGTCCATCTACTCCTGCATTGTCAACTCTGAATGACAGCAGCTCTCTAAACATGGTTCGTTCCACGTTCGACCTAGAAATGTACCGGGTATTGCTTGGTGAACATGCATGCAAGGATTATCCAGGATTAACTGTGCTTGGCTTTTGAAATCAGAAAAGACTGGGTATATTAAGGCAGTTATTATGGCACAGGTACAGTATCCTCGCACTTAAGAAACCCTGATGCATGCTCTGTGTTCATTGTTTTCTTCTGCACGCTAGACGTTACCTGTTAGAAGACCAAAAAAATGTCAAATGGTGTGCCTTTGCTCCATGTTTACTTGAGTCTGTAAACTCAATCCATCTTCTTGTCCTTTTACAGGTCCTTCCCTTCCCCCTGACATAGAGATGCAGTTGTTCTTAACTGCTGTTGCTTAGAGGAATACATTTCCTCTTTATCTCAAACTCATCGCTTCCAAAGCATTTAAATGACAGTTTGCTCCATGTTTGTACAATAAACTAAGGGGCTGTCAAGTCTGATGGCATATTAGTTTGTCACTTCTAACAGGCATAGCTGTGTGAACAGATTAGCCGGGACTACATAATTTAATAAAAGTTATCACCTATTCTTCCTGACACTGCCAGATATTCCTCATCAAATCCTACTGTCTATAGTAGACAGTGACAGATACTGAGGTTGTTCGGCTCCAGTTCAGATTCCCCACAAAACACAATGGGGAGACATGCGGATGACTTGCTCAAAGTCACACAGGGTGAGGAATTCAGCCATATACATTTGTATTTGCAGAGGTGAGCAACAGGTACGGCACCTTTGCAAGGACAACAGAATGAGGCCACTGACGTCTCGCTTCATTCAGCATGTAATTGCTTGGGATGGGCAAGGCCATGGCGTCAATCCAGCCCACAGAAAAATCTGAAGGCATCCAGCACAGATCAAACTCTGAATTTAAACATACGTTGAGATTCCGCATGTGGAAGCTATTATGGAGAAAAGCACAAAAATGCCAATACCTAAGAGTTGCATTATATGAACTCACAACATTCTGATAGGTAACGCAAAGGTTCTGCTACCTGAGAGAAGCCTGCTTTCTTCCTTGGAAAAACCATGACACAGACACTTTTGACTACTCTTTACAACTTCAGTACGCTGGATGGTCTACCCTGGCTTCATGATTTGTCAGATTGCAACTCCCTTGGGTCCTACGCAGCATAGACAGTGTTGAAGATAATGGAAGTTGTGTTCCAACAGCTTCTGAAGAACCACACATTTCCCAGCTGTGTTTCAAGTATTTGCTTCCAAACAATGTCGCACCACAGTTTGTGGAACCACTAGTGGAACCAAAAACCATCTGTTGGATTATCACCTGTACTTTTCCCACTAAAATTAAGTTGGGTGCAATGATGAACATGAAAATCTTTGCATGATACTGTATTTCAATTGATTGTTTGCAGATCTTTCCTATTGTCCTCTTCCCTTTGACTGCTGCTTGATCAGTTATTTGAATAACAGTACTAAAAATAAGATTCATGTGCCTTACGGAACAGATTACTGTATGCTAGGTACCAACATAATATAGGGCAAATGGATGAAATACTAGGACCCATCATATCAAGGCGGAGAACCTTTGGCTTTTGAAATGTTGATTAACTCCTATTATTATTATTATTATTATTATTATTATTATTATTATTATTATTATTATTATTATTATTATTATTATTATTATTATTTGTATCCCGCTTATCTTCTAAAATAGAACTCTAAGCGGCGAACAGAGGGCGAGCCAGGCGCCAAACAAACAACAGTAAAATACAACAAAACACTGGCCAGGAAGGCTAAGGTTTCAGTGGGAACTGGAGTTGAAAAATATCCAGAGGGCCACCATTTCACCAGTCCTGCCTTATACAAAAGCCATATATTAACTGACTAAGATAGGGGGCAGACAAACAAAATCTAGTGGCCAAGTGCTTAGCAAGGCACAATTTTATTTGCTACCTTAGTTTTGTTTCACAAACACAGTTGCTGATACTACTGTTCCAAAGAAAAATGAGAACAGATGAGAGGTGAATACCAAATTTATTTTAGGACCACAGGAGGAGCCAACATTAATTTGCTTTGACTAATTAGAAACAGAATCAGCCTGCTTTCCTTTCTACTAATTCTAAAGTTTCCAGCAATGCAATCTTTTGAGCTGCTTTTTTCTTTAGCTGCATTGATAAACTGGAGCAACAGTCTTTTTTGCTTTCTTCCTATACGGAAGATGGAGATTTTTTTAAAAAAGGAACAAGGAAAGGTCTGTTCTCTGTTATATATCAGCACAAGCTATTGCTTACATGAAATTAAATCTTTCAATTCTGCTTTGCAAAATGTCCAAACTAGGACTTGCACCACCCTACTAAGGCATGGGAAACCGTTCCTCCCCCTTCCCCCATATTAGTGGACTACAAATCCCCTCATTCCTCCCTAGTGACAGTGTTGGCTAGGAATGATGGGAGTTGTCATCCAGCAACATATGAAATGCCAAATATGTTCCCCATTCCTGGTGTAAGCAGGCACTAAAAAATAACAATAACAAAATAGCTTATTGGTGTGCCAACAAATGGATTTAACTCACACTCTCTACAGTTTAGAGGGCCAACACAGTGACAGCCAAACAAGACTAGCGTAACACAAGATAATGGATGTTTCAAGTAACCTGGCCTAAAACTAATTGGCAGTCCCAACTACTGTGAATCTATTGACCTGAAGTGCTGCACCATGAGCCAATTCTTATATAGATTCTACTGATTTACTCTAGTTGTGGCTACCATTTGGATCCAAGCTTTTAGGCTGAAAAGAGAAGGGCCAGCTCAAAGTCAAAGCAGAAGCAAGTGCACTTGTAGTTCTTACAGTACTGTTTGTGGAGGATGAAGCAATGGCAACCACCGTACAATCTTCTAATTCTAATCATTAATGGAGTTTCACACCAAAACAATCACCACAGAAGACTCAGCCACACAGCAACAGAGACCTTTGAAAAGAGATTGTAAAACAAGTAGACTCTTTCCAGAGTCAAAATTCAACGATCTTCCATCTGTGCTTGAACATCTCTGTTCACCAAACTACTTTTGCTCTTTCTTCCTTTACTAATATAAACTGATCTGGACACAGTTTCTTAAGACTTGTACTTCTGCAGCAATGTTCAATAGCTGTGTTTTGGGGCAAATCAGTTATGGGTTGCAGCCTGCCCCACATAGTGTGGGGCAGGGTGGAAGGAGAGAGGGAAAGTACACGTCTCTTGAGGATGTACACAGGCTACTGCAAAGTGTTAAATTATGCCAAAGAAGTATCTAATGCAGGCATGTCCAAACTTCAGCCCTCCAGATGTTTTGGACCACAACTCCCACAGTCCTTTGTCATTGGCCATCTAAGCTTAGAATTCTGGTAGTTGTGGTCCAAAACATCTGGAGGGCCGAAGTTTGGTCACCACTGATCTAATGGAACAATGGATAAAGTCTGATAACATATACTTGAGTGCTATAGTCCAGGATACTATGTTGTGGAATCTTCAACAGCATTTCAAATACTGTATTAGTCAATTTGTCAGAACTTTCTAGGCAGGATTCTGGGTAAACCTACCAATGTCTGGCCCAATTTTCTTTCTCTACAATCATCTTCACAACCAACACCACCATCACGTCAACAAATGTTGGTCAAAATCTAGATTTGGCATGGTAACAATATGGAAGTTGCACCACGCCTATCAAGAGAGGCCAAATTCAACATATGTGCTTGGATTTCACTGGTGCAATTGGGACTAGGAGGGAAAGGCTGGGATTGGTTTCTTTGGCTTTGTTTTGAAGGACAATATGTATGCCATGCAGTTGGCCTGTAGCCAAACTCAATCCAGTTGAAAGCAACAGGCTGGGAGGGGGAATTGGGTTCAAGGAAACGGGTACCATTTCCTGTTCTTGACAAGGGTGTTGGTACAGTTGAATATACAAAGGCCAGTTACAGAGCTTGCTTGCCAAAGGGGAAAAATGCTCCAACTGAACTTCACAGTAGGAATAGGAAACATCTGGTCCATCAGATGTTTCAGACTTCAATTCCAAACACACCTTGCCATTGGCTATGCTGACTGGGACTTTTGGACTTTTGCAGTCCTCACCTGCCAAGCGTCAGGCAGCAGGTTTGAATGAATATTTAATCCAGTGGTGGTGAAGCTTCAGCACTCCAGATATTTTGGACCACAACTCCCAGGATTCCGAGCCTGTACTGCCAATTACAAAGGACTGTGGAAGTTGTGGTCCAAAGCTTCGGGGGCATGAAGAAGCCACCACTGATCTACTCCCTCTTACTCATTACCCATTGATACGTGTGGGCCATTAGCAATTCTGGTTGCTACAGAAAAATTGAAAGCTGCACCCAAAATCTTGTGAGGGAGCAAGCTTGTGGTTCCAACAAACATGTATTTTTCTAACTGAGCAAATCAGCTGAGCTGCCAACCCTTTTGAAGTTTCTGGATGCTTTAGCCTTTTGGCTTCCAGCTTCGGAGGCATGAAAAAAAGTGGCCTTGTGGTGTGTAATGTTCATTTTAAAAAGTACTGTATCTCCAATAAAGTGCCATTCAGAAAGTGGCAACACACAAAGGAAAATCCAAGCAGCGGGCTCCTTTTTTTGTAACCACTTCTCACCCAAACACAAAGTTATTGTCGGGGTTTTTTCCCCCCAACAATGGTAGTAAACTGACAAAGGTATTCTGTAGACCAGTAGTGGTGAACCTTCGGCACTCCAGATGTTTTGGACCACAACTCACAGAATTTCAAGCCTGTATTGCCAATGACAAAAAGACTGTGAGAGTTGTGGTCCATAACATCTGGAGGGCCGAACGTTCACCACCACTGCTGTAGACCTTCTTGAATCCTGCCCTCAGTTTTGTCAACATTTAGTCTGCCCTTTGTTATGTGAAGGTTGGCATTCTTTTTCCTGCTGGAAATGTGGGCATGATACTATGCAGCAATATTGGGACAGTTCCTGGCTTTCCTGGGTACAAGTCCGAACAATATGCCACATTAATAAAACAGAGGGATTTTAAGGAACTGAATGAATATTCAACCACATTAGATAGGCCAATTAAGCAACGTTTAATTTTGACTTGACACATGCCAAAAAGGCTGTCCAGTTGTGTCTGTACCTTCCATTATATTATCGGATACAAACAAAACATTCTAAGAAGAGCACTGCTGGGCATCCCTGCATTTTTGGGATGATACCACCCAGTCTCTCTCAGTGGCTTGGAGGATTCCGGGAACCACCATCCAAAACAGTAATGTCTTCAAGCTTAAAAGAAAAGACTAGAGGAGGGCAAACCCAAAAGCAAACTTCATCCATCTGCTTGAATATTCCATCCAGCCTGTACAGGGTTATGTTCTAACACAACCAGCCTTATCAGTATTTGTTCTTAGCAAACAGCTCTATTTATTTTCCCTTAAACCTCCAGATATTTGTCCCACTTTCCATCCATTTACGCCCTTACTGACCTAACCTTGCAAAAAGGCTGTCATTTGATATTTACAATAACTCACAAGGAAGTGCTAAACTTGGCCACAGGTAATATGTTCTGGTTCCATTTCCTGCCAATGGTAGGCATGCTTTTCAATGACAAAGACATCTTTGAATTGGTTGAGTTGACATGTGCTTGACTCCTTGTGGTGCAGCAAACATGGCTACTACAGCTGTACAATCTTGACCTGATGTCCTACAACCTTTCATTGCAAGGCTTATGGTTTAAAAATAGGCTTGCTTACTCTGATCTTAGTTCAGGATGCTCAACGGTTCCCCCATCACCCAAGCAGACCATACAGAACAATGGCCATGCCTTAGGCCTCAAAGTGGAAGGCACTGATTTATTTATGAGTACTAGATAGTATTGTACAGTACTTTGTTTAGGAAATGGGTCAGCTGAGATCTCCATTGTCTACTTCAGTGAGGTTGCTTCACAAGGCGGGTACAAAGGCAAAAATAAATCTCTACAGTGCCTACTCACCCACAACTCTTAGGAATGCAAGGAGTACCATGCATATAGCTTATTTAAAAAGACGTGGCTCCTAACTATACATACTTCTCCCATGAGTTCAATATATCACTGCCTGTACTTGATGGTGACACTAACAAATGCCTTGTTAGGAGGCCCGGTGCGCAGTGGTTAAATGCCTGTACTGCAGGTAAAACCGTGCTCAGGGCCTGGGGTTCATTCCCAGGTAGCAGGCTCAAGGTTCACTCAGCCTTCATCCTTCGGAGGTTGGCAAAATGAGTACCCAGCTTGCTGGGGGAGGGGGGAATGTGTAGCCTGCATACTGCAATTAAACTGTAAACCGCCCAGAGACTACTTGAAGTGGTATGGGACAATATATAAGCAGAACACTTTTACTTTGCTTTTGTGCTGACATTATCTCTGTGTTCCACAGAAGACCCCTTTGCTTGCCCTGCTTTGTATCATCTATCCCTGTGTTGCTTCTCTGTGGAGAGGTGGAAAGCTACGCAAAGCTATGCAATTTGGCCTATAGCAGGCATGCCCAAACTTTGGCCCTCCAGATGTTTTGGACCACAACTCCCACAGTCCTTTGCCATTGGAAATACAGGCTTAGAATTCTGGGAGTTGTGGTCCAAAACACCAGGACCACCGAAGTTTGGACATGCCTGGCCTATAGGTTCAGAGTAGCCGTTGCCTGTCCATGAGTTGCCTACTCCAGCCCTAAGGACTAAAAAGCCTGCCCTGAAAGAAGCAAGGAGGCCAGTTCCTATGCCTGGCGGCATGTTACTTGCGTGCATGTGCTCCTACTGAAGGCTTTGAATAAGGAAGGAAACAACTCAATAACCCCAGGTTGCTTGCATTAGCTAAACACACAGATATCCAAGCGCTGCTCACTTAGACATGAAGGCATACGAACGTCGAGGAGCATTTGAGCAGCCAATCAGAAACACAAACAGCCCTGCTTTCTTTTAAAAACAAGATCCCCCCCCTCACTAAGCATTCAAAAAGCTCAGTTAGCACGGCAGCCACCCACAGAAAATGGCAGGGAAGGCCACATGTGTAGTGAGCACAAGACACAGAAGCGACAGAAATTGATAAAACCTTCATCGCATGCCTGACACCCCATATATCAAAGCCCTAAATCTCATTCGCTGCTTGCCTCCAATTTCCATCAAAGCCTGCCAGCTGCACATTTATTGAGAAGTTTGTGATCTGACAGCCACTATATTACCAACATTAATGATGCATCAGTTCTCTAGAATTACTGGGGAAACAGTCCAATTGATTTTATTATTATACATAGTTCCTCGCATTTCATCTTCTGGCAGCTCCAACCACAATGCCTACCAGCCAGTAGCGCAAACAGTTAAAAAGCCCATATGCAAATACATCAAGGCTCCAACTGGGTTATCTTATTTTTATTTGACCCCTCCTTTCTCACCTTGATAGCACAGGCACATCCAGACCCCCCCCCCCACCCATGCGTCAGCTGCGAGTCGTGGGCCTTCCACTGATTTACTTGCCTGCTGCAGTACAATAAAACAGAGCATGCTGGTGGAGACATTCCTTCATTTGGACTAGACATTTCACGGAGAACTCACAAACGGAGAGGCGGCTACGCATTCATGTCAAGAGCTCTGCAACATTCATGCACTCCGGCACCGTGGGGACCATTTCCCCCCCCCATGCTTTTTGTTTTTCAGTAGCTTGCCTTAGCCCACAATCTCCCCCCACTGCCTCACATAACTTACTAAGAGGAAAAACAAAATGGGTGATTTGTAGTGGGAAGAGCAGGAGAAGAGAGAGCGAGTGTATATTGACTAGAGATGGGCACGAAATGAAAAACGAAAGGCTGTTCTGTCATTTCATTAGGTAATTAATTATTTCGTTACCTAATAAAATGGTAGGACACGATTTGTTTTGTTTTGTCATGAAGCATCATTTCCCCCTCTAGAATGAAACGGTTTGTCCTAGCGGAAACAATGGCAGCGGAGCTCAACCTCTTCCCTGAAAGCCCCTGAAATTTGGGGGTCAGGGGGCTGAGTTATGAAGCTCCAAAGAGGGTGCCCCTAGGAAAAAAAATTCTAATTGGAATTGGAAGCCACGCTGTGGCAGCGCTATGATCACCCATGGCTTGGCTTCCGAAATTCCGATTCCAATAGAAAGATTTTTTCCTAGAGGCACCCCCTTTGGAGCTTCATAACTCAGCCCCCTGAACCCCAAACATTTCCAAATTTCAGGGGGGTTACCTAGAATTGCTGGAGAACTGACAGCTTGCTGTCCAGCAGGACCGAGCACATGCACAGGATCGAAAGCTAGCTTCTCTTTCCATTATTAGTGGCCCTTGCCTTCGGATTATCACCATCAGAATATGCCACGAGGGGCACAAGCTCAGGGTCCCATCAGATGGCAAAAATGGTGCATGTCTCATTGGCCCAGAAATGGACACTGATGGGAGTGATCTCCCTTTAAAATTACTTTTTTATCCAGTGGATAATTGCCTAGTACCCATAAGAGGCAGGCCTACTGATGTCCAATCAGGGTTGGGCTGCTGTGTTATTGCCCACATCTCATGTGATTGCTGGGAAATAGCTTGCACCACATCATGTCTCAAGTAGTCCAAAATGCAAACTATGGACCCTCAATCTGGTTCAGCATGGCTCTTCTTCCTACATTATATTTATTTATTTACAGTGGTACCTTGTATAAAGGAATTAATTCGTTCTAAATGAAAGTATGTTAAACAAATTTTCCTTCATACAAATTTCCCATCGGAATGCATTGAAAATGGAATAATCCCATTTTTATGTTGTACAGATTTTCCCCATAGGCGAATATGTTAAGCAAATTTCCCCTATCTCCAGAATTTTTTATGTTGTACAGATTTTATGTTATACAAGCTGTTTGTTATACAAGGGTCCACTGTATTTATTTACACTGCTTGATGCTCTGCATTTAAGCAGCAGCTTCCATAGAACCAGGGTAATGGAACTACAAGGGAAATTTTCTTTTGAAAAGTGTAACAAGTGGTTCTCAAAGCTCAGCTGAACTCAAATAAATTATTTCCCTGCAGATTCCCCACCCCACCCCACCCCACCCACCTCCAGCTGCAAAAGCACTAATCATGGCCTCTGCATGGTAATTTGGGACGAGGGGAGATCTATTTCATCTCTTGTTTGTTCAATTTAACGGATGTGCTCTTAACTTCTTGGTTTTAACTGCACCCTTATCAGTCAAGCAGGAAGTACAGATCTTGTTTCTTGTAAAAGCAAGCCAGTGTAAATTACAAATGGTAAGAGGTTGATCTGTGTGGCTTGAAATAAGAACTGCCTTTTCAGCAAGCCTAATAGGAATGGAAGGAGAGGAACAATCGTCTTCAGTAATAACAGTGATATTATTCAACTTGTGTTAGGAGAGATATGAAAAGAGACCTAGAAGGTGCTGCCTTGCTTCCCCAATTCTATTTAAACATTTTTTTCTCTTCTGTGAATCAATAAAACAAAACTTTGGATAAATCATGTCTCCTCTGTAAATTGATTTTTTTTTACTTTAGAAATTTCCTCGGGGTTTCGTTGTGGTTTTGTTTGTTTGAAATAAGAATACATACAAACTAAGTGGTGACCTCCCACCATACTCTTTGGTCCCTTTGTCTTCAATAAGGAGGAGTTATACCAGCCCACTTTAGCTGTTGCATGGCATAGGATAAAACAATGCATAAACCACCCCCACCCCCCAGCCACCACGGTTCAATCACGTACTGAGCTTCCTGGTGCAGTGGTGAAAGTGCAGTGTTGCCGTCAAACCTTTGCTTACAATCTGAGTTCAATCCCAACAAGCTCAGGTATCCAGCTCAAGGTTGACTCAACCTTCCATCCTTCCAGGATTGGTGATCTTAGTACCACATTCAACTGGGGTGGGGGCAAAGTATTCCATTACAGTTATGTTATAAATTGCCCAGACGGCATTTTAAGCACTATGGGACAATATATACATTGAAACAACAACAACAACAAATTAAATAACTGGAACACTTCAAAATACTGTACAAGACTATTCTGATTATGTATGCAGTCAATGTTCACTGTAACATTCTTCCTCATGCATGCAACTTTACCTACACACATGGACATGAGACCCCCCATAGCTTCTATTGTGATTGATACAAAACCAATTGCTGCAAATGCAGGGCAGCGGGGGGGGGGGACTTGTGCAGCAAGGGATGCATGCAATCTATTGTGAAATCATATGCTGAAAAAGTCCCCAACATTATTCTATGCCCACTCTAAATATACTCCATGCTGAAGTTTGCTATCCATATTTGTGTGACCCTCTTCTAATTAAAAAAAAAGCAAAGTGTGCTGCTTATATACTCTCCCACAGTGCTTAAAGCTCTCTCTGGGCTTTTTAACAATTTAATTATGCAGTCTACACATTGCTAATTATGTGCAGTTTTACAAATTTAATTATGCAAGCAACAATAAGCTAAGGATGGTATAACTGGAATTGCCCGATTTATTTCTGCAACACCGCTCCGAAGCAAGGGGAAGGCCCAGATGTCTGGCGACAGTGCTTAAACGCATACTCTCTAGTCCAACGCTTATAGACGAAAGCAGTTGTGGTTCTCCGAATGCAATCAAGGAAACAAAAGCCAAGATACTTCTGCTGTGAAGCAAGTAATCTTGATTGCAGCTGATACAGAAACATCAGGGATCAGTCACTCTCCAGAAGCTGTTTTAAGTAGCACCTTATAGGTTGCAAGTGGGGCATGGTGGCTCAGCAGGCTAGAGCACTGAAAACTTCCGGCTACAAATTCGGCAGCTCAGAGGTTCAAATCCCGAGTACCACGCAGCAGAGCGAGCTCCCGCTGTTAACTCCAACTCCTGCCATCCTAGCAGTTCGAAAGCATGTAAATGCAAGTAGATAAATAGGTACCGCCGTAAAAAGCGGGAGGATAAAAAGAGTGTTTCCTTGCAGTCATGCCAACCACGTGGCCATGGACTTGCACAACACTGGCTCTTCAACTTGAATACGGAGATGAGCACCGCCCCTAGAGTCGGACACAACTAGCACACATACGCACAGGGAACCTTTGCCTTTACCTTTATAGGTTACACCATGCGTTATATACCATGAACTACCTGAATATATTCAATAGCCAAGTTAAATGGGACGATAGATACAGCAAACTAGCCAGGCCTTTGCCAATCTATGTAAGACACCCGGCAACTTGATCATTCTGGAAGATACCAACCCAGCTCTTCCGAACAAAAGGTCTTTCCCTGTCAGTCAAACTCTGGATGGGATCGACTGAGAAAAATCACCCAGACCCAAATAGTTTATCTTCCCTGCCCAGGTGCCAAAATTGTGATAGACATACTACTGGTTTGGCCTCAAAGTTTTTTTTTCCAGATCAAGGCTTCCTAACTATGCACATACTTAATATTCGCAAGATCCTGCCAGCATCTGATTAGTTTCTCTCTCCGCCTCATGTTTGATTTATTGAATCTTTATCTAGTTCAAGAAACATCTGGACGGTCTCTTCTGTTACCCATTTAACAGAGAGAGCACTGCAGTGCACACAAAGGAATTGGGAAGAGTCTAGAAGTAACAGAGCTGAAAGGCGTCTGAAAGTTACCCAGTCTAACTGAGGTCTGCTGTTCTGGTTAGAGATGTGAAGGTCTGGGAGAGAAAAAACAGAAAAATTTGGGGGTGTGGGGACCCATTTTTGGTTTTTATTTTCCAAAAAATTGGAAAAACTGAAAAAAGAAAAAGAAAAAATGATCTTGATGCATGGCATTTAGGTTTTGTGGGTTGTTTGGGTTGGAGTTGCTGCTCTGCTTTGCAACCTCACAATTTCCAGAATTATAATAACGGTTATTCCCACCTCCCTCTTTCAGTACCTGTCACCTGAAATGGCACTGCCATGGCAGCCTCTGTGCCTGTCCAGGCAATCCTAATGTTACTAAATGAATCCACAGATCCTGAATGCTTGTCTGTTAAACCCAAAGGAAAATTGCTTCCTGGCCCTGCATTGTACTGCAAAACCCCTCCTAGCATACGTACATCCACATGTAGATATACACATAACATTTAGAGCACACACTCATACACACATGCACAATCTTCAAAGCGTCAAGCAACATTACAGATATGTGCGCTCTGGATCCCTTAGGAATACAGTTAATCCCTTAGACAACATATATATTTAGAGTGACCAATGAAAGAGAATCATTGACATTCCTTCTAATACATGCCTCCTTGAGCTATATAATATATGCAATGTCCATAATATACATAAACTTCTGTCTTATAAACACATTTGCTTAGAACTACTAGTCTAACATTGGATGCCAAGGGTGGCCAGCCAGTGGACATCCAGATGCGGGGCATGGCTCCTCAATCCTGACAGACTCTGTAATTAGTGATTCGTTTGCTCAGCATTAACCCTGTAAGTTTCTCTTATCCTCTTTCAAAACTATGCTGGTGACCGTCACTCTATTTTGAGGCAGCAAACTATCCATTCCAGTTATGCTTTGTGCTCCTCATCTCTCTCTCTCTCTCTCTCTCTCTCTCTCTCTCTCTCTCTCTCTCTCTCTCTCTCTCTGAAATCTCATGCCAATGAATATCACTGGGTGAGGTCAACTCCAATGGAGCCGAGAAAACAACCCATTCTATTCCCTGGCACACGCGGCCCCAATCCTTAGTATTATAAACCTCTGTCGTATCAATTCTTCACAATGGTTTTTATTCCAAAAGCCACCCAAATCAGTGCTTTGAGGATGATCAAGAACTTGAGAAAGGCCCACAGTTACCCAGGGAAAGAAACCAAGACGGGAATATTTGCTCCACTCTCTGCTCCCAACCCTCGTATTAGCTTTACAAGTTGCCGTGCATTAAGAGAAGTTTACACAGGCTTAAAGTGGTCTGATAATCCATTATTACTTATTATAGCAATAATAATTAGGCTCTTGGGAATGGAAAGGAAATGTCTATATCTGAATAGGAAAATGAGACTCAAGAGAAAGAGACCTCCATTCTCCAAGTTTGCAAGTGCCGAGTGGCTGTCATGACAACCACATGTGGAAGATACCATGTCAGGCAGAAGATATCTTATTAATGACAGCTTATGTCAAACAAACGGCTGCTTAAGAAAAGCAGCTAATTATCTGAAGACATGAATTCTACAAGGACCGGAAGAAATGTGTTCAGTGCTATTTCCCATCAGTGTATTAGTTTTAATCCATGCGACACTCCTGTTACTCAATTCAAGTCATAGAGTGCTATAAACACATTACAACAAACGGGGAAAGTGGGTCCATCGTATCAGAAAGAGAAGTCTAGGAAATACACCAGTCACCATGTTGCTGAAAAGCCCATGCAAAGGAATCTGGAATTCATTGCTAGCCTGCCTGCATTTGGAACACAGGAAGCTTACCTACACAAGGCAGTCCTCAGGAATGTTACTTTCCAATCTCTTTGTCCTTCTAGTCCAGTGCTTCCCAACCTTTGGACTACAACTCCCAGAAATCCAGGCCAGCAGAGCTAGCAAGGAAGGCGTCTGGGAGTTTTAGTCCAACAACACTCTGGGACCCAAGACTGGGAACCACTTCTATAGCGCCAACAGCTATTAATTGCCCATCAAAGACCAAACCACCCTGCAATTATCTGCATTGCAACAGCAGAACCTGCAGCAGGAACTGCTGATGGAGAAATCTATTTCTATCCCAGCTGCAGGAGGATTTCAGCTGATCTGAGAGGAAACAAGAAAACCTGGAAGGGGTGTGTGAGGAGGATGACACAGTATTTGATAATCTGAAAGTCCCAGATATTTACCCCTGCAAGCCCTAACTCCACTAAACCACTGCATCCACTCTTCCAGGGGGGCTGTTGGACCTCAAAGTCCCATCAGCCACAGCTATTTATTTTATTTATTTTAGAGTATTTTTACCCCGCCTTTCTCCTTGGAAAAGGACCCAAGGTGGCTTACAGTAATGAGGGATAGTATACAGTGCAGTACAATTAAGACATGTTCAAGTATATGAGAACAAGGAACTGAGGGACATCTTACAGCATTAATAGACAGAGCAATTGGGGGCCCACTACGAAACGGAAGTGACTTCCAGTAAATTGCCACAAATCATTTCTGAGGCTTCCAATGGCCTTTCTAGGCCTGTTGGAGGCCTCAGAAATGATTTTGGTGGCCCAGAAGGCACTTCTGGTTTGCAGGGGGAGGGCTTTGGGGCCTCCAGAATGCCTAGGAAGGCCCTCAGAAGCCCATTCGGGGCAGCGCCACGCTGTGGGTAAGTACAAGAGCCCCCAATTAGGCCCCCCAGGCCCGACCTGACCTGCATCCCCATAACACAGATTTTCAATTATCGTGGGTCAGGTTGGGTCCCTAACCCCTGTGATAGGTGTGTGTGTGGGGGGGGGGGGTCACTATATTTTAAAAACTTCCCAACCAAGGTAGGAAAGCAGGGTTCCTCTTTTAGAAGGAGACTCTGAACAGTTTTCTGATCCAGGATATCACAGGAAACTGTGGTTTAATGAAACAACATACGGTAGTTTTAACAATGCTGGGTGCTTTCATGGGGGAAGGAAAGGGATGCGGGGGAATCAATACATACATGACTTGTTCCTGAAGCAAAACTGCTGTGTTTCTCCTGTTTTCATAGGCCTCTTTACTGTCTCTTTTCAGAGAAAGTATCTGCATTGGTAATGAAATATAGTATTTCTGTGACTAGTAATAAGCAGCTTTCCCCTACTTTATACTTGGATTCATACCCTGCTTTTCTGCCACATACAGGAGGGCACAACGTGACTGTTGGCAGTACGAACTAAGAAGTGCATTTAAAACTCAAAATGAGAACAAATATTTAACCGGGCACGAATTAAAGACACATTTTAGGGCAACTAAAAACCAAGTCTGAAAGAAACACCGAATAAAAAAGCATAGCCACCTAGCTAGTAGCAAGCTCCTTCCTCAACAATCTGCCAGTTGCCAATGTCGGTTGCATATCTGGCCCCCTACTTGAAAAACTGAGGGGGGAGGACAGGCAGATGTAGGTTTCACAAAAAAGTGCTTGTGGGAATAAACACAACTCTTGTGTTCAGCAGCCTCTCTTTGAAAATTTCAATTTAAGGCACAAGGACGTCAAGATCAGATGACAGACACACACACACACACACACACACACACACACACACACACACACACACACACACACACACACACACACACACACACACACACACACAGCAAAAGTGTAAATCTCATCACTTTTCGTCTAATTTCTATCTAAATATCAACCCACCTCTCTTAAGATATTTCATTTTATTTATTTATTTATGGGGGGAAAAATAACTATATGATGGCCACCCTCTTTCCAGCCCTGAATCGAGTGCCAGGGTTCCGTACCTGACCGTACCTGCTTGGTTCCTTGGTTGTTTTGTGCTGACGCAGGAAAAAAGAGAGAGAGAGAGAGAGAGAGAGAGAGAGAGAGAGAGAGAGAGAGAGACAGAGAGAGAGAGAGAGAGAGAGAAAGTGTTAGTTTCAAAACCTGAACTCCCCGGTGATGATAAATAGGTTTTTGTTGGCACAGTTAACTGCAGTCCTGAGATGGGAGCCAAATCCTCTCTTAATAATAGGAAAAAAACAGTACAACTCGGAACATTCAAAATATTATTTAACTTGTAAAGCCTCCTTTGTTGCAGCATCTGCCCCGATGCCGCTCACATTCTGAAGACAAACTATTTCCCTCTTAAGCACATACAACATTGTTAGGGTTGTAAAGAGGCAGCAATAAGAGAAGCAGGCACTTGAACCAGGGTTGGGGGTGGGTGGGGTGGTGTGTGTGTGTGTGTGTGTGTGTGTGTGTGTGTGTGTGTGTGTGTGTGTGTGTGTGTGTGTGTGTGTGTGTGTGTGTGTGTGTGTGTGTGTGTGTGTGTGTGTGTAGAAGGTGCTTTAAATGAGGGCAGAATTCATAAAAGCTGGTAAAGGGCTTAATTCGGCATAATGATTTACAAAGTGACAAGTAAAACAGATTTATGGTGACAGCCTGCAACGAGACCAACGTAAATAAAAATTACTGCTCACCCTTTTTATTCGGCTAAAAGCATGAACCAGGAGGAAGGGCTCCTCTATGCAACCAACTTAGCCATGCCAGTCCACACTCTCCACAATTTAGATCAATATGGGGTGAGGAGGAGGTGTGTGTGTGGGGGGGTGGAACCACCAGGACATCAGACCAACTGAAGTGAGCAAATACTGCCTTGCCTGTAAAAGAAAATCAGAACTTTACTTCCCCCACACAAATAATTTCTGCTTAAGCCATTCAGGCTGAAAGGCACAGCCAAGAGTCCATACAATTTGTGTGCTTCAGGAATCTGGATTTATCACACCTGTACCAAAGAGCACATAAGGCAGGCATGTCCAAACTTCAGCCCTCCTGATGGTTTGCACCACAATTCCCATAATTCCAAGCCTGTATTTCCAATGGCAAAGGACTGTGGGAGTTGTGGTCCAAAGCTTCTGGAGGGCCGAAGTTTGGACATGCCTGACATAAGGCCAGTCCCTGCTGGATCGGTCCAAAGGATCGATGACATCCTAATCCAACTGGGAGCGTCTGGCCATACTGGAAGGAGAGCAGAAGATCAACTGTCCTCTGTGGTTCACCACAACTTGTGGTCTATAGTTTCTGGACAAGACATGATTCATCCTTTTCTGGTGGCTTTACCAGGGGACTCAGATGAGAGACTGGTAAGTACACTGTGAGTCAGAGTCAGACAAGGTTCCTTCTGTTGTCGGGCAGGTGGGTGATGTCTTATTTATTCCACCTCTCTAACTACTCAATTATTTTTGTATGGACATGCATATTTGAACTCAACTGCATTGTGTGAATTAGCCATTACTGAATTTGGTCATTTAGGTTTTGGTTTGAGTCATGTCTCTATGATCATAATAACCTGACTTGACCACAACATTAAGGAAGGGGGGATTCAGTCACATTGTATTGTGAACCTACCTAATTTATTCTTTTCAAGCAAACACACAAACCGGACCATAGCTATCTTTCTATATTGTATTTCCAAAAGTTGCAAGGCAGCTTTAACCAAAACTTGCATACAAAAATTCAGGGAAACTTGTTCAAAGAAATGTGATTGTTATGGAAAATGGTGCCCCCAAACATACTAGCCAAGTCCTGACAGTGTCTGTGAAGATTCTCAGTCATCCAAGTGAGTTTATCTAGAAGTTCAGTCATGGCAACTGAACTTATTTTCTTGAGGGATCGAAACGTTTCACTGCTCATCCAAAGAGCCTCAACAATCTGAGGAACGTTCATCAGACTGATGAAGCTGCTTGAATAAGCAGCGAAACATTCTGATCTCTCAAGAAAAGAAGTCCAGCTGCCATGACTCAACTTCCAGAAGTCTTAACGGTGTAATTCTGTTTCAAATGGTGCATTTCAGTATTCATAACAAGTGGTACCAAGGATTTTCTTCAGCCCCTTGTGCTATTGTGGCCCTCTATGAGATCAGAGACCTAATCAATAAGATTTCCCACCCTTTTTGAGCAGGATTTTGGTCATGAAGCACATAGGTGGAAGGAGAAAAACGAGGGGGAGGACCAGTGATTTTGGCACAAGCAGGGGGATCTAGCAAAAAAATGCACCATTTCATGCAGGCCATATTAGGGAATGCTGTTCACAAAACTGCACGGTTAGGCAAAACTGCAAACAAAAATGCACACACTAAGGGGAAATACTCATGAGCTACATTTTTAGAAATATTTTAAAAGGATACAATTTGATATAAAGCAGGCTGAAACAAACTTAATAGTGGAAAAAATACATAATCAGTAGGAACAAACAGTGCCAGGTCCATCCATATTTCCCCCATTCTGAACATGGAAAACCTATTCAGCTGTCCTGGATAATAACCATATACAGTGGCTGAGAACCTGCAAACCAGAATTGACCAAAAACAGCAGTCAGCCAACTATATCTTTAATTACCAAGTTAAGCCTCCCTACTCAGACTTGAACCAGTGGGCTGACAACAATCACTCACAAGTCTTGGCAGTGCCTGCTACAGAATAAACCCAATGTTCATGTCATGCCATTTGTCTCTCTAGGAGAAATGCGGTAACGGGGAAGAGATGGATTTTAATTCCATCCCTACGGAGGCAAAAGCTAGTACATACCAAAAACAAATACAGTACAGTACAGCTATTATTTAGTTCTGCTTTTTGAGTGGAACTAGAGTGGCGATGCCTAAATTAACCTATTCCACCCCAAGATTTTTTTTAAAAAAAATTGGTTGGATTTCCAGCAATGTAAACATGACTTATTGGAGAAGAAAGCACATACAGTAGATGAAATGGGACCAGCATAGCTTCCATGTAGGAATTACTTTGGCTCCACCACACTATTGTGTGGTTGCCCAGTGTGATGTAGCAGATAATGTGACAGACTAGGACTCAGGAGAACAGGGTTTGAAACCACATTTGGCCATGGAAACTCAGTGGGGGAGTGGAAGTGGTGAAACCATTCCTTAAATATCACCCTTACCTTGAAAGCCCTATTAGAGTCACCAGATGTTAGTTTTGACTTGACAACACGGAATACAAATACAGTGGCACCTTGTATACAGGAATTAATTCGTTCCAAATGAAATTATGTTAAGCAAATTTTCCTTTATACAAATTCCCATAGGGATGCATTGAAAACGGAGTGATCCCATTTTTATGTTGTACGGATTTTCCCCATAAGCGATTATGTTAAGCAAATTTTCCCTATCTCTGGATTTTTTATGTTGTACAAATTTTATGTTATACAAGCTGTTTGTTATACAAGGGTCCACTGCATATTCTTTTACCATAATGGAGAATACTTCATAATCACAAAATGTGATGGAAAATATATTTAAAGAAAGTCTTCCAGCAATGAAGGAAAGTAGTAACTTACTACACTGGAAGCTTCAGCAGCACTTGTAAGAACAACCGGCTTTTTCATCTCCAAGAGCCATCTTTTCTTCTGATTTTACAACATGTGTATATATTTGGTTAGTTACACATCAGACCCCTGACTATGAAAAGCAAGAAAAAGTCAATATCTTAACATTACCTGCTGTATCAAGTTATTTTATCTAGTAAGTGTCTTGGAATATTGGCTCAAGAAATCCTATGCAACAACACCGTGTGGTAGTCATCTATTGGAATGCTGAAGATTGGACCAGCAATGTTCAGCAATGGCAACGTCCCAAACTTCTTGGGAGATGCCAGTGATTGAACTAGGGACCTTTTCCATGCAACCATGCACTGCCATGGAGCTACAGCCCCCTCCTTTCATCCAATCCCCTTTGTGTAATACCAAAGGACAACAATTCAGCCACACGAAAACACAAGGCCAAGCAGTTCATAATGATCAAAGAAACCGTCTGTCAAGCTTGACTTGTTCAAGATTTTTGTGGACCTTCTGCCTTAATCCGTACCATCTTCATCCCATGTTCCTTTGTTTGAAGAACAGGGGTGTGACTTAGAAAGCAGCTTTTTACAACTGCCCATCTTGCCTCTAACAATACTCCTGCCCTGGCTGCAACATCACCTAGCCATGGACTTTAAGAACACCATCTAACCAAGGCCTTTAAAAGTAACCTCTTGGTAAAGCACATCTTCTACCATGTCTGAACTTCTGGGACCTGCTTTGAAGAAGGGTGATTTACACTCGAAAGCTTGCAATGTTCTTTGTTTTATTTTTGATATTGGCCTATAAAGGTATTGCCTGTAACCTATTTTTGCAATTGTGTTTTGCTCACCACCACCCCATCTTCATCCCAGGATTTCCGCAGTGTCTAGGGCTGTGCTCCCAGATGATGGGGCTAACATCTGCAAAGAGGAAGCTTGACACCCCACCATGTGTGTACCAGGTCCCCCATGCGCCATGCGCCTGCCTCCCAAGTCACACTTGCAGCTCCTTTCTTGAAGTCCCTGTCTCTCAGACTGCTCAAGTGCCAAGAGTGTGTTTCCATCCACTGAAGCAAACTTAATTCAGCTTCCAGCTGTGTGGCAAAAAGCATTTAAAAAGCACCCTGGCTAAGAACCAACTACTCATCTGTGTTCCATTGAATTTCTGTCAGCTGCACTGTGTGCTGCAAGCAACATCTCTGCCCGGCTTCTAGTTCCATAACTGTCTCCCCAGAAAAGCCTGGACTCCATAGAGGGAAGGATGCATTTTGCCTATACTGCTTCACTTCTTACTAATCCTTCTGTTTGTTTTTTCACAATTCAGAATAAGCGTATAGGTCCACATGCTTCATTTCTACTCATTTAAAAAAACCCCATAAACTACAAGATACACCACATTTAGTACTGCAGGTGAACAGCCAATGTGGATCACCATTGCTCTAAAATCCCTTTTCTCACACTTCTTCTCCCTCCTTGCTGGGAAAGCAAAGTAGGCGTGAGGAGAGAGGAAGGACAGCAGAAACAGGAAACACAAACTCTGTCTACCTGATGAGATCAAATTCACACATGGCTGGAGCCTTGGGTGACATGAAAGGTACATCTAGTTCAGTTCAGTCGACAACTGCCGACCCTCTAGGTACTCTGGACTACAGCTCCCATAATCCCTTGCCACCAACTGCACTGGTGAATGGGGCTGATAATAATTATAAGCCACAAAAGTAAATCCCAGGATTGCATGATCAGAACTGGGCATACTGTACTTGGGTGATCTTGGGCCAGTCAGTCCCTCTCCCAGCCTCCTAGGGTTTTTATAATGATGTCCAGGAAAGCAGAGAAAGGGGGAGCTTAATGTCATAAATCAACACACACCCCAGTAGTTTTCAAATTATAGTGGAAAGTTCAGAAGGAGATGCAAATGACAGAGAAGCACACCTTGTTGCTGCCCCAAATCTGGAAAGAGAAGGTACACCATTTGAAGATGCAGGTTGCAGTACGTTATAGCCAGCCTACACCAATGCATCTGAGCTTTGTTTAGAGAAGTCTAAACTAGAAAGCATTGCTGCCTTTTGTGGAAATGATTTTCATATTTAAAATATGCACTGTGGGTGATCAGTTGGTTTGGCAACAGTATGAAATGTGCAAATGGGGGGGTAGGGGAAAGTGACAGAAACTGAAAAAAAAGATAATAAACTCACACAACCGCAGAACTAGAAGGGATCCTATGGGGCGCAGAGTCCAACTCCTTTCAGGGAGGCAGAGGGGGGAATTGAACTCCCAACCAGATACCCCAAACACTATCCAGCACTTCCTAAGACTATCTGAACAACTAGAGACAACTGTGGTTACAGGGTAAGAGATGTATCTATTCAGCAACTCACTCAGTAACCAAGGTACTCAAAATCCATTGCCACTAAGGCTCAATAAGCTTATGTCTAAGTCAGGTATGTCCAAACTTCAACCCTCCTGATGTTTTGGACCACAACTCCCAGAATTTTAAGCTTAGATTGCCAATGGCAAAGGACAGTGGGAGTTGCGGTCCAAAACATCTGGAGAGCCGAAGTTTGGACATACCTGGTCTAAGTGGTTCACTCAGCAGGGAATGAGGAAAGTCCCTTCATATAGGCATGGTGGTACTCCTTCTGAAGGAGTAATTATGGAGTACTCAGGTGGGTGGTTGAATCAACATCACTAGGTTTGGTTTGATGCTTGTTAAATGCTACCTCTGGCTAGCTGGTGCCCTGAATGGCCGCCTTCTCCCGTGTCCATCAGCCAGCATCTTTGGAAAAGGCCGCCAGTTGAATGATCAGCCATAGAGATAACTAGCTGAGTCTGTACAGCATACAGAGTCAACAGACATTGCTTTGCTTACCTGCTGACATAACACTGACACTGATGGTGATGAATTTTTGGCACTTGCCAGAGTTGGAAGTAAGCAGGTGCCTGAATACAGAGCGAGTGGCAATGAGAAGATGGAAGGCAGCTGTACGTATTCCTGTACATGGCATTTCTCCTTTTAAAATGTACTCTGTTTTGCCCCGTATAGTTCCTGTCCTGTACTCCTTAGTATGGTACAGGCCTGTGTGTGTGTGTGCTATGTCGTTACAGTTGTGACCCCATGTCCATGGAGTTTTCCTGACAGGAATACTGGAGTGGTTTGCCAGTTCCTACTCCAGATGCCTACAGCACCTGGTATTCCCTGGTGGTCTCCCATCCAAGAACTAACCAGGCTCGACCCTGCTTAACTTCCAAAATCTGGCAAGATCAGATGTGCTTAGGGCATCTGAGCCACCACCAAAGCTAAGACAAGATTTAACTGCTGGACCAGTTGCCTTTTATACTGGGAATGGAGGTTGGGAATAATTATCATGTCCTTTGCCTCAGACAGCAAAATATCTTGAGCTGATAGACAACAAAACACATGGTTACAAAAGGAAACCCTAAGAGTCACAAGAGGCTTCAAAATTCTTTCCAACTGAACCCATTTAGAAAATCCAGATCACGTTTCTTTGTATGTCACTCTCTCAATGGGTTATTTGAAGACAGTGTCAAATGCTTGCTCCCTTCTTTGCCTTGGGTTTACAGAATCAACATGGATGACATGCCCCCATCCCCAGACATAATTCCTACCACCACAGTGCAGACTGTAAACAGGTCAATAGCTCTCAAGGTCATCTTGTTTGTAAAACGAGAAGGAAAAGTGCAGTAATCTAAGCCACAACAGTTGTTAACAGCTCCATTCACACACAGCCATTTTTAAAAAAGAAATTGCAACACAACACTTTCAGAATCTACTTACTGCAAATGTACAGTCTGATACCTTTTAGAATCAACCCTACCGCACCATAATTTTAGCTTATTAGGAGATTTCACCCAGGCAATATATCACAGTTCTTCTAGATATCTTCTTCATAATTCTTACCAACAGGCACAGTTTTCAATAAAAGGTTCAAAATAAACCTCATGAAAATATGAGTAAGTTTGTATAATAATTTAGCACCATGTTAGACATTTTATCAAGGTAGTGAACCAAAGAAATGCAGCAAGTGCATCCAATTATCCATATAATGAATTAGGTTCATTAGAAAAATGTTTCCGCCAAAACATGGGTAGCCATTAGCCAATTCAGGGATGATGTCAGCCATGTCAACTAGTATCACCTATTTAGATTGTGTTTCTTTATTCTATACCACTCTTCTTCAAAAGGGTGGTATCCAACAACTCAACACCCTTGACACCTGAAATTTCATGTTCACAATTCTGTAAGATTGGACTAAGAGAAGCCACTGGCTTCACACCGGGAGCTTTATTATTATTTCAGTTCAGAACCTAGCCCTGCTCAATCATTAACAGATTGTCTAGAAAGCAATGAAGGAGAGTTTGCTAGTCCTACCCTTTCTACAGTATCATCACTTCCAGCAACAGCCTGAAAAGAAAGAGATGACTCGATCCATGGAGGAGACTCATGTAAGCCAGAATTTGGACTATTTTGCATTCTGGTTCATGTGGGGAGCTTACAATAGAGATGGACACAAAAAAAACCCACCACACTGTTTCATTGTTTTGTTAGCTAACAAATTACTTTGTTATGTAAGGAAATGGTAGGACACATTTTGTCACAAAATGAAATGAAATGCCAATTTCCCCCCTAGAGGAATCAATGGCTGGGGAGCTCAAGCTCTTCCCTGTAAGCCCCTGAAATTTGGAACGGTTTGGGGGTCAGGGAGCTGAGTTATTAAGTTCCAAAGAGGATGCCCCTAGGGAAAAAATCTTTCTAATTGAATCTGGAAACAGCAATAGGCTCCTTACACCGCCGCCACGGCTTGGCTTCTGAATCCCGATTCAATCAAGTAGAAAGATGTTTTTCCTAGGGCCATCTCCTTCGGAGCTTAATAACTTAGCCCCCTGAACCCCAAACCTTTCCAAATTTGGGGGGCGTACAGGGAAGAGTCCAAAGCAGCCCTTCAGCGATTTTGGTGTCTCTAAGACCAGGGGAGCATATCTTTTGTTTCGTTTCATTACGAAACTACTTTAAAAATTTGTTAGTAATGATATGAAACAAAACAAAGCACTCTTTTTCTGTTTCGTGCCCATCTCTAGTCTACACAGATAAAATAGTCTCTCCTCTCCCAAAAGTCAATGTCCATCACCAAAGCCCTATCAGAACGGAAGAAAAACTGGCATGGACTGGCAAGTCTCTGCACACTTCAGTGTTGATCAAACAGGGTTAACTGGTTCATTTATCCAGCATTCTACTCCCAATATCAATACAAATTACTTTTAATATTAAATGGCTGAGATCGTGTTGAACTGATACACAACAGATATATGTCCTTGGGGAGGGAAATATTGCCTCAAACTAAGACCTCTCCATATAGATTATCTGCTGCACGCTAAGTCATGCAACTCAAAGTGCAACTCATAACATCTGCGAAGATTTCTTAACTCGAGACAATTCACTTCCAAAAGTTAAGCCATTTGTGTTGCACTGCAAAAGGATTACACTGAGTTGCTTTTTAACTAAGTTAAATGAACCAGACAATTACTTGGCTTCAGATTTTTGATTGCAGGACCAGCTGAAATGCTTCCCCCCTCCGGATTGTCTCAAATCTATTGCTAAGTATTTTCTAATTAACATACACAGGGAGAATATGCAGAAGCATCAGCCTGGGGTCATAGGAAAAATGATGGTTTCCAATCTGATGGCATGAAAAAACCCTGGGTTTCCCCCTTTGATTTAACAACATATTTCCAATGTTTTTGAGAATGCAGTTGGAGCATATCAATACTAACATGACAATCTTCATTTAAAAAAATAATAATGTCAGAAATGCTTATAGACTGGTAGCTTTCAATCCCCATCCACTTTTCTGAAACCTGAAAAATCTACAAGTGATACGATATAGAACCACACGCAATACCGCTCACCGCAATATAACCATTTTATAGAACCAACTTGTATGTTGCCATTTTAAATGGTCACCTAAGCAATTAACTTCAGAATTAACACACCAATGTTTACAAACATGTGTATTGCAGAAGTACTCTTTTTGGCCAGATGCAACTAGCTCTAGATTCTTGATGAACGTGCACTCACACACAGATTCAGATTTATCTCTGTGCAGTCTGTGAAATCGATACATACCAAATGACATTTGATGCTTTCTAGCCCCTACAGATTTTGGTACCTGCTTAGTCCACAAATCAGAAGCTGATGGAGCAATTCTATTGCAACTCTTCAGCTGTTTTTTTTAACCTTTGATACATAAAATATATTTTAATTGGAAAAGGTAAGGACAAAAATCATATCCTGATTTGAAACAGCAGTAAAATCTGACTTTATTCAATCCATGTCTTTCAATTCAAAATTTTCTAAAACACCTTGAAGCAATTTTGCCAATAACAGATACTTTCAATTCAATGCACCATGCCAAGCCCATCTAGCCGATATGCAAATGTAAAGCAGCATTTGTCTCTAAAGAAAATAAGGCACACAGGAAGGGGCAGTCTTTTGCAGAATTATTCCCAAGATGTACTTGCAAAAACAAATAGCATGTTAGCAACCAAACTGAACACCCAAGAATTTGCATCCTACGCACACAACCCTCAGAAGGCTTGCTATGTGCTTCCCAACATATCACAACAGATGACTTAAAACAGATAACAAAGACAAAAATAGGTGAACAGTCATTATTCGTATAAAACACTTGTGAAATAGCATTCCCACCTGATGAGATGCTTTCCAGCTAAAACTGTTCAGCATCAGACCTCCCTAGGCACAGATTTCCAAACATGGAGAGGTTTCATCTCCCCCTCAATCCTAGCCAGCCAATTTAGAAGAACAATGTATGGGGTGGGGTGCATATGCATTGGATTATTAACAGCAAACTCATAAAAATTCTTGTGGTGCCTTATGGACTAGGTATCTGTCTCTGGCATAAACTTTTGTAGATTGTGGGCCTTTTATTGGATGCTAGCTAGGTACCTCAGTAGTTGAGGTCTCAGGCTGTGGAGCCACGGGTTGGAAGTTTGATTCCCCACCGTGTTTCCTGTGAGTAGAGCCAGGCTGTGTGGCCTTAGGACAGTCACAGGGGTGCCCCCCAGAGGAAGGGAATGGTAAACCACTAAGTAGTCTGTACTGAGTAGAGATGGGCACGACTTAGCGGTATTCCCGTTTCCGTTTCCGTTACTCGTATCCGTTACTCTACGGAAACAGTAACGGGAATTACTCCGCCAGAATTCGAGCTCGAACCGACGAACGAACAATTTGGTCTGATTTGTCGTGCTCGTTACTTGCATCGCGGCGATCGCGCAATGCCAAGCGGCACAGAAAAAAAGTTTTTAAAAGTTAAAAAAACCCGATTCCTGGCCCTAAAAGTAGGCGAAAACTGTCTGAGGGCACCTACCAGGCCAGAAGGGTGTTTTATTTGGGGGGGGGGGGTTCCCCGCCCCCCTCTCCTTGGCTATTGCTACTGCTGCGCTGCTGGTACCAGGCTGGGAGGGCGCATCCATTTGCCATGCAGTGCGGGGGATCCAAAATGGCGACCGCAATATTTTTTTTGAAATCGTTGCCCAAAACCCCACCAAAGCACCACAGAAACATGCGAAAATTAGCTATTTTAAATGCTTGAATTTTTACAGTAGCAGCAGTGGGTTTTTCTTGCAAAAAAAAAGTCTCCGTTGATTTTATTTTATTTTATTTTATTTTATTTTTTTTACACCTGCACATTCGCAATGATGGGCTCGCCCATGGGAGTGGACCATGCAAATTTTCCACCAATCGCATGGCCACTTGGCCAGGTTGACCACAGAGACTTCTGGGATGTGCCAATCAGGCATAAACAGCCCACTAATCGTAGCCTAAACCCGAACCCTAAGCCTAAGCCTAACCCATACGCCAGTACACTGTCCTTCTAAGTGGGTCAGAGAGGCACCCAGAGGTGCACCCCAATACTCACCCTAACCTCACCCGTAACTAGCCTAACCCTAGCCCTTGCGCTAACCCGTCTTAACCCTAAGCCAGATCTACTTGCATTGCACTACATGCAAGTATGTGAGACACAGCGGGTGCAAAGAGTCTGCCAGTCCGTCACTTGTGGCTCTGGCTGACTCCTGCAGCTCCCTCCAGGAGCCCGCTACCCCCCCCCAAAACCAGTACTAACGACAACGAAAAAACGAAAAAATGAACTGACTAATTTTTGCGAAATTTCGCGAAAAACGGAAACGAGCCGAAACGGACTGCCTCCGACACACGACAACTCGAAAACGTCATTTTCCCTAGTCGTACCCATCTCTAGTACTGAGACATCTTGAAAAGGGTCACTGTAAGTTGGAATTGACTTGACAGCACTCAGTTATTGTAACTATTCTTCACTGGATGCACAATGCAGCCTTAGTTGATAGATTACTACATACATGAGTGGATGGGCAGAACTTTGTAATCTGGCTGGAGGGCAGGGGGAATTTTGTTTTCTCCTGGTCTAACTGTGTGTGTGTTGTGTCGTTACCGTCGTGACGGACTCTTCATGACTCCATGTCCATTGAGTTTTCTTGGCAGGAATACGGGAGTGGTTTGCCAGTTCCTACTCCCATTAACTAATGTCTAGATGTTTCATATCTACCCATCCACACCACACCATTCCAATATCCAGCTTTGCCTCCTCCCCTTTCACTCATTCCAGAGCAACAACAGTATGTGTGCAATTATGCGAATTGTGTTTACCTCACAATTCAGTGCAGCAAACACACAGCATGCAATCTTTAGCACAGAAGTGACTTTTTGGAATTGAGAGAGAGAGAGAGAGAGAGAGAGAGAGAGAGAGAGAGAGAGAGAGAGAGAGAGAGAGAGAGAGTTGTGATCAGTAATGTCTATTATCTTCAGTTACCTCAGTGGGACTTCCTTGTGAGAAGACTTTTCCAGATCATACAGGTTGTCAAGTTAACATTTGTTTTGAAATGTTACCTGGGAAGTGTCTACTGGAATCTCAGAAGCTAGAAGAAATGCTAGCCCTCAGGATTGAGAAGCATAACAAACCCAAATGTAAAACTGCCAAAACTGTGGCGTTTATTATGCCAAAAGAAAGAACAGATACAAAATTTGCTCAATTTTATATAATATATGCAGCTCTCAGCAGTTCCATTCAAGTTTAGACTGCCTGAGAGAGAGATTTTAATTTGTAACAGAACCTAAAAATACTCCCCCTCCACAGAACAAAGATGGGAATTGAGTATTCTACCTCTTGGCTTGAACTGCAATAAGAAGGCTGCCCCTGACACATACCTAGGCAGCTGGCAAGGCCATGCACATACTACTATCAGTTCAGTGTCACTACTACCAATATCATCAGCTGCCCCCTAGAACTGCACCCATACCTTCTTAAGTCAAAGCATTACGTTTGGATAATTGCTGAGGACATACCCCATATTTTCCTAGCAGCCAAGAAGGGGTGTGGGGTTTTGTTTGCTTGCTTCTGGGCAACTTCTTTGGATTTGAAATGGATTTCCCATAAGCAGGCATGTCCAAACTTCGCCCCCCCCCCCCAGATGACAACTCCCACAGTCCTTTGTAATTGGCAATCTAAGGTTAGAATTCTGGGAGTTGTGGTGCAAAACATCAGGAAGGACAAAGTTTGGACATGCCTGAGAAGAGTTTAGAACTGAGTAGATATGCCTGGCAGAAAAGTAAAAAAAGAAAAAAAGAAAGAAAATGAAATTCCATAATACAGAAGAAGCACCATATCAGGTCCAAAAGTAGCAACCATACTCTTAATTGCATCGTCCTGACTGCCTGTGCAATAAGGAAAGTCACCTCTTTAAAAGTCAAAGAAGGCGGTTTCTGAACAGTTATCAGAAGCTATCAGAAGCCCAAGTAACAAGTCTTACCTGGAAAGTGTTGTTTGCAGCTGCTGGGTGATTTGTCTGCACATATACTGGCTCTCTCCTCATGATTTATGATGTTCTATTCAGCTCTGAGCCTTCTATTACTGTCCTCATTTATTGCCTGCAGCTGTCATTCTCACCAGCAATTCCACAGTTGGTTTTGCAGGTGAAGTATCAAAATGGTATTTAGAGCACACACCTAGAGACATGGTTTTAATCAAACCCAATTGACCAGCTGCATTAAATGGCCTGAAGGACCTACAAAGCACAGCAACAAACACAGACAGGCATTAAATGAAACCACTGCCCAGGTGGTGCGTCATAAGGTGAGAACTGTCCAGTTCAAGACTCACTTAGGTGGCCACAGGGGCAGGCACTCAGTCTCCCCAATGGGGAGCAATGTTTGTCTAAATTGTAAGATTCATCATTAAGGTGTGCAGAAGACAAACTTCAAATATGCTACATCAGTGGTGGTGGACCTTCGGCATTCCAGATTTTTTGGACTACAACTCCCAGAATTTCAAGCCTGTATTGCCAGTGACAAAGGACTGTGGAAGTCGAGGTCCAAAACATCTGGAGTGCCAAAGGTTTGCCACCACTGTGCAACATGAATGCTGTTCAAATAAGAAACGCTATTAAAGATATACCTCACACAACACTTGATGTATTTCAGTGTGCAATTCCCCACCACATTTGTCATTGCTCATACATTTAAATATGTGGTACTCCACCAATTTTTGTGCTCTAAGAAATAGCAATTTTGGGGGCCTTCAATTCTGTGACATCTATGTGGAAATCCCTGCAGTCTGGTGGGGGATACAGATGTGAAAGAGCAAGAAGTTTCTAACAGCCTTCCCCACCTACACATGCAACTGGTGAAGAGAAACAAGTCCTTTTAAAATATTTCATGGGTTCCCAACCTTGGTTGCCCAGATGTTCTTGCCCTACAGCTCCCAGACATCTCAGCCAACACAGCTAGCGGTGCCGGCTTTTGAGAGTTTTAGTCTAAGTAGAACACCTGGGGACCCAACGCTAGGAATCACTGCTCTAAGATGATCCACCGGCTGAAATGAGGTGATCAAAAAGAAACTTGAACAAGGCTAGTTTTAAAAAAAAAGTCTTGCTGGATGGGTTCCCAGACTCGGGGCTGGCATTTTCCTTCAGTTATGCAACCTTGTGTTGCTTCCTTCTTCTGTGACACATGAGGTAAACAAAAAAAAGGAACTGCGGCACACTTGAAAAGCAACATATTACAGAGGGTGGTATGTCCCTCTGCTTGCCTCCTCCATGTTCCACTGATGCTTCATCCCCAGAGAAGGGCACTGGACCAGGTTACGCGGGCTCTAATTTACTATCTTGCAGCCTACATCCTCCAACATATACCTTTTGTTTAACTTCTTGCATGCAGGCTTCCCATATATATCTACCTCGCCTCTGAGATCAGAAGGAGATACCCTGATCTAGGTCCTCTTTGCGCCTGAAAATTTTACCAGACGACAAGTCCTTCCTTCAGATGTGTTGGCAGGGGAATAAAGGATTTATTTGTTTTTAGTGGCAGCATCAATAAAAGCTTTTAGAGAAATGTTGAAGATTTACTGTACTTCATTTGGTTTCTAGCAATTGTTAAGAGTCTAATCTGTATCCACTTGTTGCCACCATTTTTTAGGGCTCAGTGCTATTTTTGAACTATTTTTAAACAGTAATGCCGTTGGTGTGCACCCAGTTTCAGAGAGCTTTATGAACAAGGCCCCTGCCCCCCCCCCCCGGAGCTCAGGGTGGCTAAAGCAGATACAGCAAAAAGGTCAAAAGAGCAGGATGAAGGGCAGTTATCCGAGCCCTGTGGCTAATTCTTCACCAGCCAACCTTTTATTCCCTAATCAAGCACCACGCACCGAAAGTTTCATTAAGAGCATCGTAGGGAATTCATCTTAAATGTGTCACATCAAAAGAAAGATCCATCTTCATTAGACAATTAACACACTTATTAGGTTGCAAGTGGAGTGATGATATTTGTCACAGGCTAGGCAAGAACTACAGCCGTCAGATGATCAAGGGGAAAAGCCACAGCTTGCAAAGTTTTTAAAGGTGACTTCCAAGTTTACGCAGCATTTCAACAAGGGTTGTGACTGGATCTGGCCAAAAAGAAAGAAAGAAAAAGAAAGAAAGAAAGAAAAAGAAAGAAAGTGTTGGAAGACGCGTGCCTTGGTAACTCGAATTTTATTTTATTTCATCAACTGTTTTCCAAATTTGGACCGTGTGTGAGTTTCAAGCTAACCTTTGCCTTAAATGCCTTTCCAACCTGTCACAATCAAAGCAGCTTTTGCAGGCAGCTATATAGATAGGAAAAATGGCAACTGGCACTAGAAGTTTGTTGTGTTTTGTCGTTACAGTAGTAACTGACTCTTCGTGACTCCATATCCATGGAGTTTTCTTGGCAGGAATACTGAAGTGGTTTGCCACTTCCTACTCCAGGCGCCTACAGCACCTGGTATTCCCTGGTGGTCTCCCATCCAAGTACTAACCAGGGCTCACCCTGCTTAGCTTCCGAAATCAGGAGAGATCAGATGTGCTTAGAAGTTTAGCATGAGGTAAACACAAGGATGGCTTTGGAACTTTCACCCTCCTCTCCCCATGTGGTTTTTTTTTCCTTTTCTAACATGACCACAAGTACAGAGGCTTCCCTTTTTTGGCTTGTAGATGCTAGGACAGTGGTGGCAAACCTTCGGCACTCCAGATGTTTTGGACCACAACTCCCAGAATTCCAAGCCTGCATTGCCAATGACAAAGGACTGTGGGAGTTGTGGTCTAAAACATCTGGAGTGCCGAAGGTTCGCCATCACTGTGCCAGGAGGTTAGAAAGGAGGAAGCTCCGAATTCTCCCCAGTGCTTAGCAAGGCGAATTCTGTTTGAATGGCAACACCCAGAATTCCCCTGCCAGCAGCTGCTTTCCTGAACTCAGAAAATCCCCTCAGAGTGTTCTGGCCACCAAAAGCCAAAAGGGGGAAGCTTCTGCCCTTGTGATTGTGTTAGGAAAGGAAGAACCCATGTCTATGCCTAAGGATAGAAGAAATGCCTAAGGATGGAAGAAGCAGAAAAAGGCAATTGTTCTTGCCTTTGATCAAAACAGGGAATCTCAACACACTCTCAAAGCAACAGCAACAGCAACAACTACTGCTGCAGCAGCAGCAGCTGGAGGAAAACTAGGCTGTTCTTACACAGCGAAGGGAAAGATCAGTCCTCCTTTTGTCAATAGCAGCATTAGCAGAAAACATGGCGGGTTGTGCAACAGAATGTGTATTTTGCACACAGCTCTTACATTCTGTGTTAAAGCCTTTGTGTTTTGTGCAAACATTATGGGTGTGCGTGCACATGCACCAAACAAACCACCATCACGATTTTCTCACAGAAACAGCATTTTCTTTAAAAAAAAAAACTCATAATACCCACTAGTGACAGGGGGAACCTTTGAAACGTTTCGTTCTGACCTGAAGAAATAAATTAAGTGAGGCTTTTTGCATTCTTAGCAGTGGCAATGTATGCCCCACATACAGTACTTGTTTGGTGATTTGAGCAGCTGCTTTTAAATCGGTTTCCCATGAATCCTTTCACTCAATTTTGATGTATCAATGAACAATCACAGCCCCCTTCACCTTATCTAATTCATGCAAGACAGGGTAGAATGTTCACCAGCAACTGTGCAACATAACCTTCTGTGTATAGAACTGTGCCTGTAGAGATGCACACCAGCCATAAAGCTTTCTGTAGTGTCACCAAACTCACAGTGGCCCAGTTTTAATACTACTCTATGATAAATCACAGCTCAGTGCTAAGCACGCAAACCTGCAAATTCCCCAGACTTCAGGACTATCCCCACTCCTCCAGAACTCCTAAGAGGAGTTCAGAAGCCTTCATCTCTGTGTTTCAAAAGGCCATCGTCCCTCATTGCATCTCACAAACAAGGGTTAACTGAAACTACAGCTTACTGAAACAAGCCAAGATCAAACTATGAGTTTCTGATCCAATGAACAACCACATATCACTGCATCTCAAAAAAGACATAGTAGAACTGGAAAAGGTGCAAAAGAGAGCGACTAAAATGATTGCTGGGCTGGGGCACCTCCCTTATGAGGAAAGGCTAAAACATTTGGGGCTCTTTAGTCTGGAAAAAAGGCAACTGAGGGGGGATATGATTGAGACATACAAAATAATGCAGGGCATGAGTAATGTGGATAGAGGGACACTCTTCTCCCTCTCACAAAATACCAAAACTAGGGGACATCCACTCAAATTGAGGGCTGGGAGAGTGAGAACAGACAAAAGATAATTTTTTTTTTAACCCAGTGTGTTGTTAGTCTACGGAACTCCCTTCAAAGGGGGATTGGACAGATTCCTGGAGGAGAAGTCCATCACAGGTTACAAACCATGATGGAGATGTGTAATCTCCAGGCTTAAAACCGGGGTACTTCAAGGACCAGATGCAGGGATGTGGCATCAGGAGACAGATATCTAGTCTTGTGCGCTCCTGGACACATTTGGTGGGGCCACTGTGAGATACAGGAAGCTAGACTAGATGAGCCTTTGGCCTGATCCAGCATGACTCTTCTTATGTTCTTACGTTCTTAACAACAGCAATAGTGTTACCCTTCAAATGCTGTCAGACATCAGCCCTAGCCAGCATGTACTGTACAGCCAATGGCGAAGAATGTTGACAGCTGAAGTTCAAAGAGCTCTTTTACCTCGCTTTTGGCATACCCCAGATTCTGATTAATTTAACAAGTAGTCACAGTTGCTTCCAAGCTGGTTCTTTGTCATGAATGCTGAAGTAGGCTCATCCATACAATGCTCTCCTTTGGAGCCAGAGTTTGCAGGGGCGAAGTCCCAGGATTTTCTGAGCAGCAGGGACCACGACATGATCTGTTCCTCTCTCTTGCACCAAGAGTGATGATGGCAGTGAGCGGTGCCAGGGAGACAGCACACATGGTTCATAACTGACCAACAGGACACAAGCAGGATCTGCAACAATGTTCATGATTCTCTTAGAAGGGTTTGGGGAATGGGGGCGCTCACGGGGTTTGTCTATATCTAAAGAGCATCAACAAGATCTCATCTTCCAGATCTGAGGTGTAAATTGGAATGCAGCGAGTCACCCTCTGGCGTAAAAAAAAAAAATCTGCATTACTTTAGGATAAGGAGAAAAATATGTTGAAATGCATAACTTAGTAGAAATCAATTTAAAATGTGTTTTAAAATATAAAGTTTCATTAAAAACCATTCATTTGAAAATAAGATGGAACCAAGTTGTAGTCCAGGAACATCTGGGGACCCACAGGTTGAGACCCACTGGCTTACAGCCTACTTTTAAAAACCACCACCACCACCACAGGTCAAAATTTAGAACACCAATTATGGATTTTAAAAAATGTGGTTCCTCTACCTCCCTTCCCCCTTTGAGTAGGGTTACCTTTTCATGGAACATACCTGACATGTTCCCTAGGGGGAAAAGTTGTATCTTTTACAGAGAAGGTTAAACAGCCTCCTTTGAAAAGTGGGTGTGGCTTCTTTAGAAAACCAGCACTTTGGCAGAAGCTGGCAGGTCCAAGGTCCTTTCCTGCTGCTGACGTCTTGCTTTGTTTATTTTTGTAGTGGCTTTTTAAAATGTTTCTTCTCCTAGCATAAGTTGTTCAGCAACAACCTTTTCCTAACGTTGAGGACTATTTAGTGTTACATTTGAAAAAGTGAGGGAATTCCACAAGGATGTAAAAAAGAAAAGAACAGAACAAGACAAGACAAAAACATCTTGTCTTAAAGCAGAAGCAGTTGAAACAGTACAACCCCCCCCAAAAAAACAGGGCAATTCAAATAGCGCATCAAACCTTTGTTCTCCAAATATATCGGGTGCCTTAATTTCTACACCAAATAAACACTTCAGCACAATCCCTATAGGCAACACACACCATGTGACATATCATTAGTGGTGTCCAAGAACTGGAAAGAACACAAGGTGTGATAGTGACAATATATGCAAATTGGCGGAGGTGTTCGTTGGGGGGGACGGGACATCGCCTGCTTTCCTCTCCTCCTTTCCTCCCAACTAAGGATCGCCAAGCCTTAGCAGAGGGGGGAGGACTGCTGGCACGATGACTCATGGCCTCCTCCTCATGCTTCCCCTCCAGGCGCCCCCAGATTGCTGCACTCCCCGGGGCAAATGCACTCTTCCGCCCCTCCCTAGTTACGCCAGTACCTGTGCCACACACACACCCCTTCTGGGCTGCAGAGAGAGTCAGGACTATACACTGGGAGCCCTGCTTGCTCTTAGATCCTCTGCTAACAATTGGTTTATTTTCTTATGTTCAATTGAGCAGTTGACAAATTGCATACTAGGGGAGGAGAAAGCAAAACCGGCTCTGCTATTTCCAGGTGAGCCCAAATTTATTTATTTGATTTTATTTATTCATTTATTAAACTTTTATAACGCACCATTTCCCAGAGGGACTCTGGGCGGTTTACAGATTATTTGCAAGGTTTGCTCTCATGACCCCCCCACCCCCCATGCAATACATTAAAAGTAACAACTTTTAAAAGTTCAAGTTACTCCTAAAATGTTGCCTTTTATTCTAACAAGAACCAATATTGCTGCTTTTAAACCATTTTTAAAATGCATTCCATGTAAACACACTTTTCACAGAGCAAGCAGCCCCTGCAAAATGTCCAGCAAGGAGGTCTTTTGAAAGTGTGCCATTCATTCAGTTACATACTTTTCAGGTATAGAAATGACTGAAGCCTGGGAAGCAAACTAGAGCTAAAAGAGATTATCGCCTATGTGTTTCCAATGAATGCCCCAACACTATGTCCGAAGAAGAACAGGGTCACGGAAGTTTGTGATGGATCTTGGGTTAGCATTAACCTAGCAAGTCCCCAGGGCCAGATGGTGTTCTGAAGCAACTCATATGTGAAACTGCCCTAACTCATCTCTAAGACAAATCTCTCCAGAAACCAGAAACCAGAAACGATGCAAAGAAAGCCCTGTTCTGATTGGGGTAGGTGGGTAATCAGGTTTCCTTCCAGGAAACACAATACATTGCTAAGTACAAAGTGATACCAACCGGGACAAAACCAAATCCCAACTTTATTTATGCACAGGGTCCAAACCAGAACTGCAACATTTCCAAACATTGTGAAGCCACAGGAAAAGAAACTTTGGAGGAAAAAATGGAAAAAGGGGGGAGAAAGCCGTTTCCAAAACGTTTATATCTCTAGTCTAAACTGGCTGCAAGAGAAATCATTCGGAGCTGGGCTGCAAGCATATATCCCTCTTTTATTAAATATTGGTTAATACATTTCTAGCTTTTACATTTCTTTTCTGACTTGTATGTTTTAGATTTTTCTTCTGTTATGGTGTAGGTCAATGAAAACTGACTGGTTAGTAAAAAAAATTTTTTTGATGTATGCATGCATGACCAGTGATCAAATTCCATCTCTGGAAAGCTCATTGGTGGGTACCTTCCAGCTGTAAGAGTGTAGGGTCATGTCAAGGACAGAGCACGCAGGGTCCACTGTTATCCTCATTTGGACATTATCCCAGCAAGTCTACAAAGCACAGTTCTGTTCTATGCATGCCTACTCAAGATTCAACACAACTCAACAGTTTTCTTGCCTGAAGCACAACCCAGAGGCCCATCCAACAGTTATCCTTGCAAATATGCAGGAGATTTTTCTAGCTTTTAGTATCACCTTAGCTGCAATCACAGGATGCATCTCATTCACGGGCCAGAACCAACTCCTGATGAAACATAGGTCCCACTACATTCAGCAAGTCTGATGTTCAAGTAAGTTGGTACCGGACTTTACTTTTAGCCTGTCAAATATTTTGGGTGGATAAAATCAAGTTGCAACATGCCAACTTCTCTAAGTCATGTGGAAGATACTTTTGTTATATTAATTGTGGCTTTATCTTGCTCATTTACATTGTATTTTTGTTTTATGAGTGTTGAAAGCCTCCCATAGTGGCCTTTAGGGAGAAAGTGCTCATTTAGAACATAAGAACATAAGAAGAGCCATGCTGGATCAGGACAAAGACCCATCTAGTCCAGCTTCCTGTATCTCACAGTGGACCCACCAGATGCATTTGGGAGCGCATGAGACTAGATATCTGTCTCCTGATACCACTCCCCTGCATCTGGCCCTTGAAGTACCCTAGTTTTAAGACTGGAGATTACACATCTCCATCGTGGTTTGTAACCTGTGATGGACTTTTCCTCCAGGAATCTGTCCAATCCCCCTTTGAAGGCATCCAGGCCAGATGCCATCACCAAATCCTGTGGCAGGGAGTTCCACAGACTAACAACGCGCTGGGTGAAAAAATATTTTCTTTTGTCTGTTGAACTCAACTATCCCTGTGCTTTGTGTGGGTATTTGGATTCTATCAGTAATTTTGAACAGCATAAGATTTGCTAAGAAGAGGACATCCCCAGTTGCTTATTTATTGCTATTGTTGACATCAGCATGAAAGCCTGTATGACAGCATCTTGTGCTGAAACAGAGCACTGGGCCACATAAACTGTCAACTAGAGATGGGCATTTCATTTTGCAAGGGGACTGGTTCCGAAAGGAAACAAGCCAGCACAGCTGGCGCTCGGAACCTAGTCCCACCCCCCGGAACAAAATCAACCACTGTCTTTCCTTGATGTTGTTCGCGCTGGATGAAATTCCAACCAGGAAGCAGCCTCTGATGCATCATCTTTCCGTCTTCCTGCCACTGGCCAATCAGACAGGAAGGCAGGATGAGGCATGTCCTTACACAGCTCCTGATTGGCCAGCATCAGGGAGATGGAAAGGTGACACATTGGGGGCTGTTTCCTGGTTAGAATTTTGTCCAGGGTGAGCTACAGCAAGGCAAGACATTGGTTGATTTTGTTCTGGAGGGTGGGACTGGATTCTGAGTGCCAGCTGTGCTGGCGTGTTTTGTTTCGGAACCAGTGCCCTTCCAAAATGAAACACCCATCTCTAATCTCAACTAGATCTCAATAATGATGGTTGGTGTCACTGTGAGCTACTGCTGACAGAACAAGGGACACTTAACCGGGCTAATTTTAGAAATATTGAGAATTGATTTGCTTTTTCATTATGAGTATGCTGCAGAAAAATGAAGAGACACTAACAGCCCTGTTAGCTCCTTTAATATTTAAATATATGAACAGCTTTTTATGCCCATACAGGTATGAGACCTTCCAACAATTAAGAGCAGAAAACATCCATTTTGGATAGAAATGGACATTGCAGTTCTGTTTACAGTAGGTGGTTTTCTTAACTCGCTGGCTGGGTCAGTGAGCTGGGTACCTAGATGCAAAGCCACAGGTCAGGAATTCAGCTCTGTATTATGACTCCTGGGAGGAGAGCCAGCTTGTGCAGCCTTAGGCAACCTACACAATCCAAGAGCACCCCTAGATTTAAAAAAGACTGGTACAGTAAGTACCTCCGAGTACTCTGTACCTAGAAAACTCTGGAAAGGTTGGCCATCAATCAGAATTAACATAGAACATGATTATTATCAATTAATCTTTTTTCTACCCAAGTCTGATTGTTTTCTTCTCATCATCATCATCATCTCATCATCATCATCATCATCATCATCATCATCATCATAAAACAACCTATTTGATTCAGAAGGATCCAACAAAAGGAGCAACACCTGAAAATTACAGGCCAATAACACGTTTACCAACTATGTATAAACTGCTAACAGGCATCATAGCTGATAGAGTCCAGGATTATTTGGAAGCAAATAACATCATGCCAGTAGAGCAGAAAGGGAACAAACGGGGAAGTAGAGGCACAAAACATCAGTTACTCATTGATAAAATGATCCTAGACAATTGTAAAGCCCGGAAAACTAATTTATATATGACTTGGATTGACTATAAAAAAGCCTTTGACTCAGTACCGCATAGTTGGATTATTAAGTGCCTGGATGCCATTGGAATATGTAAAAGTATTAGTGCCCTAATTGAAAATGCAATGAAAATGGCGAATTGTTTGTCAGGGATGAAAGCTATGGATTGGTTAGCATCAAACGAGGGATTTTTCAAGGTGACTCTCAATGAGCCTCGTGGCGCAGTGGTTAAATGCCTGTACTGCAGGTAAAACTGTGCTCACGACCTGGGTTCAATCCCCGGTAGCAGGCTCAAGGTTCACTCTGCCTTCCATCCTTCCGAGGTCGGTAAAATGAGTACCCAGCTTGCGGGGGGGGGGGCAATGTGTAGCCTGCACACTGTAATCAAAATTGTAAACCGCCCAGTGACTACTTGTTGGTATGGGGCGGTATATAAGCAGAACACTTTTTGCTATTTACTATTGCCCTGATTCCCCTCTCAATAATTTTGCAGAAGACAAATTTAGGGTACCAAACTGCTAAAAATTCAGGGAAAATTTCTCATCTATTGTATATGGATGACTTACAGTTGTATGGAAAATCAGAAACTGAAATACACTCACTGACCAACACAGCCTGAATTTTCAGCACCGATGTTAGTATTGAGTTTGGACTAAACAAATGTGCCACAGTGGCACTGAAAAAAGGAAAAATAATTGAGAGTGAAGGAATTGAAATGCCAAATGGACAAGCTATTGAGTATCATCAGTCTGAAGCCTATAAATATCTGGGCATACTGGAATTAGATAATATAAAGCATGGGCAAGTGAAAAATGTGGTCAGTAAAGAATATATCCAAAGGGTCAGAAAAGTATTAAAAAGTAAGCTGAATGGTGGTAACACCATCAAGGCCATTAATAGCTGGGCCATACCGGTCATCAGGTATACCGCTGGCATTATAAACTGGACTCAGACGGAGCTAGATAGTCTAGATAGGAAAACAAGGAAACTTATGACCATTCACTATGCATTACATCCACGCAGTGATGTTGACAGGCTGTATTTACCTAGAAAATTAGGTGGTAGAGGTCTTCTGCAAGTGAAGCAGACAGTTGAAGAAGAGAAGCTTGCGTTGGCAGATTATGTAAAAAATAGTACAGAGCCAGCATTATTTGAGGTTAAGAACAGGGAGGTGTTTAAAGTAAATCAAACAAAGCGTCAATACAGGAAAACAACAATGCAAATACGAGCTGATAGCTGGCATAATAAAGCACTGCATGGGCAGTTCCTTGAAAAAGTCAAAGGAAAAGTAGATGAGGAAAAGACTTGGTTATGGCTCACCAATGGAACACTGAAAAAAGAGACAGAGGCCCTGATTTTTGCAGCTCAAGAACAAGCTATCAGAACAAATGCAGTTAAGGCTAGAATAGAAAAATCAGCTGAGTCCCCCACATGTAGACTCTGCAAAGAGGCAGATGAAACTATTGACCATATATTGAGTTGTTGCAAGAAAATTGCTCAGACTGATTACAAACAGCGTCATAATGTAGTTGCTCAAATGGTCCACTGGAATTTGTGTCAGAACTATCATCTGCCCATAACAAAGAGCTGGTGGGACCATAAGCCTGAAAAAGTGACTGAAAATGAGCATGCAAAATTACTTTGGGACTTCCGAATACAGACAGACAGGGTTTTGGAGCACAATACCCCAGATATTGTGATTGTGGAGAAGAAAAAAGTGTGGATTATTGATGTTGCTATACCAGGAGATGGTAGAGTCACTGAAAAACAACTTGAAAAAATTACCTGATATCAGGATCTCAAAATTGAACTTCAGAGACTCTGGCATAAACCAGTACGCGTGGTCCCAGTGGTAATTGGCACACTGGGTGCGGTGCCCAAAGACCTAAGCAAGTATCTAGAAGAAATTGGAGTGGACAAAGTCACCATCAGTCAGATGCAGAAAGCCACCTTACTGGGATCTGCTCGCATAATTCGCCGATACATCACTGAGTCCTAAACGCTTGGGAAGCGTTCGACTAGTGATTGGTAATATAAAATCCAGCGCAGATAGCTGTGTGGTTAAATAATAATAATAATAATAATAATAATAATAATAATAATAATAATAATAATAATAATAATAATAATAATAATAATAATAATTTGGGCTTATTTTTACTTGAGTACTACTGAATACACCTCTGAACTTACTCTACCTTCTAAATCATCAGATTAACATCAGTAATCTGTAACAGAGATTATCATCCACATTTTAATGCACAGTTGCTTAAAACATCCTGCAGCTGCATGCCGTAACTTCTCTACTGCGGCATTTCACCCAACATGGACATTAGAAGCTGAAGAGGGCAGAACACCCTTCATCAGAGTTCCAATGAAAGGCCCTTTTTTCACAATTCCACTTGTGGCAATGGAAAAACAGAGGTAAACTTGCTATTTCAAAGTCCACTGTGGATCCATGTGACCCTCCATCGTGGGGTATCATACCTCATTGTCTCTTTACTGGTGGCCAGGAGTAGAGATGGGCACGACTTGAAAAAAAAATTTTTCGAGTTGTCGTTAGTCGGGCCGGTCCCGTTTCGGCTCGTTTCCGGTTTTCGCGAAAATTTGCAAAAATTAGTCGGTTCGTTTTTTTCATTTTTTCGTTGTCGTTAGTACTGGTTTGGGGGGGGAGCGGGCTCCTGGAGGCACCTCTGTGGGGTGGGTGCCTCCTCTGGCCCGCTATAAAGGGAAAGTGGGCTCCTGGAGGCACCCGTGGGTGCCTCCTATCCTCACCCACTAGGAAGGGGAAGCAGGCTCCAAGAGACCCCTCAACATGGGGGTCTCCCCTCCTCACCTGCTGCTGCTGCAAAATGCTATGCAATAGCCATATGGATATTGCATAACATAATGAGCAGACAGTGAGACCAGTGAGAGTGATAGCGTCATGCCTTCCCTGCACAAGGATCTCGCACCACCATGTCTCACACAGAAGGGAATTGTACTTGCTACGTGTAGTGCAATGCAAGCAAGTAGATCTGGCTTTAAGGTGGCTTAGTGCAAGGGCTAGGGTTAGGCTAGTGACGGGTAAGGTTACGGTGGGCTAGTGGGTTGCACCTCTGGGTGCCTCTCTGACCCACTAAGAAGACAGTCTGTGACGTATGGGTACAGAGTCAAGGGTTAGGATTAGGGTTAGGGGGGCTAGGGCAGGTTTTAGGGGGCTTTTTGGCACATCCCAGAAGTCTCCATGGCCAAGTGGCCATGTGACTGGTGGGATGGCTCCAAAAATTTGCATGGTCGTCCACTCCCACATGGCTGGCCACTCGGCCAGCCCATCATTGCGCAGGTGTAAAAAAAAATAATAAAATGAAATCAATGGAGGACAGAGGAGGAGAGGAGAGACATTTTGTTGCAAGAAAAAACCCACTGCTACTGTGAAAAATCTAGCAGTTTATAAATTTTCGCGTGTTTCTGTTGTGCTTGTGTGTTTTTGGACCATGATTTCAAAAACAATATTGCGTTCGCCGCCCCATTTTGGATCCCCCGCCCGCACCGCATAGCATGGCGAAATGGCGACTCGAGTCCGGCTGCCCAGGACGGGGGGGAGGCGGGACCCCCCTCCAGAAACCACCCCTCCGGTAGGTGCCCTGCGCCCTTAGTCAAGCAGGCATTTTTCCGCCTGCTTTTTTGGCCCGGGAATGGGCGGGGGGAGAGTTTATAAAAGTTTTTTCCTGTGCCGTCCGTGCCGCTTGCTTGCGCTTTAATTGCGGCGGCCGGCGGCCGGCGAGACTGGGCTTTTTGCTGGCTGGCTGCGAGCCTGCGGCGAGTCCCACAGAGCAGCCCACAAGGACGGGGGATGGGGGGGAGGCCGGGGACCTCCAGAAACAACCCCTCTGGTAGGTGCCCTGAGGCACGGCAGGCATTTTTCCGCCTGCTTTTCGGCCGGGAACTGGGTTTTTTAACTTTTAAAAACTTTTTTTCTGTGCCGCGTGGCATCGCGCGATTGCGCGATGCAAGTAACGAGCACGACAAATCAGACCAAAATTGTTCGTTCGTCGGTTCGAGCTCGAAGGCTGGCGGAGTAATTCCCGTTACCGTTTCCGTAGAGTAACGGAACCGAGTAACGGAAACGGAAACGGGAATACCGCTAAGTCGTGCCCATCTCTAGCCAGGAGAGAAGTTCCACCTGGCTTAAAATCCTTCCTTTCTTTTGCATCCAGGAAAAAAACAATGGAGTCATGTTTCTTCAGGAGAGTGTCAACCAAGGTGCAGCTTTGCCGCTTCTCCATCATATAGGAGACAAATATACTCAGTTATGGAGCAGCAGACTTATCTCCAAAACCCTGTTGTCACAGTAAAAGAAACAAAGGCTTTTACAACAGCTTATTCTTCCAAGGAGAAGCCAGCCCTACCTTTTCACAACCAGCTAGTCATCATTTCTCAACATTTCAGAAATCAAGTGTCTGTCCCTGACCAAACACAGCTAGCACTCTCCTTGCACATCAGCCAGGAATGCTGTGGTAACATGACCATTGTCAAACATAAATGATAGTGTTTCTTTAACATAGGACAAACTCCCATTTGATCCCACTTGTTCCATCTTTACATACCAGCTAAACATTGTCTCAAGCGATCACAAGATAAAAGTGTTTGCCAAGATTTAAGGCCCTCTGAATTTGAAAGGAAACAGGCACAGTCCCACCATCATACATGTGGCACTATCCTGTCCAATCAACATCATGATCTCTGTGCAGCGGAGAATAGGTGAGGGCAAAGAGGACAACAGAAGGCACAAAGAGCACATCTTCTTTGCTGAGACCAATGTCTGGATAAAGCCAAGGTGCAAGAGCCTGACTTGGGCACAGGAAAAAGAAAACATGTGTGCTGCTTATATACCATCCCATAGCCCTTAAAAAAGCATTCTCAAGTAATAATGCAGGCGACATTGCCCCCTCCCTGATCCAGTAAGCTGGGTACTCATTTTACTGACCTCAGAAGGATAGAAAGCTGAGTGAACCTTGAGCCGGCTAACTGGAATTGAACCCCAGGTTGTGAGAACGTTTATGGCTGCAGTGGAACAGTTTAACCACTGTGTCACAGGGCTCTTAGGCTTAATTCCTTTTGGTTTACTGGCAAAAGGCAACTTCCCTGCAGTTCCTTTATTTGGCCAGAGCTGAGCAGTGGTACACTGCTGCTAGGTCTAGGACAGGTCACCAGGTTAAGACAAGCTGGGAGCTCCACATCTGAAATATCAACTTTTAAACTGCAACATAAATTTTTCACAAAGCCTTATCAATACTTTTACACACAACACACACACACACAAAACCACCACATCTGGAGTGGGGGGAGGGGTTAGAGAGAAACATTTCAATTTCATTCAAATATTTAAACATTTCAATTTGAAACCAAGTGGTTTGCTTTCTACACACGGTGAAATTAAACATTTCACTTTTCTTATTTCGCTTGAGTACACACTTATCCATCTTGTGATCTGAACTGTGGTTTTGGGGGAATGTTCATTTCATGCAAAGATAGCCAGAAAGGAACAAATACAGTACCAGCATTTATAAATGTTCATCTGGCCACTCACATGAAACACACCACACATGCACGATCATCTGTCTGTCTAGTCCTCCTTACTCAAATACTAATCTAGCCTGTCAGTCAAATTTTATGAGGAAGACAGAGTCAAGATTATTTCTAAATTACAGCCCGGGTAACATGAAATAGGAAACCAGGGTTTATTTACTCTTCATAAGCAGGGGGGCTTCTGGTACATGCTTCCCCTACCCACACGGCCCTACCCGTTTACCCGTTTCCTCCTTTTTCCTACCTAAAAGGAGGTAAAAAGCATACATATAAGGAGATCAATAGTGTGTGCTTCCAATACTGAGTGGGGCACAGTTCACTCTTAACCATTCAACTGAGGTAACCTGTTTGTTTTCATGCCCTGCTTTGCTGCCACAAAACCATTTTTTTTAAAAAAACAACAACTCCGAAGGTTCAAACATGGCGGAAGTTCAATTATCTCAGTTCAGAAATTATGAGACCCTGTGATTTTCCACAATCTCTTGACTGCTCCTTGGGGTTACAGGTTACACGCCCTACGCTGTAACTTCTATTTGAAAATCATTACTCTTTTCAGTTAATGCCTAATGGTGCAATGTTGCTTCTCAGCTGGCTTGTTACCAAATCCTAGCTTGTTTACTGAATCTTATTAAAAGTAGTCCATGTTAGGTTTACTCACAGAAAAGGTTCAGTTGGCCTCTGAAGGCATGGTGGGGATAAATGGAAATCACTGGGCACCTCTATCCCTCTGTATTCGATGACATGAAGAAACTCCCTCACAGCATGGCTGCAGTTCCTTCAGGGCACCTGGGCTGGCTGAAGGGGAGGGCAGAGCGCAGAATCCTCACTTGCTCCAGCAAAGCCAACCTGAAGCCAACAGTCAACGCCCCTGACCTTGTAACAGATACCAAATGAGGAGGAACTGAATGCTGGCCTCTGAACAGGAGATAAAATACCAAGGCCAAAAAGAGAGCAAATCACAGAATGGGTGGTGTGAGGTTGCAGCAAGCCAGGCTATAAAGGACTGCAGAAAAATGTCCTAGGATTAGGACATCTGTTTTATAAATCAGCTCCCAGCCAGTTCCGGACAGGAAACCTTTCTGAAGAGGGAAATATAGAGCTTAGTGTGGCTTTTAAAAATTACTTTTCTAAGCTTTGACAAAATCAGAATTTCTTGTGCCATGCGGCCATGAACAGATCTGAACCACAGGCCTTTTACCTGTGTCTTTGGGGAAAACCCGAGGCCTCTCTGAATCAAACACAGCTTCACTCCACCTCTTTCCACTGATACAAAACATTGCCTTTTCCAGATACACAACTTCCTTTTGCTGTGTGCAGACTTTGGTGTTGTCTCTGGTTGAACCAGACATGAAGCAGAAGCAACCTAATGCAGTAAGGTCCTGTAGCCCTTCCTTCCTTCCTTCAAAGCAATCAGAAAACCCTAACCTAGCAGAACACAAAATATTATAGCCCCACTTACTCTCTCTCCTCTACTAGTTTTCTACTGGGAGAACAGAGGAACTTGAGTTTTCAGCAGTCATGAATCACAGCACCCAGAGGCAAACTACCGGTAACATATGTTTGGTCCAGACTTTCATGGTAGTGGGGATGCGCAGACGTAGATCTCTTAGTAAATCTCTGGATTATTTGCAACAAGGGGTTCCAAATGCTTAAGAACAGCAGCAAGAAAAAGATCCCGATAGGCCTAAATTATACTGCTGACAAGGGCGGGGGGGGGGGGGGGGGGAATGGAAAGTGTTTATGTGGAAGATTTTGCGCTTCATTCAGCCTTTACATTTAGGACAGATTCCCATATTCTCAGTTACTCAATTCTACTTGTATTGTCTATTGCAAAGGCTCCAGCTCCTTCACCTCAGATTCCTAGCCAAGAGTAACATAGAACCCGCAAACCTGCTTACTCCTGGAGTAGACTCCCCCCCCCCAAAGGAGACCCAACATCCAATTGCCATCTGAGACAATTTGAGATGGTGCAACTGGCTGACTCCAGCTCTCTAGCTTAATTTGCGGCTTGCAAAAAGCTCAATGCCTTGTCTGTTTTTGCAGTTCCAGGTGAGCAGCAAAAGCAGGAGTCCCAATGTTATCTGAGTGCTAATCAAATCATCTCTCAGAGCATGCTGTGCTGCCCAAGCGCTGCTCCGCCAGGGCTCCACTTGTGCAGAACCCACATAATTTTTTAATAAATTCTGAATGTTTTGCCTGTCATTGGGTAATCTGGTCTCTGGTTCCCATATTACAGGCTAAAACGAAGCTAGAAATGCATGCAAAGTTTATTAAGGTATAATGGCAAGCCAGGGTCTGTCGGGCTGAGCTTGGACTTGTATGTGAGTGGGGATTAGGTTTAAGAGTTTCTGGTGCTAAGTTGTGACAAACCACAGTTTCCTGTTTTGGCCTTAAGGTAGTACAGTACTCCCCCATTTATTGTGGGAGTTAGGCGCCTGATCTACCCATGATAAAGGAAAATCTGTGAAATGCAGACACCTCAGTAAACTGACCTTGGGCTGCTCCTGCCAGCTACATTTCCAAAAAGAGGTTTTTAACCCCCTCCTGACACCTCAGCAAACCTTGCTGCCAAGAGCTCAAGGTCTGTTTGCTGAGGTGTCAGGAGGGGGTCAAAAACTTCTCTTTGGAAACAGCAGCCAGCAGCCCAAGGTCAGTTTGATGAGGTGTCAGGGGTTGGTTAAAAACCTCTCTTTGGAAGCGAAATGCAGATGCCTCAGCAAAGGCTGCTCCTGCTGGCTGTGCTTGCAAAGTGAAGTTTTAAACCTCCTCCTGACACCTCAGCAAACCTTGCTGCCAGGAGCTCAAGGTCTATTTGCTGAGGTGTCAGGAAGAGATTAAAAAACTCTCTTTGCAAGTGCAGCCAGCAGGAGCAGCTCCAGGTCTGTTTGCTAAGGTGCCAGGAGGGGGTTAAAAACCTCTCTTTGGAAGCCTGCTTCTCTCAAGAAGAAAAAAACGCTATATACTGAGTCCGTAATATATGAACCGTGTTGTGGTGGGGGACTACTGTACTAGACGTTCTTCAAAACATACGCAAACCATGAGACAAAATCTTGGTATAGTAGGTGTAAATCCATTTCAGAAGTGCTCCTAGCTACTGAACCATGATACCTGACAAATATAACTGTTGTGATTGCTGCCGCCAGTTGGGAGCCTAGAGCAATGTGTTAGATGGGCCAGTGACACATATACCCCTGAGTTACTTAGTATTTCTTGAATTTGAGCTCTATTCAGATGTTTAGAATAGGGGTCATCTGAATTGATCATATGGCAGAGAGTTCTAGTCCCATTCCATCCTATCACTCTCTTCATGCAGAGCGCCCAAAGGAGACCGTTTTGGCCACCAAGCAGGGATTTTTTTCAGATCCTCAGCCTAGTGGGGAGGCTTTATGTCTAGCAAGGGGTTTTCTTTTTTAGACCACCTTTCACCATGCAAAGAGTGGGAGGGGTGGGTCTAGAAACCCCTCCTCACCCATAGGTTATGATTAACCCTTTCTTGAACATCCAAATAGGGTTTCTGTGACACCATTCACAACAGCACTCACAAAAGGAGTGTGTCACCCTGTTAACTACTTTCCTGTTTCATACCTGGAAACTTTTCCCATAACCTTCATGGCTGCTTGAGAAATAGGTGAGAAAATGAGTTAAGGTGCCATGAAGTAATCTCTCCCCACAATCCTCTCAGGCTCCGAACACGTTGCTGATCACAAGAACAGACTCACTAGCATCCCTCTCAGAACAGCAGGTTCATTTTCCAACTAGTACAAACAAAACCAAAGACACTGTCTTGCAAATATATTCTGCAAGGGAAGGAAAGAGTTGACGTATCCATTTGTACATTACATATTTGATTCCTGCTTCTACCATAAACAGAGTAGCAGGTGGGAAAGGCTGATAATGGAGCCTGTATCAAAAATAGAGTGAATAATCCACCTCAATTTGAACATTAGGAAAATATACATACACTTCCACAGAGAAAATGCTCACATATCTTTCTAGGGATTAAGATAATCACATGAAGCCTTACACTGATTTTTTTTTCTGTTGGTGACAGAATACGATGGCCCCTGTTTGAAGCAGGGCTATTTTAGTGGTGGCACGACAAAGGTAGAGTCGTCTTCCTAAGCATCGTTTTAGACAATTTGTTAAAATATATTTGCCTACTTACATGGATAACTTAGTGGTTTAAGAGGTTGGGAGTTCAATTCCCCTCTGTGCCTTCTTAACAAGGGCTGGAATCAATGTTCCATACAGCTCTGCAGTTCTAAGACTAATATTGTTATCATGGACTCGTTAATATAGTTACTGCATCACGATATGTTTAGGCACCAGTATTCGGTTATTTTAACTTATCCATCCTGAAAGAAATCAACCCCGAATGTTCACTGGAAGGACAGATTTTGAAGCTGAGGCTCCAGTATTTTGGCCACCTCATGAGGAGAGAGGACTCCTTGGAAAAGTCCCTGATGTTGGGAAAGATTGAAGGCAAAAGGAAAAGGGGGCCGGCAGAGAATGAGATGGTTGGACGGTGTCATCGATGCAACCAATATGGATTTGACAAAACTCCGGGAGGCAGTGGAGACTAGGAAGGCCTGGCGAGCTCTGGTCCATGGGGTCACCAAGAGTCGGACACGACTGAATGACTGAACAACAAATTCAGTTATTTTATTTGTCACTGGTTTTCATCAGAACACTTGTATTGAAAAAGGCAGTTTATAATATACCTTTTAAAGTCCAAACCATCTCAACAAATTATTCGTAAAACATCTATAATTCTTCTGCACAGTAAACAGAGGTGTGTTGGTTTCATAAAAGACTACATTTCACAATCCCTCGTTGTCCTATCAGCAAAGCTGTGCCTAAAGCTGTGTTTACAATTAGCAAGCGTTTCTTACCATATGATCTAAATCTGCTACCATTTCACCTCAGTGTTATTGTTTGCCTCTTTCCCTTGGTGACTGCCATAAACAATCTGCAGACTTTGCAGTGAGTGACGCGGTAAATTTTCCCGAGCCCTTCCAGAAGCAACTATTATTAAAAGGAGCAGATTTCCAAGGCAGAACTACAATCATCCTAGGTTTCTCTGTGCTTCCTTGGCCACTCGGCAAAAGATTCATTCATGGAAGCAGGCCGATTTACAAGGGTGGCCAAGCAGGAGAAACTACTGCAACTACTAGCAATGCCAAACCCATGGTGACAGGAGCTACTACACACACACACACACACACACTTGCGACCACAGTTTAATTTTCTGGAGGTCACATTAGGTGCAGGTTAGCAGGGCCATGCCAAACACTTATCATAGAACCATAGAGTAGTGAAGTTGGATGGGCCCTACAGGGCCATCAAATGCAACCCACCACTCAATGCAGAAACACAAATCAGAGAGGTTAGGTGCCAGGTGGTGGTCCAAAGTTCTCTCGAATGCCTCCACTGTTAGAGCACTCGCTACCTCGTGAGGTCATTGGTTCCACTGCCATAGTGCTTATGGGGGCTGAATTATGCGGCCGATGGCAACATCACAGCTTGGTAGAACCTCTCACACATTGTACCACATGGAATCCCAACAGCCATCGCATTTTGGACAAAGAGTGTTGCTTGCATTTTACCCACATGCAAAATAAAAGAGGGGGCAGATGCAAAGCAAGAAACAGATCCTGTACTAAGAGCAACTGAACATAATAAAATTTTATCAGTTGAAACTCACCCTAACCCCACCTGTCCCCTTCATTCTCACTCATTTAATATTTACAGTACTACTGCGTGGGCAATAGGACCTGGCCCAATATTACTGATACATGGCTGTGAAAGGAACTTGAAGCCCAAATTGACAAACACTATTAAGAAGACAAGTGGTCTTCATTTGTATCTGGTCATTCTGATGTCTCTTTTCCTGTTATCATCAGAGCTGTGGCCAAATCTCTTTTCAGAAAAACAAAAGGGAAATTTGCCTCTCAGATTTCCCTTGATGGAATTATCTTGACAGTCCCACTGAAACCAATTTTCCATAGATTTAATTGCTAGCAGTTGATATTCACAGAGGATATTAGGATTGCAGAATATTATGGGCACTCTATCTTGGCCTTCAACAGTCATAACAAGACGATAGTACCTGTTGTCCTTGATCTCTACACTCTACTCTCTCTCTCTCTCTCTCTCTCTCTCTCTCTCTCTCTCTCTACTTATTAAGCCAGATACTTTTACCCCAACCCCTTTTTATTGGTCTGCGAACTACAGACACGCAAAGAGAATTGTGAACATTTTCCAGTATTTGAATTCAAATGCAACAGGCACTATTAGACAACCCGGTCCTAGCATTGTACTAGAAGAGCCAGCAAATTAAAAGTATAGTTTTTTCTCACTGAAAGACAGTTACCGCCCTATAATTTGGGCCAGATACCAAATGGCATGAGATCTTGCCTGCTTGCTCAATAGTTGATGGAACTCTTGGTACAGCTGTGGAAAGACGAGCTACAGAAAACACTCCTGTTTTGCTTTTCACTCATATACTACACTATTCCTTTTGGCTTCCTTATTATCTTCTCAGGCATTTGTTTATTTTTATGCAGGTCTTTTCTTACACACACCCCCAAAGTGTACACTGGTTTTAATTCCACACAGTATGAACCTTAAGACACTTGATAAAGAAACTCTTCTGGTAGGCAAATACTCTTCCAGGGAAACTTGCTGTTGCTTTTTTTTAAAAAAAGTATTAGGGACCACAAACATTGTCCAGCCACAAAGTGTCTGCCAAAGTTTCTTCAATAAACATGATATTCCATTCAACTGCTGTTGTACCAAGAGAGCAAGAGTCATCATTTCTGCTTTTGTAAAAGCTAGGAATCCAAATCCTGAAACTAAACTGTGGGCTTTGTTGACCTTTAGTATTACTTTGTGGAATGGCAAAGGGGGAGGAGCAGGCGGAGAAACCAGAGTTGAGAAAACCCAAGCCAACCTCTGGGTCGGAAGTTATAAAAGGATCCACTCTGCTCTTGTCAAAGACAAAATAGTTCCACAGTCACTAATTGGTAGTTGGAAGTTGTGTCTGAAACTTTTAAAAACAACCTCTGAAAGATGAAACAAAGAGTTCTACGGAACATAATGACTAACTGTTTACTATAGCATAACCTTTTAGGGATGGCAGCCCCTTTAAATATGAAAGGTTCTGACCTGTAGCACTACAGACACTCATTATATCACTTCTGTTTAAGGTTCTCTATTGTTGCCATAAGCAATAAAGTCTTGCAGAAGTTGTTTTTAAAAGCTTGTTTTCTAGCTACCCTTTTCTCCCCCACAGATGGAGATGTTACAGATTTGTTTGGGGGAAAAAGATCTCTGCTCCCCCCCCCAAATAATATGCCCAAGACTCACAGCAAGACAGTGTCAACAAAGTGCAGGCAAGCAAGCTGAAATTCACACATGCACCACTGCAAGATCTTGCTTTCCATGTGCCTTTTGTTTGGTGGCTGGTGTTTCAACGTCCTCAACTTGAGCAGATAAAGGTCAGCCCTAGTCTTCTGACATCCATAAATCTGAACCAGGCCCCGGCAAAAGGAAGAGTTAGGCTGTAGTAGTAAATTTGGCTCCACCAAAAGAAAGAGTGAGAGAAAGACAGAAGTTGGAGGTGGGAACCAATTCTGCAAGAGGCATCTTAATTCTCTCCTAAGAGGAGACAATCATGGTTGGAAATAAACAGTTCACCTTGCTTCCTTTTTCAGACAAAGCCTATTCCTCTGTCAAGTAGGCTGATAAATCTGGAGCTTAAAATGCCTACAGTGGCATGTCTGCAAATAATTCACAACAGTTACTAATCAATTTTGTTTTTGCAAATTCACCTGTCATTTGTACCTGAGCTAGTCACTTGAAAATATAAAAAGGGTGGGAGAGAACAGCTCTGGGAACTTATCTGCCAGGTCACTACTATGATATAAATCAGAGCAACTTTTCTCTTGCAGAATTTGGCACTTTCTAAGCTCCCAGACTTTTCAGGCTACATCTTAACGTTCCTGTGTTATTCATTTATGGCTTAGGAAGAAAGGAAAGTGACTTTTGTGCAAAAGAGAGAGAGAGAGAGAGAAAGAAAAAGACACATTTCCTATCAAGTTGCTCGGAATTCACCAGAGGTAACTCGGGCAAAAGCTATTCACACAGGGTGCTATTGTAGAGCTTGGTTACTGAAACACTGATACATGCACCTTGAACAGTCCGTAAACTAAGTCTTGTTATTACCAGAGCAGACCACAACAATTCCTTATCTCCTACAACTGTGCAAGCATCCCACTAGAAGTTACAGCATTTCACAGACAGACAGAGACCAACCTGACCTTAAGAGTCCGCAACCGCTTTTCCAGTTGAACTTTGGCCCAATTCTGACCCATTCACAGGCTAAGACCAAGTTGGGTAAGCATGAACCCTGTAATCATTTGTCCACTTGCCCGTGGCATCATCCTAGCCTCCAGAACGGAAACTGTGGCATCTTTTGGGAGTAATCCCACCACTAACATTTCCAGTGTCTAAGGCCAAGTCCCATGTTGCTGCTTCAGGACAACCTCGGAGCGGCTCAACGCCAGTCACAAAATTGTTGCTGTGTTATCAAGCCAATCCAGACCAGAAAGAGCCTCCCCCACCCGCCCCGCACACTCCACTAGAACTCTGAATAAGCTTTTGCCCTTTCAGAGGTTATAAGCCCATCGCCTTGCAGGGGCACAAAGGTGCATTCAGAGTTTCTAAACACTCGTTTTCATCTTTAAAAGAAAGCACAGCTAGGTAGCACCCCTAAGACTGCACCCAGGCATTCATTCCCCCTCCTCTGCTATTCCTGCTCTTTTACTGTCTCTTGGAAACCTTTGAGCGGCATTTGTTCAAGCTGCCAAGTTAAATCCTCCACTCTCATGTCAGTGCATTGGGAGGTGGGGTGGTGGTGAAGAGATCAGTCAGAATTCCCAGACTCGCTTAGGCCTGGCTGCAGACACACAAGTATGCGTGCATGCAGGCACACAGTTCTCAGCCCCTAGAGAATGATTAAGTCCTCTGCAGATCAGTAACTAAAGCCCCAAAATATATGCAAGTGTAGAAAAGCAGACCTCGATGATGATGATGATGATGATGATGATGATGATGATAGTGAGCCAGGACTTTTAATACACTGCCTGCTGTCTCAGGGCTCCCTCCCATGACTGCAGGACTCCAGGATCTCCCTGCAACCAAGGGCGAAGCATCACAACCAAACAAAACATCCTCTTCTGCCTTGCTGTTCCCTTTTCATCACCTCTCCCTTCAGTGTCTTATTTAAGAAGGCTTGGGATTACAGAGGCGAGGGGATGGGGGAAGGCAACAGGCATTTCAGAAGTTCTCTCTTACAGGGGGAAAAAAGTTAGCAACAAAATCAAAGCCTTCACACGTGTTCGCAATACAGAGATCCCCATATTTGCAGGACAGGGACTTCTAGATTTTCACAAACACACCCAGTCCCCTTTCCATTTATTTCTTTTTTTTTTCTCAAGTCAACTTAGGGAGATCTCCTCCTAACAATGAGGGCAAGAAATCACAGGCTAAACTCAGACGGCTCCCGTTTTAAATGTTTACATTCCGCAAGTGCCTTTTAACTGCCCTCGCACCTTTTTCATAGATACACATTACACATATATGCATACATACTACTGGACCCAGGCACAGACAAAGCTTTCCCTCTCAGTTTAATTGCAGCCAACTAGCCCAAGGTATTCTGCCGTGAAAACGATTCCCCTCCTCTTCTCTCCAACGCCCCCCCCTTTAAGCAAGAAAGCAGGAGCTCGTCTCTCTCTCTCTCTCCCCCCCTCCCTCCCACACTCGCCTGGCTTCCTGGACAGATGTACGAGGGGGAGAAAGAAACACACACACACACACACACACACACACACACACACACACACACACACACACACACACACACACACACACACACACACACAGGGGGGGGAGGGGGGAAGAAAACCTTCCTAGCTCCGGCTCCCCCCCCCCCCCCCGCTCCTGCCCTGCGAAAGAGGCCCCAAGTCCCAACTGGCTTTCAGAATCCAGACACAAGGAATTTACACTCGGCCGGGCTTCCGAGCGCCGGGGAGAAAACAAGCCGAGCCTTTTTTTTTTTCTCCCTCCCTCCCGCCTCTCCTTCCACCTCTTCGGCTCAGCTCTTGGGGCTCGGCAGCTTCTCTCTCTTCCCCCCCCCTCCCCGCCCCAAATCCTCTATCGCCCAGCCAGCCAGCCAGCCAGCCAGCCAGCCAGCCTCCTTCGGATCGATCGCGGAGGTCCTTGGGCAAAGGAGAATATTGAAACGAGCCACCTTTTCCGAAAACCTCAGTTAGCAAAAGTGAGGAAAGCCGGTCGGGAAATAGAGGGGCGGGCGGGCTGGAGGCAGACACAGACAGCAAAAGAGAGGCTCAGGGAGAGAAAGGGGAAAAGGGGGGGAGAAGGAGCCCAACCAGAAGCTGCCCGGCTTATTTTTAAACCTCCTTTGTTTTTAATAGAACAAGATAAATTTCGCCGCCCGCCGCTGCCTCCCAAACTCCGGATCAAGCGTGCCTAAATAGCAACCTTCTTTTCGAATCCCAAACTTTAGACCCCCCAACCCCCACCACCCATCCAACAAAACACACACACCCATAAAATCTGGAGAGGTTGCCTTTTTCCACCATCACCCCCAATATGCCCACCTCCTCCTGGTCTCTCTTAAAAAAAAAACTAAAAAAAAAAAATATCAAGCGGTTCCTAGTCAAGGTTTGGCTGCTTGCTTTCTTAAATCCTCCTCCGTCTCTTTCTCCCCCCCCAACACACACACTCTTTGCCGTTGCGGGAAAAAAGCAAAATATTAAGGCGGCGAGCTCAGCGAAGGACACCCTCTTTTTTCCCCCACCTTTCCTCGGGATCTCCTGGGGTTGCCTCCTCTGCTTCCTGAGCCCCCACATTGCCGAACCGACAGGGAAAGACAACCGGCCCCTTTAAGGACTCTTCACACTCTTTTCCTGGATTTCTCTCCCGCCTATCCGCCGCCCCCCCACCTCCGACCACAACGCCTTTTCCAGTCTTCACACTCCACATAGAACACACACACAATATAGATGCGCGCACACACAACAAGATCTTTCTCAGTTTCTGCCTTGTCTTATTCTCCCATTGTTTCTCCAGCCCCGGCTGGAGCCCCCCCCCCCCCAAAAAAAAAAAAGCTGAAAGGAGATGTGAATGAACTGAGCGAGCAAGCAAGCGAGACGAAACTTACCTATGGTTGTTTTTTGGGGGGGGGAAGTGGGGGGAACCAGGGAGGCCAAAATTACCAAGCCAGGAGCAAATTCATAAGGAAGAAGAGCAGGCGGTGGAAAATTAAAAAAAAAAAGAAACAAAAATATATATGGGAAAAAAATATTCCCTCTTCCCTGTGGATGTGCAGGTCTTTCTTGTTCAAGGTGGCTTTTGGAGAATTTCTTTTTAGTTAGTTTTGGGGTGGGTTTTTTCTTTCCCCCTTCCCCAAAACAAAACAAAAACAAAACAAAACCCAAAACCCGTTTCTTATTTCTCGCCTCTTTAAAAAAAAAAACCTCCCACAGACCGTGAAAAGGACGGAGCTCAGTGTTAGTGGAAGAATAAGTGAATCAACTAGCAGAGAGCAAAGCAAGTTGAAGTGTCAAATTACATTGGCTATTTTATTACCAAAGGGCCCAGGCTTCTGGCGAATGGCAAAATCTGTCCCAGATTCCTATCTGAAAGGGAGCTGTCTCTGCTCTCCTACAGGGATGCTTCGCTCTCTCGCGCTCTCCCCCCCCCCACTCTCTCTGTGTGTGTGTGTGTGTGTGTGTGTGTGTGTGTGTGTGTATTCGTCTTCTTCTCTTCTACCCCACCTTCTGACCACCTCAGGTTAAAATCTTGACGAGCCCAGCTGCACAACGCAAATAATGCTCTTTCAATATATCTTCCCCCCCTCCTTCCTTCCCTCTCCCCACATTAAAGGAAACAACTTCCTGTCTAGAGAGCCACGGTGAAGGGAGAGCGCACGGTTGTTGATACAAATTAACTGGCGACGGGAAGGTGTGTGAAGGGGGGGATACACACACACACCACCTTGTGTAGTCTTACCCCCCACCCCACAACACCCCACCCCCCAAAAAACCACCCATCCTTAGGGGAAGGGAATACTCCGCGCTCAGCCCGGGGCCAAATGGATGCACTTGGAAAGTGAGAGATGCGTGACACGGCTTATTGTTGTGGTCGTTTCTCCTCCCCCCCCCCAAATCGGTAGATCTATGAATGGAAAGTACTGTATTTGGATCAGAACGCTGGGGAAACATCGGATGTTTGGAAACATTCCTTCTGTTGGTGTTTTTTTTGGGGGGGGGCGGTGTGAATTGTTAAGTGATCAAAACCCGGTTGCTTTAATTATTCATTCACACACACACACACACACACACACACCGGGGTTGTAGCCCGGTTTTGGTGCTGCGATGGCCATGCGGTGGGATCCTGGTTGACTCGGTGGTGAATCCTACCGAGATTTCACCAGACTGACTTCCAGGTAAGGTGGGTAGCTTCTCTTCTTTCTCATCCCCCCCCCCCATCCCGTTTCCCTATCATCCTACGGATGCTTTGTAGGCGAAGGAGCAACCACGGACCACGCGGCCACTTACATCTGAGTAAACAATAAAACGGGGCGTGGTGGTGGTGGTGGGTTCATCTTGGAAAGGGAGGAGGGGGGGTGCTGGAAAGGTGACCACTGAAAGCAAAGCCAGCCATGCCAGGGATTGTGGTCCTCCTTTCCGCCCCCCGCCCCGCCCCCCCATGGGTGAAGTCCTAAGAATTTAAAGTGAGATCGGTTAGAACACGCCGGGCAGCCAACCCTGGAGATGGAAAGCAAGGGGCGACCACGTCCTGTGCCTGCCTGCCTGCCTGCCTGCCTGCCTGCCTCCCTCCCTCCCTCCCTCCTCCTCCTCCTCCTCCTCCTCCTCCTTCTTCCTCCTCCTCCTCCTCCTCCAGAGCTTCCCTTAAGAAGACAGGGCGAAAAAATAAAATAAAAAGGGGGAGGGGAAGGGACACCCGCTCCGCGGAGGAGGGGCTGCGCCGGTGTGGCTTTAATAACCGAGCCTGACGGGGAGGCAAGAGAGCGGGTCTCTCCGCCTTAATTGAAAGGGTGTATTTTAAGGGCTCGCAACTCCCCTCCCGCATTACGCGCGCGCACACACACTCCAGAATAGTAATCGAAAGGAGGGTTTCTTTCTAGTGGTAGGGCGTTTGCGGTCTCCCTCAGTATCTTTTTCATCCTATTAACACCCTTTGCCCAGTGGAAAGGTCGTTTTTAATTTTTTTTTTTTGCTTTATTTGTTTCTTCCCCCCCCCCTCACTCCGCGGAAGCTTTAAATTTTTTTTCCGGCGCTTCCTTTTGCGACACCTTGGGGGTCAGTTGTACCTCACTTACTCGGAAGGAAGCCTGCTCCCCCCCCACACACACAGACGATGCCTTTTCCCACGGCACCCGGGGGGGGGGTGGCCAAGACCACCGGGGCGCCCCGAAAAACTGGGAGGAAGGGGATGGGAGGGGGAGCCCAAGAGTGAGTCGTGGATGAGTTCAAAAACAGAGGTTTCCAATCAGTTCTCCGGTTTGTTTCTTTCACTTTTAGGAAGGGGGGGGGAACGAGGCCTTGGCTTGTAAGATCACCAACTCCCCCCCCCCCCCAATGTTTTAGAGGACGGTCACTGTCTCATCGGTGGTGAGGAGTTACGAAGCCGAAGCGATGCAAATTGCAAACGAGGTTAGATTATGCAATGGAAGGCGGGCCATTTAAAGGGCGCCTCGTGTGCTTCGATCCCCTTTCTCGTTTCGTCGTGACCGGGGGAGGGGGGGGGGGAACGGTTATTGGACTCCTATCGGCCCGCTTAGCAGCTCCTGCGCAGGCTTACTCGGAAGTAAGTCGTCTCCCTGGGTGGGCTTCCGCCCACTTTCCTTGCGCTATAAGCACTTCTCTAGCCCGAGGCTGCAGCAACGTTCCCATTATATACGCCGACCCATGGACAAACCCCATCCGGCTTTGTGCGATTGATTAATCAGAGTACACAGGCGGAGCGGATCCGGGGGCGAGCGGCACTGCGCTCCTTCCGGGAGTCAATCCGTGTTGGTGGCTTTCCAGGCTGTTGGATCTTGTCCGGAAAGAAGGAGGGAGTCTCCGCGACCTGCTTTTTCTGATCGTGGATATATAAGATTACTTGAGGCGTGTTTTTCTGTCGTTCCCCTGGAGCTTTTAGGAACTTCTCTGATTCCAATTGTGGAAAAATGGGCGAAGAGGGGCGTGTGGTGGCGGGATGCCCCGTGTTCCCCCACACACCGCTCCAACCTCTTTCACCTTCTATCTAGGACCTTTTCAGTCAATAAAGCCCCATAACCTCATTTCCAGCCTCTTACCTAGACTAGATGCCCTAAGCACATCCGATCTCCCCTGATTTTGGAAGCTAAGCAGGGTCGGCCCTGGTTAGTACTAGGATGGGAGACCACCAAGGAATACCAGGCGCTGTAGGTGCCAGGAGTAGGAATTGGCAAGGCACTCCAGTACTCCTGCCAAGAAAACTCCATGGACATGGAGTCACGAAGAGTCGGCCACAACCGGAGCACGCTGTTACACAGCGCGATCCTCGGTTTACTGGGAAGTAAGGTCTCTTCAGGTTGGCTTCGAAGTAAGGGGGCGCGTGGGTCTCCTTACCTGGATGCAACCCTGCCAACCCAAAGGACCTGCCAAACAAACATGCATAGGATCGGGTTGCGCGTCCTTCTTGTAACGCGCCTGACTATCCTTGTGCATCCTTGCTAAATCCTAAATATTGTTAGGTACATCTTGAGGAACAGTATGGGCATGTAGTCCTAAGGAGGTTAAGATTTCGAATTTTTGGGGTTGGGGTCGTATTTCGGCATAGTGGATCTTGATTTTCGGTCCGCCCTAATTTCATTAGTGTCCCCACCTCTAACTCTAATCCCGAATTTTCAAGACCCGCGCCAGTCTTTCTGAACCCCCTCTGGTTCCGTTAATGTGTCGGTTTAAAAAGCAAGGTAGCAGGAACGGAGGGTCGGTACTCGGTAGCTTATAGCTTCGGTTCCCTATAAACAGCGTTCAGTCATCGTTAGCAAATAATAAGCGGCCGCTTCCTCATCCTGTTTACTCAAAAATAAACTTTTCAGAGCTCAAGAGGATCTAGCCGTAAGTACATATGCATAGATGTGTACGAGCTTTCCTGTGAGTAAATCCATTCCATGGACGAGGTATTACTGTACTTCTTTCCATATAAGCAGGTGCAGGATCTGGGCTCCTCCTCGATATATAGTTACTGAAAGAACACAGCTGGGACTTGCGCGCAGGTTTGCAATGGGTGCTTTGGGGGGAACTGTGCAGCCACGCCTCCGGAATTAAGAGGGGAGTCCTCCCCCTCCCCCTCCCCAGGACGGAGGACAAGGGCCCAATTCTCCTCTTAAAACGAGAGCAACTTGTTAACGCTTTTTGGGTCGTCTCAGGCTGTGTAAGAAACCGCTATAGATCACCTCTAACGTCCAGGTTCTGGAAGGGCGTTCCGGCCTCCGCGTTTTGCAGGCCGCCGCCGTGTCAGATGGAGAGCTCTGAATAACAAAGACAAGTTTGAGAGCAGCCGCAGCAGCAGAGCTGGCTGAGTGACGTCAGGGAACAATGCCTGTGCCAACAGCTTTCCCTCTTCGCCACACACACACACACGCACACGCACATACGCACACGCATGTGGCGCGGCTCCTCCTCGGTCGCGCAAACAGGACCTCTGCTCTCCGAGATTCAGCTCCTTAAAGGGACACAGGCCCTTTATGCCCCAAAGGACTCAAAGGAAAATATTTCGCAAGCTCCCGGTCCGCCGCCCCGCCCGCTTTCCCTTTACCCAGCCGGTTCAGTGAGCTGCCGGCCTGGCTCTAAGACGGAAGCCGTCTTCTAAACCATGTTCTTATCACTAATAATAGCAAAAGAACATTTATGACGTTAAACGCGAAAAGCGTTGATTTTTTAAGACGAGGAACGTCGCGATGAGTTCTGCATGGTTCAGAGAGGTACACAACTGCTTTTTTATATACCCATTTCATATGCTGGGCTAAGAAAATATTATTAGTTTTTCCATTAAGGATATGTTTAGAGGTCCCCACTTCTACATGTTCTCTAGATTCTATTTGTTGAGATTTACTGAGAAGGTCTTATCCAAGGAAATCCATGTGGATGCCAATGTTAATTAACCAACTAATTACATAATTATTAGAAGTCTACCGCCAAATAATTGCCTGGCTACTTCAAATAAGGGCGTTTATACACGACCCCTAAGCTCCGCAGCAAATGGCTGCAAGGTCCGGACCTTAAAAATGTTTACCCACCAGCTCCGGACTTTGCAGACAATTAAGTGCGACCCCGCCCACTTTAGCGCGACCAAACAGCAGTTTTCTTGTACCTGGTCTTTGATGGTGACAAATATTTGATCCGGTGTAAGGATAGTGAGTGCGGGGCTCTCCTGGCTTCCGTTTGTTCTTTTTTTGCGCCCCGCCCCTTTAAGAGATCTGAATGCTGCCGGGAACAAAATGGAGGTAAATGGGAATTCTTTTCTTTCTTTTTTCTCCGTCCCTCAGGCAGCCAGCAACCAGGAAGTGCCGAGGGGGGTGGGGACAGAGGAAGACAGAGGAAGAGCGACGAACCCCTAAGATCTCTGGTCCGAATTTAAGTGGCCAGCGGATGTTAGGGGTCGTGTAAAAAGGCCCTAAGTTAACTCCAACTCCAACATTATTGGACTTGATCATGTTTTCATGACTGGAAAGGAAGTCACAATTAAATAGGAGAAGGATGGGTGGATTCTGATTTTTTTTTAGAAGCATATGTACAACTTTTGACAATCAATGAGAAAGACAGAACAAAAAGACCAACACCCTACTGAGACAACTTGCACACAGGAGGGCAATCACCCAAGTGTTCTTTTGCTGTTTTCTGCCAGTTGTGTGCCTGTCACTTGCACAACCAGAGTATGACTAGGTGCATGTGGAATGGCACACAACTACAATGCTATACTCTGAGTTTACTATAGGGTTCTATCCAAATGCACTCAAACCCAAGATCAATTCTCTTTGCAAGGGTCAAGACTTTCTATGGGGATGGACAACTTGTGTCCTTCCAGATGTTGCTGCTGTAATCCTTGTTTATTTAATGGTGAGGGATTTGCCGTCCCACAATTTTTGGAGGACCTGAAGTGGCTCTCCAGTTTTCCAAGGGTCCATGCTGTGACTCCTTGGCCTCCCCAGTCCCTTGCATTCTACATACCCCATCACACAACTCTTTCCACCAATGGTGCACAGCCATTCCTGGACCTATATCTTATGTGCATTATTGCCCCAGTCTTGGCTCTTTCAGGCTGCTGCACACCCTTCCTCTTGATCACAGCAGGCCCAATCCTTACCACAGGGCAAGGGGGAAGGATGCCAACGGCTGCCTTTCATCCCATGTCCAAAAGTAAAAGAGTAGCAATAGCCAAGGTCAGTGGTGAGTCCTTTCACTGCACCACGGTCTCCACAGCTGTGCAAGCATGCCAACCATGATGGTTTCTTCAAGCCCCCTTCTCCCTGTATTCTTCCTGCACCCTCACCTTTCTGATCCCCTCCTTCCTCTTTCCTTTTCCCTCAAGGCCCTTATTCCTATGCTTTCTGCTCCTGAGCGCCTCTTCCATTGACCTCTGTGGGAAGCTTTAAGCCTAACCAAGCCAAGAGCTCCCTGTGACTCAGAAACTGCATGTGACATCCTCCAACTAATACCTGCCCCGCATTTGACTTTTAAAAATAGCTTGCTCACAGTTGATGCATTGTCTCTAATGTACATGCATGACAGCAGCAGCAGCAGCAGCAACAACAACAACAACAACCATGGATGCTCAAGCCATGTGAATTGCACAGAGGACCACTTTGCATATTGCAGCCGCTAAGGCAACTTTCGAGTTTTTGAATAACAAGCTTTTAAGTTTTTTCTAGTGTGTTCTTAAAGGTCATCCTTGCTGACCAGTGGTCACTTCCAATGAACCACACCACTCCCACTATGAAGCCTGTCTGAGACACTGTGGGAAATGTAAATTGTAGCACCTGGCACTGATTCAGAAGGCAGTGTCGCTGCCAAGCCAGAGGCCAACAAGGTAAATGGAAGCTCCCCAGAAGTTACTTTGCCAGAGGTAGGAAAAGTTGTATTCTTGAGCACAGAGAGAACTCCCAGTAGTCTGAATTCCTTGCCCTCTGAAGATGATGGCCAAATATCAGGAAGAAAAACTTCCCGAACAGGGCCAAAGAGCCCCCCAAAAAATTCACAACAGCTGTAAGAAAAGTTAATGGAAGCTGAAACCCGGGAAAGTAACCTTCCCAGTATTCAGGCTTTGGCAAAGTTTTCCCCAAACCTGGAACCCTGAAAAATCCTTTTCTTCACAGAGGCAGTTCTATTCCTGGAGTAACAGAACCCTTGACGCAACCTCAGCAGCACTCTCATGTCACACAAATGGCATCCTCACAACAAGGGATGGAAGCCCTCACTTCTTTCACCCTCAGCTGCAAAAACAAGGAACTTCAGAATTAAGTTATCTGGAGGTGCTGTAAACAAGAGAAGAGGCAGAAGACAAGAAATTATTATTATTATTATTATTATTATTATTATTATTATTATTATTATTATTATTATTATTATTATTATTATTATTATTATTATTATTGCCCAGATTAGTTAAACATTGGAGAAATAAAACTTGGAGGAAAACCATGCATTGACCCTAATAATGCCCATCATGTAGTAAAATGAAGTAAAATGATGATAGCCATTCCTCAATAGATCTAAGCAGCCAAATTTCAGCCACTCTTTTAGCTTTTCCCCTATACCAGGGGGTCACCAATGCCTGGGTCATGAACAACTATTGCTCTGGAGCCTGTTAGGCAACAGGCCACACAGTGCCTCCAGGGCCAATAAGGTTCCCTAAGGTACTTCTCCCCACCACCACCACCACCAACTCAAGGCGGAACTTTTCTTCTCTCACACAATTGCCACAACCATTTTTGTTTGGGTCATGATGGAACCAGAGTCGGGGTGGTGGTGGTGGCTTGTGTGTGTGCATGCACACCCCTAAGCACATACAACTTGTCCCTGGTACCCAAGAAGCTGGGCCATTAGAAAAATGGTGGCTCTTACAGCCACTTGCTAAACACCTGTCCAAACTGTGTCACCAGGTATGCATTAAGAGAACCACCACCTTATCACATGCTTCGAACATACCAGTGGTCATACTGAGGGTTATTGCCTGAACTTCTCTGTTTCTGTTAACATAATAATGAAGACTCTACTGCACACATGATGCCTCGTGTATTATTAGCATGCCTTGTAATCACCCTGCTTTAAAGGCAAGGAGGATGCTAGGTTTGGGCGCTTGTTTGTTTGTTTGTTTCCTGGTAGATAAAACACTGGGTGGGGAACATACTTCTCCAACAGTACTATCTTAATGTTTGAAACTATACCTCAGCAGCTGCAAGATACTGAGTAGTTTGCTGTGGATTTCCTAAAGCATTAGGGCTCATGCACACACATTGATACACAACAATTTTATGAGGCATGACTGCAAACTAGGAGCTCTCCATCTTGTGCAAAAGGGCTTGAGGGGTCTTGTGGAGGTTGCAGGTGGCTGCTGAGTAGAGGGAAGGATGGGAGGGGGTGTTGAAACTTACTTATCCTGATATTTGGTTTTAATAGCTTAGGAACCAGGCCAGCCGCATCCTGGGCTCCCTCAGAGACTCTGCTCTGGGGAAGGTGCTCAGCTATAAAGAAGGGATAGTGCTTTGGTAGTTCACACTCCTAGAATTTTAATACAGTATATACTTAAAAGGGGATGGGGCAACTAATTATCAAGAAATAGCACCAAAAATTAGAAACCCAGTCCCTCCTTAATAGGGATAGTTAAACCATAGTCAATTGTGTCTTAGGGGTTTTTTTTGTTATTAAAAATCATGACTGCTGTGACAATACTTAGTTTCACCCTTTCTGTGAAGCCTGCTGTTAATTCCATTTTACAGACAGAGAAGCAAGGCTTTTTCTGAGCTGGGTTGGATAAGCCAGGAGGCCGTTTACAGAGACGGGCTCCCTATTAGGCAGATGGATAAAGAGAGATGTAGCTACACAGCCATAACTAGTAGCCATGTTTACTGGACACTTGCCTTGACATCAATTAGACCGCAAAACACATTGGGAAAAGCTCATTTTGTCCAATATAAGGAGTGTGCAGAAAATGGGATCATTTTTACCACCTATGGCAGATGGTAACTAGTTTTGCTCAGATATAATTGGTTTTCTATGGTAAATGCAAATGATATTATGTGTCATATTAGCATTTTCAAAGCATTTGTGTGCAGTACCGTAACTTTACAAGGCACTTATTTAACAAGCATGGTGCTTATCAACAAGTTCCACTGTGAAAACAAAACTGATTCTGTAAGTGCACATTTCCCCATACTCGTAGCATTTCACCTCATAACATAAAGCACTTCTAGGGTATACAATATCTAATATCAAGGTACTGTAATGTGTAACAGTATGAACCGACTCAGGTGTTAAGGTCATCAGGAGAGGCCCTTCTCTCTATCCTGCCACCCTCACAGGTGTGTCTTGTGGGAACCCATAAAAGGGCCTTCTCGGCTGCTGTGCCCAGACTCTGGAACTCCCTCCCACTAGAGGCCAGGACTGCCTCATCTCTGTTGTCCTTCCGGAAACAGGCAAAGACCTTTATCTTCAGGCAAGCTTTCCCTGAATGATGGACTACCATTATGTGTCTTTTATATGTATCAACAGGATCACATAGACTTTGTGTTTATAACTACGTATAACCGTATGTGTTTACATTGCCACTATGTTTTTGATGTTAGTTTCCATCACTCATAACTTTTACATGGAATTTTACTCTCTTTTTAACTGTGCACGTTTTCTTGTAGCTTTAATGTAATGTTGTCTGTTAATGCTGTAAGATGTCCATCAATTCCCTGTTCTCAATACCTGGACATGTCTTAATTGTACTGGACTGTATATTATCCCTCATTACTGTAAGCTGCCTTGGGTCCTTTTCCAAGGAGAAAGGCAAGGTAAAAATACTCTAAAATAAATAAATAATAAATAAATAAATTCTAGATCAATCTTGAATAATGATCAAAGTTGGGTAATATGACCATATTGCTAACACGGCCTAACACAGTGTTTCCAAATGTTGTGTTCTTGGACATGTCAAGGTTCCTCAGTAATGCCAGATAGGTTACGTATGATTCAGTTGACTAAATGATCACTAGCTCCATTCAGTCACAGCCTATTCTAAATACGATTCTGGGCAGCCACTCTCTCTCTCTCTCTCTGTACATTATGTACTAGGAATGGGTAGACTCAACTGCCTTTATAGAAATGTGTCAACATGGACAAAAACTGTGGTAATTTTGCACTTCTGGAGTGATCACAAGATGGAGCCAAGCGGCATTCGTGTGACCTGGGAGTCTTAATGTTGAAGGTGAAAATTGCAGGGTTGATAATGTTCATATTTGGTTGCGGGAGCTGGGAAGAAGGGATGGAGGGAGGATGTTAGGAAAAAAGACTGGAAGGGAAGCAAAACTGAGGAAGAGGAACTGAAAACTGTGGAGAAAATGTAAGGAACCTACCATAGACAAGGCCTTTTCTCTCCAATTCCACGCTGCAACCATCACAGTCTGGTCATATCTGGAGGCTTGTTTTTGCAGTCATTTCACGCTGTGTCCTCACAGTCACAAAACGGCAAGAAGAGGGGAGCCTCAGCACCACTAACCTCAGGGTTAGGGGAAAAAGATGCGGAGAAAGGAGGGAATGAGGAAAAGGACAGAAAGCTAGAGTTAAGATTGAAAAGTCCTCCCCTCCTTAAAAAAAAAAACTAAGCTAGAGTTATTTCTCCACCCCATGAATAAATGTAATTGCTGAGGAACAGCTGAGGAGAAGACCTTGAATGGTCTGCTATGGATACGGGTTGTTTCAAACCAAAATGATGGCACCCGCATGTGTAGATCAACCCATTCTGCCCCGTTATTATTTTTCGTGCACCTTTCTGGCAGATAACGTGGGGTATGACATTAAAAGGGAGGATGGAGAAGCCCCTTACTCTGTTTCATCTTCTTTAAAAAAAACTACATTTCCATAACGGATGCAGTGCAGTTCTTACGACCATGCCAGGTGGATGCATTGCTTTCTTGATTTGGCATTTACTTGACTTAACAAAAAACAATAAGAGTGCCACTGCAGCCAGTGACTAATGGATACAATAACTGGCCGAGAAGGTGGCACAGCCCTTGCAGACTCCCAGTGAGGTTGAGAAAAATGAGGGGGAACAGAGGAGTTATCACCTCCCTGTGGCCAGAAGCTCCTCATATCCAGAAAGAAAGACTGGGAAGTCAGCCCTATTAAAGGATTCTCCAAGCAATTTGTCATCTACACTTTTAACCAAGTAATTGATCAACTGATTTAATTTAAAACAGTTAACCTGTTATGAATGCTTCCTGCATACTCACTAGAGATGTTTGGGGAAATATGAACAAACTCATAATTAGCCAGTAACAATGCTACTGGCTAATTATTAAGAAGAGTTTCTTCTTCTTCTTCTTCGTTTTTAAAAGAAGAGCCATAACAGCCTCATAATGTCTTGAAAACTCCATCCTATTGATTAAAGCATGGCCTCACCTAATTCAGGTGTCAGCATCTGTTAATCAAACAAGAATGTTAAGGGTGCATTGTTGCTGGATTTCTCTTGCACAACTGAGTTGGATCTAGGAACAGCCAGCCAGGACTTACCTCGCACAAGATGCCCTGTTCATACCCCAAGGGGACTGGAGGATTGATGAGCAGGAGTTGCATAAATCCTAGAACCAGATCCAGTGCACAGAGTAATGCACGGAGATGCTCGATGGGGATCAGAAGTGCCCTCCCCACCCCTTGGCTCTCTACATGGCTAGATCTTTCCATTCATATCAGACCATTCACTCCATGTTTCCCATTCAAGACACTTCCAGGTATATTCTCCCACATGCAGTGCAGTCCGAGGGGAAGGAAGAGCAAACAACAACAACAACCCACACAGTGAGATATATAATGGGGAGTTGTGGAACATTCTGCCTCTGCCACGAAGTGAATAGTCAGGTGGCAATGCTGTGTGATGGCATCAAAGGGATGGCTGGGAAGGAAAGAGAGGTAGCTGCAGATTTCTCTGAAGTAGTTCCACACAATGGAGGTTTTGATCTTAGTTGATGAGTTCAATTGACTAATTAAAGTAGGGATGGAGATGTTGGATGGACCTTCTCCCCATGATCTTCTTAGAGTTTCATTTTCAGCCTTGCATACAGTGTAGGAATAATTCCACATAGGCACATCATTGGGTTCAACAAAGCCAGGCCTCATGCAACAGCTTCCCCTGCAAGCATGAGTCCCGGGCTCTTTTATTAGTTGCAAAGGCAGAGCATCAGAGGTGAGGTGAGAGTCTACGTGTCAGGATAGTGTAGGCTGATGAATTCCTGGGAAGAGCTTATCTGATGTAGCAGTGTCACATAGCAGGGGTCTTGATGAATGACTGCCAAACAGCTTGTTACTTCCCTACATACCATCTCATGACCATGCTGGATAATGTGGGGGAAGAGATAAGAGCAATCTGGCTTCCTGTGCATCAGGCCCCATGGGATCCATTGTACTCTCACCCGGGGTTTCCCCACACCGATGGGGTTCAATGCTTCTCAAATCGCTTCTCAAATCACCTTGCCCAGGAAGCCAGCTGGGGTGCTTTTTAATCTCTTCCAAGAGGATATCTCTATAATGCAGTTTGCAGCTTGAGTCTGAGAGGGGGGTTTTCTGGGCTGGGGTCAGTATCTATGCAGTACTCGCCAATTGTTCCTCCCAACCTGTGACATTCAAAGAGCCCTGCCTCTCTGCTGAGCGTTCTGTCTCTCCCTTTCATCCTTTGGCAGCAGCTCGTAGGTTGGTTGGTACTCTACATATGCAGTAAAGAAGGTAAAAAGGTAAAGGTCCCCACCACCACCGCATATGCATGCTAGTCGTGTCTGACTCTAGGGGACACAAGCTCATCTTGTGGAGCTCATCTCCATTTTCAAGCCAAAGAGCCAGTATTGTGCAAGTCCGTGGCCATGGGGATGGCAGGGCTGAATGCACTTCTGCACACGGAACACTGTTTACCTTCCCGCTTTATGGTGGTACCTATTTATCTACTTGCATTTACATGCTTTTGAAGTGCTAGGTTAGCAGGAGCTGGGGTTAACAGCGAGAGCTGACACCACTGTGTGGCACCTGGGATTCAAACCTCTGAGCTGCCAACTTTGCAGCCAACAGTTTCAGTACTCTAGCCCGCTGAGCCACCATGCCCCTCGCAGTAAAGAAAGCAGTATACAAATGTACTGAAGTGAGTTATTGAGACTTTAAGTGCTAGTTAATGGGAAAGGGGTGGGCTTGGGGGAACTGTCAGTTATTCTCCTCTGTACTTCTGTGGAGAAAAAGGAGAATTTTACCAGATCAGAACCCTGCTGCAGTCCCCCCGCTACTGGTTTCACAGATATTGTATAAGATATGGAAGCTGCAATCAGATCACATCCAAAGAGCCATATAGTCCCCAACTCAGATTAAACGATCCAGCCTCACCTAGTCCTTTTCTGATTCAGTTTCTCCATCAATGTTTTCAGGAGGCCAAAGTATGCTGGGATAACACTATTTCAACACTCTGATCTCATCAAAGTACAATGGTTCCTGCCCTTTTATTATTTCTTCCCCTGCACTCCTTTGCCCTTCCTTTGAGAGGAATATAAATGCCAATAATTTTACCCAGCAGTTCAGAGATTTAAAAGATGGATACTGTTTAGTCAACGTAAGCCATAAATCACTCCCTTCGATGCCCATTATTAAATCGTGGGATGAATAAACCCAGCCTTCTTAAGTAAGTGATGATGACATTGTACCCATGCAGTCATTTCATTATAGTAACACAGATGATGTGCCATTAGCATCTCACCTTAATAGCATATTAATTTGCAATTAATTTTCTTTTCTTATTGAAGAATCAACTTGCTAACGAGCCACAACTTTTAAGGGAATGGCTGAACAGTTTTGCAAAGATTAAAATTGTGGGCGTTGGAGGTCTAATATCAAAGCCACTGCTCCTAAGCAATGTATTGGACCAATTCAGAAGTAGCCTTTAGAAAGAACTGATATTTAAAAAGCCTGTTTCAAAGGAACGATGGCTACAAGGCCATATTGCATGCTTTCCCTGGAACATGGCGGGGACAATTCAGACTACAATAGTAAGCACTTACTATAACATTAAAGTGTTCTGCTTATATACTGCCCCATACCACTTCAAGTAGTCTCTGGGCGGTTTACAGTTTTTAATGACAGTATGCAGGCTACACATTCCACCCCCCAGCAAGCTGGGTACTCATTTTACCAACCCCAGAAGGATGGAAGACTGAGTCAACCATGAGCCTGCTACCTGGATTGAACCCCACTAATAACAACTGTACTTGATAACATTTGCTAGATAACATTAACCTTGTTTGGGGGGTGGGCAGCATTTTTTGTCCAGATGTAATTGAACTCCAGCTGTCAATAGTACAAGCCAGCACATGAGGGATGTGAGGAATGATGGGAGCTGAAAGCCAACATTATCAGAAGGGCAATGGATTCCTGTTCCTGATTAAATCTAACAATCTGGTCCAAGCGATAGCCAAGTAGTTGCCTATGGGTGTCCACAAGGTAAGCATGATGCTAATGGCCTTTTCTCGTTGTTTCAGCTGCAACGATTCATAACCCCACTACTGCTGTGTAATAGGGGGTCCTATTTAGCCACCTTTATTTATTTATTTAAAGTATTTTTATCCCCCCATTTCTCCTTAAAAAGAGCCTAGGTGGCTTGTATCATTAAAATAATATTTAAAAGCTAAAAACAGTAAGCGTACATATATTTAAAAGGGATTAAACACATATTGTATTAAAATAGTTTTAAAAAATCAATATTAAAATACATTTAAAACAACAGAGCAAAGCAGTATTTAGTTGTCAGTGACCAACCATCCCACCTTTAAAAAATAACAAAGCTATCTAAAACAGTCATCTGTGTGTTTTGTTACAGAGAATGGAGCAAGTCACTCTTCTAACTCCTGCAGTGCCCCACCAAAATGTAGAGATGGGCACAAATTTAAAAAAAATGGCGTTTCAGTTTTTCATTTGTCATTGAGAGGTCCATTTCGTTTCATTTCCGTTATTCGTGAGTTTTTGGAAACATTTTTTTTGTTTTTTGTTTTTTCATTTTTCATTTCTACCCACTTTTTGCACGATTTTTAAAGCATTTCCGTGTGTGGGCGTCCCCCAACGCCCCATGTCAAGCCCCACACACAGAGTACACACACAAACAGGGTTCAGTTCTTTGCCAAGATCTTTAGTGGAAAACCAAGCAAGTTCAAGTCCTTTGCTAACAATCAAGTGCCAGATAAATAACAGAATCCAACTCCCAAGTCAAAACCAGAATATCTCATGGAAACCAGATGCCGAACCCAAGGGAACAGATCAAGCCGTTGTCCAGGAAACCAGTCTGAAGTCAGGAAACAGAGCCAAGGCCAGAAACAGACAGGAACGTGGTTGCAAGTTCAAATGACGCATTGCTCCCACAGAGAGCTCAATGTGAGCTTGCCAGCTTTATCCCAAAACAGGGAACATACCCTTACTTCTGGAAAGGCTTCTGCTAGTACTCAGGGCTTGCTGACCTGATTCTCCGCCTAGCATCAAAGACTCTTTCCCTAGCTCTTCTGGTAGCAAGTCGTTGCAGAATGCTGCTCATGGCCCTTCTAGGAGGTGAAGATATGTTTTCAGCTGAGTCATCAAACCCAGCTGCTTCCTGATTTGAGCTGCAAGGCTCCTCCAGCAGCTCTTCACCATTTAACCCTTCAGAGTCAGGTTCTGTGGCAGGCAGGGTCCTGACACCCCAGACCAGAGGGAAAACACTAAAAAAAATGATGCTGGCAGAGACACAGTATAGACTAGGTACACAGGGAGGCTCCAAAGGCAGCAGCAGGTGTTGCCCAGGGTGCAAGGCACTGTGGGGCAGGGGAGGGTACTCACCGAGAGGTATGCACACACGCACACAGGAAGGCTGCAGGACTGAAGCTAGAGTTGCAGAGACAGCAATCCCACATAAGGAGAATGGGGGCTGCCAGAGCTTTTTATGCCCTCTGTGGCTGCCAGACCTGCCCAGTCTGCAACCTGGGCATGCTATTGGTTGAAGTTGGCCAAGAATTTACATGATCCCATCACATGGCTTGCTTCCATGTTGTGGCTGGAGTGGAGACATCCATTTTGTCATCCTTAAAGGGAAAAGAAAAATACATCACGATGGGAGAAGACAAAAACAAATGTTTTAAGGACCCCAACCCCCTGGTAGGTAATAATTTCAAATAATTATCACATTATCGCTGCATTTTTATGGATGTCCAGGGCGTTTTAATACCCAAGAAATCAACATTAGGCATCTGGGAGCCATTTTGGGTCTATGTCCCCTAACTACCCTTAAAGGGAAAAAAAAATACAGCGATCTGAGAAAAGACATAAATGCACATTTTAATAACCCCCCCGTAGGTATTATCAGACAGTATAAATATTTCTTGCTGCGTTTTTATGGATGTCCAGGGCGTTTTTTAACATTTAAAACAGCTCATTTCATTGCATGTCGCGTTAACGAAAACAAAACGTAACAAACACAATTTTCGTGGTTGTGTTCGTTTCGTTCCATTTCCATCACAATTTTCGTTAGTCGTTTCATTACATAACGAAACGAATAACGAATAATGGAAACGAAAAAATGTTCATTTTGTGCCCATCTCTACCACAATGTCTGGGTTGTTACTTGGCAAGAAAGAAATATTTTGGGCCACGGGGCTACCACATTGATCAAGACATTGGCATGCTGTATGGCGGTGGTGAGGGAGCATTCGGAATTAAAACTCAACATGAATGGATCATACAGTATTGCCTTTGGACAAACCCTTGGCACTACAGCTGCCCCTGGAACGCTGGCAAGAGCGGCGGCCATCTTGCTCCAGAGTGGATCTTACACAGCAGGGAAGCGCAAACCCAAAGAGGCAACACCTCTCTACAAAAAGGTTAACACATTTAGAGCTGATCAGAAATGATGAGACGTGGTGACGGATCAGATTGTGTGCTGTGTGAAGAAAGTAGCAGATGGGGAAAACATTCCTCTTTCGGGTTTGCCTGCAGGAGAGGCTTTTGTGGCTCAGATGCTTCCCTTCTCTCATGGAAGCTGGTGGTGGCTCTAAGGCAATGATGCCTGCACTTCTTCAGCCCTGTCACCTTTCCCCACCCCCACCTTTCCCCTTCTTCTGTTAAATATGGAGAATCCGTTAAGGATTCCCTGTGATCAGTAGGAGCTGGTGTATGTGTGTTTGTGAAGGACCCTTATGGTGCAGTGGTTAAATACCTGTACTGCAGGTAAAACTGTGCTCATGACCTGGGGTTCAATCCCAGGTAGCAGGCTCAAGGTTGACTCAGCCTTCCATCCTTCCGAGGTCGGTAAAATGAGTACCCAGCTTGCTGGGGGTGGGGGGCAATGTGTAGCCTGCATGATGTAATTAAACTGTAAACTGCCCAGAGACTATTTGACGTGGTATGGGGTGGTATATAAGCAGAACACTTTTCTTTGTGTTTGCTTAAGCATACTCATAATTATGAAAACCTCGGACCAACCAGTGCAACTAAAGAGTAGAATATTAAAGAAAGAGAAAAGATAATCCTGTTTTTCATTGAGCATGTAGTTCACTCTCACAAAGATGTAGCATTGGCCCCCAAGTTGGATGGTTCTGAAGAACTCAGGGCCCATTTGTGATGGCTAAGTCAACCAAAGGCTCCTGATCACATTTGGATCCATACTGTTTCCAGGACCAGATGCAATATATCTCAGAAATCAGCCACTGGGGCAAATGAACAGGAGGGGGCTGCTGTTTTCCTGTCTTCTGACATCAAAAGGCTGGTCCAGACTGGATGTCTGTGTAAAGACCTTTCTATATTCTCCTGTAGGGAGCACAAGATAAAAGCCAAAAGGGGTTATAATACCTGCTCTGTTACAGGGACTGACACATCAGAACAGCTTCTCCTGAGTCAGCAGCTTTAGGGGAAAGAGGCAATTAAGAGTCACATCAGTCACCCAAAGGCAAATCAAAGTTTCCCCCTTCCCCCACCCACCGCTCATTGAAGGGGAATCCTGGCCGGGCCAGATCAACTGGCTTTTATAAGGATCAAAGGTCAACTCAGCAAACCCACAGCAGTCTGGAAGATGGTTAACTGATAGCAGCATCCTGCCCTTTGCCAGACAGTGTGCACAGGCTTCAAATGCACCATAGTTGTGGCTCAGTTGCACTCTACCAGTGCGGTACGGCTAAGGCCTCTCTTGAGTAAGCAGAGACAGACCATGGTGCCAAATCAAGCTGCACTCTGTGGTAGGTCTAGCCACAAGGGGACCCGTCTGACTCTGCTAAACTCATTTTTCTCCTATAATAGAAGACAGATTGGAATCCTTCTCCCTGGAGAATGGCGTGTTAAACCAGAGCTTCCCCTCCCCTCCGCTCCACACAGCTGCAATCTTAAGTTTGTTTGGTTGTTCTGTCTCATTGCAACAAAAACGGGGTGAAATGTTTGCAAAGCAGATTGTGTAGTACTCCAAGAGGATCACCCCCTTGTCTTCCTGTACTTTGCTAGCATACATTTAATAGGGAGGAAGCCCCACTGAACTCAGGGGTGGGAACTTACTTCTGAGCAACCATTAGCAGCCGACACAAAGTCATTCCTGAGGCTTTCTTTCTCCAAGATTCCGTCCAGGTAGCATTGCTTGATCCTCACCCCCTGTCAGCCAGATGCCTGGACACTAGTTTTCCATGCAGGTTTGGTTCCCTCATAAGATTCCGAATCTGGCTCCCAGCATGGAATACTCACCAACCAGACTTTTTGGAACTACAGTATAACTTTCCTTTTCAAAGCAGCAAGAGTTAAACAAGAAAAGGTATTCCATGATATAGCTGTGGGTGGGTGCCCTCGATAAAAAGGTGTCTTCACAGCCTCTGCTGGACACAAGGGCTTATTCTTCAGCCTCCGCTGACCACGCATGCATCATCTGAACGTCTCGTCCTTCTGTTCCATTACTGCATTTTCTTCTGCACTACTGGGACTTCTTCTTTAATGCAAGAACTCCTACAGTATCATTCAGGGCCAGCACGGTCACAGAGAATGAGCAAAATCTTGTTGGTGTTTGGGTAACCTGCTGTGGCTAACTGTAGTCAATTGATGAGGTGCTGGGGCACATCTAGGTTGTGGGCCTGGTCACGTGTCCAGTTGCACAAGCAAAGTGCACCTCATCATTTAGTCACAATCAGGGGAAGAAAGCTATGAAAACCTCACACAGACAACACTAGGATTCCAGCCACGCTGCCATCATTTCTACTGCTACTGACCATACGTTTAAGTTCTGGACCCCATCAGCCTCCAAAGAGCCCATTAAACCACCGTAGGGTTCTTAATCGCATATTTCTGTATTTGTGGATGGGAGCATGGAATTAGAAGAGAAGGCAGAAACTTTTGGCCTTGCAAACATCTTGAATTTTCGCTCCCAGAATTACTTCCAGCACAGCCAATTGGAAGAGATAGTAGAAACTGTGTTCCAAAAATAAGACAGGCCAAAGTTTTCCCACCACTGACTTGGGAAGAAGCTCCATCAACCTGTAGCTGGAAAACAGTGCAGGAATGTGCTCATAAAATGAATATCTCTGAGCAGGGCTACTGAGATATACCGATGTGAGGAAATGCTAGAGCTTTAGGCCTGGTAGTCTCCATTTTTTTCACAGGCCAGAGGTCTCTTGCCCCAATTTAGGTCCCTCACGATATCATTTCCTAAGTTTTCCAGGGACATTCCTGTTTCTAACATCTGGTTTGTGCCCCTTAAAAAGTATTGGTCCTACAAAGACAGGGAAGAGATTCTTAAAAATTGGCTCAGATGAAGGGCCCCCTCCCCCGTCTCAGATTTTTGTCCTTTTTTTCTTTCTTGCCTTTGCCTTCCTCACCTGCACCGGAGACCCCAAACAACCAACTCACCCTATCTCTCTGAACTTCTCACCAGCTTCACCTCCTGAATGGTTGAAGAAGTTGCTGATGCCAGGGCCACCATTGCTAGCTTATAAATATGGTGATTGACAGGAGCATCCTAAGATTTCAGACCTTGTCCTTGTATTTGGCTTACTGTCTGGGACAGGGGTGAAGATGCGCTAGCCTGAGACAGTTTCACTGTAAGTCCCGGAAACTTCACAACAAAGATACATGAACCTGTAGAAGTTGTGAGGAGGGTGGTGGTGGAGTCTTCCCCTCCTATAGGTAGCGTTGGAAGTTTATTTTCTAAAACTCCTATCCATAGCTGTCAAATGTTCCCCACATCCACCCGGGATGGGAGGAGAGAGGCACGGCCGCTGGGAGCTCCAGGGAGGTGGGGCACTGGCAGTCAGGCCCTGCGGCTAGGTCAGTGATGGCGAACCTATGGCACGGGTGCCAAAGTTGGCACTCGGAGCCCTTTCTGTGGGCATCCGACATCGCTCCTTCATAGCTACCTGTATACTGGTTAAATTACTGTATTGGCACTTTTCAAAAAAAAAAAAATTAGTAGGTTCTGAATTGCAGTTTGGGCACTCGGTCTCTAAAAGGTTCTCCATCACTGGGCTAGGGTGTGGAGACCAAATTGCATACAGGGTTCCCAGAATCCCTTGTGGTGGCTTCAAAATGCTCACTGTGACCTAGGTGTCAAGGCTTTGTAAGGAATATATATACCAATCTGGACACCTGGTGGATTGTGGCTTAGACGTTGCACAGAGATTGTGGCTTAGACGTTGCTCTCTGGCAGGCCACCTGGAGGCCAGGCGCATGGCTGCCCAACAGCATCCGGAGCTCAGCTGCCCACCACTGGAAATGCAGGATATTTCAGGGAAAAATAATTTTTTGGGAAGATGGCGGGAAAGAGTGATTGATCTGTGAATGTCCCACCCAAAACGTGACACTTGACAGGTCTGCTCCTATCTGAATGCTAAAAGCTTATGCTATTCTCCAGTTGGTAATTATACCAAAGAAAGACGAAAGTGTTATAATGCAAGTAAGTTGCCTTTGTCACTATGAAAACATTAATTGATTTGTAGCTGGTTATTCCCAACCTTTTCTACCCAGATGGGAAATGAAAAGCAGACAGAGAAGCTTCAGCAATGTGTAACAGTGGAAGGAAGGAGTTCACTCTGTGATGCTTAGTGCAAGAATACAGGCATACCCCTGTTTTCCTTTGTTAAATGCTGGGAGGCTACATAACTAAATTAAGCAACAGTTTAGCACAGAAAGCACAAGCAAGTATCTGTTACATTTGCAGGAGAACTTTCGGAGCCTGATTAACTTACTCTGAAGATACTCTTTGTTAACAAGTCCGCTCTTGCACAAAAAAAAGTGTTAAGGGAATTTCGGTGACCTCAAGAGTCAGAATGTTCTTTTTAATCTCTTCCAAATTATGCAATCAAACCACACATGTGACACCAAACTAGGCAGGACCAGCTCAATCTGGCTTGTGATGATTAACTTGAGAGCAGAGGCACTGAAAGTAAATTATGACTAAAAGAGGCCTTCTGGTGATGAAGGATCGTCTCATCTGAGATAAACCCTCCACTAAAAAACATCAGGCAGGAGCAGCAGCTGCCAGGCTGAGAGAGAGAGAGGGGGGGGGGCAAAATATCTGACCCATATGGCACCCTTGGCTTTGTAGGCCTTGTATTTAATACACGAAAAATATATCAGTGGCCACATTCTTTTACCATATGTATTTATGAATTAAAATATTTATAAACCACCCTTCAGGCAGTAGCCCCCGGAGAGATGCACAAAAAAGAATTACCCACAAAATATACAATCCATAGTGCACACCTTAAAGCAACTAGTGGAAACTTCCTTAAGAGACAGTGGTTCTTAAAGCAGACCCTGAAACAAAATCTCTGAAAGGGTTCTCTCAAAACCAACACGGAAGGAAGCATATGGATTTTCTGAGGAAGGGCATTCCCTGCCTGTGAAACCACTACTGAAAAGGCCCTTTTCTGCTGCCAATCAGTCTGGGAACGCTTTCCGCTGGACCAGAAAGCACAGATTCCTATGCCTTGTCAAACTTAGATAAGTTGAAGAGGCTCTTTCAGAAAGCTGGGTCCCAAACAGGTTGGGGTTTTAGGAACCAAAGCCATTACTTGAAATTGGATCGGGAAGCAAACAGACAGCTGATGTATGTGGTGCAACAGGCTGGTCAGTACCACTTGGGCTCTCAAAAGAGCCCAGTCTTTTGCTTCCTTGAAAAGGAGCCAAGGAGGCCGGGACCAGGTACAGCTCAACTGGTAGTTGCCTCAAAATGAAGGAGCCACAGCCAAGAACCAGGCTTCCTGTTGACGGTTTCCTAGCTTCTGACTTATCTAGGTTCAGCTTGAGCCTATTGGCCCTGGTCCATTCTAGAACCAAGACCAGGCATCGTTCAAGTGTCCCGATGGCATCTGCTGCAGAAGTGAAGAGGAGAATTAGAGTTGAGTGTCATTAGCATATTGGTACCACCTCACTCCAAATCTCCTGATGACCCCCCACCCCCAACCTCATCCCAGCCATGTAAATGTTAAAAACCATTGGGGAGTTGAGAATTAAAACAGGGTCTTTAAGAAATAAAAATGTAATTTACATTGATAGGTGGGCCCCTAGAATGAATGCATTTTAATTGTGTATGTAGGTTGGAGGAGGCGGTGGGGGGGGGAGTGGGAAAGCTGGGCTGCTGACACAAAGAAATTAAGCTCCTGGATCTCTACTCAACACCTTATGTCCATACTATATGACAATCACCAGCATTGGTTTTGTGTATCCGGCAGCTGTTGAAAGATGCAAGAGAAGGTATGGGTAAAGAGGAGATAGTTGGAAGCCAAATTTGGTCAAAAAGACACATAGCCTTCATGTGGCAAAGCCCACGGTATGGCTGAAATTGCTTGTAACAGTAAGAAGGCTGATATATCTATTCCATAACCAAAATGGCGGGAACACACTCTTACGTGATGGGTCCAGTTGCTACCTGTCTGAAGCGTGGCACTGTACCTCATAGATTTCCAAAATGGCCTCAGCCTGAATTTGATTTGCATACATATTATTGTTTACTGTTGTTTGCTGTTGCCTTAAATGTAATCGACTACCTGCGACACCATGGGTCAGATTCCAAACTACAGTACTAGTAGGCAGGTCCTGAATTAATAGGTAGCTCTCTAATGGTAAACAGGCCTCTCCTCTGTTTACTCCTGCTTAACCTTCACACGTGATCTGTTCTCATGTCTTTAACATCAGCTATATCTGTCGAAAACTTTCCCCACCATTTTGTTCCTTGTCATTAAAAGGTGTGTGGTTACAAGTTTGCAGGAGCTAGAGCAATTAAAAAAAAAGACTGGTATGACAGGCCTCGGTAGTCATCTTTAATCTTGCCTTAGGCACTAAAGAGCTGGTTTGCATTTCACCAGAACCATAGAAAAGCGGTTCAAAAATAGTACAGCAGAACTGTGAACATTTACACGGGGATTTTCTTTGCAATTGGTCTAATCCCCTTATGTTACACCTCTTTGTTTCTTAAAAGAGAAAAGATCATACATTTGAACAGGATTTGCTGGTTTTATTATATCTTCTCAAAGAGCTTTTAGAGACTCTTCAACTCAGAGCAAATTCACAGTCGACTAGAATCAAGGCGCCTTCCCATATCATATACTGTATATATATATTGTGATCTCATGACCTTTTCGTATGTGAGACATGAGAACTAATAGTTTTGGAGAAGGAGAAGGAATTTTATGGCATCTTAACTGGTTGGAAAAGGCAACCGACACACACACTCTCAGTCGAGCAGAAGAATGGCCTTAGGTGTATAATATTGAGACACACTGTTGGCCCATCCATCCTAGTCCTGTCAACTTTAACTGGCAATGGCTTTTTTGAGGTTTTGGCTGGAATTCTGGTAGTTGCGCCTGGAGATACGAGGAATTGACCCGGGGTCCTTGTCCATGCAAGACATGTGCTGTAGCTCTGAGCTATGGTCACTTTCCAGAACATATACTGCAGTTGTTGCTTTGTTGACAGAAATGAAAGCACTTCCTACTATCTTTGAGGACCAATCATCAGAAACAGAGAAAGGCACTGCAAAGGGATTCTGCTCACCACAAGCACCAAGGAGAAGGACTGGCTGAAGGCATTTCCTCCCTGACATGAAAAACAAGATGGTGTTCCAATTCATTCCATGCAAAAATGCTAACTAGACTGCTCACTGAGTGTTCTTTCACACCGGCCAAAGGGATGTTGTCATCTACAGCACATAAAGGAGGCATCCTAGCTGAGAAGGGAAAAGGCAGCTTTGTGACACCAAGATCTTTGTGCTAACCCTTTACTGTCACCACCAAGAATTTGTTTTCTGATGGGCCTAAGATTTGAGCTGGATCTGGCAGTTCAATGACAGTTATTAGGCTGTGGAACTCCTTGCCTCAGGATGTGGTGACGGCACCTGGCCTAGGTGCCTTTAAAAGGAGATTGGACTAATAGGAAAGGGCCATCGCAGGTTACAAGCCATGATGACGATACATTTTATCTCCGGGCTTAAAAGGAGGGTAACTCAAAATGCCAGGTGCAGGGGAGTGGCATCAGGAGACAGTTCTCCAGTTGTCTCATGTGCTCCCAGAGGCATCTGGTGGAGCCAATATGAGATAAAGGAAGGTGGACTAGATGGGCAGGGCTCTTCCTACAATAAGTTCTTATGCTTCCTTGCAGTGTAGAATGAAGAGTGAGGGTCTGTTCTGCTGATACTGCTGGCTAGAGATGGGCACAAAAAAAAAAACAAAAAAAAATTGTTCCATTATCCGTTATTTGTTCCGTTATGTAATGAAACGAATAACGACGCCCAGAGTAATTTAGGAATGAACAGAACAGAACCAGGACAAATTAGTTCAGTTAGGTTCGGTTCGTTCCTCCCTGCTGGCGATGACAGCCTGGCTGTCATCGCCAGCGGGGGAGGACTGTGAGAGCCCCGTTCTCACCTCTGCACGCAGAGGCGGGACCAGAGCTCTTTTGAAATGGATCTCAGCTGCAGGGAGGTGACAGCCAGCTCGGCTGTCACCTCCCCGCTGCAGAGATCGGTCCAGAGAGGGCCACAGTCTCGCTGCCCAAAGTGGAGGCAAGGGCGCGGCTATCTCTCTGATCTCTGCAGTGAGGGGATGACAGCCGGCTCGGCTGTCATCCCCTGCAGCGGAGGGAGTGCGGGAGAGGGCCGCGGTTTTGTCTCTGCAAGCGGAGCCGAGGCCACGGCTTTGGGATCGCTGGAAAGGGGGCTGTGATCCCACCTCCACATGCGGAGGCCATATCACAGCCCTCTTTCGCCGCCCTCTGCCAAGGAGCCTGACAGCCCACTTGGCTGTCAGGCTCCGGGGCAGACTGGAGAAGGAAGGGGCTGTGATCCGGCCTCCCACGCACAAGCCCCCTCTCGCTGCCCTCCGCCCCAGAGTTTTTAAAAAAATTCATTTCCGAACAATGATAAACGAAGGGAGATGGGCACAAAACAGAACAGAAATGAAAAACCATTTTTCTGTTTCGTGCCCATCTCTAATGCTGGCTAAAGGACAGAAGGCCTCTTAGTTCTATCAAAGGAAGAATAGACCGGCCTCCTTCCAACCAAGTATAAATATGGCTAAGAACTCACCACTATCAGACTTGTCTCCTTCTCTCCCCTTGGGCATGTTGTTTTTGCAGTCAATGAAAGCAAGAGCAAGGGGCCTGGCTCTCTTCTTCATGTAAGCATAATGCCCCCAGACAGCCCTGCCTTGCTTTTGTCCAGATACTGGTGGAAGCTAGGCAATGAAAACACATAGCACCTGTACTGGACCAGTTGCAATGGTTGTGGTTGAGAGTATTGAAGGTCATTCTTCCCTTTTTATTAACTTGGCTGTCCTTTTGACATTACTGTGTCACTGATGAGTGATGACTCTGCTCGTGTGCCAATTGCAAAATCAAGTAGGTCGGTGTGAACAAAGTATAGCCACTTAATGGTGGTGTCCCTAAACTAGTGGAACAGAGGAAATGATAAGGTGTCACTTCTGTGTGATATATGCATTTGTACAGCATAGCGATAGAGTATGCCAGTCACATGACTGAGATGCCCATTTTAAAGCCCATACGCTGCATTTCAACAGTTCTCACATCGGGCAATACTAACAACATTTCTCCTCTATCCTCATGCCACCATTCTGATCCATCAACCTTTGCTGACAATATCATCACCCTCTTCTCCATCTGTTACTCTTTCTATGACCTTGTTCTTGCCCACCCTCTGCCTGTCCTGGTACGTAAATGGATGTAGACTATCATTCTTGCAGACATGTCTTTACCAGAATGATTTACCAAAATGTTTTTTGTGTGTGTGTGTTTCAATTGCAAATAGCCACTCCTTCAACATTCATTTTTAAAAAAAAGTAGCAATAGGTCTAGTGCTGAAATTGTTTAGGGAACAATGTTACACCTCAGAACTAGTTGTTTTTGTTATATACCAGAGTGACCATTCAAATCAAAACTATAGTTTTATGAGATGTGAATTTACTAGTTTTGCTGTGGTGGTGGTGGTAACCGTTTGCCTGTACTGTTTGTTTCTGTTTCATATAGTTGTTGATTCATTATCCTTTTTTAAAAAAAAATAATCAAAGTCGTAGCACTGACATGATTCAATAGTATAGTGCAAATCTTGTTTACTATGAAGTGGAACACATTTTGTGATATCACCCATTTTTTCTTTGTTGTGCATGCTTTCATTACATACAATTGTTGATTAAAATTCTTTTAAAAAACAATAATCTGTATAGCAAATAAATGGTTTAGCAGGGTATCAATATATCAGTACAGTACAGAATTTATTTGCATTAGGAACTGGAGCAGTCATTTAATGTCAACTGAAGCAGTGCTAGAATTATTATAGATTTAACAAACAAACAAAATTAAAGGAAGTTTCAGTGGGAAACTAAAGTGGGAAAGGGGTATTTACCCCTCCAATGCCTCATTATATACTTCTTGATATGTGTTCCAAACACATGCCCAGCAGTTTTCCAGAAGGAAACTTTCACTTAATACAATAGTTACAGTATTTTATTTTTATTTCTTGTAATGATTTTGTTGTTTTCAGTGAAGTTGCTCTCTGATAGGTACTTTATATTCTATGGACAGTTAGAGATGGGCATGAAATGGAAAATTAATGTTTCATTTTGTTACTAAACAACTTTTTATTGAATTCTAGTAACGAAATGAAATTAGTAATGAAACAATTCGGAAGCTGCTGCCAGCCAGGTGAGTTTTTTTTTGAAGATCAGGCTGTTCACAGTGTCCACAGCATTCCCTGTCAAAACAGTCCCCCCAGGATGAGGGGGTGGCAGGAGGGAAAGAAGCATTCAGGCAGCAAATTTGCCTGTCTGCTCTTTCTCCCTAGCTGCCCACCTCCCAGCTGGGATTTTTTGACAGCTTGAGTTGTCAAAAACAGCTGGGAGGCGGTGGCAGGCAAGAACTGAGCAGGGAAACAACCGGCACATCTTGCTGCTAAAGTGAGATCTGGTGGCGGCTCCCCGGTTTGGTTCCTCCTGAACCGAAAAAATCATTTTGTTTCAGTTTATGATGACATGCTGTCTGCCGTTTCATTTTGTTTCAAAATGGTTCAAAACGTTACAAAAAGATAAAACATGTCATTTTTTTGTAAGGTGCCCATCCCTAGTTATGGCGTTTTATGGCTGAAATTTATATTGCTCTTATATTTTGTTTTTACATGTTGGGAAATGCCCTGTGAGGCCTTGATGCTCAAGTAAATGTGGTAATTAGTGGCCACAAGTGGGCATAACAAAGTTCCCAGAACCACCAACCTCCATTCTGTGCCCCTAATAGCAACAACTGTGTGTCATCAAGTAAATTCTGATTCACATCAACCCTTCCATGATTTTCTACACAAAGAATACAGTGATTACAGATGGGCACGACTTAGTGGTATTCCCGTTTCCGTTTCCGTTACTCGGTTCCGTTACTCTACGGAAACGGTAACGGGAATAACTCCGCCAGACTTCGAGCTCGAACCGACGAACGAACAATTTTGTTGATTTGTCGTGCTCGTTCCTTGCATCGCGCGATTGCGTGATTCAGAAAAAAAGTTTTTAAAAGTTAAAAAAACCCAGTTCCCGGCCAAAAAGCAGGCGGAAAAATGCCTGCCGTGCCTCAGGGCACCTAAAGGGGTTGTTTCTGGAGGTCCCCGGCCTCCCCCCTCATCCCCCGTCCTGGGCTGCTCTGGTGGAATGCGCAGGCTCGCAGCCAGAAAAAAGCCCAGTCTCGCCGCCGGCCGCCCGCAATTAAAGCGCAAGCAAGCGGCACGGACGGCACAGGAAACCCATTCCCGGGCCAAAAAAGCAGGCGGAAAAATGCCTGCTTGACTAAGGGCGCAGGGCACCTACCGGAGGGGTGGTTTCTGGAGGGGGGGTCCCGCCTCCCCCCCGTCCTGGGCATCGAGTTGCCATTTCGCCATGCCATGCGGTGCGGGCGGGGGATCCAAAATGGGGCGGCAAACGCAATATTGTTTTTGAAATCGTGTCCAACACACACACAAGCACAACAGAAACACGCGAAAATTTATAAACTGCCAGATTTTTCACAGTAGCAGTGGGTTTTTTCTTGCAACAAAATGTCTCTCCTCTCCTCCTCTGTCCTCCATTTATTTTATTTTATTTTATTTTTTTTACACCTGCGCAGTGCGCAATGATGGGCTGGCCGAGTGGCCAGCCATGTGGGAGTGGACAACCATGCAAATTTTTGGAGCCATCCCACCAGTCGCAACATGGAGACTTCTGGGATGTGCCAAAAAGCCCCCTAAAACCTGCCCTAGCCCTAACCCTAACCCTTGACTCCGTACCCATACGTCACAGACTGTCTTCTTAGTGGGTCAGAGAGGCACCCAGAGGTGCAACCCACTAGCCCACCGTAACCTTACCCGTCACTAGCCTAACCCTAGCCATTGCACTAAGCCACCTTAAAGCCAGATCTACTTGCTTGCACACTACACGCAGCAAGTACAGTGAGACATGGTGGTGCGAGAGCCTTGTGAAGGGCGGGCATGACGCTATCACTCTCACTGGTCTCACTGTCTGCACATTCTGTTATGCAATATCCATATGGCTATTGCATAGCATTTTGCAGCAGCAAGGTGGGAGGGGAGACCCCCACCAGGGGTCTCTCTTGGAGCCTGCTTCCCCTTCCTAGTGGCAGGAGGCACCCATGCCTCCAGGAGCCCACTTGGCTTTATGCGGGCCAGAGGAGGCACCCACCCCACAGAGGTGCCTCCAGGAGCCCGCTCCCCCCCAAAACCAGTACTAACGACAACGAAAAAAACGAAAAAACAAACCGACTAATTTTTGCGAATTTTCGCGAAAACCGGAAACGAGCCGAAACGGGACCGGCCCGACTAACGACAACTCGAAAAAAGTTTTTTCAAGTCGTGCCCATCTCTAACAGTGATGCCTTGAATTATGAAATCGATCCATTCCAACAGTTTTTTCACAATTCAAAATTTTCATAAGTCGAAACCAAAAGCCGTTTCCCTTAGGAATGCATTGAAAATCAATTAATCCATTCTGGAGGTCAGGAAAAAAGGCAAAAAAGGGAACAGCTTAATTGGTTTTCAATGCATTCCTATGGGAAGCCTGCCCCAACCTAGCAAGCAGATGAAGATCTCCCCTCCCCCCCATTGGGTTTGCGGAAATATTCCTCAATCAACTGACAGCAGAGCTGTCAAAATCATTTTAGAACTATTTTTTTGCCGCCCCAAGTTGCACTCAGAAAAAGGGACTAGGACCTCCAAGTACAGTGATGCCTTGAATTACGAATGCCTTGAACTACAAAAAAATGGAATTATGAAGGGAAATCCACCAGGCTGTGGAGCTGTCAAAATCACCTGGCTGTTGGGTGCGCTGACAGCCAGTAGATTTTGTCAGCTCCGGAGCCATGGTGATTTTTGCATGATGAGCACAGGTCTTTTAAAGGCAGATCCTTGCTACTCTGACCCGGGGTTGGGGAGTCGGTGAGTGGTGGAGTCCCCCCCCCCCTGCTGGGGTAAGAACAGCAAGGATCTGCTTTTAAAAGACCTATGCTCATCATGCAAAGAGGAGGCTGTATGTGTGTGTGTGTGTGTGTGTGTGTGTGTGTGTGTGGTGTTTTAAAAGAGATCAAATTTGATCGCTTTAAAACACCCACACATACACCTTGCTCTTTGCATGGCATGTACAGATCTTTTAAAAGCAGATCCTTGCTGCTCCCACCCCAGTGGTCAGGGTATCCAGGATTAGCAGGTGGGTAGCGGGGATCCGAAGGCACAGACCCCTGCTGCCCAATTGCTTTACAAGCACACACACACAAAAATTGAATTAAGAAGGGAAATCTGCCAGGCTGGCCCGACAGCCAGGTGATTTTAACAACTCTGCAACCTGGTGGATTTCCCTTCATAATTCCAATTTTTCCACAGTTCGAGGCATTTATAAGTCAAGGCATCACTATACTTGGAAGTCCTATTCCCTTTTTCTGAGGGCAACCTGGGGATGTAAAAAAAATAGTTCTAAAATGGAGATTTATGTCCCCAGAGGACATTAGGGGATGCAAGTTTCCTTTTTAAAGCTTTAGGGGACAATTGTAAGGATGTAAAACAGCCATTTTTGTCAACAGTAAGCAATGACCTGATCATTTCAATTTATGCAGGGGGAAGACCCAGTCGTAGGCCCATCAGGATAGGCACTACTTGGGACAACAGTCTGGCTCCTTCAAGGGCAGGGAAGCTTGCTGGCCTACCCTTTCTCACTGGTGACATGTTAACATTCCCAATCTCTACCCACAAGCACATGATTTTGCCTGGTTGGTCAGCCCTGCCGGAGAGAATGGCAACAACACTGATGGTTTCATTGTCATTGCCATCTTGGCCTCTGCCTCCCGCAGGGCGTATCTGGTACATTCTGCCACCCAAACCTTCATGCCTCTGGTGCCACATATTAGGACTACAAAGCACAATGGTTGCTGCACCCTATGCTCCCCACCCCTCAGCTGGTGCAAACTTGCTCTGTTGAAACATCATGGTTCAGAAGTCATCCACTTTTAGCCTTTTCACACGACCCCTAAAATCCGCGGCAAATGGCTCCCAGATCCGGAGCTTAAAATTGTTTCCCCACCAGCTCCAGAGTTTACAAAAAATTAAGTGCGACCACGCCCACCTAAGCGCGTCCCAGCGCAGTTTTCAAGTACCTGCTCTCCGGGGGTGAAAAAAATCCTGATGCGGATGTAACGTAGTGAGTGCCGGGCTCTCCTCACTTCTGTTTGTTTTTTTTTTGGCCCCCACCCCTTTAAGACTGGAATGCTGCCAGGAGCAAAGCGAGACGGCAGAACGGAGGTGAGCCAGCATTCTTTTCTTTCTTTTTTTCTCCCTCCCCTCACGCAGACAGCAGCCAGGAGTGTGGAGGGGGTGGGAACACAGGAACAGTGACAAACCCCCAAGATCTCTGGTCCAAATTTAAGTGGCCAGCGGATCTTATGAGTCGTGTGAAAAGGCTCTTTGTCCTTATTTAATGTACAGTAGGACCCCAGTATCTGCTGGGGATTGGTTCCAGGCCTTCCCGTGAATAATGAAAACCGTGAATAAGAAAGAACTCCAAAATCCCCCCCAAAACTGCTGTTTTGTGACAGTGGCTTGCTTTACGGCTGCTGTTTGTGGCAGTAGCTTGCTTTGCAGTTGCTAAATTATTTATTTACTTTTTTCCTCTGCCAACTGTGGGTAACTGAGTCAGTGGATACAGGGGTCCTACTGTATTTCATTAGATGTATGTGTCTTGTGCACAGATTTATCCCAACAAACTGTGGAGATGGGCAAAGCATGCACCAAGGTCCCACAGTAATAATACATTTGACACTAAATTCATGCTGCAGGTCAGTTTGTCTCATTCGTTTGGAGACCAGTCTCTGTTGCCAAATTGAATGAATAAGATCTCTAAATATTATAAATGCAAGTACATGCTCAGTCCCCTTACGCCAACCAAAATAAACCAAAATGATCATTAGGACAACACTGTACTGGTTAATTGTATAGGCACACATGAAAATTGCATGTATTTGTGCTAATCGTGTAATTGCATGATAATCACATCTTAAGGGCTTTCCATGGCAACTTTCTGAAATAAATATATGGATTTGCCACTGCAGGACAATTACCACAGAACAAAGAATAAAGGGGGGGGGACTTAAAACGTGAAAACAATTTTAAACAGATAATGACTTAAAACCCTTTTCAGTAGTAATATTCAGAAGTGGTTTATCGTTCCCCCCTTTTTTTGGAGACACCTGGGGTTGTTCAGTTTGCCCAAGGCCATACAAGTTGGTTGTACTACCTGGTTTCCCAGTAGTGATGTATAGAAGTGAGAGCTGGACTATAAAGAAGACTGATCACCGCAGAATCAATGCTTTTGAGCTGTGGTGCTGGAGGAGCATCTTGAGAGTCCCCTGGAATGCAAGGGATCAAACCTAAGTCAACCCTGTTCACTGGAAGGACATATTTTGAAGCTGAGGAAAGCTACCTCATGAAGTCCTTGGAAAAGTCTCTGATGTTGGGAAAGATTGAAGGCAAAAAGAAAAGGGGACGGCAGAGAATGAGATGGTTTCGAAGCAACCAATATGGATTTGATCAAACTCCGTGAGGCAGCAGAAGATCGGAAGGCCTGGCGAGCTCTGGTCCATGGAGTCACAAAGAGTCGGACACGACTGAACGACTGAACAACAACAACAACAACTCACAGGAGGGACAGCGGATAATCAAACTCCCAACCTCTGGCTTCATGGCCGGAGACCTAAACCACTGAGCAATCTAGCCAGCCTTTCAACCGATATCTATGTTCTGCTGGCAAGTTGGCTGCAAACACTAGGTCTACATCATGCTCTGGATTCTTTCCAACCTTATCTGTCTTGCAGGTGGTTGGCTTGTACTCTGGAAGGCTGAACCTCAAGGACTGTATTGGCTACTAGGTGAGAGATGTGAGACTCTGATATGCAGCAACCACCGAGCTTGTGCAGTGTAGTGGCCAAGAGAAACACCTGCTGCGGATCTTGCCTCTTGCTCGGTGGTCTCCTGGGAGCTACTGCCGGTCCCTGAAGCCCAGCACCATTTTCTATATTCTGGGAAGAGCAGCATTTATTTACAACATACAAGTCCGCATAAAAGAAAACAGGCTTCCAGAGAAGCTTGCATTGAACCGGAGACACAACGCAGCTCCACTCCAAAGGCAGAACACAAAAGGAAAACGGATCCGGAGAGGAGAGAGGTGAACATAGCCTTGGGCAGCAACACGCCATGCTACAATGTTCTTAACAGCTGGGATGGAAAATAGTTCAAGGAGAAAAGGATCCAGATGTTGGTGAGCTGATGGTGGCCCTTGCAATGCTTTCTCTCCCCCCCCCCACAGCTGCCAGGTGTCAGTTGCTAGCGGAAGGAAGCATTGCTTCCCAGCAGAATTAATGGTGTCTCGGTCATCTGTTTTCCTTCTTCTGCTACAGCCTGCTCAAATAATTGCTGAACAGGTTGGGGCTGCCACTACATTTAAGGAAAATACTGAAGTCCTGCTCAGCAACCCACATGACTCAAGCTCTGGCAAGGTTTTTACAAGGGTGCATCGGCACCCTTGTTGAACCTCACTAGGGTGTCCCTCTTGGCCTGCTGGTGCTTCCCAGCCACTTGTGGCACTGAGGCGGGGGCAGAAAAAGAGCAACTGGAGCTCCCCCTCAGACATGGACACCATTGCTGCCCATCCAGTGCCATGAAGCCTCCTCGGTCACTCTGGTTGTGGCTGGTTGACACAATGGTTTGTGCAAGCAGTGATGGTGGTGGTTGTATGTTCCAGCAGCTCCTCCCCCCTGGCATAGTCAGGGCAAAGCCACACAATCCCAGTGCTGTCAGGAGTGGCAGAAAACCTCCCAGCATGGCTCAGTCTTCAGCTGTGGTTGCCATATCTCAAAAAAGCCATAGCAGAACTGGAAAACGTGCAGAAGAGAGTAACTAAAATGATTACTGGGCTGGGGCACCACCTTTATGAGGAAAAGCTACAGTGTTTGAGGCTCTTTAGTCCAGAAAAAAGGCACCTGAGGGGAGACATGATTGAGATGTACAAAATTAAGCAGGGGAAATGGATAAAGTGGATAGAGGGAAGCTTTCCCACTCTCTCACACAATCCCAGAACCAGGGGAACAAATTGAGGGTTGGTAGGGAATCGATGCAACCATTTGACAAAATCCGGGAGGCAGTGAGGATAGGAAGGCCTGGCGAGCTCTGGTCCATGGGGTCACGAAGAGTCGGACACGACTGAACGACTGAACAACAACAGAATGAGAACAGACAAAAGGAAATATTTCTTTACCCAGTTTGTTGTTAGACTGTGGAACTCCTTGCCATAGGGTGTGGTGATGGCATCTGGCCTAGATGCCTTTAAAAAGGGATTGAACCAATTTCTGGAGTGAAAAGGCCATCACAGGTTACAAGCCATGATGGGGATACATGTTATCTCCAGGCTTAAAAGGAGGGTACCTCAAAATGCCAGATGCAGGGGAGTGGTACCAGGAGACAAGTCTATAGTTGTCTCATGTGCTCCCAGAGGCATCTGGCGGGGCCACTGCGAGAAACAGCCAGACTAGATGGGCCCTTGGCCTGATCCAGCAGGACTCTTCTTATGTCCTTATGTATGACTGCTCCACATTCTGCTTCAATGTGAGGATTTGTGTTAAAGCAGGACATGTGAAACAGACAGTTTTACGCCTGTTTTTAGATAACGCACAGGAAACACCTTAGTCTGGGTTATCTGAAACTTGTAACTCCTACCCAACAAACCTTATAAGTCTGTTGTGTATATGAGTGAAACAATGTTGATGAAATTCCTTGAAAAACATTTTTAAAAATCTAAGATCAGGCATTAGGTTTGGCTTGCCGGCAGAATAACATACTTCCTGGAAGATATGTTCCTTCCTGATGGTGTCCCTGTCATTAATTCTGAATCCTTATACGATAGTTTCAAATCAGTTGTGGCTGACATGTCATCATATTTATTACATGAACAGGTTGTTGTTACTATTTTAGTGTATGGAGATCTGGATTCTGTGCAAACGTAAAATCTGAAATATACAGAATGGCTCCAAGGTGCAGCTGTGCTGGAAACGGAAGTGAAAGGAAATAAGAGCTGGCTGTCGGAGAGGTAGGAGGGAAAATGTAATTAGAGAAAGATGATGATTTGAATGAGAGGGAAAGAGAGAACAGATAGGAAGGAAGGAACCAAGGAAGTTACCCAGTTGGCCTCCACTGACATTCTTTACCTAATCCAGCATCTAAAATTATCTATAGCCCTGCCAGTATAAAGATTACCTGGTATCTCTCCATTTTGTACAGTGGGCTTTGACGGAACAGAAGCAGCTGCGGAAGAACTGGGTTGATATTGTGTTTTCCAAAATGGAGGGCTTTTCCAGTCACTCTTGCTCCACACAGACTATGGTGGATGAATTTTAAGACCATCACATCAGCTAATAAACCCCAGCTGAATGTCTACGGTGCCTTTCTCCTCCATTACATCTCAGGACAACATGCAGAGAATATATGACTTTAAGAGCAAGTCTCTCCATACCTTTCCCGCCTGTCCATGTACATTAAACAGATTCCTACAAAAGGGATTTGGAGATTTCCAAAGCTTGCTAGCATTCCACCCCCTTTAGAGATGGGCTTATTGAAGGCATTACTGCATTGTAGATTTTTTTAAATGGACTTAATTACAAGAGGCATTGGCGTGGATGTCCTGCACCATTGCCTTTCCCTTTCAAGGTTCTTCTCCAGCTGTCACAAGTGCTTCTCCTTTGGTGGCAGGATCACAGGTCAGGAAAAGGAGTTTTCCCAGTGGAATGCCCAGCCCGTTACATAACAGTCTTCCTTCTTGATAGACATGGATCTAGAGGTGTTCAGGAATCCACAACTCATTGCCTTGGGGGAACTTGGAACACAGACATCGTAGCCTTGGTGAGTTGCAGCAGGGTCTCTAGAGACTGAGAGAGGCCTGGTCCACTTCAGTTCTTTGAGGCTTTCAGTATGTTAGATAATAAAGAAATGCCAAAGCGGGGTTATAGATATTGAAGTATATTTTTAACACAAGGCTCTTTTGTCTCTGGGAAAGGGGGGAAAAGCCTGGGTACTCCTCCAAGTCCTTTCTGAACACACAACACCGTTAACCATTAATGTACCTTTTAATAGGATGATGATGACTAGTGCCAAAACAGAAAAAAAAACCTGGGATAAATCCAGCTCCACAGATACATTTGCTAGAAAAGGATACATTTGCTAGAAAAGGAATGCATACAGCCTTGTACATACTTGGAGAGATATGCTGTGAGATAAATGTGAATAGATGTGCTTACATTATGATTGCAGGAAATTCCTTTAAGAAAGTTCAACATGGCAAGCTGATCAAATTGTTGGTAAACAACAGTCTTGATTCAAGAGGCATTTGTATAACTAACAGCCTATGCTAGCAACAAACACTGTACAGGATATTACAGGGCAGATCACAAGAGTATACTTAGACACAATGGAAAGTAGGATAGAGATATACACTCTTGACATTGTTTTCTAATGTATACTCTGATAATATATTTAGAGAAGCACTTGCTGGTTTAAATGACAGTATTAGTGTCAATGGAGTGGTTTTTGATAACGTTTGAGATGCAGACAATACATAATATTACTGACAATTTAAATGGTTATAATCAAATAAGGTTTTGGCCAAATAAATAAGTAATCAACACTTCTAAAATTGAATGATAAGAAAACCAAGTTCAGGGTAATTGGGGAAAAACAAGTAGTCCAAGAAATACAAAGATGTAAACCTTAGATTCAAATATTGAGTGTGTTGGCAAATATAAACACCTTGGAATCTGTGTATTCTTGAAGGCTTTCACGGGCAGGATCTGATAGTTGTTGTGAGTTTGTCTGGCTGTTTGACTGTGTCATCTTCAGAGGGCAAGGAGCTCAGGGAACAAGGAGTTTCTCTCTGTGCTCTGGGGTATAGAGTGAGTGAGATTGGGGATCTTAAAGTTGTGGGAAAGAGGAAGATTGTCCTATGCAGGACAATAGGTGTTAGTCATTGCATTGTGATGGAGGGATTAAGAAGTTTCAATGTAATCAGGGGTAGCAACTATCCAAATATGTAGTTGATGGGTGTCATTAGTTGTTTTGTTGTGTGAACTGATCACCTTTGCTTGTGGCTGGATGGGAAAAAATGAGCTTTGACCTTTTTGCACTCTGCAGTTTTTAGTACTGGAAGCCAGGCTTTGCTAATTTTTAGACTTTCTTCTTTTTTGTTGAAACTGTGCTTATGTTTGTGGCTTTCAGTGGCTTCCCTGTGTAGTCTGACATAGTTATTGGTAGTGTTGTCCAGTACCTCTGTGTCCTGGAAGAGGATTTCATGTCCAGTTTGTAACAACAAATTATTTCCCACAACTTTAAGAACCCCAGTCTCACTCACTCTATACCCCAGGGCACAAGAGAGGAACTCCTTGTTCCCTGAGCTCCTTGCCCTCTGAAGATGCCAGCCACAGAGTCTGCTGAAACGTCAGGAACAAAAACTTCCAGAACATGGCCAAACAGCCCAAAAAACTCACAGCAAACTTGGACTCTACCTAAGTGACCAGTGCGGCCATGGCCACACAGTCAGATCAGAGATGACCTGGAGCAGCTTCCTTAAAAAGAAGATTATAATGTGGAACGAACAATTAGTTTTGAGAATACAGAAGTTGTATGTTGCCATTAATTTTCAGTGCTACTGAAATAATGGATTTTAATTAAAAAGTTTTTTAAAAAAGATATAAACATTTGGAATGTGGATTTGTTCCAAGATGTTAAGAAATTCCAGGGTCAAGAGGGTGATCAATTAAGAAATATTAAAGTGAAGTAACAATGAACAAGAAACCATAAAAAACACAACATAGAGAAAACTAGCATACCTTGGGCATGTAATAAGGAAGAGATTGACACAGCTTCTCATTGAAGATGAAACAGATGAGGAAAAAGAACCTTGGGGACCTGTTTGGATGTGATGCAACGTCATTATTTAGAGCCACCATGTCCAAAGTCAAAATCTCAACCTTCTGTCCCTGATAGGAGAGGCCTATGATGAACATAGAGCCAACAGCGAAAAAAACCCACTATCACATTTCTTTGGCAGGACTGCCTCTCAGAACAAACTCGAATCTGCCTCTCAGAACAAACACATCTGTGCCATAGCAGAACAGGAAGGGAGGATTAGCAACAACCAAATAATTTGTATTCATGGCTGTTCCACGTTGCAAGTGGAGAGTGGCCATTCTCCTACTCTGCAGCTACACTTATATTGCTGGGCAGTCAAGACCCTGCTTATTCTCATCAAAAGCTCAGGAAAAATATCCTACAGCTCCATAAAGAACAGTATTGCATAACCAACCCAACCCATCAGCCATTAACCAGCAGGCCCAGCATCCCTCCAGTTCTTACCCACCGCAGACCTGAGCCTTGCAGCTGCCAGGTGGAGATAATGCCAATCTGGGTACAGCAGTGGGAGAATGACGTCACGAGAGCATTCTTTCCTACTAACTAGATGCAATCTGCCAGGTGGAGAAACACCAGGGCATCTTTCATTCCAGGGATGGTGGAAGCCCTATCCAGCCCTTCTTGAAGTGTGTGCCTGTTTTTCACCTGTAGTAAGGGTGCCCCCAAATCCAGCCTCCCTCTCTGTGGTCATAGCATGCATAAACAAGACTCTGAGGAAGAGAAGGCTGGATCCGTGTAGGCCTCTCGTGTGAGACAGAACGTGTACTACTGTCAGAAGAAAGCCATCCCTACCGTGCAAAATGTCCAGGTAAAAGTGTACAAATGCGCGCATGCATGCTTTGGTCAGTCAAGGATGTATGTAGAAAGATGCGTACATTCAGACATGAATGGGAAAGGAATGCACACATTATGGAAAAGCATGTACATTTTCGTATGAGAAGGAAACAGACAAACAAACAAACCAGCCTTATGACCTGTTTTTTTTAAAAGGGATAGAAATACAGTTGAGATTGAGAGAACTGCATATAATAAAATAGAAAAAAACAAAAACAAAAATTGAGACTGGAAGGGTGATTCCCGCCCCCCTTGAATCAATTCAATCCCCTTTTCAAACCATTCCCTTGGGTGGCCGCCTCTGCCTTTTCTGGGTGTGTGTGAAATCCAGAGGTGTAACTTCACCGTGCGAAGCAGCACTTTCTTTTATCTGTCCTGGCTCACCCATCGGCTCAGCTTCAGCGGATGACCCTTGGTTTTGTAGTCTTTTGAGAGAGGAGGAGGAACATGTCTCTCTCATCTCTTTATATCAGTCGCACACAGAGACGCCCAAGCATCACCCCCTTTGACTGCACACCGCAGTGGAACAGAAGGCAAAGAAAGCCGGGGAAAAGGGGCTGCAGAGCTGTGAGGAGTAGCCCGCACACAGAAAACATGGGTCAAGGACGAGGGTTCGGAGCTTACTGAGAGGAAGAGCCTTTTTTTGCTAAGGCAGGGGAAGGGAGGAGGAACGGAGATGAGCTCCAAGGAAAGCCCTAGCTGCTCTCTGGCAGGATTAACTCCCCCTGCACAGGCCACAGCAAACAGGAGATACAGGTTTTTGAGCCCTGCCATGAGAAGTGGTAATAATAATAATAATAATAACAATGTCTATCTGACTCAGGTTTGGCATGCCCGGGCAGTGCAGTTGTGTCAAGAGGGGTGTGGGTGTGCATGGGGAAAGGGATATGGCACGATGGGAATTCACGCTGCCCATTATTCAGAGCAGCATCTTCCTCGCTAATTCATAGGAACAGGCAGACAAGGCACCAGGGGGTGCTGGGTGGTCTGTCTCTCCCCCCCTCCCACTTGCATGCACGCACATGCCACGTGCCTACCTACCAACTGAGCTACCAGCACAACATTTACACAGGTGCAATTTTGCTCCTGTATAAATGTAGGGATATAGGCAGGTGTGGCAAGGATTTTTGGCTGGCGGGAGAGCGCAGAGGTTTTGATGGTGGAGCCCAAGGTTGGAAAGAGAGATGGGCATGTACTGGCCTGGCTTCCCTGCCTCACTTCCTCTGAGTGCTGCCTCTGAGTGGGCACCCACAGGAAGAGGTGGGGCTGGGAAACCCTGGACACCTGTTTGGCCAAGACAAAAATCAGCACAAACTGGGGGGGGGGAGACCAGTGGTTTGTGCCCATCTGTAGTTGGGAATGCAGTTCTCCTGTGAGTACCGCGAGTCTGAGTGGCCTTGGGCAAGCGGCGCACTCCCAGGGCACCCCCCCCCCGCCCTGAAGAAGGCAAAGGTAAACCACTTCTGAGTGTTCTGTACCAGGATAACCCTGAAAACGATCACCATAAATCAGAGTTGACTTGATGGCACTTGATTATTATGATTAATAATGAGTTAAACAGCCCAATTTTGGTGCATAAGAGGTTCAAGGCTCAGGTATAGTTTTCCAAGAGGGGTGCAGTGGCTCAGCAGGGTAGAGCTTTTCCCCATAGGAAAATGAAAAACGAAGCGAACAAAACAGAAATTTCCATTTCATTTCGTTTCATTTTTCTTTGATGGGTCTCTTTGTTATTCATTTCGTTCTGTAACAAAACAAATAATGAAACAAATTAAAAATTCATTTTGTGCCCATCTCTACTAACTGACGTTGCCATTATGCTGCTAGTGCAGCTGTAGCCTGATTATTGGTGCTCTGTTGAGCTTTCTGGCAGGTATATGTGTCCAACAGCCAGAGTGTGGAGACATAACAAATGCCCCAATATCACACTGCTGTTTCTCCAGCAGGAGATGCCTCTCAGCAGAACAGGGAAGTGACACTACTGCCTCTTAACCATTCTCTGGTAACATAGCAGAGATATTGGCTGTTACTTCACGAAGTGCCTCGCTTCGAACCGACCTTGCCTTCGCTGTGAATTTGGTGGTGGTCACGTGGTCTCCCTTCGATCCCACCCCTGTTTATCAGTGCTCACGCGCTGCATTTTTACTACCGAATCGATTACTACCTCACGTGCTCCCTTCGCATTAGGACGCCGCTTTGCAACGTTCGCTTGTTCCCATCCTTTTTAAAAAAAAAAACTCGGCGTATCGATGCATCAATACTTGGCTGTCATTTCCGACAGAGCTGGTTATGTGTCTAATCTGGTGGTGGAGAGAAGCGGGCTTGAACCCCCCCCCTTACGTGCTTGAAAGCCAACAGGGTAAGGGACTCCTGCCCAACCTCTCCCCTTTGGATGCGTCTTTCCTCCCTCCCCATTCCCTTCTCGCTCCCGGAGGGTGTGCGGTATGATTTTCAAGTCCTCCCTCTGATGCAGACCCGACCGGATCGCCCGGCAGTGGAACTCCCTGGGCGTCCCACGAGGGGACGGAGGTGATCGGGCTTTAGGGCGCGTTGCCGAGTCGGAGCGTGTGCGCACGCGCAGTTACTGCTTCTCGCCGCGCCGAGCATCTTCAGTTTGGAAGCCGAAAGGGTCGTTTGCAGAGTTTGGATATATAAAAAATAAAAAAAAAAAAAACCGAGTCCACACGTCACGTTGGGAGCGAAGCGAGATGCGAAGTGAAAAGATTCCCGGCCGCTGGCAGGGGAACCACTCACCCCGCTTGGAGCACGGTAAAGGGGGCATGGTCGGGGTGGCATCGCAGCCAAAAAGGAGGAGCGTGCGGACTGAAACGATCGATTCGCACAGAAAGGAGGGGTTGCCGCGAAGCGAGCGGTTCGTGAAGTAACGGCCTATGTTGCACCTTAAAGACTCATGTTTTTAATGTACTTTTTCATTTGTAGAAATTAACTGGTTCATTCCTTTGAACTAGTTAATTAGATGATGTGGAACTTACCATATCAGAATGGTGTCCTGCAGATTACAGATGTTAATTCTCTGTATTAAACTGAGAAAGTACATTGAGTAGTAACCCTACAGAATAATACTGGGACAGCGCTAAACTTGTGGAACTAGGCAAACAACAACAATAACAGTTCCCCTCCACCTCAAACATACAATAAACAACAGAATTCAGTCTCTTATTTGAGCTAGTGATATTTCTTTGATGTGATGGTTAACAGTATTGGAATGAATTGCAAAAATATGAAGACTTATTAGAACAGAAATAGCAAAAGTTTGGAAATTTTACCATTCCAACCATCACATGCCTTAAAAGACCATGGGAAATTGCTACATTAGTGAAATTCAGTGATCTAGATAGAATCAGAGAGAATAAAAAAAGAAAATACAATGTTTTTAAGCTATATTAAACTGTAACTTGAGCAAGATATTTAAATTTTTGTTTTAAAACCTGAAATAAGTTATTATATTATATTAAGATCTTATGGAGTCCCTACCCCCAATTTAATTGGCTTTCTTTCTATTTTTTAAAATAAAAATGAATTCTAGATTGAAGCTGGAAAACGGGTTGAAAAAATGTGAAAAGGAAAACACACAGCAAGGCAGACAGAAAAGGCATTTTGAAATCAGTAGTTCACTGGATTCGTCACTGGTCAGTATTCATATTACTTCCCTGTGCAGATAGCTAGATAGCTAGATTAGATAGATAGATTGATAGTTAGATTGATTGTGTGGGGAGGCTATGGCATGGAAATAGTCACAAAAGTAGTTTTCCACCTGTCTAAATGGTCAAAACCTACCTGACCACTGAAGTCTGATGATGCATGGTTTATTTTCCTGCGATAATTTCTTACAACATGCTGTGTGGCGAAAGGTGGCATTTCTATGGCATGATCAATCACACCTGATGTAAACAGGACTGATATTATTATTATTTATTTATTATTAGATTTATACCCTGCCCATCTTCCCAAGGGAACTCTGGGCGGCTTACAGAGCTGTTCAATACAGCACAATTTACAATAGAATAAAACAACATAGTAAAACATCCATAAAATCCAGCAGCAGTAAAGCACCCATATAGTTCTCAACATTGCTGCTAAAAACACTGGCTAAAACAGGGATGAGCAAGCAATGGCGGGAGGTGGAGGAGAGAGAAAAAAACTAATAAGCTAGGTCACCAAAGGCCTCGCGGAATAAGATGGTTTTTACCGCTCTGCGAAAGGCCAGCAGGGACTCTGCAGAGCGCACATTGCTGAGGAGGCTGTTCCATATGGCGTGGAGCAGCAGCCGAGAAGGCCCAGTTCCGCGTTAGAGATCGCCTGGCCTCTCGGGGGGTGGGGACCCGAAGCGAGTGCGCCCGCGACTGCCGAACCGGTCGGGTCGAAGTTGGCCGCTGGGCGATCCGCTCTGCCAGGTAGTCCGGGCCCAAGCCATGGAGGGTTTTATAAACTAAAACCAAGACCTTGAATCTGTTCCGGGATGCAACGGGTAGCCAGTGCAGCTGGGCCAGGACTGGGGTGATGTGGTCATGGCGACGCACACCCCCACACCTGGCCACCGCACTTTGCACCCGCTGCAGTCGCCGAAGGAGAGTCAAGGGCAACCCCATGTAGAGAGCATTGCAGTAGTCGATAGCAATGTGGATGCTGGTTAACTGTTCATCTTAATTGTAAGCCGCCCAGAGACCTTTGGGTAGTGGGTGGCATGTAAGTTGTATAAATAAATAAATAACAGTAAGTAGCCAACAAGGGTATACCTTTACCCAGGGGTGATGGAGCAAGGAGAGAGTCAGACCACCGGCTAGCAGACACCGACATGTTTCGAGGGAAGTTCTGTGCCTGATTCTCTTCCTCCTGACCTAAAATGCCTGTGAATAGCAGTCAGAATTAAGGACTTGAAGTCATTTGGTCTAGACATTAAGAGCCACTGCAGAGTAATCTTGCAGCTCTGATATAAAAAGATGAAAATTAAGGCATTATTTTGCTCTCATAAATCCTGATCCCATTAAATATAGCTGAACGCTTGCGCTATAGTTATTCATCATCGCACAACAGGTTGGCATTGATTTGAAAAGAAACTTAACAATTGTAAAGCCAATCTGCATCACGGACATATTAGACATCCTTAACACTTTTTAAAAATCTACCCACCACCTGAAATATTGGGTACCTCTCTTCCTCACTTTTAGTATAGCTCCACTCCCCACTAACTATTTTAGCTTGGAGATTGTGGCAGATAGGTCTGCACTGTTTGGAATAAATAAAAAAGGGAGAGAAATAGAAAAAGAATATTATTCCAGTTTTTGAAAAAGTGTTCTGCTTATATACTTCCCCATACCACTTCATGTAGTCTCTGGGTGGTTTACAGTTTTAATTACAATACAATACAATACAATACATTACATTACAATACAATACAATACAATATAAAAAAGTTTTAATTACAGTATGCAGGCTACACATTGCCCCCTCCCCCAGCAAGCTGGGTACTCATTTGAAACAAGACTACCTGCTCAATACTTGCCTTGTCTTAAAAATATACATATAGCATCCTTGTGGTGCAGTGGTTAAATGCCTGTACTGCAGCTGAAACTGTGCTCACGACCTGGGGTTCAATCCCAGGTAGCCGGTTCATGGTTCACTCATACTTCCGTCCTTCCGAGGTCAGTAAAATGAGTACCTAGCTCTCGGGCTGGGGGGGGGGACAATGTATAGCCTGCATAATTAAATTGTAAACCACCCAGAGAGTGGGTGTAGTGCTAGGAGGCGGTATATAAAGCAAAGCAAAGTGTTCTACTTATATACCACCCCATACCACTTTAAGTAGTCTCTGGGCGGTTTACAGTTTCATTACAGTATGCAGGCTACACATTGCCCCCCCCCCCAGCAAGCTGGGTACTCATTTACCGTCCTCGGAAGGAGGTATGGTAGCAATATAAGCAGAACACTTTACATTGTAGGTTGTTTTTCAAACATTGTGACAGCAAAGTCTCTTTTAATCCCCCTCCCCCCGCAGTTCTAATTTTTCTTTCAAAAATCTGGGGTGGGGGTGGGGTAGGCTCAAGCAACCAGTGGGGAACATATCACCAACCACTGGTTTATTTGCATGTGCAATAGTAAAAACATGCATTCTCATCCTAATTCCACAAATACTTTGTAGTTCCAAGGGAAGGGGCTGGAACATGGAGAAATGCAATTTCGCAATATATATGCAAATTTTCTTCCTCAAGGCAAAAAAAGGAAGAGAACGGAATTATAATTTACCAGGCAGAGATGTCTAAAAAATCGGCACTGTTCCTGACTAATAAGCCCACACAGGGGCAGAAGTAGATATGACAATGAGAGCAGCACTGCAACTGAAAACAGTAATCTTGTCTCGAGGACCTCCAGCACATAATGTATCATGCAGGAACATACAATCTGAGATTGTCAGCAGCAGACAATACAACAGAGAGAAGAGAAGAGATCCACGATGATGCCACTGTATGCATTTCAATACCTACACAATATGGGAAGAGCTTGATCTAGGAATCGCGCTTCTCACAGCAATACTATTGCTGAATTTCTTCCCCCATTTTATGCATTAGGAAAGCATTAGGACTGTGGACCCAACTGAAGCTGTGCCATATGAGGCAGGGCTGGCCCTATCATTGGGCAAACTTGACCATCAGGCTTCAGGCGGAAGCTTTTGTGTGTCAGAACAGGGCAGCAAAAATGTTAAGCCCTTTAATTTGTTTTCAGATTTGTATTTTTGCTCCTCAAGATAGGGAGGGTGGTGCTTAATGGATTTCTCTCTCTCGTGCCAAAATAACATGGCTGTTTGGGGTTGCTACGGGCCTTAACTTGGATATGTGAAAGGATCATTTGTTCATTCATTTTAGCCATACTTTGCTTTCCTTCCAGTCATTGGCTGGACAGGTCAGTACGTTTGGTACTGTGCCAAGAAGCCAGAAGATGCTTGTTTGCATCCTCACTGTGCCTCTGCTAAGAACAGCCAGCCTGTGTAGCCTTGGGGAAGCTGAAGGGTTCCAGAGCACCCTCAGAAGAAGGGACTGTTAAACCACTTCTGACAACTCTGCACCTAGAAAACCATGACAGGCAGAAAGCCTTTGCAGGAAGATCTTAAAACCCGTAGAAGCTCATAAGGGGAGAGACAGACCTTCAGATACCTTGTTCCCAAGTATTATGGGTGTCCCAGGTCGAAATGAGCAGTTTGATCCTGCCCAGAAGTGCTCACTGAAGTTGTAGTAACAAGAAATATCTGTTCTCTCTGTAACCAGCTCCGGCCAGCACTCTACATCTTGAAGCTTCTAAAGCAGTGATGGCGAACCTCTTAGAGACTGAGTGCCCACACTGCAATTCAAAACCCAATAATTTTTTTGCAAAGTGCCAATACAGTAATTTAACCGGTATATAGGTGGCTATGAAGGGGCAATGTCGGGTGCCCACAGAAAAGGCTTCGAGTGCCACCTTTGGCACCCGTGCCATAGGTTCGCCATCACTGTTCTAAAGTTTCCAAACATCTCCCAAAGATAATCCCACATAGAGCACATTAAGATAATCCCACATAGAGCACATTACAGCACCCAAACTGGGTGGCGCAGTGGTTAAATGCCTGTACTGCAGGTAAAACTGTGCTCACGACCTGGGTTCAATCCCCGGTAGCAGGCTCAAGGTTCACTCAGCCTTCCATCCTTCTGAGGTCGGTAAAATGAGTACCCAGCTTGCTGGGGGGGCAATGTGTAGCCTGCATACTGTAATCAAAATTGTAAACCACCCACTGATTAACTTAAAGCACTATTAGTTTTACTTCAGAAGAGGCTGTTCATGTTGTCTCACCAGGGTGACACGTTACACTCGTGTTCCTCACTGAGTAGTATTCATTCATAACATTGTTATTCAACAGTGTGTGTAGAAGCAAAGAACCTGGGAGCAAATTGAGCAGTTTCAAGATACCAACTTATGGTTCATTATCATCCCCATTGTTTTCAAAGTGGTGCACTTGTAGTGGTATGGGGCGGTATATAAGCAGAACACTTTTGAACACTTTTGCTTTTTTTTTAAACTGAGGCATGTATCACCACGAGCAGATCACTACTTTGCTGTCAGCTGCTTAACTCTTGTGGAAGCAAGACATTGATAAAGAAATAAAAAAAGAATGAAAAAAAATCTGAAATATGAGGATCTTGTGATCATTATCAGTTAGAATAAAGGAAAATTGTTTTAAATTAATTTTAAGATGGTATATGACATCAGTCATATTGAATAGAATAAATCCAGAGTATTCTAAGATCTGTTGGAAATGCGGAAAAAGATGGGTACTTACATTCATCTTTGGTGGGAATGTGAAATAGTTCAAAGGTTTTGGAAATTGATTTTTAGTGAGATAAAAGAAATACTCCAAGCTGATACTGAATGTAAGCTGGAAATAGCATTATCACTACCACTTATTAATGAATATGATTTAAAAACAAAAGAACTACTTGCAAACCTTATGACAGCAGCAAGGCTGATCAAAGCTGTCCGGGGAGAAAAAAGAAGTGGACCAATTTAAACCAGCCTTTGCATTGTGTGATTTTAAAAATATATATGTTGCACCAACCCATACTGTAGCAAATTGCTTGATAGTGGACTATGCAGAGACAGCCTAAGTTAGCCAGGCAGACAAGGGCTGTACAATCTAGTTAGTCCTTGTCTAAGATATTTTGCTTCCTGGAGTTATTTCTTGTTGCCTTTCTTATAGAGAATCCTCAATTATTTTATAAATTTTACCTACTGCTCCTTTCCCTGGATTTTCCTTCTCAGAGTCGTATGTTAACAAAAACTGTTCGAACTTTGTATATTCTCTAGGTTGTGTATTTCTCCTAACCCAGTCTTTCGTCCATCTTTCTAACTGAACATAATTCATCCATGTTAAATCCTTAGATTGTAAGATGTGTTTAATTTCTTGCTTTGTTCTCATTTTGCAGATCCATTATTTTAACCTTGCTACTTTCATTACTTTAAATAATTCTCCATATTTTTTTCATATTTATAGGAAAATTCTCCTGATCTATCACTAAACTCAGTGGGGGAGTAATCTGGTTGTGGGGAACCAGGTGGGTTGGGAAGCATCTCTGTCCGAGTGTCATCTGACCCTGTGAGGTGAGCACTCTCAAAAGAAGACATGATAGGAAGTGGATAGACCAAAAAGACGGTTGGTGAGGGCCTGCGTGGAACAGCATTGGAAGCAGATAAGGTGGAAGAACTGTTGAGAGAAGTGGAGATAGGAAGAGAGTTGAAATAGAAGAAAAGGAAGGAAAAGAACAGGAAAAGAACAGTCAGAGATTGGCCAAGGGGAAAGTCAAGGGAGGGTGGGGAGACGGTGGATAAAGGGAGGCCAAGGATATTTCTGCCAGGTGGGAAATGGGTCTGGATGGAAAATCCATGGACTCATAAATGGGATTAACTAATGATGGTAAGAGAGGAGGCTGATAGCTGGAGGCGGAAGGCAAATAAAGAAGGGGCAGTATACTGGGGTGAAAGAGAGACCTGGGAGTGGCGGAGAAAGATCCAGGAGTAGAGATGGGTATGAACCGAAAAAAATGGCATTTCAATTTTGGTTTGGTTCATTTTAAGGTTCAGTTTGCTTCGTTTCATTTTAAACATTATTTTAAAAAAATATTTGTTTCGTTGGTTCATTTGGATTCGTTATTCTGGGGCCAGGTCTGCGCTGGTTTTGTTTTGTTTTATTTTATTTTAGAGGGCTGACCTGGCCACCCCTGGGGCCAGGTCGGCGCTCCTTTTTTATTTTTATTTTATTTTATTTTATTTTTTCCTGTCAACTATGTGGCCTGCTCTACAGGTGTAGCGCAGGCCAGTCAGCTCCCCCCTGGACGCCCCCCCCTGCAGCCAGGAGGACCCACCGGACCAGGAAGGATGTCCAGAACCAGCAGCAGCACCAGGTAGGAGACACCGCTGGAAATGAAACAAACCAAAACAAAATGGAAATTTCCATTTCGTTTTGTTTCGTTTCTCTTAGAGGCGACAGTTCATTATTCATTTCATTACATATCAAAACAAATAATGAATAATGGAACAAAGCAAACATTCATTTTGTGCCCATCTCTATCAAGGAGGAGAAAGCCCAGGTGGAAAGAGGAAAGAAAGAAAGGGCTCAAAGGTACTGGGCTCAAGGGAAAACACAGAGAGAAGGGAAATGAACTGGGAATGAATGGAATACAACCCAGGACCATTATGGGCAGAGGGAGTCCCAGAAGACCAGATGACCCTGTTGCTAGCACCACCCGGGTCACAGTTGAAATAGACTAAACATGATTGGGACCCAGAAAGGGTGCTGGATAGTTCGGTGGAAGCAGAGACTCTTAAAGGTTCTAATTCATTCAGTTCCCTGTTGAGATTGGACGAGGAGTTCAATGTTAAATTGGACTTGCCTGCATACCTCGATGTTCCTTCCTTCAGTATCGAGACTTTTGCTGTTAAAAAGGAGTCTTCATTGAGTTCATCTGAGGAAAGGTGGAGTCAATCCTCTGTTGGGCTAGAACACACACCCTCACACTGGTTTGGCAGCATAGACACAGCCGTTGTCTTCAAGGAAGCTCTCCCTCAGTGATGGGTTGCCTGAGTGAGATTTTTAAGTATTTGTATACTTCTTTTATTTAGCTTTATAGTTTTTTTTTAATGCTGGAAGCCATCTTGGGTCCTCTTTATATGAGAAAGGCAGGGCAAAAATATTTTAAATAAACAAATAAGAAATGACTGGGATAAAACAATGGTGCCGGCCTTCCTGTGGCCACATTTTATGTGCTGGCACATTGACCTTCCTTCCTGTTTTCTCCAGACCTTACATTCTATCACTTATAGTCATATTTAAGTTCACATAAACGAAGGTGGCTGTGGGGGGGGGAGGGGAGAAGGAGTGTAATTGTATATGCATTGCTATTTTAAACCAAAGAACCCCGGAACAGCTAAATATAGGCACTGGGTAAGAATTTCACACAGTTACCTTGGCACCTCCTTTGAATATGGCGCTGTGACTCAGAAGCATATCCTAAAAGACTGGGAAGCCCTTGCAGCAATTGTCTCTCACTTGCCCGGAAAGCAGGAAAACTTGTTACACAAGATGCATGGTAGTATCTTTGCTGTTTTAACACTAGTGCTCTCCTTTTCTCTGCTTCCCCCTTCTTCTTATTTTAGGAAAGTAAAATCCTCGTTCTGCTGTTAAAAAAGAAGAGATAAAGGCAGAAAGAATGTGAGATAAAGCGAGAAAACAAAATTGGATCTGCTTTTAATCATTAGAAAGTGAAAGACTGGCAAAGAAATGCCCCAATAATCATGTTCTAAAAAGAAAGATTACAGCTGACTGTTAAATTGAAAGTATACTGCCTCCTCATGCAGCTCCCATAGCATTACCTAGAATAAACACTAGACTATGCGTGATACCTTCATAGGCTGCTGGTAGAAAAATAAAAAAAAGTTTGCTGAGCTTTCGAGAGCACAAGCTCTCTTTTTCAAAGCAGGTATAAAAGTCCATACATGGCAAGGAATGTAATTTGCCAGGAGAGAGTTCTTAAAAGTTCACTTGGCAAATTACATCCCTTGCCAATCATGTATGGACTTTTATACCTGATTTGAAAAAGAGTGCTTGTGCTCTCGAAAGCTCAGCAAACTTTTTTTATTTTTCTACCAGCAGCCTAGGAAGGTATCACCCACAGTCTAGTTTTAATTTTGTTTGTTTTAATGGCTGCATGGCTCAAAACTCCTTTTTACTGCACTAGAATAAACAGCAACACAAGTTGCCTCTTCCCTTAAAAGCCATCCAGCTAGGCTGCTGACTTGGTCGTAAGTTATTTCCCCTCACAGGATGCTTCCTGAACTCTGTTAGAGAGACCAGGCCTGTACCCAAAGCCCTCTTTCAGATTCTATGGTGGCTGATTGTCCTCAGGCTATGTTGTGTGGAAACAGCCTGGATCTGTCCAAATGTTGCGGAAACCACAACCCACTGACGCACAGAGGCCCCAGGCAGTCACAGGCCTTGGATAGCAGAGCAGTATACACCGGAGAATCAACCCTGCTAACTCAGTAGCTGAGTCCAGTGTTACGAAGCAAGCAATCTGCTTGTTGGATTACTGCAGGTGAAATTAGAGTTTGGAAGCTTAAATTATATACTCATTAAGTGATCCATGTTAAATGAAACCCTACTACAGCCTCACTAATTTCACATACTGTTCATATAAAGGTTGTAAAAAGAATGACCAGATTCTCCCCCACCCCCAAAAAAACCCACCCCAAAACCAACCAAGCCAAACAAACAAACAAACAAACAAACAAAAAAGAGGGGGAATTCTACTTAGTTAAGGAATAAGGCAGGCACTGGTATTGAAATGGATGAGGAGACAGGGCTTCAAAGCTTCTTTTAACCACATACATACACACCCTGTGACTCCCAACAGGTATCATCTACCTTCATGGCTATGGCACAAAAGGGGCAAATAATTTCTCTGTGGTCTGGGAATGAAAGAGATGTTGCAAGAGAACGAAGGATTTAGCAGGCCAGATGGTGACTAAGTATGATAGAGTTCAAAGGCACTGTTAACTCCTGGGAGTATTTATGTTCTAAAACCTGTGAGAGTTCCTGTGTGTAGACGAAACAGGCACCAGGACAAGATTCTTTCATTATTTGGATACACCCTCTTAAATAAATAAGAAAGAGCCTCCATTCTAGTCTGACCAGAGTCAGTAGAGTTTCTTGGTGGTAATTAACAATAAGGGAAGTTGCCACTTGGAAGAAAGGAAACATTAGACAGAATTTCAGGTGATGAGACTTGGCACAGGTTGACGACAGTGGGATTAGAGTATTGAATATGAGTACTAACCAATTCAAGTTTTCTGTTTAATAGATTTTTTCTACCTTAAACTGATCAGCTCAACATCAACCGATTGCATATTGCTAGATTTTAATGTCAATGATTTTGATTAGAGAGTGAAAAATATGCACGTCAACGATAATTCAGCAAAACAAATATTACTGTAAATGGTTCCTTTTTCACACATGCACACATGCACACACATACATCTTTAACTGATAAATATGCTGATTATTTTTTTTAATCAGTTAAAGATGTGTGTGTGTGCAGGTGTGGTGGCTCAGCGGACTAAGGCTCCAGAAACTGTCGGCTGCAAAGTCAGCAGCTCGGCAGCTCAAATCCCAGGTGCCATGCAGCGGAGCGAGCTCCCGCTGATAACCCCAGCTCCTGCCAACCTAGCAGTTCAAAAGCATGTTAATGCAAGTAGATAAATAGTTACTAGAGATGGGCACGAAACGAGCGATTTTTCGTTTTCATTTTCATTTTTTTCGTTTCGTTACGCAATGAAAATGAAACGATTTTTTTAAAAACAAAACGAAAATGAAAACGAAACGACCAAATTTGCCGTGTTTTTCGTTTTCGTTGCAGCAGATGCATTGAACTAAAAAGAATGCTAACGAAACAGCAATTTTTCGTTTTCGTTTTCGTTTTTTCGTTTCATTACCTAACGAAACGAAAACGAATTTTTTTTTCAAAAAACGTCACAAAAACGAAAACGAACGAAAACAGACCCCTAAATGACCAAACAACAAACGAAACACCATTTTTTTGAGTCGTGCCCATCTCTAATAGTTACTGCTGTAAAACGTGGGAAGGGAAAACAGTGCTTCTTTGGAGCCATGCTGGCCACGTGGTCATGGACTTGCATAACAATGGCTCTTTGACTTGAATACAGAGATGAGCACCTCCCTAGAGTCGGACACGACTAGCACGCATGTGCAGGGGGAACCTTTACCTCTACCTTAGGCTGATTAAATGTGGCCTCCCATATTAAAATACACTTCTCCCTTGAATTGTTTGAGCAACACTGTTTGGACTATACACAGATTCTTTCAGTAAATAAATATTCCAGTTTAAAAAAAATCAGTACATAACTAGTCAGTACATCCTGTGCTGTTATTTATCTCCACAAAGTGGCCTCAGAAAGTTGAGTCTTGGTCTTACCATAACCAGGCCTGAAGCCAATATTAAATTATCTGCCTCATCTAGGAATCCCTGGAACTGAAAAGCCACAACCTGTTCTGATACCTTGCTCTAGAATGGAATATTAGAGACAGATTGGTAATTATTCAGTATTATGGGAGCTAAGGAGCACCTTTTCAACAATGGCCTTACTATTTCCTTCTTTAGGAAGCTGGGATCCTGCCCTCTTGCAAGGAGACCTTCACCACACCTCCCACCTACTCCACTAGTCTGTTTCAGGCAACTTTTATAAGCCAGGAAGGGCAAGACTCCACCAGACAATGTGGTAGCCTTCACCTCTCCAAGGGTCTTGCTCACATCATCAGGTGGCAGAAACTGAAACTCATCAATCAGTACAGGGCAAACAGGGGCCATGGTTACATTCACAGGATCTGAATCTGACAGTTATTTTTTATTTTATTTTAACACCATCACGTTAATGACTCCTGTTGTAGTTTTATTATGTGTTATTATGTGTGCTATTTAGTTATTATTTTTTTATCATTTTTTTCTCATTGTTTTCATTGTTTTTATTGTTTGTATACTGTTTGTAAACTGCCTGGAGTTCTTCCGGAAGACGGGCGGTATATAAGTATTAAAATAAATAAAAAAATAAATCAACTACAGCATCCATCTTGACTTTAATGTCCTTTTATAGGCTGAAACCCAGCAGTACGTCACACAACTAGAGTAGGTCCATGTGGATGAATGGAACTTGTGGAGGAGTTGAATCACCGAAGCTCTGCAGACTGCTCTAGTTGTTGCTGACTACTGGATTTCAGCCAATGTTTTGTCAGGAGCATCCGGCACTGCCTTGGACTGTTGGCTTGAAGGCTGCTGGGGAAGAATCCTGTCTCCCCACTAACACCATCACACTCTTTGCATGCAGGGGAGACTGCAGGGAGACCAGCCAAAGAAGCTTCCTTGAACCAGGGATGGATGCCGGGTCAAGTCATAGTCCCCAGTCATTTGAAAAACTTCTGCTTAGGCTTCACATACTAGAGCAGGGAATTGAAGTTGCAATCCTAGGTATACATAAATGCCATTGAAAACGGTGAGACATCTTTTTCAGTAGACTTGCATAGCAACAGCACACAATCCTGTTACAAACATTTGCTGGCTCCAAGGGATTAAGGGTAGGTGCAAGTTTTGCTTGCAGGAATGCCCTTTGCCCAGCTGATCTCAGAGAGAAGTTATTGACAAAGGGATTTGGTAACAGAACTGTTATGGTGGCTAAGATCTTCTGGCCAAAAAGGGAAAAAGAAAGATGGGGATAGAAGTGAGGACTGATCTGTGTTGCACCAGATGTAAACCTCCTTCAGGTCAAGGAGGCAGCCAAAATGGGCACCAATTTAGGCCACAGCGAAGGTAGCCTAAAGTAATTCCTACTCTCCATGGACTGGAAGGGGTTTGGATTCAGGACAGCCTTGCCTAGCTCAGTCTTGGTTCAGCTGGTCATTAGCCTTCATTGGCTATTAGGATGTACTGTTAAGAGACCTGCTCTTGATAGCTAAAGCCTATCATAGAATCATGGAATCATTGTGTTGGATGGTGGCTATAAGGCTATCAACCCCTGCTCAGTGCAGGAATCCAAATCAAACCAGATGGCTGCCCAATTTTCTCTTGAATGCCTCATGTGGATGCATAAAGTCCCAAATCAGGTGGATGCACATAGTCTTAAGAGGAATATCTAAGATCTGAAAAGCCACTCCATAGTCCCAAGATTTGGGGGAGGGGCTTTGCCATAAATTGCTTATTTATTCTTTTTGATCCCTGCAGGAACATCGTTTTTCAATTTTGGGAGCCTCAGATTTTTCTGAAGAATCTTCAGAGGCCATGTATGGTGCATGCTGTACTATACCTGGCAGGTACTCATGGGAGCCCAAAATGATGACTGAGATGGTGGGTGATTGAGAAGACACATCAAATTGATGTAATAGAGAACCGGTGATGACAGCCTAAAGAAGACACTTTCAGAATGTCCAATGAAGGATGGAGCATACCAGAATCAGCCATTTTAATAACATAGTCAGTTAAAACAAAGTCTAATACCAGATGTCCAGTAGGTATGGGTGAATTCACGCAGCCTTATGGCACCAACAGAGAGCATTTGTCACATAAGTTGGGTTATCTAGATCTTACAGTAAATTTTGCTCTGTAAATTTAAAGCCCCCTGGTGATAACTCACTCAGATATCAAACTTAGCTTTTGAAGATAACCTGGTTGGGTGCACAGCCTTCTTATCTTGCTTAAGGATTACATAACCTCACAATTGAGGAAAGGGCACTCTCTCTTTAACAACCATCACAACAGATCACCCTCTTTGTAAGGACAGTGGTATTGTGCTAGTGTTGGAACAATATAGAATTCTGATAGGTCAATAAGGTCAATAATTTGTGAAAAATGATCAGATAGGAGGAATGCATAGAAAGAGCATACACCATTGATAGAGTATTCTGTATGTATTTTATCTAGGCTGGTGTGAAAAATAGAGGCTGAAATGTTTAAAAAGAAAATCCTCCCTCTGTGAAGTGAACTCTTGCCTTGTCAGGATGTAGATGTTATTGCTGTAAGCAAATCTATGTCATTTCATAAATTACCTTCTTAGGGGTTGTCATAGTATAGGTGGACAGGGCCACTGGAATGATCAGAAGCTGCAATGATTCAAGCAGTAAAACAAGCCAAAGATCAGGAGGTGAGGTTGTGTGACCATTTGAAGTCAGTCCCTTGACATGGTCATTTGAAGTAAGTTCAACGTTCAGGAATTCTGAAAAGCCCATCCTTTGTGTCAGTGTTTTAAAACACACCTTGTTTGTCTTTTATTTTTGCTTGTCATTTGCCTGGCCCCTGCGGACATCTCACTTACTGAGGCCGAGATTTAAATTGCCTCACGATGGTAACCTATTTAAAAATAAATTTAATAATTGAGGTGGCATGTCTTTAAGTGTTCTTAATTGTTTCTTTTTAAAAAATTTAGTTGATTTTTTTTTTAAAAAAATCCCACCTTGTCTTTTTTTTCATTCTGTTCATTCTGTTGTTTTAATTGATTATGAACAACCTTGAGACTTCCACTGGGAGAAAAAATTAGTTTGCAAAGAAAACAAACAGATAATCGATACTCTTCTGACCTTTTCTGGAAAACCTAAAACTTTTTCCTTGCAGTCCATCACCTCACCCCACCTGATAGGAGCACTGGCTAAATTTGCAGCTTTGTCACGTCAATCAAACTAAGTAAGACCTCCCCACATGGTAAGCACAGCAAAGTGTGCTGTTTACATACGACCCCATCATGCTTAAAACACTCTCTGGCTGATTTACAAGTAATTATGCAGGTTACTCATCCCCCCCCACTGCCCACCACAAGCTGGGTACTCATTTTACCGACCTTGGAAGGATGGAAGGCTGAATGAACCTTGAGCTTTCTACCTGGAATCCATGAGGCCCTAAGTAGTTAATGCAGCATTAGGTTCAATCATTGGCACTGAATAATTCATCTTTTATGTGATTGCTATTCTATTGTAACACACAACAGGCAAGGAAACCATAATACAGTATATCTATCCACATTTGGCTGTTTGCTAGACAGCACAGAGAGTTTGCTTTTCAAGAGGCCTAACAGGGCATTTAGGTCTGTTCAGTGGGCTATGATTTTTTTGCAAGAGTCCTGAAATAAGGTTTATACCAATGCTCTTAGGATTAGGGAGTCAATCTCAAACCTCTCTGGCCCTAAATATCATGCAACCAGCCTGTAAAATTTAGGTTGCTGAAAGAGAATAGATGCTGTCCGTCACTCCTGCTAAGTCACAGATTTTGCATATGCTAATGTACTGTAGCATCATAGCACTTCTATAAAGTTGAAGGAATAGTGCTTCCAGACTTCAAAAAGGTTTCGTGTACATTGAGTCCACAATTGCCACCGAGTTGGGACTCTTCCAGGAAAAAAGCCACACACCGTGAATAAGTCTCTTTTCATCTGCCATCTCTGGAAACAGCTCCTGGAAACGGCTTAGGAAAACTGCAGGACTGTCAGCAGATGATATTTTGCCCTCTTTTTTTCTGGCCAATATTTATCCTCTTGACAAGCGGCTGGCAGTTCTGGGCTTCTTAAATTTAAGCACCTAGGAGGCAACCCCCCCCCATAATCAATAATGGTAGGAAAGGCGGCAAGTTGCAGAAATCTTTCCTGCCAAGCAGTGCCCTGGCTGACTGCTTCTACTCCACAGGCAGCTGCTTTCTCTCCCCCCCCCCGGATAGGGAACAAAACTCAAGCACTGCCAAGAAAGTTTGGGCTCCCGGCCTGACTTGGCTGCTGTTTCTCTCCTTCCACTCCTGCTACTTGGCTTCCTGTCCCATTGCTCCCTTTCCTGCCCTGTTTAAACAACTAGCTTTGCAATTCATACAGGGCGATGACACCATTCTGGCTTGCACTCGTCCGGATGCCTTTCAAAGCTGCACAGCTCTTAAAGGCAAGGGACAGGAACCTCTATACCGAGAAGAAGGGGGCAACATGTTTCCCATGAGACACTTTCCATAAGCAATGGGAGGAAGTGATTAGTTTTCAGGGACTCAACTAGCCAGTTCGTAATGTGGACCTGCTTTGGTGGGGATGAGGGGGGTGGGATGGAGTTCCATGGAGCAAAGATGACCTAGATGCGGGAAAGTTTTGACCTGTGGTGTTCTCCAAGACGTCTGCACTTCCTAAGCTGAAAGAAGGATTGTTTGGAGAGAGTGTGAAGCTTTCTGGAAGAGAAGCATTCATTCCTTGGAGTGGCGACTGGAATATTAAAAGAAGAACTGGTTACTTGAATCATGTGGGAAGCCCAGGCCAAATTGTGGCATAGTCCCCACCACCACCACCCCCCAGGTTTTTGTCATAGACCACAGGAACGTCCATTTTCCCACAATGCTCTGCCTTCCTTTGGGCTTTTCATTATGTCTGTTTTTTTTTTTTTTTTTTTTTGGAATTGCAGAGTTCAACACTGGTGATCATTTAATCCATCCTCTCTCAAAAAGGCCCAGTGGGGAACTGACCCTCCAGCCTCTGACTCCACAGCCAGAAACCTAAGCCAGTGAGCTATCCAGCAATTCTTTACTTCTGTTGAGGAATCTGGAAGTTGAGTCATGGTAACAGGACTTCTTTTTCTTGAGAGATCAGAATGTTTCGCTACTCATCCAAGCAGCTTTGTCAGTCTGAGGAAAGTTAGTGGTGAGTCCTCCAATTTATAGTTCACATTGATTTCGCATTACCCTGGTCTGTATAGGCTCATAAGTTGGACAGTGGCCTAAATAGGCTCGTTAGGTGGACAATGACCTAGGGTGCATAAAAGTCCCACCTATGCAACCTTTCCCAATGCCTATTAAGTATGGGTCATTTGTTATATCCTTGCTGGTGAAGGTTTGAAGTATTTTTATTTTTCTGGGGATTGTTGAAATCACTGTCTGATAAGTAACAGATAGATTGTATCTGAGTCGCCCGCCTCTGTTGAGAGAGGGGTTTTCAATACACACATGAATGGATTCCCTGACCTCTCTCACAAACCATCTCTGTTCTCTGTCTAATACAGTGGACACTTGTATAACAAATGGTTTATATAACATAAAATTTGTACAACATAAAAATTCCAGAGATAGGGGAAATTTGCTTAACATAATCACCTATGGGGCGAATCTGAACAACATAAAAATCGGATCACTCTGTTTTCAATGCATTCCTATGGGAAATTTGTATAAAGGAAAATTTACTTAACATAATTTCATTTGGAACGAATTAATTCCTTTATACAAGGTACCACTGTATGTGTACATCCTCATCTTTGAATGAGTGCCCTTTGTCCTTCAAATGGAGCTGTACTGCTGACTCTGGTCCTGAGCTGTTGCCCCTCCTGTGTTGGGCCATCTTCCTGTTTAGTGACTGTTTAGTTTCTCCAATGTAGAGGTCTGCATACTCCTCAATGCATGGGACTGCCTCTGCTATATTGCTCCTCTTGTGTTTTAATGTCAGGTCCTTTTGGTGGACAAGTCTCTGCCTTAGTGTGTTTGTGGGCTTGAAGTAAACAGGGATGTGGTGTTTGCCATCTGTAGAGGAACACACACTAGAAACATTACAATGAAACTCCCAATCTATTTGGACTGCATACTGATGAACAGGAGCAAGGCAGGAATATTGGCAATGTTTAAATGTTTTGTTGCTACAATATTCTGTAAACAATTTTAATTGGAATTGAGTCACAACTTTTAGTTACTGTAAATCGGGAAGAAATTTGACATGGGGTGGGAATCTGTGGTTTTCCAGTTTTCCTGAATGCCATTATGAAAACCAGAGCATAGACTTTAGAGTGGAATGTACATACATTTTGACTATACGTACTTAATTTATGAGGACTGCATGAGAAGCCTTGCTGAAATCTTTCTTGTTCAATTAATCTCCCAAAATTACTCCATTTGCAAGCCAGCATGCTGGTTCGTCCTGACTGAGACTGCTTTTACACGACCCTAAAATCCGAGGCAAAGGGCTCCCAGATGCGGAGCTTAAAATTGTTTTCCCACCAACTGCGGACTTAAAAAAAAATTAAGTATGACCACACCCACCTAAGTGCGCCCCAGTGCATTTTAGAAGTACCTGGTCTCCAAGGTAAAAAAAATTGTGATGCGGATTATAAAGCTGTGGGTGCCGGGCTCTCCTCGCCTTCTGTTTGATTTTTTGTCCCCACCGCCCTTTTAACAGCCTGGAATCCTTATGGGGCTGCTCCACGGCAGATGGAGGTGAGTGGAGGTGAGCCTGCATTCTTTTCTCCCTTTTTTCTCCATCCCCTCACGCAGACAGGAGCAATGGAGTGCGGAAGGGTGGGAACACAGGAAGCAGAACAACCCCCCATGATCTCTGGTCCGAATTTAAGTTGCCAGCGGATTTTAGAGGTCATGTAAAAGCGCCCTAAGCTATCAATGCCTGAGCAGTGTGCAAACTCTGGGATTATTTTATGGCTTTCATCTTCATCCATTTGGCTTCTAGAGATACTTCAGCACTATGTATAATCTTGCTCCACCCTAAGAGTTCTCTACTGACAGGAACAAAGTAATATCTGAAGAGGGACTAGAGCTCCTCTTTCATATACATTACCACCAGGGATTTGCTGCCAGAATGCCAGGATTCACGATACCAGCTGAAGTCTCAGTGAATTCCTGTGGTTCTCTAGGTCTTCAAATGGGGAAATAAAATTTAGCACTACATGAGGACATTTGATTTTTGTATTAGAAGTGGTTTTAAAGTCTAGGTACCCCCACCCACTAATTTCAATTAGTGTTAGGACTTAGTGGCTCAACTGAAAAGTGTTGTCTGTGAAGATTCACAGTCATCCAGGTGAGGTTATCTGGAAGTTGAGTCATGGCAACAGGACTTCTTTTCTTGTGAGATCAAAACATTTCACTACTCATCTAAGCAGCTTCGTCAGTCTGGGGAAAGTTAGTGGTGAGGCCTCCAATCTATAATTCACCTTGATTTCACATCTCTCTGGTCTGTATAAGCTCATTAGGTGGACAATGGCCTGAATAAGTTCGTTAGATGTACAATGGCCATAAAAATCCCACCTATTCAACCCTTCCCCATACCCATTCAGTACCCATTAGCTGTGGCCTTCCTGGTGGAGGTGTGAAATGCTTTTGATTTGTCTGGGGATTGGTTAAAGGGGAGCATAAGTGGCAGACAGATTGTGCCTGAGTCCCCTCCTCTGTTGAGAGAGAGGAGTTTTCAATACACACATGAATGGCTTCATGTTATACATTTGCGCTTCTGTATATCAAAAAGCCAAGGAGAAGGGAGGGGACTGAGAAAAGAACCAGTGGGTCCATGCACGTGGACCTATTGTATCATTCTGAGGAAGGAAAAGTGTGGATCACCAGATTACAATTTACAAGCCCGCATTGTTGCACAAGCCCTGCTAGCATACAGCCAAAGTGCATGATCTTGGGGGTAGGGGTTGGGAGGTACTGGATTCTGTGGAGATGTCGACAAGCCCCAACAGCAGTGTAGGTTCCAGAAAAACAGCCCATGCAATGTGTGCTGGGGGTACTTTAGAATGCAAATGCTCTTGTTTCAGATTTTTGCACAGAAGTCCTGCTCTATGTAGTGCCACTGCCTGGATTGCCTTGATCTGCAGTCGCTTAAATGAGCAGTTACTTGCATGAATGGGGGAGCTCAAGATCATCCAAATTAGTCTCCCCAGCTGTCTTTCCTCCTTTTAGGCCAGTAATTTTCTGCTTGCTGCTTCTCTGTGCCCCTGTTTCATCCATTTTCAAGAGGCAACAATCTGCAACATGCTCAACATCTCTGCTGATCTCTTGCCAGTTGTGAGTGCAGAAGTATGCAATACTTTTTTCAGAAGCACAATACTGTATATGAAGATGTGTCCCAATCCTATGTGCCCATTATTGAATTATCACGGAGAAGATCACACCTTTAGAACTATGTTCCACCACCTTTGTAGATAATGTTTTGTTTTCTTTGCTGCTCAGCATCTTAGTTTTCTCATTGCATGTATCACTTACAAATCAATATAATTCAGCAGGTAGGCAGGCTGTATAATCATCCCTGAACCATAGTGAACCACAGTAGAACCATTCCATGCATGTTATCGGGTTACGTGTAAGATAGTTTACCGAAAGTTTTTCTCAAGCACGACTGGTACTACATTGTGTACATAGAGACACTTATACCTTCCCCCCTTTTTCAATATCCATTCATTAAGCTTCATATTCATTGGCTGATATCCTGTTGCTCAGTGTAGGAAGTTGTCCTAGATTAGTCCCATTGAATCAGTGGGGATTTAGTGAGTCTACATCTCCATAGGCTCCATTGATTCAAATGGTCGTTCTTGAATTGCAACTTATTATGCTAAAAATAAGTCACAATTAGGGAAGGCCCATGTAAATCAATGAGACTTGCCCAAGAACTGACTCACCAAATCCTCACTGATTCAGTGGTGCTACTTTAGAAAACCTAATATACTAAGCGACAGAATTTCAGCCATTGATCCCATAGTGTTTTCTTCTCGGAGTACAATGCAGGAGCATGGGGGGAGGGCAGGCAAATGGACAAGAAATAAAACTGGCAAAGCAGATACTAACCAGTGACTTTGGGAGCACCTTGCAACAGTCAAGTATCACATCTTGCCTAAAAGAGGAGGGCAAATAAAAATGGAGGCTTTAGGCTGTCTCATGTTATTCAACATTCGCTTTTCTTCAGCTTAGTCCATTTCTTTAAAAGCAAGGAAGAGAATATGCAAGTCACGCACACCAGCACTGGATATTGGGATGGGGCAGAATGAAATGAGATAGAGAAAACTGCAATCACTGGACAACACAAACATTTAAAAGGAAAGTGAGCATAGACATCCTGGTAGTGGTGAGATCAGTGACACAAGTTAATTACCCTTTGAGGGTGAAAACAACAGCATCTACTCATCAGAGAATGTCTGTTTGATGGAAATTCAGAAGTGGCCTGCTTTGTTTTGTTAGATAGATAGATAGATAGATAGATAGATAGATAGATAGATAGATAGATAGATAGATAGATAGATAGATAGATAGATAGATAGATAGATAGACAGACAGTAAGGTAATACAGACAAATATGCAGGGATAAGCCATTTTGCATATAATGGATTTTTTAAAAAGCATTTATCTTTATTGAGGAGATAGGGTTAAGCCTCATGACACATTCTCGTTCACCCGTTTCCCTTTGGAACCTGTCTCTGCTGTTCTTTTGTTTCAGGATGGCCACTTCGATGACTGAATGGCAGTCTCGTGTCCACCTTATTTCCTGCAGGGATTGGCTTATTTCTCCTATGTAAAAATGCTCTGACTCGTTGCTGGAAAAAGAATATCAAATATCACACAGGAAGATGAGCAGGGGTGTTATCTGGTGTTACATTGTTAGGTTCTCTAATAGTATTTCCTGTATAAACACAGGGACAATGCTGGAATCTGAATCTGCTGGCATCACATTTAACTACTATGATGGGAACAAAACTTGAAACATAGTTAAAGCTGAACATTAGAAATAGGACCCTTAAACTGTTATTAATTCATTAATTAATAGACTAGTTGCTACTCTACACATTCTTTCTAATGGGAAGAACACTTATATTTCCATTTCAGAACTAGAGTTATACCACATTGACTTGTCTTGGCCCTATAAAACTCAGAAGCCATAAGAACTGCCAGCTAGCTCAAGGCTTCTAGGAATTATGGTCTCAGACTATCAGGAGTCCCAATTTCTCTATGAAGGAGACTGTTGACCATTCTCAGTTTATACTCCTTTGGCTTAACATTAAACGTTGCCTTGAATAAAACTGTAGATCTGGTTGGCAGCTGCCTCACTGCGATTGCTGTGCTGTCCCAGGGGGCTGCAGAGATCATAGTAACCATTTCCGATTGGAAGGACATCAGCTCGACTATCAAGTGATAGAAACTAAAAATAGTCATTTCCGTCTCTATGGAGGATGCTTGGAGATAAATTTCATTTCAAGCAGAACTACAAACTCGCCACTCCTGTACAAAATGAAGATGGGATGATTTGCATGACCCTTCCCTTAAAAAAATGCACAAGAAGGCCTGACCTAACAGACAGGCTGGGTAGGCCTGAATGGCATGGCTCTTGGGGAAAGAAAATGGAAAATGAAATAATTAACACAAGACAGCAAAAAATAAAGCCACTGTTGTTGCATGGAAGAGCTGTTTTTTTTTTTTTTGCATCAAAGAAATAATAAACTAGGTTAGGGTTCCACAACCCACAAACTTGTTTTCCTGTCTCTTTCATTCTCCTTATTAGAGATGGATGATTCTCTACAAGCCACATTTGTTCATGGGTCTGTTGCATTTTCTGCTTCATTGTTGTAGTCCCCCATGGAATGTCCTAAAAGAACTGCTCTCTGGTTGCCTATCTGTATTTGCCAGTTCTCCCATCGTCTGCAAAAAGAAAAAGAGGCGCTTATTTTGTTTCTCCTTCCACATCCCATGATATCCTCAGTGCAGTCCTCATCTGACGTAAGCAAGCTGCTATGTCATCAGGATAAATAGTTCTGAAGAACCCTTAGAAAGTGCATCTCTTCCAGCTCTGCAGCTCAAAAGTGGAGATGATGGCGGTGGTGGTTAAGTTAGGCAAGTAATCTTCAAAAGTTACAACTTTGGATAGCAACACAACAGGATTCTAGCCATCATTTGGAAAAACGGCCAGTGATGGCCTTTGTTTATTTAAGAATGGTGGTTTCCTGTGTGTGTCATTACGGTTCCTCTAGCTTGCTTTTGGAAAATGGAATTTAGATTCTTTAACAGAAGGGAGGAAACTGTTTCCTTTTATTCACAGTGTCTAACTCCCTTCCTCCTTCAAATGATTCACTGGTATAGCTTTTGTCTTTGTTCATTTGGAGTCCACGGATCTACTTCTTTTCTACATGTATTAATCGTCTAATCTGAATCTTCTTCACCATCAGCCATTCCTTCTGTATCATCTGTACAGATCAACTGAACATCCATTATTATTCAGTGCTTGTAAAATCTACTGCACAATTATGAAATAATAAAGGAATAAATGTTTGCCTTTGGATGGAATCCACTTTTTAATCTACAGTTATCTATCATGGAAAACAAAGGGTCTTCGTGATACGTTCTTTGTTTTCATGGGGTGGGGTGGGATGGGGGCGGGGTCAAAGTATTCTTTTAATTGGATTAGGTCTATTATGTCTATAACTTTGTCAAGGATCCCAAGGCTTTATATTTATTTTTTTGAATTATCAAGCAATGTCTCTGCTAAAAGTCCACTCAGGATACAAGTGTATAACCCTGTGCCTGGCAATTCCCCAGCAATAGAAAGCCCCCTAGGCCTTTGTTGGATTTAGAGAGCAGTGCTTTCTACCCACTTCATGTTAAGTTCTATTTAAGCCATGCCTTGAAGGTGCTGCAGGAACTTGAACTGGGTCTATTCCAGATCTAAGTTTGGAGATAACTTTTTAAGGCCTGACATCTTCATGATGGTGATATAATAGCATACATTGCACAGTTCACAGCAGTATCTTGTGAAAGAACAAGCAACTGGTTCAAGGAACTTACAAGCTATATATTTGGTGTGTATTACTGTATTATTAGCTGCCTAGGTGCCCTAAGCACATCCGATCTCGCCTGATTTCGGAAGCTAAGCAGGGTCGGCCCTGGTTAGTACTTGGATGGGAGACCACCAGGGAATACCAGGTGCTGTAGGCGCCTGGAGTAGGAACTGGCAAGCCACTCCAGTATTCCTGCCAAGAAAACCTCATGGACATGGGGTCACGAAGAGTCGGTCATGACTGTAACGACACAACGCACACACACACTGTATTATTATCCAAATAATGGGGATGACACAAGACATGGGAGAGGAAGGTTCACTATGAGAGTCTTCTTTAAAGAAGAAGGTTTTGAGATGCCTTCTAAAATTTGGGTGGGATGGAGCCAGGTGCAGATCCACCAGGAGCTGCTTTCAGAGAGTAGGGGCCACAACAAAGAAGTCCCAGCCTCCTGTAGATGACTCCTTGGCCTCCCTACTACATTGAAAGCAAAGTGTTCTGCTTATATACCGCCCCATAGTGCTTAAAGCACTGTCTGGGCAGTATGCAAGCTACACATTGCCCCCCCCCCCCGCCCCCAGCAAGCTGGGTACTCATTTTACTGACCTTGGAAGGATGGAAGGCTGAATCAACCATGAGCCGGCTACCAGGGATTGAACCCCAGGCCCTAAGCATAGTTTTAGCTGCGGTAGTACAGACATGTAACCACTGTGCCACAAGGTTCCTGCTACATTAACTGGGCAGGTTGGAGAAGAACGAGATGAAAGGTGAGGACATTAGACATGCAGAAATGGGAAGCGCTAAGAAAAGTGTGACTAGCAAAGCATATCCTTCAACATATTTTACACAAATCAACATGCATGGTACCCATCCAGTCTTCTTTCCCTTCCTAAATGATGTCCTTCTTTATCAAAATTGATTTGGTTCTGCTGTTTACATTGGGGGAAATGCTTTGCAGGAGGATGACAGCTAATTGATCTCTTTGGGGAGAAAAGAGGAAATTAGGGATGGGCGTTTCCCCCCACTCCAGCGCCAATCACCTGGTAGGCGGTGCTTGGGGGGAGGGAAAAAACTTTCCCCCCCTCTCCCCAAGCCCCTCCTGCCAGTTGCTCAGCGCTGGGGTGGGGGAAAAAACCTTCTCCCTTAGTGCTGATCAGCTGGTGTGGCTTGGGGGAGGGAAAAATTTTTTTTAAAAAGCCCTGAACTTTTTTAAGAAAACTTTTCCCCTCCCCCAAGTGGCTTACAGATGGAACAAAGTGGTTCATTTCAACAAAACGAACAAAACAAAACAAAAAAGAGAAACAAAAAAGCCACCATTTCGTTTCATCTGTAACGAAATGCTGCTTCCTCGTGTTGTTTGGTTTTCTTTCATTTCATTACCTAACGACATGACAAAACAGCATTTTGTTTTTCATTTTGTGCCCATCCCTAGAGGAAATGTTGACAATCCAGAAAAGCAAAAAGGGTAGATCTCGTAGCTAGCAAGTAGCAATGCTGGTGTGTTTAGCTATCCAATGGTGAGCCCCCCAGGCTATAAAGTACTCTGTAGTGGTTTGCTGGTCCCTTCTGTTGGTGCCTTGAGGCCATGAAGGTTGCCCAAGGCTGAACAGGTAGAGAGTACACAATCCTGTCGGCCACAGATGCTCCAGGAAATCCTGACTCTTCCCTCTGCTAGGCAGCATGGTGAAAATGTGAACTCTTGATCCTTGGAGCTATGGCTGGACTCTCCCATTTGCTGACCTAAGCCTTTAGTATTGTACCTGAATTTGGACTATGTATAAAATTAGAGGATCAATAGCACAAGACGTAGACACACACCTATTACTGAATCAATGATGAGGCAACACTTGAGTATGGTAAATCCCCCAAACGTTTCATTGAGCTTGCGGTTGGTGTTTTTGGCAGTGTGGAGTACTGGTGAGCTTAAAATGGCATCCTAACAAACTCACCAAATATATGCTCCTGACTTTTCACCCTTGATAAGCTTATACCCTATGATTCAATTAGATCCTTTACATTGTTTGCTGACTTTTGGTAAATTACACCTTTGATTTCTGGTCCAATGAAAAGGTGCTAATTACCTTTTTAAGTGGCGGTTTAATGCTCTGCCATGACATAAAGCATTAGTGCAGCAGACTTGCCTGTTGGAACCTTCCAGAGTGCCCCCCCAGCTTTGTTTAATCAGCCCTTTCCCATTTCGTCTTTCCTCCACCCCCTCCAAGGCCCCTACACACCGCTAGCTCTTCTGCAGATGAATAAATCTTCTATATTGTTTGCTGAAATTGGCTGTCTTTTAGTGTAATGAAAACAGAAACAGATCAGCTGTAGCTGAAGAGATCCCTTCCCTTTGTCACGTTTGCTTATTTTTCTTCCTGTGTTCTGAATTATAGTACCAGGATTTTTGCCTCCACTAACTTCGCATAAGCATAGCTTTCTTCAGCATGTCTTGGTGAAGTCACAGGCTGCAGAGTCTGGATAATATCTGTTAGATAATATATATAGCATTGCCTTTCTCTTTCACACTCATGGCAATTGAATTTAGAAACCCACATTTTTCAAAGCTTTTGGATGAATAGGTATTTGAGTCGATATTTAGTGGCTCAAAATATTCCATTGCATCTAAGGCTGATACTTCACGTCCATCTCATCACTGCTCACAGTCCCGCTTGGGACCAGTATGAAGTAATCTAATCTCATGTCCATTGCAGGACGAGGGGAGTTCATACCGACCACGCCCCCTGAACTGCTATTTAAGTGGGATGAGAGATTCCCCTCCCTGGCCTCGGGAATCTGCTTGTCACACTTCTCGTTCCTAGAGTGCCCGTGAGGTAAGGCTCGTCACACAACGTGCCATTCTCCATCTAGTGGCAGGAGTGCGAAGTGCAATTCACCAGTACATTCCCTATGGAGTCAGCAATGCAGTGCAGAGAGATTAAAAGACAAATGCCTCAAACTTAGCTCTGTAACGCATTGAAGGCAAGGCTTCGGAGAATTGAAACATTGAAAAACGGAAGGTTGGGCTGAAAAAAACCCCCGGAGAACAAAGGCATGGAATTTCACATCTCATCACGGAACGAGGACATGCGGTAATGGTCATGCCGGTATCATCCACCATGCCCGTGCATACACAGGAACAGGGACAGAACCGGAAGAAGACCACGTGACTGCAATTGACATCAACATGCAACAAACTTCCTCCCGGGATGAGAATGGACGTGAAGTAACCATCTAAGACAGTGCGCCCAAGCCATACACCAACCTGAAAGACAGAGCTCATGAAAGGGACTGGGTCAACCTCCAGGCAGAGTATGTCTGCTTTGGCAGTTCAGACAGCAACAGCAAGGATGGCAAAACAATGGTTGCATTTTACCAACTAAACCCTCCTTCTGCTTCATTCCCCTTCCCCAAAACTGAACTTATGTACTGCATTAGTTGGCAAGCCTTCCTTCCAAGATTGCTTGGCCACTGTTTTTTGGTGAGTTGCTAATAGAGATGGGCACCAAATGAAAAATGAAATGCTGATTTGTGGGTTTGTTATGTAATGAACCAAACCAAGCCGAAGAAGCATTTCATTACTAATGAAACAAAATGGCATTTTTTCCCATTTGAAACCAACTGTTTCATTCTACTTTTAAGCTGCCGAAGAGGCTTGGCAGAGGCTGGAGCCTGTTTAAAATGGCAGCAGCAGCAGAGAAGAGTGTTAGAGGAGGACTTGCTCACCTCCTAGCTTGCTGCTTTGCCTGCCTTGGCAAGGCAGCAGCAGAGTTGGGTGCAGTGGCGTGAGTCCTCCCCAGACTCTCCTCTCTGCCCTCTGTTGCCTCCCAGCTGGGAGGTGGTGAGAAATCCGCCAGCAGGGGGCTGAGAGGGGAGCACTGATGCTAGCATTGCCCTCTCAGCCCCCTGCCATGGGATTCTCCACTGCCTCCCAGCTGGGAGGCAACAGCGCCGGAGCCTGTTTGGCAGCTTACAAGTGGAATGAAACAGTTGATTTCAAATGGGAAAAAAACACACGCCATTTTGTTTCATTAGTAACGAAATGCTGCTTCTTCGGTTTGGTGGGGAATCCCCTGGCAGGAGGCTGAGAGGGTAGCGCTGATGTCAGCACCCCCCTCTCAGCCCCCTGCCGTGGGATTCCCCACCGCCTCCCAGCTGGGAAGTGGCAGCGGGCAGAGAGTACAATGAGGACTATTTTCCTAGATCGCTCCTTTGCCTGCCTCAGCAAGGCAGCAGCGGAAGCGGGCACAGCAGCGCGAGTCCTCTTGGGACATTCTTCTCTGCCCACTGCTGGCTCTCAGCTGGGAGGGAGTGGGGAATCCCATGGCAGGGGGCTGAGAGAGGAGTGCTGACATCAGCGCTACCCTCTCAGACCCCTGCCGGGGCATTTCCATTTCATTTCATTATTTGTAAGTAAGGAAATTTTGAAAAAAAAATTGTTACGCTGTGAAACAAAATGCAGGGGAGACGAAACAGAACAAAATGAAACTCAGTTTTTCTGTTGCGTGCCCATCCCTAGTTGCTAATCATTTTCATTCTTAGTGCCTCATTAAAGAGTAACATCTCCTGGGCTTCTTAGGAAGAAGAAAAGACTGTTATATTAGTTCATGTTTATAGCACTGATATGCCTTGAGATTCTTCTCTGTGTTGGAACTGTTGGAGGTATATGTCTGGGATTGTCCTTAGGTGTTGTACAAATACACTATCATATTCAGTTCTGTTGAAAACCATGCCACCTGTTCCCAACCCAGTGGCCTTGAAATGTTTCAAACTACTGTAGAACACGGAGCATTCCTGGTCATCAGCCTTGCCATCTATGGCTGATGGAATTGAAGTCAAATAGCTTGTGGACACCAGATTGGGGAACAGTCCATGATAGTGCTGCTCAAGTGTCACTTATACTTACAGAAGTCTATGATTCTTCTAACTAACATCTGTTCCTCTCCCCATAAACTCCTGGGTGGAGTTCTAATAATATAAGGGTGTTTTAGACTGATACAACCTCTTTTCACTGGTGGATATGATTTGATTTTTCAAAAACAACCACCCCCAAACACTCTGGTTTATAAATGAGGGATATTGTACTTCTGTAGCCACAATTCAAAGGTACAAAGTGGCACCAAGTAAGGGAAGATTCCAGCTGCAGCCTCCTTTTTACATCAGTTCACCATTTCTCAATCGAAGACAAGGCAATTGTCAGGGCTGCTTTTTGACAACTGTGAAGGTATCCTGTAGATAATCTCGATTGCTGTCATTTATGTTGTCAACATCCCGGCTTCCCTTTACTACCTAAAGCTTGGTTGGCATCCCTTTTCCTGCTGGCAATGCAAGCACGATATTGTGCGGCAATATCAAGCCATTTCATGACATTTTGAATCAATGATAGTGAAGTACAAGATGAGGTTTTTTAAAAAAAATAGAATTCTTGGCTTTCTAAAATAGATGTGTCAAAGTTATAAATTTTTGTTTGGGCTTCCTCCATTTTTAGAATTGCCTTTTAGAATGTTGATTTGCATTGTCAGCACAATGTCAACCAGTCTCTTTTTGCTTTTCTACCCGTAACCTGAGGATAGAACCAGAATCCCACAGCAGTTGATAGATAACGTGCTGTTTTAAGCGGGGCAGTGCATTACCTTTCGCCCAGGTCCTGATCCAAATAGGCTCAATTCATGGGGATACGTACTAGGGTTGGGCTGAAGCAGAAAGATCGGTTTCATTCTCAGGGTCAGGTAAAATGGTCTGAAACAAACTGGACTGATTTGGCAATTTGGATTTCTAAAATGAGTGGTGGGGAGTGGGGGGGGGGAGGAACAGATTGCAAGGAGGGATGATGTGAATGTATAAGGTGGTGAATTGATTGGGAAAGTTAAGAGGGATCTGGGCTTTGGCCTATCTTAGCTCTGGTCATGCAATCTGAGGCAAGATTTTCCCCAACATTGTCCGTTTGCGGAGCTTGTGGGAAGGGATTGTGTAAATGCAAATTGCTAGGGTGACCAGAATGGGAACGAAAGGACTTAGCTCATTGGCATGTGTGTGTGTGTGTGTGTTGTGTTGTTACAGTCGTGACCAACTCTACGTAACTCCATGCCCATGGAGTTTTCTTGGCAGGAGTACTGGAGTGGCTTGCCAGTTCCTACTCCAGCTCATTGGCATATTTATTTATTTATTTTAAATACGGAAAGGAAGGAAGGAACAAGAACAATCAGGTTGGGAGGAAGGGAAGGTATAAAGGAGAGAAGCAGGTAGAGGAAGGTAAAAGGTGGTTGAGTGGAGAAGAGTACAATCACATTCTTTGTTAGAGCTCTGTTTAAGCATATTACTTTTACACTGTATTATCCCTATTATCAAGTATTAGTTGCTCTTAATAATTCTCATCATAATCAATTTCTATTAATCTCTCTCCCCCCCCCCGGGTTCTCTTTCATAACTGCTTAAAAATCCCTCTGTAGAATGGGTGCCAGCTTCCACACGCTTTCTCAAGTCTTTTTGAAAAATCAACAATTTTGGGGTGGTGGTGATGCCAGTGTCCTGTCTGAGCTGCTAGATCGGGTGGGATTCAGTGCCTCAAAGTTTTAATGCAGGCATGTTCAAACTTTGGCCCTGCTAATGTTTTGGACCACAACTCCCAGAATTCTAAGCTTAGATTGCCAATGGCAAAGGACTGTGGGCGTTGTGGTCCAAAACACGAAGTTTGGACATGCCTGTTTTAAATGTATAGTAACTTGTGCTGTTGCTTTCATTATATCTCTTGTGTTTTGAGTCAACTGGAAGGCATCTGAGTGGAGAGGTGGAATCGTCATGACAATTACGAGGGCTAGCCATGAGAAGACCCTTCACACAGTGTGAAGGCACTCTCTACAAATGTGTCAAGCGTTCTGTGACAAAATGCATTTGAAAATCTTCTGTCAGAAAAGGCTTCAGCCGAGTGCGTCTGTCTATGTAGGCACATGCTGATTTTCCTTCCATTAGATTTCATTTTAAAATTCATTCCAGCTTATTTTATTATCACTTCTAAAGAAGATTATATTTGTCCTAGTTTGAGTGTAGCTAGGATGTTCTTTTAGTTTTAACCCAGACACATCTCTCTGCTTTGTGCAGAAAGGAAAACAAAATTGTAAGACTATTACACAAGGGTGGGAACAGCTTCCCTCAGAATTCCTTCCTTTCCTTTCCTTCTTCCTTTCCTTTCCTTCTTCTCTCTCCCCCTCCAGTGGATTCTGTCCAAAATAGCATTTCCTAAGCTTTTGGCATCTTATATTAGGGTGCCCCCCCACACCTTGAGAACAAAATTAGAATGTGCCTTTCACCTCCAGAGCTGTCCTAGGATGTTTTGTTGCCTGGAACAGAACAGGAAATGGCACCCACCATTCATGTCGTCATGCTGAAACCTACTGAATTATTTTGGCACATGAGGCAGAAAATCCCACAAGCACCCACCCTCCATCTGTAGAAATTCAGTAACAAAGTACCTAACAATTTGTTGTCCTTTTATGACACCTGTTGTTCCCTATGCCTAATGATAGAGTTTGTCTTGTTTATGCCTACACTCACATATTTCCTTGATCTCTGAGGAATATCTATGTATTCTTTAATCTATGTGACAGTCAGGCTAACATTGCCTCCTGCTTTTCCATCATTTCCTATGTCCTTTCATGTCTCAGAAGATACAGATCCAGTTTCTGGACCATGGGAATTCTTCTGTGTCTGCTAATTGTAATGTGTGCCCTACTAAGCTATCCCTATGTATCTTTATTAGAGATGGCCATGAAACAAAAAACAAAATGCTGTTTCATCGTTTCATTACATAATGAATTGTTTAATTATGAAACAAAATGGTAGGATGCATTTCATTACAAAACAAAATGAAACAAAATGCCATTTCCCACTATTTATTTATTTATTTATTTATTTATTTATTTATTTATTTATTTATTTTAGAGTATGTCCTAGAGCAGTGTTCCTCAACCTGTGGGTCCCCAGATGTTCCTGGACTGCAACTCCCAGAAGTCTTCACCACTAGCTGAGCTGGCCAGGATTTCTGGGAATTGCAGTCCAGTAACATCTGGGGACCCACAGGTTGAAAACCACTGTCCTAGAGGACCCAGGGAAGCCATTATATAGAGCAGTGATTCTCAACCTGTGGTTCTTCAGATGTTCCTGGACTGCAACTCCCAGATATCCTGGCCAGCTCAGCTAGTGAGAAAGACTTCTGGGAGTTGCAGTCCAGAAACATCTGGGGACCCACAGGTTGAGAATCACTGATATAGAGTAACAATTCATTTCATTTTATTTTGTTTCATTTTGTTCTGGAAAAAAATATTAAACAAAAGGAGAAACAAAACAAAACAAAATGCTGTACAGTATTTTCATTTCGTGCCCATCTCTAATTTGTATTGCTTCCTTCACAATAATGTTAACATTCATATAGTGTCAAGTTGTGGTACTGTACAGCCCGAGCTAGGGAAATGCAGGGTGAAAATGTTTTATAGCTCCTTCATTGTGGGCTCTTTCATGTGTTGCCTCTTCCACTTTCATGTTTATCATGTACTGCTCTTTTTGTTTTACATCTAAGAGAAAGTCTATTTCAGGTTTCCCATTCACCATTTCAGGCACTCAGAACACTCTTGAAGAATTCTTAAAAACTACTCCAAAAAAGCAGAAGCAAGGCAGCAGAGAATTAATCCATTCCAAAAGCAGGCAACAGAGAAGGAAATAGTCATCATCAGCCCTTTCCTTGCCTTGTGCTGGCAGCCCAAACTTTTCCTTCCCCAACTTGCCAGTACACTGCACATGGCACTGCCAATGTCTGCCACTCACAATGCATGATGGTATCATCACAATGCCAACCACATCTAGCAGTTATTCTCAGACCTCATAGTTACATCGACAGAGAAGGCCCTATCTGCTTGAATTTGGAACTTTTTGGATGCAAGAGAGGATGAGGTTGGTTTCAGAAATGGATAAGAAAGAGTTTGTCTGGCACTATGCACAGTTCTTACATTCCTTCCTCCTCTCTTGGGTTTGGCTAGTTCCTGGCAAACAGGCTGTCTACTGTCTGGCCTGGTCAGACCCAAATCTCATTGATGGCCTTTCATGCACAAATGGCAGAATGAAGACCCCAGGTCAGGCTCTACCGCACAACACTGGGGAGATGTGCCACTGCACTCCATCACCCATGGGATCTGGCAGGCAAACAGGAAGCATTACCAATCAATTTTTTTCTCCTAAGTTCCTCTTCCATCTCCCCATCTAGGTTCCCACTTCCTTTAACAGTTTCAAATTCATACTTAGCACTTTTGCTTTGCCAATAGCACTGTGTTTTATTCTATTTCTATGTGATAAAACAAGAGTACCAAATTTTAGGATGGTATTCTGGCTTAAGTTACACTACATGCTTTCTTTCCACAAAACTCTGGAAACTAATATTTTATGCACAGGGGCAGCTAAGCAAACTCAGACACAACTTTCTTTACCAAACTGCAGCTTCAGGATTATTCTAGAGGAAGCCATTGGAGTTATATAAAACCCATGTAGACTCAGGGTGCAGATAGGGAATGTTGTGTTATGTTGGCTCAGAGACAGAGAAATGAAACAGATAAGTTGAAATGCCTATTGTGTGAGATAATGTAGGGGCTGTACAACTTTAGAGAGCCCCTTTCCAGTCATATTTTAGAATATTTTGCACACAGGGGAGGACCAAAGCAATCTAAAGACCTCCCTACCTCCCAATCTCTCTGTGATAAAACAACATCCACAGCACACAATGACAATAAGACAAAAGGAGTTGTAGAAGCTTGATGTTAGCCATAAGGCCAAGAAGCAGGAAAGTCACCACAACATGTGTGTGTGTGTGTGTTGCATCATTACAGTCGTGACCGACTTTTGTGACCCCATGTCCATGGAGTTTTCTTGGCAGGAATACTGGAGTAACTGGGAGTTGAGTCATGGCTACTGGACTTCTTTTTTGAGAGATAGAAACGTTTCGCTGTTCATCCAAACAGCTTCATCAGTCTGAATACAGCTAGTGCAAGAGACCTTCTTATAGTCAGCTTGACCTCTTGTCGGGGACAAGAGGTCAAGCTGACTATAAGAAGGTCTCTTGCACTAGCTGTATTCAGACCGATGAAGCTGTTTGGATGAACAGCGAAACGTTTCTATCTCTCAAAAAAGAAGTCCAGTAGCCATGACTCAACTCCCAGTTAAACGAACCTGGATGACTGAGAATCTTCACAGACGGAATACTGGAGTAGTTTGCCAGTTCCTACTCCAGGCGCCTACAGTACCTGGTATTCCCTGGTGGTCTTCCATCCAAGTACTAACCAGGGCTGACCCTGCTTAGCTTATGAAATCAGGCGAGATCGGATGTGCTTAGGGCATCTAGGTAGCTCCCCACAACATAGATGGTTCTAACTTCATGCCAATTAACATTCCATTTAGAACATGTCCAGCCACACTGAGCTTTGTGTGCACTAGTACATGAAAATGAAGTTCTTTATTTGCCCCATTGGGTGAAAGGTGTAACCAGGGATGTTCTGAGGCCATCCATAAGTGATGTTCATTTGAAGATTTATTTAAATTACAGCAGATAAATGGGGAATATGACTGATGAAATTGATGCACAATATAAAAGTGATAAAAAGAAAATCGACAGATTTCTGACACAGGACAACACAATGGTGAAATGAAAAGTGCAAAGCAGAACAACCTGTATAAAAGTATCAGATGAAATGGCAGTTATGCAAAATTAACCATAGTGAGATCTTCATAAAACACTATATTTGCTCCTAACCTCCCGCCATTCCTCAGGTTTAAGCTTACTATGTTCCACTTGTTTGGACTCAAGAGTGAAGAAGAAAGATATTTAGGTACTTATTCCAAGAAACAGGTTCCCAATGATTCAGGGGAATGTGCAGGAGAATTGATCCAGGAAACTAAAAAGGAAAATGTGAAATAAAGTAGTAAAATAACTGTAGCGTTATTAATTACGCATCTACAGAGTTTTGAGTACAATCATCTCCTGGTCCCAGGCTGCGTCTCTCTGTGTGTGGGTGTCTCTGTTTGTGCATTTGTATGAGAGTGAGTGTGTGGGAGTGTCTCTGAACTGCGCCTGGGACCCAAGGCTCTTTATTGGTAACAGTAAACCAGTACACAAGGGGTGGAGAGAAGCATTGACAATAGGTCAGGAAGAGAGAGGAAGGATGGTCTTTGGTCACGTATGCATTCCATTGGTGGTGGTGGTGGGGTTATGCACCGTTATCTAGGAGGAAATGCTGGCTAGCGAGGACTCATTGATAAGGGAGAGAGGAAGGAGCTTTGGGCTGGTCACAGACCAGATGTGCCTGATATCCTGATATCTAGCTTGCCACCTGTTTCCCCGGCCTCCTGGCCTATGCCAGCTCCAGGTCAGCTTAACCACACACTGGGTTCCCTGCTTGCTCTATGGACATGTTCGTCCAGGTTATTTCGGGGTTCAGAGCCTATTGGGGTATGGAATCCCCACAAATAACTGTGTGTGTTTGTGTGGTGTGGTGTAGAATCTCCTCGAAGGAGTAATCCAGACCATTGTAAAAACTGAAGCTTCTCTCAGAATCAAGACAAATGACAATCCAAAGGCCCCAGATGAGTCCAAATCTGCTCAAGTAAAAATTACATGAGAAAAAGTGAACCAAAAACATCTGCATGTGAACATGAATGCAAGTATATCTGAGTCTGAGGTTGCAGTCACATGAGCCAAATGTTGCCTTCCTATTCCCCACCAAGTTTGTATCATAAATTTGCAGTCACATGATGCACGGCCATTAGCAAATCATTTACTGGGTGAGCATGCTAGCTGCAAATCATTTCTTGCTTGGCCAGTGGCTTTTAGTTTTTTTTAAAATTGTTGATCTCCCCCCCCCCCCAAAAAAAAACGTTGCCATGCTGTTTGTGTGTGAGCAGTCATCACAACATTTTTGAACTACGGTCACCAAGCATGATCGTTAACATTTTTTTTTAAATAAATCATGTCATTTCTATCAGTGTGCCAGTTAACTTCTGCCAAATGTTGTCAACAAGGAGGTTGAATTGCGGGGGGGGGGGGATGACTTGGTAAACCCAAAACATATTGGGATACACATTCTAGGATAAATACCACATGACCCCAAAGCATGACAGGAACTCAACTCAAAGTTCTCAAAGCACAGAGGAACATTTCACTGGTGACCATGGCATGTTTCTTGTTCCTCTGATGCCCCATTTTCCTCTGCCTTTTAGCCTTCACCCTTAAAATTCAGTTCTGTGTTAACAGATGGTAAGCTGGAAGAAAAATGTGCATCACACCACTTTTCCTTATTCCTTGAGAGTAAAATCATCCCTTTGTCCCGAGGCACATAACATGACTGTAGCATCTTATTGGGTTAAATTTTGGGCATAGAGCCATTGAAAGCACCCAACCTTGACACTATTCCATTGTCTTCCAGCTCAGCCACAACCTTGTTGCCATAGCAGTCATCTATCTGGCTTTTGGGGGTTCATTTCTTCATGCAAAAGTCCAGGCTGAAAGGAACCCTCAGCCCTTCTTGCCACAAGGAAATAATTGTGCTGTGCATGAAAGATTTCCTTGCTGTCATTCCATAGGCAGGCTATTCCACTGGTCCATAATCCAGTTCATAGGCCATATATCTGTAGGTCAGTTCACTCCATATGTCCACAGGCTATTTGCCAAGAGTATCATTATATCTAGTAGAGATGGGCACAAAACAAACAATTTTTCATTTCCGTTATTTGTTTGTTGTTTCATTACGTAATGAAACGACAAACAAAAATTGTGATGAAAATGAAACAAAATGAACAGAACCACAAAAATTGTGTTCGTTACGTTTCGTTTCCGTTACTGGCGGCATGCAATGAAATGAGCTGTTTTAAATGTTAAAAAACGCCCTGGACATCCATAAAAACGCAGTGATAATTATTTATACTGTCTGATAATACCTACAGGGGGGGTTGGGGTCCTTAAAACGTGCATTTATGTCTTTTCTCAGATTGCTGTATTTTTTCCCTTTAAGGGGTGTTAGGGGACATCGACCCAGAATGGCTCCCAGATGCCTAATATTGATTTCTTGGGTATTAAAACGCCCTGAACATCCATAAAAATGAAGTGATAATGTGATAATTATTTGAAATTAATACCTACCAGGGGGTAGAGGTCCTTAAAACGTTTGTTTTTGTCTTCTCCCATTGCGAAGTATTTTTCTTTTCCCTTTATGGATGACAAAATGGATGTCTCCACTCCAGCCACAACATGGAGGCAAGCCATGTGATGGGATCATGTAAATTCTTGGACAATTTGAACCAATAGCATGCCCAGGTGGCAGACTGGGCAGGTCTGGCAGCCAGAGGGCATAAAAAGCTCTGGCAGCCCTCGTCCTCCTTGCAGTCTCCAGTGGGAGTTAGGGTGGGATTGCTGTCTCTGCGACTCTAGCTTCAGTCCTGCAGCCTCCCTGTGTGCGTGTGTGTGTACCTCTCGGTGAGTATCCTCCCCTGCCCCGCAGTGCAGTCACTCTGCGGCTGCCTTGCACCCTGGGCAACGCCCGCCGCTGCCTTTGCAGCCTCCCTGAGAACCTAGTCTATACTGTGTCTCTGCCAGCATCAATTTTTTTTAGTGTTTTCCCTCTGGTCTGGGGCGTTGGGGGACGCCCACGCACAGAAATGCTTTAAAAAATCGCGCAAAAGCGGGTAGAAATGACAAACGAAAAAAGGAAAAAACGAAAAACGAAAACGAAATTTTTCCAAAAAATTCACAAAAAACGGAAATGAAACGAAACAGACCTCTCAACGACAAATGACAAACGAAATGCCATTTTTTATTCGTGCCCATCTCTAATATCTAGCTGCCTAGATGCCCTAAGCACATCCAATCTCACCTGATTTCGGAAGCCAAGCAGGGTCGGCCCTGGTTAGTACTTGGATGGGAGACCACCAGGGAATACCAGGTGCTGTAGGTACCTGGAGTAGGAACTGGCAAACTACTCCAGATTCCTGCCAAGAAAACTCCATGGACATGGGATCACGAACAGTCGGTCACAACTGTAACAACACAACACACACACACCAATATATCTAAAAGGTGGACCTTTTAGTCTTTTTACCACATGCTATCCTTACTTCTTCAGGTGGCTGAAGGTAGAAGTCTAGAACAACTGTTTCCGACCTGTTAGGTTGGGAATCACATATTCATCTCTAAGGGTTAAGAATGGACTGTGATGGGAAATCCTGGGCCTTAAGACCTAAAGAGGGTAATACTCACCTGTTTCTTGAATCAAACAAATCTACTTCAATAAGTGTCATATAGTTGCATCACTAGCCAGGACAGAAGAGAAAAGCAGGACTGGTTACTTAAGTAAGCATCCTCAAGAATACCACTTCAATCAACTAACTAACCTTTGGATACTTGATGGGGCAACTCAATATATTTTATTGCCCAAAGGAAGACAGCAAAACAGTACTCCTACTCAACCAAATCAAGGTCTCAAATATGCAAAGCCCAGCAAGTTGTTTGGGCACAGGACTTGGGAAATTCTTCATAGACCTCTTCCCATCTTTGATTCTGAATAACATGTTATGCCTCATGGTAGGACCAGCCCTGGTTCCTCACCATTTATTGATGATCAGTCCCCACTTCTTAATTAGGCACTATTGTCTGGGATGTGCCATTTTAATGGTTTCATGTGGCTACTTCTAGCCTGAGTAGAGCTTCTGGACACAATGGTACTGGTTCCATCCCAGCATGTATATAATACTATGTTTGAGGAAAATAGCTGAAGAGGTAAGTAGGCAGTAAGGAAAGTAACAGTGGGGAAATCTATCAGCTTTACTCTCTATACCAGTGTCTGGAAGTTGAGTCATGGCACCTGGACTTCTTTTTCTTGAGAGATAGAAATGTTTCACTGCTCATCCAAACGGCTTCATCAGTCTTTCTCCTTCAGACTGATGAAGCTATTAGGATGAGCAGCAAAACGTTTCTCTCTCTCAAGAAAAAGAAGTCCAGTTGCCATGACTCAACTTCCAGATAAATTCACCAGGATGACTGAGAATCTTCACGGGCTCTCTACCAGTGGTGGTGAACCTTTGGCACTCCAGATGTTTTGGACCACAACTCCCACAGTCCTTTGTCATTGGCAATCTAGGCTCATAATTCTGGGACTTTTGGCCCAAAACATCTGCAGGGCTGAAGGTTTGTCACCACTGCTCTATACTGTGGTTTTTTAAAATACCAAATTTACTTTTAGTCCTGAACAGGTAGAAATTGGCGAAGTTCTAGTAAAAATGCAAGAAAACTTAGAACAAAATTCTGATTCAGAGGGAAGAGTCACATCTGAATTGGTGACTGGTTTTAAGAAAGAAACCTGAGACCCCTTTTTTCAAATTTGGAAGCAAGGGGAAAGCTGAGTAGCCAAGATTCAGGACAGTCAGCTGTTTTATAGGGCCAGATGAAACTTCATTAGCTTTTGCTGTACATCCATTACTTTGAGCTAGCAAATGCCATTATTGGCTTGCTCTTGGGCTGTCTGGGTGGTGGTGCTGCAGGATGGCAGAAGCCAAACCTTCGTTCAAAAGCTGCCGTGACGACAGAAAGGTGTTTGAGGCCAGCACTTTGTATCTCAGGGACAGGGACAAGACCTCCATCCACATCTAATCTCAAGGGGGGCACCGCTTATTTTTACAAGAACACCTATAGCAGGCATGTCCAAACTTCGGCCCTCCTGATGTTTTGGACCACAACTCCCAGAATTCTAAGCTTAGAATTCCAATGGCAAAGAGCCGTGGGAGTTGCTGTCCAAAACATCTGGAGGGCCGAAGTTTGGACATGCTTGACCTATAAGTTTGCAGTCCTTAGTTGCAACATTCTGAGCTGAGGAGGCACTTAGTTTCCCAATAATTTTCACATCAGTTGTGTATCAAACTCCTCAGACCACTGCAGGCACCACTTGAGCACCCTTTAATGCCTGAAATCCTAGATAACCCCTTCTGGGTGGTGCTAGGGAACAACCACTGCCAAAAACCCTCCCAAGTACGGTGGAATTGTTTCTTTTATATGGTCCCAAGCAGCATAAGAGTTGTCTTCACTCAAAGCTGATATCCCAAGTGTTCTGTAAAATGGTTTATCAATTAAAAATAAAACCATGTGTACAGAAGCATAGCTTCGCATGGCATGGGTGTTTTTTCCTTCATTAGTCTGGGTCCCTTATTCTTAGTTATACAGGACATAGGACAGGAAAAGGGAGGATGGCTAAACAATCAAACAGGAGTTTTTAAAGGAATCCTAGGCAATTGATATGAAGGGAAAAGAAGTTCTTTGGATAGGAATGATAAGGGTTAGCAGAACAGTAAGATCTAAATATATTCATTCAATATGTAAATTTCAAATTATAGGTTACAGGCTCTTAATCTTGAATCCACAAACATTTTAACTATTGTGGAGACAGATTTCTCTTCATGAATTCCACTATAGACTATGACTCTGAAACGGACCTCTTCTTTAAGCTTTCTCCTATAATCTTTCTGACTGGTCTTGACTGTCATATTTCTATTTAATTCTCCCTAGGCCCTCAAGCCACCAACCCAATGCCACTGTTCCAAGCATGGTAGCTAATCTCGTCCAGCTACTCAACCAGCAGTAGCAACTCTGGTCATCTTCACCCAAAACACAGGCATTCAAAACTGCTTATATGTGGACCTCTGTTTCCAAGCCAAAAAGCCAGTGTTGTGCAAGTCTGTGGCCATGTGACCGGCATGGCTGAAGGCTTTTCTGTGCCTAGAATACTGTTTACCTTCCCGCTTTTTATTTTATCTACTTGCATTTACATGCTTTCACATTGCTAGGTTGGCAGGAGTTGGGGTTTGCTGTGGGAGCTCACCGCTGCATGGCACGCGGGATTTGAACAGCCGAGTGGTCAACTTTGCAACTGACATTTCAGTGCTCTTGCCCGCTGAGCCACCATGCCCCTTACATCTGGGCAATAGTTATCAGAACCAATTTAGCAGAGGTGTAGCAGACAGACTGGTGTTACTCTATGGCAAATATGGGGAAGTTTAGAAAATGTTTTTCAAGTTTTTTTAATTTAGTAAAATGATTCCCTCCCCATTTAGAAATAGGAGACTCTAAAGCAGGCATACCCAAACTTCAGCCCTCAACTCCCAGAATTTCAAGCCTGTATTTCCAATGGCAAAGGACTGTGGGAGTTGTGGTCCAAAACACCTGGAGGGCCGAAGTTTGGGCATGCCTGCTCTAAAGTATATAGAGTTAAAATAGCTCATATAAATTGAAAATACCATCTTTGCTTATCTTGAAAGAAAATGATTGGCTATGCCCACTTGTTTTATTTGGAAAGTATCCACACTACAGGGGCTAAAATATTGATTCTAAAAATAGGCCCATCAATAGGGGGAAACTGTGACTTTATTATAAACTGAGCATGCATGATAAAGGCTTGTCAGGCAGATGGGTGAGGGAGAATTACAAGTCAACAAAAGTTCACAGCTATTATGGAAGGAATAAAAATGAGGTTTGCTTTAAATAAAGTAATGGAGTGACAGTTCTTAAGAAAGGGGAACATTTTGCCATGAATATCCAGGTAATTAGCATATAATTTTATGAGGCATATTTAAAGTATTCTTCCATTACAAAAGCACAGAGCAGTTTTGTTTGTATCATCCCTGAGTGCTTTCAGTGAATGTTCTTTCAAGATTTCTGAGGCCAGGCCCCTGACACAAGTTTTCAAAGGGAAAATCAGGTTTGAGGCGATCTGTACTTTTGAACCTGTTAATCAGGACCTAATTTAAGTTTTAACTCCTTTCTGGTCAAACAAGAATTTTTGTTTGCAAATGTATTCTATGACTGCTTGTAAAAATATTTGCAGTACATTATTATGCCCATATTGCTGGCAGAAAAAAATGATGCCAAGCTTTAAATAATAAAGGACAGCCTGAATGTTGACATCGCCAATGGAACCAATCAAGATGGTCTACTCGACATTTGAACTCACTGCTATTCACTGCTCATGTGTTTGGATGAGAAGTGTTTCAACTAATACAAACATAGGTCAGCTTCTGGAACTTTCCATCACTTGGCATCACTTGGTGAAGTGCACTGTACAATGATGCTGTACAGAAATACGAAGCCATTTCCTGGCATTATAAATCATAGTACAGAAGTGCAACATCCCTCAATTATAAACCAAAGAGTCTCTCCACCCACCCACCCCCAAATTTGTGAATTCTATACATACTGGGTTGAAAATTGCCACAATGGTGGCTTCTCTGGGTGCTTGCCGGCTCCTTCATTTTCAGCATCTGCATTTTGTAAATAAATACAGTCATAATAAAAACACCGCCCATCTCTGCACAAGGAAATGAAATCCAGTGTGATGATCCATCTGGAACTTCTCAGTGCTTGGAGAAAGAGGGAGTAAGTGATATGATTATAGCTGGAGACAATGTGGTCTGTTAAATTTCATTCAATCATATTTGAGGATGGAAGCCTTTTTAAAGATTGTGTTTATGCAGTAGAGGGAGGGAGAGTTGAGGAATATTTAGACTCTGCAGGAAACAACAAATGCTCCTTTTAATAACCAGCTGACAGCTCCACGACGAGAGCTCCCTTTTGCATATATTTAGAAATTGCCAGAACGTCTACATCCGTCTCCAGTGTCTGTTTAGTTAACAGAGTCATTTCAGTGGACGCAGCATCCATCTGTTTTGCTGTGCGTCGTTTTTGCAGAAAAGAAGGTGATCTACTGCACGCGGCCCATGGGGAAGAGCTGACCAGACTTCCGTACGTCTGTCCCATTTAATTATCTTCATGTGAATTACACCACTTGCCAGAAGGGAACTTTTTACTTCTGCGCAATAGTGGCATCATATCAGAGACTGGGCTTGGAAGTAACTAGTTGGTTGTTCTTTTCATCGTTGATCAAATAAGAAGTTGCTGTGTCAGGCCTTAAGGACTCGTTTGTAAAAGCCACGCTTGGCATGCAGACTTCTCCAGTTTAATTGGCCTGCTAGGGAAGGGATCCTGCTTGAATCTCTGGAGAGCTGTTGCCAGTGTCGACAATACTGGCCAGCTGGGCCCAACTCCATCCATGAGAGAGGTTTTTTTTTAATGCTTGTATATTATTAATCTCTTTCCCCAAATAATGAACTTACTAACTACATTACATTAAGATTGGAGCACAATGAGGCTCAGCCCCACTTCTTTTGCAGTGTAACTCACCTTTTAAGTTTCTTTCATAGTTATGAGGTTTGGGCTCACTGTACCATATAGACAGATATTACAGGGTTTAAAGCAAAGCAAAGCAAAGCAAAGTTTTCTGCTTATACACCACCCCATTCCACTTCAAGTAGTCTCTTGGCGGTTTACAGTTTTTACAGGATGCAGGCTACATATTGCCCCCCCCTCCCAGCAAGCTGGGTACTCATTTTACTGATCTCGGAAGGCTGAGTCAACCATGAGCCAGTTACCTGGGATTGAACCCCAGGTCGTGAGTACAGTTTTACCTGCAGTACAGGCATTTAAGCACTGCGCCACAGGGGAATTCCTTCTCCTTTGCCTCATGCCTTTGTGGGTGTAGAGGTAAAGCTATGTTGATGGGAGTAGCGTGTGCTTCTTGTGATAGGCCAGTAGCGTATAGCTGTCAGATATTTTAAAGTAGATAGAAAGGAGCTAATGTAGGCAGTCCTGAGAAGCAGGAAAGATAAGAGTTACTTTTTAATAATGCTATTTAACCATAACTAATTAATGGTGGTGAGGTGGCTTGGAACGACCTTTGAAACTAGCAGTTATTTTAGAAAGTAACGTTTCATTCTTTGGTTGGCGCACATCTTAAAAACTGTAATGGCCAAATGGGCTCCTAGGATGTTGATATTAGTCACCATTGTGGGATTTTATATATATGTGTGTGTGTACTCCTTGCTTTTGAATTTCGTATATATGCTAGTTCATGTTCCTAATTCCTAATTTATTACCATATGCAACATGCAAAGGCACACGGTAGTAGAAAAAAATGTTAATGCAGTATGATCACAACAAGTGGAATGTGTCACGAGTTCCTGATTCAGATTTTACTTCATTTTAACTTACCAGGCAGCCTTAAACAAATAATCATCTCCAAGGCTTCTTTCTAACCCATAAATGTCCGGATAATGAGCCTAATGTTGAAGTACTGCCGGTTCAGTTTACACTGCCTCCAGCACTTGAACCCCACCTGCCACAAAGAGAAAGTATTGTCTATTTATTCCATAAAGTCATATAAACAGAGACTGAGCCTGGTTCAGTCTTTTTCAGGATAGGTCAGAGATGTGTTAGAGGTTGGGAAGTTCAATTCCTAGTGTGTCTTCTGCCAGTGACGTGAGGAAACTGAACTTCTCCTCAGTGGAGGGGGAGGGGAAGTAAATTTTTTAAAAAGCCATTTGTAATAGACTATTGCTGATGCAATGCATCACTTAATTTTAAAAAAAAATATTTGCCTTCTCTGAGGAGGTGATTGAGAAACGGCCTGCAACTAAATCCATGGATTTAGCTGTACAGTATGCAGTTTCTTGACTGGACCCTTAAACAAAGCAATGGAAATATATATTTAAAACAACTGATGCAATGCATAAGTGATGGTCTACTGCTGTCTAAAAAAATATTTTACTTCTCCTGCCTCTCTGCTGAGGAGCAAAGGAAGTGTTCAGTCTGCCAATATCCTGAAGTGCCTCGCTTATTAGGCTATGTCAAGATACTGGGAATTCAAACTGGAAGAGCTAGACCAGTGATTCTCAACCTGTGGGTCCCCAGATGTTCCTGGACTGCAACTCCCAGATATCCTGGCCAGCTCAGTTAGTGATGAAGACTTCTTGAAATTGCAGTCCAGGAACATCTGGGGACCCACAGGTTGAGAACCACTGAGCTAGACCAAGTTGAGGGGCTTGAGCTCTGATATGCCAATTTGGATACAAGTAGCATTACCAAATGGCATAGGGCACCTCTAACCAACCCCGTGTTTCTTTTTAGCTTGCATCAAGCCATTCCAAAAAGGCCAGTGAAGACAAGCGCCAAATCCCTATAATTTCTTTGGAAAAGTAGGCACATGGAAATCATGAGTGTAGTTTTAAAAGCAGATTTGTGACCACAGGACCTTCCTGCTAGGGATGTGATTTTTTTGCTTTAAAACAGGGCACAGGATCCCCCACGTATCTTATTCCCAAAGAAAGAGGCAGGTTTTTTTGCTGTTGTACCATTCAAATTGTCACAACACCCTGGAAGCAGAAGAAATGCATATGTAAATTATCAGCCAATCCCAGCAGGAGGGCGGGGGATTGTATGGTATAAAAGGGTGGAGCCTGGTCTGTGAAGGGGTTGTTGAGAGTTGAGGGTTGGGAGTGAGTGCTGAGAGAGCACAGCTCTGTTAGAGTTCAGTCAGGCAGTGAGGGCTTTACTGTTTACTGGTTATTAAAGATAGGGAGGCTTGAAGAGTTGAATTAATCTATTTTATGTTTAAGGCAACGCATACCAACTTCAGACATTATTGTATTTATTTATTTTCTCAATAAACTTCATTATTATTTTTACATTATACATCTGAGTCTGTCCCAGTTCAGAAGGCGACGATTTAAAAGGTGGCAGCATTACCTAGTGGATCCTGTGAAGATTAATAAGTTGGTTCCCTACACTACACATTTTTCATCACAATCACACGTTTAAAAGGGAGGTGTCATCACAGCCCTGTGGCAACGTGGAGGAAGGGTAGGGAGAAGAAGGGGCAGGGAGTGGAGCTTTTTAAAAATGAATACAGTGTATGCAGGGGTAACACATCCTGAACACTCAGGAAGCTTTATCATATAGTCATGTGTCTGCACGTAGAAGATGTGTGTGGCCGCAGATAATTCAGGAGCAAAACGAGCTGCCCTAAACCAACCCTTCCATTGACTCTCTCACACATTTAGTAAACACAGATGGTCACGAGAAAAGGGCTACTCTTGGCTCTAGAAAAATTCCAGGATTGTGCCTTCAAGCAGATCCCCCGCAGATGTAAAACTTCAGGAACTCCACTGACTTTTCAGAGCCACCTCAGTCTGCTAGAGCATTTAGCAGCCCAGAATCTGGGAGGGAACTTGTTTGGCCTGCTACTTCCACCCAATGATTCTCAAACTGAAGCTTCTCCCTGAAAAACTAAATCAATTAGATAGCTTTTTGAATCTTCATCGTAGTAGCAGTAGCTGCACCACTCTGCTGGAAAGGGCAGAGGGAAACAATCACAGAGCCGAGAAACAGGGGGGGGGGCAAATTTATATGTATATATCATATATACAGTAGCTCAGATTTCAATATATAGATATAAAATTATATGAAATAACCTGGGACTGCCAGTTTTCTCACATCCTAACTACAGATCCCTCAATGAAATGCAATGAGACAGGAAGGAATTCTGCTTCAGATGGAAAGTAAACTAAATAGGCAATGAATTCCCTTTAAAATGTCATCATCAATCTGATCCAAATGTAATTTAAAAAACCCAAAACCTCACTTAACCAGAACATCTGGATCTAGGAAGTGGTGCAGACCTATTTACTGACTGTTTTCCTGTTCTCCACTCCAACCATTGGCCATCAACGTCCTCTTAAAGCAGACCAAAGGAGCTGGCAAGCTACCCACAGCCTATTATTTTTGGAACATTACTTGATATCAAAGACTTAAACCTATTTTACTTAGAAGCAAACCTCACGGGTTTGCTCTTTTCATTGCTTTAACTGATGTTGTCATGTTGAAATCTCAGGATCATCTCATGCTGTAGACTCAAATCCAGAGCTTAGATGCTATCGGGATGCGGCTGGGGGTGGGATCGGGGAGCCCACAGATCTCAGAATCCCCTAGCCAGCAAGGCCTTGCAGAGGTTGGTAGGTCAAAAGAGAAAGCTTGCTAGGCTACTAGGATGGTCACCAAATGGGCATAGAAATATCATAAATGGTCCTGATACCCACCTTTGCTTTTCTTGTCCTTCTCCTTCATTCATTGGGACTTTATCCACTCAGCAAACACTTCAGGAACCTGTCATATTCAAGTGAAGTCTATCCCTGCGGCCGTTGTATGAAAGAACAAGGAGCACCTTTGTGACATCAGCCACTGTTAGCCCAATGACTGCTCTTGGCTCAGATCTTTTTGACAATGATGGAGGGCTCCACTCAGGTTGACATGAACTAGGAAAACTTATTTTTCAAGGTGACCCACTCACCCACCCACAGGTCTTCCTTGACTGTCCTCTTCCAGACTTCTTCCCTTCCTTCTTTCTTCACCTCAGCCCAGCATTCATCTGCCTGCGCTCCCTCAGCGCCTCTTCCTTTATATCCCTCACTTCCCACCAAAACCACCATCTCTAAATATCTCTCTGATCTAGAACTTTTCTTTGTATTCAAAATGGTTATTCCTACCATCACATCTATCAAATACACAGTCTTCTCAGATTTCTTTCAGGCTCTTGAATGGGAAGGGATGGCGCACCAGCTGCACTCTTCTCCTCACATACCATTTTTCACTTTTGATAGTCTTTGGATTGCAGGACATGGGCGTTTTGCTGTCTGAGCAGGTTTCCTTCTAACTCTTCCCTCTATTTCTTTTTAAAAAATGAATGTGTTAGATTCCTAGGTATCTTCAAAACCCAACATGCAACATAAATCAGATAGAAATGAGGCAGGGAAACGTCCCCGACCATACAAACAGACAGAAAATATTGAACAATTCCTTATCATCCTGGGGTGGGGGAGGATGAGGAAGATGAATGGTGAAGCAGGTATCTTCAAGCGTGAGCAAAAGTCATTCGGGGAATAATGCAAATATATAATCTCATAAACAAGAATATTGCTTTCTTGAAAAAGGCAAATGAGCAACCCTGAATTGGTGGTTTTTACAGGGGCTCATATTCAGTATCACGTGAAGCTTTTTGGCCCATTGATCTGCAATTATGTGAAAAAGACAGTACACCCCTTTTGAATTATATGGCTTTACGTATCAAGACATAATAAAAATAATCTGGTCCTTAGTAGGTCAGAAAATTATATGCGTCCTCAGATGAACAACAAAATAAGTACATTACAGTTAGGAAGGAAACTAAACAAGTATGGTTTATTTGGAAGAGTTTTAAGGAGAAAGCCTGTTTTCTCTACAAAGAACAAGGTAGCACAGCTTAGGCTGCCAAAGTTGCACCAGGACAAAGCATAAGACTTTTGGAACAGTGTCCTTTGGACAGATGAGACACAAGTGGAGCTGTTTGGCTGTTATACACAGCTGCACATTTGGTGAAAACTAAACACCATATATCAGCACAAACACCTCATACCAATGATCAAGCACAGCGATGGAAGGCTGATGACATGGGCTTGTTTTGCAGCCACAGGATCTTTGCAGTCATGGACTTGACCATGAATTCCTCTGTATACCAAAATATTCCAAAGTCAAATGTGAGACGCATCTTACAGCTAAAGCTTGGCCAGTTATGCAACAGAACAATGATCCCAAGCACACCAGCAAGTCTACAACAGAATGGCTGAAAAAAGAAAAGAACCAAGGTGTTGCAATCACCCAATCAAAGTTCAGACCACAGCCCAGTGAAAATGCTGTGGTGAGACCCTAAGAGAGCTGTGCATTCACCCACAAACTTCAATATGCAATTCATTGAGCAGGCAAAATTTCCTCCACAATGATGTGGGAGACTGATAAATTTATACAGAAAATGATTACTTTAAGTTATTACTGCTAAAAGTGGTTCTACAAGTTATTGAATCATACAGTGTACTGAGTTTTTCACACATGACGTCTCCATTTTGGCTTAATTTTTGTAAAATAAATCATGACATGGTGCAATATGTTATGTGTTGGTGTTCATCTGAGGCTGTATTTACCTAATTTTCAGACCTGCTAAGGAGCAGATGATTTCAATTATGTCCTGATTTGTAAAACCATAGAATTTTAAGAGGGTGTACTGTATTTTCTTTTTTACATGACTGTAAGAAAAGTTATTTTGAGCCATTCCTGATTTTTTGGCAGATTTTTTTCTTTGGTCAGAACTGCTCTCTACCAGGTTCCCATTCTTAAAATTCATGATGGGCTTGAATTTTTGATGCCTAACCTAACCACCCATCTTTCCATCATCTTTAAAATAATCAATTTAATTATGAATATAATTTCAATAAACTTGACCTACCTGGTTCACAAAGAAAGCAGGAAGACTTTCAAATCACTGTTCAGATCATGTGATAAGATCTAATCACTTGTACCTTATTGTGTTGACACTGGGTAAAAAGAACTGCTAATTATTTTAGTAAGTGCAAAGGCCAGCATTTTTTAATTGCTTTCTCAACTATGAAAAGAAGCAAGGACAGCCCATCATTACAGCAGAGGCATCGGCTATATCAACACCTAAAATTTCTTACAATGCAAGTATATAAAGCAAGAGCCTTCTGTTTCGGTACTGTATTCTTTACACGGTATCGATTCACCTTTATTGATCTTTAATAAAAAATGTATAAGCTGAAAGTGTTTTCTCAAACAGTATAAATTAATCGTTATTGTTCCACAGAAAACAAGAAACTGAACTGCAATAATTAACATTTCCTGGCACCCTATCGGAATGAGCATGTTGCAGAAAAAGGCCTAAAGGTGTTGGGGAAGTGGAGAACGCTGCCAACACTAACATATGCCTAGTCACCATTCTTGCTTCTATTGTATGCCAACTTCTTTTTATATAGAGATGGAAAGATTCAGAAGCGTTGAACAGGCTGGCCAGCTAAAGCTCAGAGCCGGAGTTCAGTCTGGCCTGGGTCTAGGAAGTTCCTCCCATTGTTTTCAGCTGTCAGGGCCTGAAAGCCACTTGACGGCAGAACATGTAACAGCAGGAGACAATAGGATCGTCTCTCCAGTAAGTATTGGAGTAGTGATGGGACAGTTTCCTGTCAGAGATGCTGCCGCTGAAGATCCTCTGTTAGGCAGAAGATTGGATGAGGTGAATTCCAAGGTCTCTTCCATTCCTGAGATGCTGAAGAACAGCCAAGGAATGATATCAGAAAACGGCAGTAGGAAGCAAAACTGGTGTTGAGTCATGCCTTTACTGCCCAACTAAATGCCATGAAAATGTGATCTTGCAAGTCCTTAGGCATCATCATCATCATCAGGTTGGGCATTAAGGAGCTTGAGGTGGAGTAAGAATTGAAAAGTCTAAAATTATGACTAGATGGTGAAACAAAGGAACCAAGGTGGAATACTGAAGCAAGTGGATCTGAAGTTGTAAAACTTTGATTTCACTTAAGAGTCACAGCTAGCCAGGATGAGATTTCGACTTTTCTGTTTTTACCATACCCTCCAGACTCTTTCAAGCCTGGTTATATGAAGTGTCTGTCTTTTCAATGATATTTTAATGGTTGAGCAAAGTCCAACCCTTTAGATTCTGCTCAGCTGTGTTTTGTTTTCCTTTTGCTATTAGAAACCGGGAAGACAGTCCATGTGATCAAACAGAATAAGGAGGAACTGGCAACAGCAACAGCAGTGTCAAGAAGAATGAAAAGTATAAAGCAGGAATCTAAAGAAGCAATCAATTGAGGTTTTCCAAAGTGCAAGTCTTGTCTGGTCAACAGAATTGATATATCGCAGTCTGGTCAATTGGACAGCTAATCTAGAAACCAATCAGAGCCTGAGAATGAGCGTTCTAGTTTGATGGGCAGGAAGACCCTGTGTCTTCTCTCTAGGCTAGCAACTTCTAATATCTGGGTTTCCATAGCAACCAGATGAGCTCAGTGTCAGAATTCTCCTACTCCCCAGAACCTGTAGAGTGGAAACTAATTTAAGGTCAACCACAACTTACACTGAGAACAAATGAAGGTATTTTAATAACCACTACAGAAACAAATCATGTACATTGTTTTTTCTCTTTTTCAATGATGTTCTCAAGTATAGTTCCATTGAAGATACATCTCCAGCTTTGACATTTATCTCCCATTGAAACTGCTTCTCTTATTCTTTTTGTTGTTTTGTGCTTTTCATTCTTTCATTTGTACTGATACTTTCATTCACAGCAACACTTGTACACCGCCCAGAGTTCCCTTGGGTTTATAAATCTATAAATAAATAAATAAATAAATAAATAAATAAATAAATAAATAAAAAAATAAATAAAAAAAAAAAATATCCTTCCTATATTTATCTATAAACATACAAATGAAAACCTGTAACCACACAAACACACACACACCTCTACATTTTCAGTTCATCTTAACAAGTTATGCCACTAAGCCATTATATATGCCCTGTTCCAGGTAATCAGGGCAACAAGATACAGAATGACACCAGGAGAGACCACATAACGTTGCTGAATAAATTAATATTTGACATCCAGGTTGCAAACAATAACCTCAATTTGAAGGAGTTTTAGTGTCATTAGAGGCAGAACTTCAAAATCTTTTGTTTGAATAATGTTGTGATATATGGCACTTCACTGATGATAGTGAAAGAAGACTGATCAAGACATTTGCTAAATTATGGGATTAGTAATATTGTATGACTGGCATTGATAAAAAGGAAAGCAAACAAAACATACTGTACTCTGTATGGTTTGGAGATGGGTTAGACGTGGAGACTATTGATAGAAGCAATTATATCACTTGGAGAAGACAGGGCAGGAGATGATGAGTTATGCTTGGGGATGAGCACAAAATGGAAAAATGGTGTTTTGTTTCGTTTCATTTTGTTTAGTTCCCCCATGATTTGTTTAGTTTTGTTAGAAACAATTTTTAAAAATTGTACAAAATGAATCAGTAATGAACCAATTTGTTACTCTATAAAATGGGTCCCCTGGGGCACCCAATCTGGTGTGAACCTTCCTTGGACTCTCCCCTTTAAGCCCTCCATATTTGGAGAGATTTGGAGTTCAGGGGGCTGAGTTATTCAACTTCAAATGGGGTGCCCCCAGAAAAAACATTTCTAATTGCAACGTTATGTGCTTGAAAATAGTGATCCCAGGCAGCTAGCAGCATGGAAATTATAGTGGAGCTTCTTCAAGCTCTCCCTTTGAGCCCCTTTAAGCCCACCAAGGCACACTGTATCAGAATTGCACTCCACCAGGCAGGCAGACACTGCCTAGATGCCTTAAGCACATCCAGTCTCACCTGATTTCGGAAGCTAGGCAGGGCCAGCCCTGACTTGTACTTGGATGGGCAACCACCAGGGAATACTGTGGAGTCATAATTGGGCATAATGAAATTCTCAGAGATGCTTTTGGGGTCCCCTGAGACCCCTCCCAAAACATTCCTTGTTGGGCCAGGATAAAATAATTCATTTCCAGGACATTCAAAAGAGCCAAACACACAATTCAGGTCGAATCTCCCTGAATTGACAGTTTATCCCTACTATGGTCATGGCTCATGGGGTGATGGCCACAGATCGCCACCTCCAACCCTCGGGGACACCCCTTTTACTCTCAACGCTACCTCCATTGCCCCTCTATCTATATGAACCCTGGCTCTTAGCCATAGCCAGCCCCCCTTCCCTCTTCTGCTTTATCCCTCCTTCTCAATGTTCTCTCCCCCTCTCTCCCCAACCTGCTTTCCTTGGGTCTGCTTGAAACGTGTTCTACGCCATCTTGGGCAAGGCATGGCAGAGGGAATGACCACATGGCAGGAGGCCAAATCTTCAGGATGGACTCCATTTCTCTACAAGGACTTCAGCACAGAATGCACCGTGGATTAATCCCAGCTCAGAGGTGTCTCATTGTCTCATTTCCACATTCACCAGGAAGTTCCGTCTCACAGCTCAAGATTCCTTTGTTGACTCTCCAAGCCACCTATCGAGTTGATAATGGCATGGACTCTTGAACAATGCCTTCTCCCCTTCCCCTATTCTCACACCTTGAATGGCCCATCAAAGAACAGAGAAGGCCTGGCCACACCTGGCAAACAGGTTAATCTGGAATCCTGTTTCAGAATTTGGGAATGCCTTGAGACCTCCCCCATGAGACTTCTGGACTGGTTTTCATTGGCTGCCCCCCCCAAAACACCACCCATTGCCCAGCCCAGGGGAGGCGCACCCTTGGGGAGGGAGGGGGGATAAATAAAAGATTGTTTTTCCTGTTTTGGGGGTGGAACATCTCTGCACTCTCCTGGTGGGGGTGTTTGCCTGCTGTCTTTTATTGAGCTCAATAAAACCAGTATTTTTCCTTGGATCTCTCTCCTGCTGGACTCTTTATTGGGAATTCTGAGGCCCAGCAGCATACAGCAGGAATAGCCTGCTGTAAACGCAACATAATGGCGAGCCAGCCAGGAGAAATGTGTGGGGAGTAGTCTCCCAGGATCTCCGAGGGCTACCCTAAAATTTCATCTGTGGCCCCGCTTTTGGGAGCATCCCCTTCATGTGGCTAAGGGCAAAACCAGAGGTGACCTAACTTTCCTTTGGCGCCGCCAGCCTCTTGCTGGAAGAGGGGAGTCCAGACATTATCTGGCAGACCCCTGCTGCCCCGAACGAATGGGCTAAGAGACGTCCAGCTGTTAGGGACCGGGAGGAGAAACCCATCGCAGCGAGACAGAGGACCTGGTTTGGTAAGATTGCGGAAATGCTTCGGAACCTGAGTGTGTGAGTGAGTGGGGATGACCCAGTCTTGTCCGAGTGAAAGAGCTATAGTGTGAGTGTGTTCCCAGGTAGAGGGGGAGCCCTAGATCGTGGAAAGGAGTGTCTTGAGGCAGCAAGACTCATGCAGGTGAGAGCGAAGTAAGCCAGCACAATAAGAGGGGGGGGGGTCAGACGTGTCCCTGCCATGATCCTAAGCCACTAGGGCTTCAGGTCGCATGACGAGAAACTCTTCAGTGGTGGGATTTTGGCTTTAGAGAAAAGGGTTAGGTTAGATTAGGGGAATTCGGAACTCTAAAGCCAGGCAAATTTGTACTGTAGATAGTAAAGTGCTTGCCATGATGGGGAATGAATTATCTCCTGCAGGGGTACAGAAGACCCCCCCCCTTACGTGTTACGTGTGCCTTGGACCACTTTTCTGCCTTGACTGGTCCAGAGAAATAAAAAATTTAAAAAGGGTAAAAAGACCAAGCTAGAAAAACTCTGTAGAGAAACACTGGCCACTGTACCACCTTGGCCAGGATCTCCCCCAATGGCCACGGGAGGGGACTTTAGGAGGAATCCTCCACCACATTGAGTGATATCTATGGCAAAATCACCACCTATCGGAGCTGCCATACCTCCATATATTTTACAATCTGGGCGGAGAGGCAGGCATTTGCCAGCAGGATGGCCTTGAACCCCAGTTTGTCAAAGGTTGGGGAAACTTGCATCCCTAGCACCACCAAATGCAAGCCCAGCCACCCAAAAGATCCTGTTTGGAGGGGAGCCCCACCTTGTGGAGTGCCCTGAAGAACATGATTTTCCTTCCCTGTATGTGCCCCTGGTTGCAGTACCCACAGCCCCAGATCTGGCTGCAAGGCTCCCTACATGGGATCCTGAAGAGGGGAGAGTGGCAAGTCGCCCCTCTCCTGTGCCGGCCTTCATGGCTGACTCATCATCAGCCCAACCCCATTCCCACCATCTTTGGAGGGGGTGCTAGCAGAGCACTCAGCCTTCCTCACTCCCATATCTCAGCCCCAAGGGAACTTGAATGCTAGCACCTGAGGGGGGCTCACCTCTGTTTCCAGAACCAACCAGATGGTTGGAATGCCAAAAGAAAGCTCCGGAGCCCTTCCTCTCAGAAGACCCGGGCACCTTCACGTGGGGACCCCCCCCCCACAGGACAATATTCCTCTGCCAGGTCCCAGGGGCTAAGTGTGTTCATATGCTCACCTTTTTGCCCCTCGGATCGATATCACTGAATCTAGAGGATGCCTCCTTACCAGGAGGCTCCACAGAAATATGTGGACCTGGTTCCTCCAAATATATATCCATCCACCAGCCCAAATCCTGAGCACATGGGAGGCTCAATCGATTTTGCCCTCCAACACACGCGCGCACACACACACGTGCGTGCGCGCACACACACACACACACAGAGAGAGAGAGAGAGAGAGAGAGAGAGAGAGTATGAGTAGAACTCTCTTGAATGTCCAAGGTATAAAAGATACCTCTATGTCCAGGGTAGCTCTTACAAACATAATGGGCCATTTCAGACCCTCAGGTATGAAGGAAGAGTGTGGATCTTCCGGGCATCATCAAGAAGACCAAGGCAGGTTTTAGAAATAAATGGGTCTTTCAGACACATAACATGTAGGCAGGCAGACTGGGACACAGATCTTAAACATTCAGATCAGACCCTGATCAGACCCTGAAACAGAGTGGACCACCCTCCCCCCCCCCAGTATGGCCAAGGCAGGTATTAGAGAAATTGGGCCCTTTCAAACCCTGAAACACAGTGAGAGTACACCCCCCCCCCCCCGTATGGCCAAGGCAGGCCTTAGAGAAATTGGGCCATTACAGACCCTGAAACACAGTGAGAGTGGACCCCCCCACACCAGTATGGCTAAGGCAGGCCATAGAAACACTGGGCCCTTTGAACCCCTGAAACATAGTGAGGCAGGCAGGCAGGACTGGCAGGCAGGCAGACCTGGAAGTCAGGCAGTCCTGGAATAATGGCAGGCAGGCAGACTACAGTTTGAGGAGGGGAACCCCAACGCAGTAAGGTTGAGCCTTATAAAGGCCAACCTTTCCATGGTGCCTGGGTCCAGGTGTGAGTGGTGAGGTCTCAAAGTGTCCCAAAGTTGCGGGGACACTCACTCACTCTGGACACTGGTGGGAGGGATGGAGAGCAGGTCCATGGCCAACTGGGGCCAGATCTCTGACTTACTGGCCCAATAATGGAGGGGATCTGACATGGGGAGTTGGAGGGGCTCAGCCATGTATTCCCGGACCATGACCACTGCAGAGTCCTGCTCCACTGCCAGCCTCTCCATCCAAGACCAGGACACTGCCATCGCCATGACAGAGGCCAAGTATGATGGTTTACTACTTGACCTCTGGCTGGCATACCCTGATACAGAGGACTCCAGGGATGAGCCCTCCCCTGCCTTGAGCTTGCACAACCTTGCATACCTCGAGGGACAGCTGAGTCTTCTGTCCCTCAAGATCCTCAAGGCTGGTAGCCAGACAGCCCTTGATGAAAGGATCACACAGGCATGCCACCTGGTAGACCCTCTCATACTGTGCACCAGCCTGCAACCTTGTGACCAAGGCCCTCTTCCACGGGAGGAGCAAGGAATCGTCCTCACTAAGAGCATTCAAGTCTCGGTGAAGGGCATGTATGAGGGGGATGACATGTGCCAAGCTGGCATTGAGACCCCAGAGGACCTTGGTGGGCTCCTCAAATGGCTTGATGATACCCACCATCTGGCCAAGGGCGAGCCAATCGGTGGCACTGATGTCCAACTCACTTCCCCCTTGAGATTCTCATTGCAGGAGCCTGGGAAGGGAAACTAAGATGCAAGGAATTACTTTTTGGGGGGATTAATTAAAGGACTTAAGAATGCAGAGGAATAAGTTCCTGGGAGGTACACCTTTCATTAGAATGATAGCAAATGTTTCTTAGAAATAAGTTATATATATGGCAGATGTGCACCTGATAAGCACAGCATTTGAGCCGCATATGGAGGGGTAGCTTTCTCAACATTTTTTTGCTCCTGGGAACTGGATAAGAGGTTTGGGTCCCTGTTTCTTAGTGAACTGGATGTGCACAAACAAATCAAAACTTAATCCAGATGTACTCCAGGTCTGTTCAAAAGCAGACCAGATAACCTTGTGATGGATGGGATTTCACACTGTTTGAAGATGTTTTTCTAGGTTTAATTGTGAACTGGAATATCTAGCTTTCAGCAATGGTCAGGGGTGCATTTGCACAAGGAAGGCTCATGTATCAATAGAACCTCATCCTGGAGATGTCAGATCACTGTATGGTGAAATATGTTTTACACTGATATATCTTAATTGGAATACAGGAACATGCTCTCAATCAGCTGCCTCTCAAAGGTATTTAGAAACTTCGGCTAGTCCAGAATGTTATGGCTTGACAGTTGACAAGGACTAGCTACTGAACAATGTGCCTCTCTCTTTACAAGAGCTTTATTGGACACTTGGGGCGTTTATACACGACCCCTAAGCTCCGCTGCAAATGGCTGCAAGCTCCGGAGCTTAAAAATGTTTCCCCACCAGCTCCGGAGTTTGCAGACAATTAAGTGCGACCCTGCCCACTTTAGCGTGACCCAGCGCACTTTTCTTGTACCTTCTCTTTGGAGGTGAAAAATCTTTGATGCGGTCCAACGATAGTGAGTGCGGGGCTCTCCTCGCTTCTGTTTGCTGCTTTTTGGCTCCCGCCCCTTTAAGAGCTACTTTTACAGAGACAAGGGGGTTGGACTTGATGGCCTTACAGAGACGAGAGGCAGAACAAGGTGAGCGGCATGCTTTTCTTTCTCTTTTTCTCCCTCCCTCACGCAGCCAGCAACCAGGAAGTGCAGAGGGGGGTGGGGACAGAGGAAGAGCGACGAACCCCTAAGATCTCTGGTCCGAATTTAAGTGGCCAGCGGATCTTAGGGGTCGTGTAAAAAGGCCCTTGGTCTGTTTCAAAGTGAAATTCAGTATTTGGTCAAGAATGACTTAGAAACCAGATGTCTTGTCTTGGGAATCAGAAACTGAAACGCTGTATTCTCCCATGCGAGCCATCCTGGATTTTAAGAGCTTGATGATACTTTGTTCTGTCAATCCAGCTGGAGAATTAAATTTGGTGAGGGTGTATGGTATAGGCCAGGGTCTTCTCCATGGCATCTCTTGGGCTCTGAAGCTCCCTGCTGAGAGAATCTAGGTTGGCTCTCTCTTTGTTGCTCATCTGAGAGTATTGACAATAATTAGCTTTACAGAACCCTTTAAAAAATAGGCAGAATGTCAGCATATAAGCTGGTTTCCTACTGAAACGGAGGGTAGGGAGGAACCACCTGTTTGGGTGCCTTTGTGAAATTATTTGTGGTGGTGTGTTGTCAGTTCTATTTGTAGCTGGTTGGCCACCTTCCTTTGTGGTGAGGTAAGAATGCTGTTTTTTTAAAAAAAGGAGATGTATGTGTGTGTGTTGTGTCGTTACAGTCATGACCGACTCTACGTGACTCCATGTCCATGGAGATACAAGCTGCCAAACTGCACTTGTCCTTGTTCTCTAGTTTGGCGGTCTGCAGTTATTTCTCATACTGAAAGGTCTGCGACATGAACAGCCTCTGGCAACACTGGGCACAGATGTCATGAGGAATTCGGCCCAAGGTTCAGATGGGATTTCAGTTGCAACAGCTTTCCAAAAGAAAATAAATCAACTCCAACCCCGGTGCTAAGCAAGAACATTTGGGGAGGCTCTCTCCACCTTCTCTGCCACATTTTAATGAATGTACAGCTGCAGAATGACTTATATCTCACTCCTCTTGAGTCATTAACTGAGAGGAGACCTTAAGCGGGTCGGGTGGGTGGGATCTCCCCACTGAAATCTTATTCATATGTTTTATTATATGCTCCAGTACGGGCACCACTTTAGTTTAATGGTGTGTTGGATGATGGTACGAATTTATAGCTAAAGGTTTACATCACAGACAGCTGGAATGAATAACAATAAATTAATTTAAAGTGCTAGAAAAGTGCTCCCCATAGTATATGGTGCCTAGGTGCTGTGGGGCAATAATTTATAAATGTATGTCTTTTATAATCCTGATCTAAAGTCTTGAAAGCAGCTAGTTAAAAAACAGTCACATGGCATAAATTATCTTTATTAATATTTCAATTGTGGGCAATCACACTCATTAGCATGAGATGGCTTTCATTTATGACTGGGACATAAGGTGGCGGGTAGCCAAAGCCGAAGATACTACCACCGCCAGCTTTTGCTAGTGGGATTTGCATGTGGCATGGAACGATCCTGAGTCAAGTTGGATAAGCCCTCTTGAGATGCATGAGGGTAGTCCATGAGGAGAATTAAATCTCCTACAGGGCAGCACTCTTTATTCTGTCTCCCAGCATCATTTATGCAGGTTCTGATGCTGCCTCCAGCTCTGTTTGTAATGGGGAAAGAATAATTTGCCTCCTTGTTAGGCAAATTAATACAGGTCACCAATGCCCCACATGTTTATACTGCCATAAGTTACTACTTTTATAAATGCCTATCTGTAGTAGTCACCCATTATTTCTTATTGTCAATTCTGCATGAACAGACTAGCAGTTCACCAGCAGATAAAGAGGTCAACTGATTATTCAGATAGCTTTGCCTACTATAAAAGCTATCAGCTTTAACGGGAGAAATGCTGCAGTCCTAAATTCATGTCTAGCCTTATGCTCCTAACTGAGAGGTAAGCCTCACTGACTTCACAGGAGACAAATTTCCAGGTACAACTGCAAAGGTTTACTGAATTACTTAGTGGCTAGCTTCATTGAAGGCAAGGGAGTCTCTTATTTTCACATAAAGAGGTTTGTGGTGTTATTAATTTCCAGACACAGTCAAAGCAACGAGGCCTGCTTTGGTTGTGGAAGGTACTTCTGGAGGCAATTTAACTTGCTTTTGCATGGAGAGCATCACTTCTGGAATGATGTCAGAGGATTAGAGAAAAGTCTTGCCTGGAGGCAAACAAATGTGTGTGTGTGTGTGGGGGGGGAGAAAAGCAAGACTAAGGCCAAGCCAGAAGTTAGCAGCTTTCTGGAGGAGGCTGGACTTTTGTCATTGCAGAGTGATCGCTGTACAAGCCAAATCAACCTTCAAGAGAGAAGGTCGTTCCCTTCACGTTTGCCACTCAAACACTCATGTTGGAAGGACAGAATCTAACTTTACTTTTTTAAAAACAAAAATACTGCTCCCAAAATCTCTCAACCAGTAGAGGCAGTGGCCATTCTGGTTGGTGGATTCTGGGAATTGTTGTCCAGAAAAGTGGCCTTTCCAATCGGTGGGATCAGATATAAGGGTAAGTCTTGAAGAGACTTGGACCTGGATTGGGTTTATGACTGAGAGGGACCTTCAGCAAAATATGGGCAGGATCCCACCCTTGTACACTCATGCTCCTTCCTAGGATCTTAGGAAAGGCCTTGAGTGGGAGACTTAACCTGGCGGGACTGGCAGATCCAGGCCATCATATTTTCCCATGACAATGTCCTGGAGGTTAAAATGGCCTCCAAGGAATTGTGGGGGGGGGGGGAATCACCTCTCATCCTGTCCCTCATTTTCCCAGGCTATATTACCAACAAAAATTGGTAGCTGCTGATTGGCTGATAAGAAAGCCAGCCTTATCATATATAATATACCTCCATCCTTCCTCGTCTCCCCCCCCCCCAGACAAATTTGTCTGGTTTACTTTAGACTAATAGTAAATAACTATAAAGATGAAGGTCCTTAAAAAATCTGTCTGAGGTCTTTCTGGTTTATTTATGCGATAGGATATTAGAATGGCTGAAAATTTAATGTTAATTAGGCAGAAAATACAGGCATTAAAGGCAACTGAAGAGTAGCACTAATTGCCACTGGGCAGAGGGAAAGGGAAACAGGTGGTAGTCATTTAATCAGGCCAGTAGTTGCTTCAGATTCTAACTTATTACTTCACTTAACACTTATTTTTTCTAACCCTTTAACCTAACTCAACCCTCTTCACCTAACATATGCATACATAAAGAACAAAGGAAATGAAACCCATACAGGTTATGCCTTGGGTGATTTTTATTTGGTTTGACCAAATATTGGTCTGTTTACAGGAAGCAAGGTGCACAAGAAATCTAGGTTGCTCTGGCTATTACTTTGATGCTTCTATAAGACCCATAAAATCTGGAACTCAAAAACATTGCCTTGGGGGTTTCCAAGTCTGTTTAGGAGCTGAGCATCTATGCCAGGCCTGCTCAAAGTCCAGCCCGGGGGCCAAATCTGGCCCGTCAGACCATTCTGAGTGGCCCGCGGCTGGCTGGCCCGATCCTCCCTCCCCCTCCTTCATCCCATGGTTTTTTTTTTAAAAAAAATCTTCCGCCAACTCTGACACCACCGGGAAGCTTGAGGGGGCGGGCGGGCCGGCCGGCCGGTGAACAGAAGCTTGTGGGGCTGGGTGGGTGGGTGACGGGGCAGGTCACCACCACCAGCACTGCCGGGAAGCTTGTGGGGCTGGGCGGGCTGGTTGGCCAGCCATCGCATGGGCTGCTGCCACCGGCACCACCGGCAACCATGTGAGGCTGGGCGCGCGCAGGTGGGCCGCCGCCACCAGCACCGCTGGGAACCTTGTGAAGCTCGGTGTGCACGCAGGGCGGTCCACCGCCAGGGCGGTCCACCGCCGTGAGGTTGGGCGCATGTGCAGGGCACTGATCAGGGGGCCGCACCACCGGCACCACTGGGAAGCTTGGGCGGCTGGGCGGAAGGGCGGTCTGCCTCCCCCGACAGCGCAGGGGAATGTGTGGGGGTGGGCAGGCCTGCGGGCCTCTGCCACTGCCAAGGAGCTTTGGGGTGGGCTGGCGGGCCAGCCGTCGCCATTGCTGGGCAGCTTGGGGGGGGTGCAAGGTCGCACAGATCACCTCTTCCAAGGGGCAACCTGTGGCCACGGCTCCCTGTGCTTCCTTTGGTCCCCGCCTTCCTGCTTTCCTCTCTTCCTTGGTCCCCACCTTCCTTCCTTCCTCCCTCCCTCCCTTGGTCCCCACCTACCTCCCTTCCTTGTTCCCCACCTTCCTTCGTTCCTCTCTTGGTTTCCACCTTCATCCCTCCCTCCCTTGGTCCCCACCTTCCTTCATGTGGGTGGGAGTTGCAAGGGGTCAGTGGGTGGGGCTTATGGGTCAGTGGGTGGGGCTTGCATTGGGGTGGCAGGGTCGGGGAGCAACCGGCCCCTGACACATTCTCAGCCACCAAATCTGGCCCTCCTTACAAAAAGTTTGGGCACCCCTGATCTATGCCTTAATGTGCGCATTTTCAAATACTCACACATGTAGATATGGGAATGTTTGCACCTGAAAACACCATCATCTAAAAGTGCCTTCTATTAGTATTCTTCAGTATTATCAGTTAACATGACCCTTTGAAAATATACTCTTTAAGTTCTTAAAAATTATATGAATGGTCACATTGCCAAGCCATTTTTAAAATCATGAAGATGCACAAAAAGTGTTGGACTAAAATAAATACAGCTCCACAATGCTATCATTGATGCTGTATCTTCGTTCATCTGTAGGTTGACTTCTCCCTTACTGTTTGTGAATTCATAATCCAGTTCTACCACTTCCTGACTATTGGTGCAGCATTTAATTGACTTGAAATATCCATTAACCCCCCCCCCCCAAGGGACACAATCATGTAAGAAGCAGATTATTATGTTGTGGACTTCCTTAGGTAAATAGACACCAGTTCATTTACAGTTTGCAATGAATAATGTTATGTTTGGGTTTGTCTCCAAAATCTGCAAAAGGGCCATTCATTGGGGGGGGGGAGTGTTCAGACCGTCTTGTTTCCATTCTGAAAATTCTGTGTCGTGCTCTCTAATCAACTGTATTTTTGACAAAAGAACTCCACATATCCCCTCTGGTCTGTGAAATGTTCACGGCTATCATACATGCTGCAATGAGCCCTGAAGAATTTTTGAAATCTTTGTTGAACAATCTCTGCCTTTCTGACATGCAAATGTCGCCTGCCATCTCCTGACAACCAAAACCCTTCTGTTTTAGAGTACTGGCAGGCAACATTCTAGCTTCAGCATGAAACTGAGCCTGAGAAAAGAAAAGACTGCTGATCAAGATGTCAACAGATGAACAAAAGACCGCCTTCTTCAAGATATCTGACTGAAGTCTATCCATAGCTTTTATCCAAATTTGATAGAGTTCTATAACATGGCTGTATTCCTGACAGTGTCTACTGGTTTGGAATGGGTTTAGGCACATTTGCGCTCTTCATGAACTAGACCATGGGCCACATGTCAATTAGAATTTAGTTTGTAACTTTTTTTTTAGCGTGACCTTAAGATAAAGGGTAAACTTGTGCCCCTTTAATAGACAGTAGGAGGTTGCTATCAGAACAAGACAGCAGACAGTTAGAGCCATGTCCATACAAGTCTTCCCAAAGAGGTATACTTTTGTCTATACACCAGAAGACCAGTGTTGATGGAGTTGAGTGGGTTTTTTTAGGTAGGGTGTCCCGCATCAGGGATGCAGGAACCAGCAAGTCATTTTCCCTTGTCCCCAGCTGCTGATGACCTCAACAATATTAAACCTAGACAGGTATCATTTTTTTTGGAAATACTTTTCCGTAGCCAGTGTGGCCAGTAACTTGGTAGCTGAGGAATGAGTATGTGTGTGTGTGTGGCTGTGGTCCAAAAGGGGTGGGGTGAGGACTTTTTTCCAGACATTGGAGCACTTTGCATGCAAGCACTCACAGTTGATTGAGAAACAAACCAACAGCCAATGCATGAAGATGATACATCACATGAATACTATTCTCAGTTGAATAGCTCTGGTTAATATTCTGGTAACAGAATCAGCTCAGGCTCCTGAATCCTATCCAAAGGAAGACTCAGACAGACTCATTTGACCCTACAGTAGTCTAGCCTGGATGTTACTAAAGCATGAATGATCACACTCAAGTCTTCCCCAGGAACACTAGCACCCTAGGTGATGCAGGCCCTCTTGCCTACTGTAGCCAGTGCCAACCAGCCATGCTGGAGCATGTGTGCCATTCTGAGCTTAATGGAGGAAGGGTGGAAATTAACACGAGCCACCTCTACGTCCGGACCCAGTGTGCCTCTGAATGTTGAGAGTAGAAGAGAAGATGTGGTTACCTCCAGGCCTTCTTGTGAAGCTTTCCAGCGTTACCTGCCGCTGCACAGCTGGAAGCAGAACGCTGGGCTAAACAGATCTTTGGTCTGCTCTAAAGTGTGGGAGAAGGAGAAACAGCATGTGAGTGCAAAACCGGTAACAGGATCTGAACATGTTTATGTCAGCATGAGAGAAAACAGTGAGCAGAGGCCTGGAGAGACACAGAGGGAGGTAAGGCGGGAGGGGGAAACAGAGAGGATGTTGGAATGATGGGCTAATAGAATGACTGCAATGACAGTCATGCCACACAAGAATAGTAGACATCAGGGAAATCAGTTAAAGCCATATTGATTCCCTTTAGAGGTGAGAAAAAACAGATGCTGTCAGCTGCCAGGGAATGGTTTTGTGCCGGAGCTGCAGCCTCCCGATGGTTTTCTTTTATTAATGCTCTTCATTTTTTTTAACCAAAGACTACAAAGTTAATTTTTTTCTTCTTTTTCTTTTATTATTATTTTTAAAAGGCATCCCCATCTGCCCTCTCGCTTTGCCTCCCTCCTTTGAGTAACAAGAGCTGCAGTCAAAGCAAGCCCAGGGGAAAAAAAGAAAGGAAGTAAGTGCATTCAGAAAGCCAACGGTACCCTCAGGCAAAAGAGGAAAGGATGATGGATAAAAAGAGAGAGAAAGGGAGGTGGGGAGGGAGAGCAAGCGAGACTGTGCAAGAGCATTGAAACTCTGCCCAGATGCTTTGTTTTTTTCCTGAGCACAGTTCACCTAATCAGCTCCAGAGCTCCCTGCTCACAGCCCTGGAAAACAGAACACATCAAATCCACATCACTTCCCGATTGATGCTTCATTGTAAGGACTGCTCTTCTCACCGCCGCCCGCCCGTAAGAAAAGAAGAGGTGGGGAGAGAGGATGTGTCGACCCCCTTACCCCCCCCTGGAAAAGGGTGGCCCTACATTTTATGCCCATTTAGAAAGAGAGATGGAGCCGACCTGCCTATATATTCAAATATTTCACAGATGACGCACACACACGTTTCTAAATAGAATGTTAATATGTCTGTAATTTTAACACACCTGTTCTCACCCCAAACGTCAGTGTGCAGTGTGTGTATGTCCATGCACATGCAGCCCGACAGGTGCATCAGCACACACACACACACACACACACACACACACACACACACACACACACACACACACACACACAAAACTGGAAGATCTTTACTGTTGTATGTTGTGCCTCTCTTCTCTGCAGCAGCTGTTTCTGCTGCATTAGTAAACGGGCTGGGATCGCTGCCTTTAAAATGAAACCCAAACAACAATGTGAGATGGCTTAGGTGGCTTGGAGTGTATGAGAGCTCATTGGACCTGATGATAGGCACTGTATTTTGAGCGCACTCAGCCACATTTGATCTTTGGCTAGGAAGCTGTGGGGTGGAGAGTGGATGCCAAGCCAGTGCCCTCAGCGGCATGTGTGAGTACGCTTGCATTATTTTTATTTTTAAAAGCCATCCCCAGTTTCCCCAAGAAATGCCTAAGAGGGACAAAACAGAAAGAGCATTTTTTTTTAAAAGGGCAGGAGAAGAACAGAAAATCAGAGCGGTCTCTCCAAATAGGGACAACTAAATGATATGCATGCAGGGCCTTATTAATTTGCTTTTCAGCAGAAGATTCTGAAGCGTCGTTGCAGTCGTGAACTCAGCATGACAGCGGCATGTAAGAAGCTTCACTGAGCCTGGATGTTGCAAAACCCTGTACATACCCATGGAAACCAGTGAGACTTCCTGGATGCCTGAGTCAACTTTGTTTAGACTGGGCCACAGAAATGTTTTCTCTCCCTTTGGACCTGGTTGCACATGAACTGCACTTAGGGACAAGATATATCGGAAGTTGTGGCATATAATACTGTGCAGCCACATATGTAACGGTATACACCATTATAGTACAGTGGTCCCCCGCCATTTCGCGGTTCATATACTGCCGTCCCGGTATATTGCGGGACCACATTATATGAAAGGCAAGCCCCCTTGGGGTAAGCTGCTTGGGCCTGTTTGAGGCTTACTGCACTTAACCCAAGACTGACGGGCTGTCCCAAATGGGCCTCCGACAGGCTTCCTGGGCCTGTCAAAGGCCCCAGAAGTGGTTTCCGACAAACCGCAAGTGACTTCCCCAAAAATGGAAGTGACTTCTGGATTGCCGGAAACCACTTCTGGGGCCTCTGACAGGCGCGGGAAGCCCGTCGGAGGCCCATTCAGGGCAGCGCCAGGCCTCAGGTAAGTGTAGTAGGCCCCAGAGAGGTCCCCCAGTCCCGACCTGACTAAGCATCCCTATATAGCAGATTTTCAATTATTGCGGGTCAGGTCGGGTCCCTAACCCACGCGATAGGTGGGGGATTACTGTAACATCAAAATATGCATCCTCACTCTGGAGGAAGAGACTGCAGTCTGAACAAATTATAATCCCATTTTTACCATCATGTTTAAACAGAGGAAATTTACTGGGGCATCCCCTTGTTAATAAGAACCCTGGAGCACATGTGTAACATCCTTTAAGTGAGAGTATGTTATTGAAATTCTCAGTGTGGCATAACTATTTCCATGAAATTCTCAGTGTTGCATAACACCCATGTCAATGCCTGCATGACCATTTAGAATCCAGACACAGAGTGCAGGAAATTGTTACTCATTTAGCAGACATCCATGGTGGTCCTCATATATCATTTGGGTTAACCCTTAGCACTAAAATCTAGTAGCGAAGCAGTTAAAACAAGATAATAGTTTTATACTGAGAACCCCTGGCTGAAACATTACTTTAAGCCACAAAGACCCTTTCTGGCCACCAGTAAATAAACTATGTGGTGACTGAACTAAGAGGACTTTTGAAAGCAGGATTGACGTCCAAATTCTTGCTCAGCCATGAAGAACAGGTGTATGGGTCATAGATGGGACAATCCAATAATTCATCATTCACAACTTCACCTAATTGTTGCTATTAGAGATGGGCATGAAACGAATTTTTTTTTTGTTCCATTATTTGTTATTCGTTATTCGTTTCATTATGTACCGAAACGAATAATGAAAATTGTGATGAAATTACAATGAACCAAACAGAACCACGAAAATTAGGTTCGTAAACCCAGCAATAATTATTTATTCTGCCTGATAATACCTACCAGGGGGGTTGGGGTCCTTAAAACATGCATTTATGCCTTTTTTCAGATCGCTGCATTTTTTTCCTTTAAGGGGAGTTAGGGGACATCGACCCAAAATGGCTCCCAAATGCCTGATATTGATTTCTTGGGTATTAAAACACCCTGAGTGAGTGAGTGAGTTGCGTCGTTACAGTCGTGACCGACCCTTCGTGACCCCATGTTATGAGTTTTTTGGCAGGAATACTGGAGCGGCTTGCATTTTTCCTACTCCAGGCGCCTACAGCACCTGGTATTCCCTGGTGGTCTCCCATCCAAGTACTAACCAAAATGGCTCCCTGCTTAGCTTCCGAAATCAGGCGAGTTCAGATGTGCTTAAAACACCCTGGACATCTGTAAAAACACAGTGATAATTATTTGAAATTATTACCTACCAGGGGGTTGCGGTCCGTAAAACGTTTGTTTTTGTCTTTCTCCCATCGCAATGTATTTGTTCTTTTCCCTTTAAGGATGACACAAAATGAATTCCAGCCACAAGATGGATGCAAGCCATGTGATGGGATCATGTAAATTCTTGGACAATTTCAACCAATAGCATGCCCAGGTTACAGACTGGGTAGGTGTGGCAGCTGCAGAGGGCATAAAAAGCTTTGGCAGCCCCCATCCTCCTTGCAGTCTGCGGTGGGAGTTAGGGTGGGATTGCTGTCTCTGCGACTCATTACTTTAGGCCAGCCAGGCAGGTGTGTGTCTCTGTGTTCTTGGTGGCTGCAGCCTGGCTCGTATGGGAGAGAAAGAAGAGATTTCTCTTGCAGCCTTCCTGTGTGCGTGCATACCTCTTGGTGAGTACCCTCCCCTGCCCCACAGTGCAGTCACTCTGCGTCTGCCTTACACCCTGGGCAATGCCTGCCACTGCCTTTGCAGCCTCCCTGCGTACCTAGTCTATACTGTGTCTCTGCCAGCATCATTTTTTAGTGTTTTCCCTCTGGTCTGGGGCGTTGGGGGACGTCTGCGCGCAGAAATGCTTTAAGTCCCGCAAAAAGCTGGTAAAAACGAAAAATGAAAAAACAAAATGAATTTTTTTCAAAAAATTCACGAAAAAAAAATGAACCAAAACGGACCCCCAATGAAAAATGAAAAACCGAAACGTCATTTTTTTGCAATTCGTGCCCATCTCTAGTTGCTAGACATGGGCACGACTCGGCGAAATTTTCGTTTCTGTTTTCGTTTGTCGTTACCGTTACGTAACGAAACGACAAACGAAAATTGAGCTGGAAATTGAACGAAACGAAATGACCCATGAAAATTGTGGTTGTTAGTTTCGTTTCCGTTACTGGCGGCGCACAATGAAATGAGCTGTTTTTTAAATGTTAAAAAACGCCCTGGACATCCATAAAAATGCAGCGATAATTATTTATACTGCCTGATAATACCTACCAGGGAGTTGGAGGTCCTTAAAACGTGCATTTATGTCTTTTCTCAGATCGCTGTATTTTTTTTTCCTTTAAGGGGAGTTGGGGACATTGACCCAAAATGGCTCCCAGATGCCTAATATTGATTTCTTGGGTATTAAAACGCCCTGGACATCCATTAAAATGCAGCGATAATGCGATAATTATTTGAAATTATTACCTACTAGGGGGTTGGGGTCCTTAAAACGTTTGTTTTTGTCTTCTCCCATCGCGATGTATTTTTCTTTTCACTTTAAGGATGACAAAATGGACGTCCCCAGCCACTCCAGCCACAACATGGAGGCAAGCCATGTGATGGGATCATGTAAATTCTTGGAAAACCTCAACCAATAGCATGCCCAGGTTGCAGACTGGGCAGGTCTGGCAGCCACAGAGGGCATAAAAAGCTCTGGCAGCCCCTAGAAATGCTTTAAAATTGTGCAAAAAGCGGGTAGAAACGACAAACGAAAAAAGAAAAAACAAATTTTTGAAAAATTTCAAACAGAAACGACCCGAAATGGACCCGTCCTGAAAAACGACAACTCGAATCATAATTTTTTCTAGTCGTGCCCATCTCTACTAGTTGCTATAAGTACTCCGATAATGGACGTCTTCCAGGAATGCCACATATGCAACACAAGGAGTGGGGCTGCTCCTCTCAGCCTGCCCCCAGATGAGTGCACATTCACCAAGCGTGAGCACATTCCCTCAGCACATTTCAGTGTACGAGTTGAATGCATGAACATCGGAGTGGAGTCAGCACACACCACCTCTTGGGTATAAGCAAGGTGGTCATACTGCCCTGCTGGTTCCCAGTTTTCTGTCACACCACCAGAGTCCATTCTAACTTGGATCCGCTCCTTTCATTTTCATACTTGTAAGAGGCAAGTCTCCAGCCTTGTGGAACGAGAGGGCAATATCAAAATGCACAGATTCTATATTTCCAAACTATTTTTTTAATGAGAAATGACCCACTTCCTGTTTTTCAGTGTTCTTAATAGTCTACGGGTGAAGTCAAAACTGCACGCCATGGGGGGGAACAAATATATTTTCAAATGCAGAATAGACATGTTGGTTGACTGTAGAAGAGACTCCCTGGTTCCTTCTGAATCTTTTTGTTACTGTCACCCCTTTCCTTTGCTTCAGGGCTGGTAGCAGAGAGTTATTAATATGAAATGGAAGCATCTTAGGACTGACCATTGTATCAGAGGCCACCTAGGAAGACTTTCAGCATCAGATTTAGCTCCTGAGCTATCAGCTGCCTGGACAGAACTGTGCACGCTGCCAATGACTTCAAGGATGAGATAGAGAACGAGATCATCTGCTCTAGTCTTTCAGATCTGCCACTGCCCGACTTTTGATTCACATGTTCAGACTCGAGAAGGAATTCTTATCAGCTATAGGGGAAAATTCACTTGGGTGCCAGTTTTTAGCACCAATACCTGTTAACAATCCTGGTTTCTAAGGCAACTAAATAATCCCTACAAACACCGGGATAGAAATCCTGCTTTTATGGCAAAATTCCCATTCTCTCCGGCTTCACTTGGATACTATCTCCGGAAACCCAACCTGTGTAGGAATGTTGTTAAGTGTAATGACATCACAGGAAAGATCACTGTCTGGAAAGGGTGATGCACACAGGTAGTGTCTTGCTTGATCTGAATCTTACATGAAACGAAGGGGATTTGGGCCAACACTCCTCCAAGATTTGCAGCTGGCAGAAAATTCCTTTTATTCTTTGCGCTTTATCATGAAGAAATGTGGAACAACCAGTTTGGGCAGGAGACCCAAAAGGTGTGATAATTTTTCCACCCTTCCATGCCAATCTGTGGACTTTCCCTTGCAAAATTTGACTTCTTCCTCCATGTTCTGTATCCAGTCTTTCTGTGCCTCATGTACTTGCAGTCCAATGGAAAGTGGGGATCAGCTCTTGCTGTCTCTGCCCTCCCTACTAGCAGGTCCCCCTTATCTGCACCCTCTATTGAGGCCGCTACCGCACTTTCTTGAGCAGCCACTTTTTATTTTGCATTGCCTTATCTCCTCCTGCGGTCACATGGTCATTACAGCAGTTAGGCAGTCCGCACTTCAGTGGTTGCTTAGCAATCGGCTTCCCCGTTCGCAGTTGGCTTAACCGCTTTAAACTACAACAGGGAAATGGCAGAAACAGGGGGAAACTGAAAAAAAGCAGCGTAGTATGTCCGCAAATACAACCAAATTGCTTTAAAAGGGGGTGCAGGAACCAATTTAAAAAACCACCACCCCCAGTGGTCATCACAAGAAAACAACAACACAGTGGTCAAAAATGGGCGTGGCCAAGCGGGCTCTTCAGAAAAAGCGATTTTAAAACCGGACAGTGATTTTTTAGGTGATTTGTCTTCAAGGAAAAGATGTTTCAAATATAAAGTGCGGTAGCAGTCTAAGGTCCTTGGAGGTGGGTGAAGAGAGAGAGAGTGAGTCAAAAGCACAAAACCTGTTCTCTGCTCAACCTGGAAAAGTTACTTTTTATGATTGCCTCCCAGAATCCCCCAGCTAGAACAGCCACTGGCATGGTCACAGCATAAAGAGGTACTGGATTATGGTGACTTGATGATTCTGAGAGTCGTAGCCCCCCCCCCCCCCCAAAGTAAAACACAGCTAGCCCAATTTTGGCATCAAGGCCTGCAAGATTTGGGTTTCGGATTACAGAAAAGGTTGACAGTCAAATAATAGTTTCCTTACTTCCAGCTTTTCATTTTGATATGGGAAAGGCAACAGGGGTGCAATGGAGGGGGTGGAGCCAGCAAAAAGGCCTCACATGCTTCCATTTGGTGGGTGGGTCACTGAATGGTTGATTGCTTTAAATGAGGTAAGCACTGAAATACTGGGGAGAGATTTTCTTGTTTTGACATTTGAGGAACGTCAGAGGTTTCTACTCAACACTGCTGTTCCTGGCACTATGTTTTTTTCTAGTCCCGGGTTTGGTTTGGTTTTGCTTCTTTTGGGGCCTGCCATGTCCCTCTCTCTTCTCGCTCAAAAGTCCAATTCACTACGGCTCATGTGAGGCACAGCTGGAGCAAAAACCATTTGGAGCTCTTTCTCTTCAAAACACTTACTTAGCGCACTGAGTGCTCTGCCGGAATGCATGCGATGGGACTTGGAAACATAATCATTTGAGATTTATAACTATTTATGGCCACATCTTTCATTATTAAATGCAACACTCCAGTTCATCGTTAATTGAAAAATGAGCCCATTACTTATTCTCATTTTCAAATCCAGGCTGATGTGGCGGCAGCCACCAGAACTTTGCCTATATCCAGCAATTCCAACAATTATATCGAAGGTCCTCAGAAAATTAATCCACATATGCGGAGGAAAACGTGATCACTCTCTGAGCCTTTGAATTTTAGCCGGCTATTATCTAGCCAAAGGAGAGGTTTTTAAAGGACTGTCTGCTGTCACTGCAACTAGGAAGGAGGTGCTCATGCCTTGTTCACAGTGGTGTGGCACTTTAATAGAGCCTACTTCCAACTAGACAGTGTCCTCTGTTTCTGCCTGGTCGGTGTACTGAGGGTTTGCCTTACTTTTTGTGCATCACTCCCCTCCCTGCAGCTTTCATACTTCCTTTGCAATCATGCAGATTCCTGGCAAAAAAGCCCAATGCCCTAAGCATATCCGATCTTGCCTGATTTCGGAAGCTACGCAGGGTTGGCCCTGGTTAGTACTTGGATGGAAGACCACCAGGGAATATCAGGTGCTGTTGGTGCCTGGAGTAGGAAATGGCAAACCACTCCAGTATTCCTGCCAAGAAAACTCCATGGACATGGGGTCACAAAGAGTCAATCACAAGTGTAATGACACAACACACACACACACACACATACACACACACAGTGGTATGGCTTAGTTTCCACCAACGTGTTAATGCCCCCCTTTGTTTTACCCCCAAAATCTTGTTTAGTGCAGTTGTGTAGCAGTAGATTGGCAGCCACACCTGTGTGTAAATTTCAGTTTCAGTAAAACATGATAGGAGATTTCAACTATCTGGATATATGTTGGGAGGAAAATTCTGCCAAGTATAGCCCTTCCAAGAAATTCCAGGCTTGTGTGGCTGATAAATTTCTCTTACAAAAACTCTGGGTGAGAGTGATCATGTTCTACTAGAAGTCTTAACTTCAAAGGAAACTAAAGTAGAGTGTAGCTAATCACTTATGTTGGAGTTTTCAATTTATTTATTTATTTGATTCTTATATTGCGCCATCTGACCAACGGTCACTTTCTGGGCGCTTTACAAAAGTTAAGACATGGACAATACAATGAATAATACAATTAAAGAATATACAATGTATAGACGAAAATAAAACTCACCAATCAAACATAATTAAATCTGATAACAAGGCAAAAATAATATATCAGATACATACAAAAACAAACAGGTGGGTTAAAATATAAAACCAGATCAGTGAAATGGGTGAGATGACAAACAATGGTCAGGGAAAGCACGTCTATACAGCCAGGTTTTAAGCTGTTTTGTTTTTTTTAAAAAACTTTGTAGTGTGGGTGCAAAACCAATCTCAAGGGGCAGCTGGTTCCACAGATGAGGTGCTACCACCGAGAAAGCCCGATTCCTGGTAACAGTCTTCCGAGCTTCCTTCGGGGTTGGCACCTTCAAGTGGTCCGCCTGAAAGAATCGAGTGTTACAGGGAATACTCTGCAGCAAGAGCCGTTCTGACAGATAACAAGGCCTCAGACTGTTTTGGACTTTGTATGTCAACATAAGAACCTTGAAGTCTATGTGGAACTGGATCGGCAGCCAGTGCAGTGAGGTCAGAGTTGTGGTAATATGTTGGTTTCTTTTTATGTCCGTTACTAATTTGGCCACTGTATTCTGTGCTAGCTGGATCCTCCACATTAACTTCAAAGGCAGCCACATGTAGACTGCACTACAGTAGTTTAATCTTGAGATTACAAGCGCATGGACCAATGTGGTGAAGGACCCCAGATAAAGGAAGGTACACAGCTCTGCTATCTGCTGCAGCTGGAAATGGGCAGACTGGACACCTGGGCCTCCATGGTCAGTGCCAGGTCCAGAAGCAAGCCCAAACTGTGCACCACCTGGGTGGGTAGAGTTCCCCCCCCCAAAGCTGAGGGATATTCCCAATCCCCTGATAGCAGGAGCTCCCAGCCAAAGGACTTCCATCTTGCCCAGGTTCAACCTCAGTCTATTCACTGTTATCCATCCCAGGACAGCATCCAGACAGCATTCAAGGGACAGAATGACATCCACTGCAGGTGGACAGAAGGAGAGATAGAGCTGAGTGTCATCAGCGTACTGATGGCATGAAACTCCATACCTCCTGACGACCTCTCCCAGTGGCCTCATATAGAGGTTAAAAAGCCAATTGTAATAGCCTCAGAACAAAAATGAGTCGTCCCATAGCAGAAGATCCTAACAAGATAAGGAGTCCAAGAAGGGTGGAAGGACCTAAAAAAAAAAGAAGAAATTCGAAAAGCACAATTACAATTGATTCTAATAAGAAAAAAGGTGGGAAGGAGCAAAAACAAACAAACAAACAAACAAAACCAGTGTAGGTTTACAAAAAGCTCAGAGAGGACCTAAAAACAAAAATGCAAAATGCAAAACATGTACAGGAAGTGAAAAGAAGGACATGCCATTATGAAAGAGGACAAACAAGTAGCTAGGAAATTCAGGGATGGCACTAGGAGAGCAAAAGCAGAGAATGAGCTGAGATTTGCGAGAAATACTAAAAATTGTAGTCAGTGCTGAAACAAGTGCTGTGAACTGATTCAGAAGTTTCATATTGGATACAATACAATTTGCATGCCAGCCCCCACTCCCCTTTATTTCCTTCCTCTAGTCCCACCTCTTCCAGTCCTTTTATGGGGCATAAATATGGGAAATAATAAAATCAATGACTTAGCAACAAAGTGAGAGGTTATCTAGTGCTAATCCCATATACTGTATGTATGAATTATTTTTGAAAAATAAAACATTGATTGGGGAAGAGGAACTAATACGGTATGTATGAATTATTTTTGAAAAATAGAAAAATGATTGGGGAAGAGGAACTAATATGTGGACATGTTTCCCCAGCCATGAACATCATGCCTCAACTGGCTACATCACTGAATCACCACCTACAGAATGCCCCCTCTCGTCTTGACAATAATATGTTACAGAGAAAAGCCCATTCAGATTATTCTAGCATGAAAAAATAGCAAATCCCTAGCAGCAGATCCCCCCCCCAAAAAAAGCTACTTTGAAAATGTAAAGGGTTGGACTGATTTGAATTACCATTTGTATCATGTGTTTGGTTTTTTAAAAAATCTGTTCACTTAATAAATCCCATTCATCTGGTCCATTTACTGTAGTAGATACTAACAAGTGTATTTGCTTCATCGTGTGTATAAATGAGAGGGACAATATTTTAATGCGGCATCTCCCATTCCGTCTTGCACATAATACCTTGGCTGTACCTTAGTTTGTAATTTCCCCATTGCTTCATGGCACGACATATTTTTCACACCCCAATCATCCAGCAGAAGAGGATATTGGACCACTGCAGGCTGCCAAGAACACACCAGGTGACTATTGCTGATTAACAGGATGTGGTGCTGTGTATCATATTTGTGCCCAGTGATCTGCATCTTGTTTACCAGATTTTAGCTTTCTGTGTCTGGTGAGTTAGGGATTAAGAGGTTCCAGTCTCAATTCCTTTTTAAGGCATCTTCTGTTCCTATTTATGGTGACTGAACCCAAATTAATATGATGTTATCCTTAGAGATATAGTGTACTAAAAACTCTGCTCTCTGAGGGCATCCACACTGGCGTATCAATTGGTATATGGATCAGTGATAGCACAGTTTGTGTTTATGTGTATGTCTATAGATTGTGTCCCTCAAGTGTTACTACTTGGAACGTTCCCTCTTTCCCCTTTAAAATCTGCCATACATCTTTCTGGCATAGCCGCAGGACATGCATTCTTCTTGGCTTGATTAGTTAGCATGTTCTTTAGCCTGTTTAGCTGGGCAGCCAAGGTTCCATGCAGCTGAACTAACTTGGACATTGGGCTCAGGTACTTGATGCTTTGGCTCACTTTTTTTCAGGGCGGAAGAAGAGGAGAAAGGGATGGTTGAGATGAATCTACTGGGTCTGGAACAAATGTATCATGCATGAATGGAAAGTGGGGAAAGGGAGAGGAAATGGGCTCAGGAACTGAGGGGAGCGCAGGCTTGGAGGATACCACATGTTATTTTGCTGTGCTGCACCATCCATGGGTTCTCCCAGTTGTCCATGAAGTTGCATGCTTCCCTCATCTCTAGGGCAGGCACACACATAAACACACTGAGTAAAGACTCAGCACCAGTCACCTTAGCCATCATGGATGTAGATTCCGAGGGGGAGAGAAATGGGGGTGGGGGTGGGATGAACACGGAAAGGGAGACAGGGAGGGGGAAGAGAGAAAAGTAGAGGGATAGAGGAGCACAGTTGACCCTCCACAGTCAATCAGGGGAAGTGCTTAATTGACAGTTGATTGAGCTACAAGGGGCTGTTTGCTGCTCAGGTGGGCAGAGCATGCCAAATGGCACATTGCTCCTCCCCACAACCTCAAATGACCTTTTGTAGCCCAATTCGGCCCACATTTAAAATGGCCAGTCTGGAGAGCCCCTGTCTCTCATGAGATCAGCAAATGTGGACTGTAATTTGTGCTAGAGTATGATTTCGTGTTCTCAGGGTGCTGGTTGAGGATTCAGGGGATTGCTCAACCAGCACCCTGCATGTCAGCAGGCAAGACAACACACTGCTGAGCGAGACGTGCTATAAGAGAGGAGAAAATGTAAGACAGTGGATCCCCGACTGTGTGCTGCAGCACTCTGGGTGCCACCAAATCCGGCCAGGGGCACTGCAGAATCCTCTCATTCATCCCTTTTCCTTTCTCCCTCCACCCCGCCCCCAGTGTACAGTACAATGAAGCATATCCAGTTTTTCTGTTGTCTGTGCAGGGTGAAGAGCAGGAACTCTGGCCCAGTCTTGCCAAAAGGCTGGTTTTCCTGCCCCAGTGTTCACAAGGGAGCCACCCCGCCCCTGCTGCTTCTCCATTCATTTCAAGCTGCTTTCTTCAGATTCAGGTCTGAGTGCATTTACATTAAGCCACCTGAATACAGCATGGTCTCTGGTCCAATCTAGTGGTCAGTCCTTTTACAGTAACCACCCGCCGATCGCGGGGGTTAGGGACCCACCCCACCCGCGATGCATGAAAATCCGCGATATGCGGAAGCGGGTGGGGGGCCTGGGGGTGGGGGGCCGGGGGTGGGTGGGCCGCCTGTCAAGCCTTGGGGTGGCGCGTGCATGCGTTGTTGCGGGATCTTACCTCCCGCCGCCCCCGCTGCCCGCCGCCTCGAGGCTTCTTGGGGGCAGCCTGGTTGAGCGGTGCGGAGCAACCTGATCGCTCCATGCCATCCCGAGGCTCCACGGCCGGAAGCGCCTTTGCAAGCGCGTGCCGCTTTTCCCAACCTCCCGGGAGGCCAGGGGAAGCGGCGCGCGATCGGGCAAAGGCGCTTTCAGCCGCTGGGTCTCTGCGGCCGGAAGCGCCTTTGCAAGCGCGTGCTCCTTTTCCTGACCTCCCGGGAGGCCAGGGAAAGCGGCGCGCGAACGTGCGAAGGCGCTTTCGGCTGCTGGGTCTCTGCAGCCAGACGCGCCTTTGCAAGCGCACACTGCTTTCCCCGACCTCCCGGGAGGTCGGGACATGCGGCGCGCGACCCCCTCTCCCTGAAGCCCTTTCCTGGTCCTGTGGTCCCACAATATAGCGGCACCGCGGTACCGGAACCGCGAAAGGGTGGGGACCACTGTAATATACACCTTAGGAAGATGTATTTCTGGGTTTGTTTGTTTTCAGGCAGCAGATAAGTGAATTCCCAGGCACTAATTCTGTAGATACAGTAAGTCCTACTGTATCAGAGAAGGGTGCAAGAGAGAAAATGAATCTCAGGATGTAGAGAACAATACTGTACGTGGATTTATTCGCAAGTCTTTCATTAAAAAACTCAAGCTCTAGGTGTTTTGGCTGTAACTCTTCTCAGGAGCTGAGCATGAAACAGCTACACCTCTCACTGTTTATTGTATGTAGTAACTAGCTGAGAATTTTCATATTTACCTGTTGCCCAATTAACTTCCTATTAATGTAAATATTCACATGATTTATATGCATTTAAGATTCTGTCATTAACCTAAGATACAGGTTTAGCGTTTTGATATGTGTACACTCAAATCTGTTACTATTTATAACTATTAGTTATATGCCAGTAGTCATTTGCTTTTAAATTGACATGTATTTCTGTTTCATGCTCAGTTCCTGAAAAGGACTTTGACCAAAATATGGAGGTTTTTTTACCATTAGACATGGTGAGAAAATCGTATCAGCAAGCAGATTCTGGATATTAGAAGCAGGAATCTGTTAGTTATTTATTAGACATGGGCACGACCAGAAAAAATGACGTTTCGAGTGTTCATTTGTCGGAACGGGTCTGTTTTGGGTCGTTTCCGTTTGTCGTGAAATTTTTCAAAAATCTGTCATTTCTGTTTGTTGTTTGTCATTTCCACCGCGATTTAGCACAATTTGACTTCCCAGAGCATAGGGGCGTCCCGCAATCAGGGCCGGCGCTAGGTGTTTTTGCGCCCTAGGTGGCGGGCAGGGGGGGGGAGTGGTGGGGGGAGGTGCAGGTGGCAGTGGCGGGGGGCCATGGGTGGGCGGTGGCCACGCGAGTGGGCGGGCGGCGGCGCGGGCTGCAGGTGGGTGGCGGCACGGGCGGACGGGCGAGTGGGCAGTTAGGATATCACTTAGGATAGAGTTTCTGTTCTTGGCTTGCACCCCAAATGTGTGTGTGTGCAAGCAAATTGAAGTTGGGAAACTAGAAAATAAATGGTAGTATATAATATATTTTTAAAATAAATCCACACCTCCCACTCCCAGTCGAACCTCCCTCTTTATCCAATATCAGAAAAAAATCCTCACAAATTGCCAGAGAAGAAATAAAGAATAAACTGCTATTCCCTTCAGCAGACAAAGATGCAAGGAATCAAAGAAATTATTTTCAAAATTCAATTCCCTCCCTCCCTGTCTAAGTTAAATCCTAAAGCCTCCAGCCTCCCTCCTCAATCTCGATCGGATCACACCAGCACCAGCAGCCAGCCCTCCTCCCTCAACCACATCCATACACCGACCCGACTGCGATTTCTGGAAGGTGCCTTGGCTTTTTATGCCCTCCGAGACATCCAGAAGTGTCAGTCAAAAACCTGGCGATGCCATTGGTGGGATGGTTAAAAAAAATTGCATGGTCCCATCCCATGCCCAGTCCAAATGGGCAGGTCTAAAAAAATAAACAAGAAAATAAAATAAGATAAAATCAATACGACGTTTTATTGCTATAAAAAACCCACTGCTGTTACTATAAAAATTCAGGCATTTAAAATAAATAAATTTCACATGTTTCTGTGGTGATGTGGTGGGTTTTTTGACCATGATTTCAAAAGAAAAATTGTGGTCGCCATTTTGGATCCCCCCCACCACATGGCATGGCGAGACGACGAGGATGACCCTCCCCCAGCCTGGTGCAAGCAGCCCAGGACAGGAGAAGAGGGGGGTAAAGGCCGGGGACCCCCCAGAAACCACCCCTCTGGTAGGTGGCAAAGCCTCAGACAGGCATATTTTCGCCTGCTTTTTTGGCCGGGAGCCGGGTTTTTTTTTAAAAAAAAAAAACTTTTAAAAAAGTTTTTCGGTGCTTCGCATCGCGCAATTGCCGCGATGCCACAAACAGAAACGAAAAACCCGACCAAATTTTTCTTTTTTCAGTTCGAGTTCAAGTTCTGACGGCTTAATTATCGTTACCGTTTCCGTTACGTAACGGAAACGATAACCGAAAACGGAAACGACAATTTCGCCGAGTCGTGCCCATGTCTATTATTTATACTATTATTACTGTATTTTACAGCCAGAGGTGGGGAATTGTGCTCTTGGGGTGTTCTCCCTCCTGTGACAAAATAATTTGGCCTTGGTTACTATGCCCCTTGAGCTAGGAGAATAGGAAACATCATTTGTTGCTTTTCCTCTGTTAGCAAACCATCATGGGTCACAAGAATGCCTGGAGAGGAATGTAGCGTGGTCACTGCTCTCTCCTCTCTCTCTCTCTCTCTCTCTCTCTCTCTCTCTCTCTCTCTCTCTGTCACACACACACACACACACACACACACACACACACACACACACACACACACACACACACACACACACACACACACACACACACATTAATATTTATATTAATTAAGTGAATAGTAAATTATTACAATGACACCTGAACAGAGGCTCCAGCTGCTAAAGACTCTCACACATCTTGAGTGGCATTTTCGGTATTAAAGTCAATCAGATCTTGTTGCACAGTGACCAATATCAAGTGACAGAGGGCTTGTACCATAGAGATGGAGGCCCAGAGTGAATTGGTCATCAGTTCTGCCACACCAATGACAGTTTTTATTTAGATACTCGGATTCAGTTAGGAAGGTCATTCTAACATTCTTCATTTTGTGGTTGCGCTACATATCTGAGGCACAGTCAGAGACACCTCAAATTGGCACCTGACCTGCAGCAAGCATGTGGTATAGATATGACCTTTGTAAACAGATAGGCTATTTATATTAATAGTTTAAGTTCAGCAGTTGTTTCAGCTGGTTTGTTGTTACTTCAGAGGCTAAATTTAAAAAAATAAAATTAAAAAAATAAAAATCTGAACCACAGATCAGGCTTGGGTAGATTATATTAAAGGTTAGTGACTGACAAGGCTACTTAGGAAACAAGCAATTCAGTGTTTTCATCCTCAGTGTAATCGTGTTTTCTAGTTTCTGACCTCACAGACTGTTTCCTAATAGCCCAACGACATCCCTTGTAGCTTGACAGGTTTAGGAGATTAGAAGTGAATAAAAAGCTTTACTGGGAAGCACAGAGAACTGTGCTGACTGTGCTGATGTCACTGGTATCTTTTGCTAGCAATGAGACAAGATTGCTACCAGGTTCTCTTCCTTCTTTCAGGAACTCTTTATCCATGGTAAGCAGAGGTTCAGCACGGGCAGTGAAACAGGAGCTCAACAACAAAGCAAATAAAGAGGCTAGCATTTTCTGACACGCATGGCCAACCATTGAGACAGAACAGTGTCCCAATATTGGTGCTCCTGAGCAGCTGGAGACAGTGAGGGGTGCATGGTCTTCGTGCACTGGTTCTGGCTTCTGATTGGTTTTTCTGAACTGTAGGGGTGGGAAAGACCTAGAATAGCAAAAGGGAAGTTTCCTCCTCAGTTTGCTGAACCTGTATATAAATGGTAGCCAACTGAACAGCCGGTATCCCAGTGTTTGACCCTCATATTCAATGGGGTCTTTAGGGTACAGTCATCCCCCACCATTTAGCATTTCATATACTGTGGTCAAAGTATATAATGGGACCACAGTATATGAAAGCAAGGGCTCCTGGGGCAAGCTGCATGGGCCTGTTTGGGGCCTCCTGTATTTACCCCTGGCCTGGCAATGCCCTGAACAGGCCTCCAATGGACTTCCCAGGCCTGTTGGAGGTCCCAGAAATCGTTTCTGGTGAAACAGAAGTCACGTCCGAAAACCAAAGTGCCTTCCGGATTGCCCCAAACCACTTCTGAGGGCTCCGATAGGCTTCCTGGGCCTGTCGGAGGCCCCAGCAGTGGTTTCCAGCAAACGGGAAGTGGCTTCCGAAAACTTCTGGGGCATCCAACAAGCTTCCTGGACCTGTTGGAGGCCCCCAAAATGGTTTCCCATGAAATGGAAGTGCCTTCCGGATATCTCGAAATCACTTCTGGGGCCACCAAAAGGCCCGGGAAGCCCGTGTGAGGCCTGTTTGGGGCAGTGCCAGTCCTGTGGTAAGTGTAGGAGGCCCCAGACAGGCTTCCCAGTCCCAACCCAACCCAGCATCCGCATAGCACAGATTTTCCTTTATTGTGGATCGAGTCAGATCTCTAATCCCTGCAGTAAGCAGGGGATTACTATATTTCCTGTAATGTTCAGGTTTAGAATAATGTACTTTTTCTCATTACAACCTAAAAGGGTGGTTTGGGACATTTGGTGGAATGGATTTAGTCTGCGAGTGCAAAGGGAGGCAAGGCATGTGGACTGAGCCTCTTCTAGTTCTGTGGAATCCTTATAAAGTTTGACTGGTGTGAAGATGAGGTTAGGGCCAACCTGGGGAATGTACCCATATTTTTTCTGTCTATATGATGCCCCTCATGGATAGGATGACACCCCCCACTTTTCCAACCCCAAATTACACTTTCCAGCTGTGCGGTTTTCTCTTTGGCTTACTTCTGTGTTTAAGATGACTCTCCATTTGTAGTCTAACAATTTAAGGAAAAAAATATAAGTCTTATACATGGAAAATACTTTATGTGTTGGAGGCTGTGCTTCATCCTACCACCACCATCTCCCCAGATAATAGGTTTGTATGCATTCAGATAATAGCTATGGCCCCATCTGTCTTTCAAACACTGTCATTTCCCAGATGCCAGCAGAAGAAAAGGGTTACACTGGGTTGACATTCAGGTCTCTTGATTTGAGGGATCCATCCTCAATTCTGAGCCAGGACACACTACTACAGAAAGTAATAAAGTTGTAGTCTTTCTGGCCCCATCATTCAGTGTATCTGTAGTGATTTCTGTCTCTCTCTCCCCCCCCACCCCCACCCTCCCGCAGCTAGAACCTTCTTAACACCAGGAGCTCAGAAGGATAAATGCAAGTCTGTTCAATATTTAAACTATGCTCTCATTATGGGGTCAGAAAGCAAAAAGGAACCAAAACTACTTAAGGTGAATTTATCCTTGATCCTTTTCTTTCTTTCTTTTTTAATATAAGTGGTCACAATGACTGGTTTGGGCAATTAAAATGACTGTAGTAGACTTTTGCCAGGAGATAGCATATCCCAAAGTTTAATTTTCAATTCCAAGATATAGTTTAGGACAAAATACATTAAGACAATGTTACTTCAGGAGCGTGATCACTGTCTTAAAAGCTTTTTTTTTTTTAAAATAAAGTGTCTATAGGAAACCTCAAAGACACAAAAACTGAGATAGAGAAAGGCATAACAAATTAAAATTAAACCATTATTCTAAGTGTAGAAAAGTACTAGAATTGTAGGGCCTTAATGGATGAGCTCCGGATTTGGTATCTGAAATCAGTGCATTCTTAAGAGGAAAAAGCTATCTGCTTATTCTAACATGAGCCCACCTCAATCTTCATGGCTTTCGTTTCTTAATGGGTCAGCTGGGAAATAATGGGGCTTTGTTTTCATGCCTGATGCCTCAACCATGCAGCCTTGATATGCATAATTGGAGGGAGAGCCAGGTAAGAGGAAGAAGTAAACATTTCCCTTAATGTGTGATGTAATCCATAGTTATTCTTCGAAGAGTTAATGGAATTAGACATGGGCACGACTCGGCGAAATTGTCGTTTCCGTTTTCGGTTATCGTTTCCGTTACATAACGGAAACGGTAACGATAATTAAGCCGTCAGAACTCGAACTCGAACCGAAAAAAGAAAAATTTGGTCGGGTTTTTCATTTCCGTTTGTGGCATCGCGGCGATCGCGCAATGCGAAGCACAGAAAAAGATTTTAAAAGTTTTTTTAAAAAACCCCCAACTCACAGCCAAAAAAGCCGGCCAAAATATGCCTGCCTGAGGCTTTGCCACCTACCAGAGGGGTGGTTTCTGGGGGGTCCCTGGCCTTTCCCCCCCCTCTTCTCCTGTCCTGGGCTGCCTTGCACCAGGCTGGGGGAGGGTCATCCTCGTCGTCTCGCCATGCCATGCGGTGGGGGGGGGGAAATCCAAAATGGTGACCACAATTTTTCTTTTGAAATCATGGTCAAAAAACACACCACATCACCACAGAAACATGTGAAATTTATTTATTTTAAATGCCTGAATTTTTATAGTAGCAGCAGTGGGTTTTTTATAGCAATAAAACGTCGTATTGATTTTATTTTATTTTATTTTATTATTTTATTTTTTTAGACCTGCCCATTTGGGCTGGGCATGGGATGGGACCATGCAAATTTTTTGAACCATTCCACCAAAAGGCATCGCCGGGTTTTTGACTGACACTTCTGGATGTCTCGGAGGGCATAAAAAGCCGAGGCACCTTCCAGAAATCGCAGTCGGGTGTATGGATGTGGTTGAGGGAGGAGGGCTGGCTGCTGGTGCTGGTGTGATCCGATCGAGATTGAGGAGGGAGGCTGGAGGCTTTAGGATTTAACTTAGACAGGGAGGGAGGGAATTGAATTTTGAAAATAATTTCTTTGATTCCCTGCAGCTTTGTCTGCTGAAGGGAATAGCAGTTTATTCTTTATTTCTTCTCTGGCAATTTGTGAGGATTTTTTTCTGATATTGGATAAAGGGGGACGTTCGACTGGGAGTGGGAGGTGTGGATTTATTTTAAAAATATATTATATACTACCATTTATTTTCTATTTTCCCAACTTCAATTTGCTTGCACATACACACATTTGGGGTGCAAGCCAAGAACAGAACCTCTATCCTAAGTGATATCCTAACTGCCCACTCGCCCATCCGCCCGCGCCATCCGCCTGCTTGCCCGCCCCCCCCGCCCCGCCCGCCGCCTAGGGCGCAAAAATACCTAGCGCCGGCCCTGATTGCGGGACGCCCCTATGCTCTGGGAAGTCAAATTGCGCCAAATCACGGTACAAACGACAAACGACAAACGGAAATGACACATTTTTGAAAAATTTCACGACAAACGGAAACGACCCGAAACGGACCCATTCCGACAAGCGAAAACTCAAAATGTCATTTTTTCTGGTCGTGCTCATGTCTAAATGGAATGTTGTGGTTTTGTTTTATTTTTGTGAGCTAGTTCTAAGATTATGGAACATGATAAATTAAATAAAAATTATGTAACTTGCAGCTGGCCTCAGGCTGCCAACTGAAGACTTCAAGAATTGCTCTGTTTCTCCAGGTTTCCAGGTGGTAGTGAGAGAATCTCCAAGTGAGCAGAACTGAGGAAGTAGATGGGTTGGCTCCTGTGGAAGGACTAGATTTAAATGGTGGGCAGTGGGCACCCCTTGCTAGCTGGTCCCGAAACTAACTTGTTCATTGTGTAAGTGTTATAAGATGTGTAATATTTCAAATGGTACAGGTGGGCCTGGCTGCATGTACCCGTAGTGCTGTTCCTCTTAATTCTGGCTACCTTGGCAGACCACGGTTTGGCTCTTCTTGTCATATGGAGCAAGGAGTTGATCACTCATGTTGTGAACCTTCATGTTGCACAAGTTGTAGCAGGGGGCCTGGAAAATGGCCTTCCTCTCCCGACTTTTGACTGCCCTGCTTCTGTGACATCACAAGGGATTGCCCCCGGAAATCATAGCACCTATTCCAAGCCTCAGGTTTTGGCCCAGAAATATTTGAGGATGGCAAGCTGCTGATTTGGCAACTTGATTAAACCCAGCTGTACAGAAAGAAGAAGCGAGCTGTAACATGTAACCTTTATAAATTATGAATATCCAGCCTAATGATCACAACTTCTTTTATTTTGTGGATTACTTGTTGAGACTAGACATTGAAGTGGTAAAAAATAACTGATTGTACCAGCCATTGACTCTGTATCCTATGATCAGTAGAATCTCAAAGACCATGCAAGACTAGGAAAGCATCATAAATATAATTTAAATCTAAGATATCTTATTATCTAAAATTTAAATTATATAATTTAGATATATATGATCTATAAATGTCTAGATGTAAACCTAAGATATATAAATGTCTAGAACTAAAATATATAGATCTAAAATATCTAGATATCTAGATACAGATAGTAGTTTATAAGCATAAAACATTCAGGAAGCATGCTGGTAAACCAAAATACTCGTACTGCGGACCCTCATATAACAAGCAGTTTGTTTAACAGAAAATCCAGTTAAAGGAAAAATTTCCAGAGATAGGGGGAAATCGCTTAACAGATGGGGTGAATCTGTACAACAGAAACAATTGTCACAATTAGGGATTAACCCATTTTCAATGCATTCCTATGGGAAATGTGTACAAAGGAAAATTTGCTTAACAGAACTTCATTTGGAATGAATTAATTCCTTTATACAAGGTACCACTGTATATTAAAGCAAATTTCACTATAAGAAATAATGGAAACTTACCAGATCCGTTCTGGGGTCCCAATTTTCATTATTTTCTATGGAGAAATTTGCTTTGACCGGGAGCCACAGTGGCCTCCAGAGCTCGCCCTAGGCCCAGCGCTGTCCAGGATGTGCTGCGGAGGCCGCAGACAGACAGTGCTGGGCTCAGGGTGCATTGTGGAGGCTGTGGATGGGCAGCACCGGGCTTGGGGCATACTCAGGATGCTGTGGATGGGCAGGGCTGGGCTTGGGTCTTGCTGTGGAGACCATGGACATGCAGTGCCAAACCTGGCTCAGAGCAAACTCTGGAGGCGCCGGAGGCCCTTTCTGGGCATTGCTGGGTCTACGGAGAGCCCTGGATGCCACTTCCAGTCTGCTGGAAGTTATTTCCAGTCTGCCGGACGTCACTTCCATTCTGCTCTGAGGCCTGAGAAGCCTGACGCAGACCCACTGTGTGCGCCAGATGCCTGTTTCAGGAAGCACCAGGCCTGGGGTGAGCTTCAGAGGTCCACACAGACCTACTGTACGGCCTGGAAGTCACTTCCGATCTGTGCTGAGGCCCTACCATGTGGTCTGGATACCTGTTCCAGGCAGCACAGGCCTGCAATGAGGTGAGCCTTGCTTGTAAACTCGAGCAATACTCACAAACCAAGACAAAGTTTTACTAAAAATTTTGCTCAGTTTGCGAAATACCTGCAATCCAAGGTACTCGTAAACTGGGGTACCACTGTATTTAAATCTAAAAGTAAAACTACTTGGAGCTAAAATGCCTTCGTACCTTAATGACCACAGAGGATGCATAGGAATGAAAGTTTTATCCAGTTCAAGTTCATATTTAGTTAAGCAGCTGAAGCTAGGTCACAGATATTCTCCACTAGAGTCTGCTTTTACTAATCCCATATTAATTTGCCAGTAGAGCTATGCCAGCTTTATTGTTAGCGGCTCTTAGCAGACAGAGTTTGCTAGTCAGTAGAGCCACAGGCAAAGTCTTATTTGCTTTCTAGGATTTACTGAATTTGGAATGGCTAGAGTGATAGTACTAGTAAGTTTTAGTATTTACAGACCATCAGCTCAACTATTGAGGAGAGAGAGATATGGGACTCCTACATTCAATAGCTGTTAATGTTTTTTGGTGCCCACAACATGAAGGTGCTTGTGCAACCATTGAGTGCTCACTCTGAGATGTATCAGGGAAGGTTGCCAGATCTGTGGCAAAGCAAAACCAAACCGAACAAAATGGACAGAATTTCTGGGTGCAGGAATAGAATTGAGGGATGTTTCCTGCATATTTTGTACTCCTCCAAGGGTTGGTTCTCACATAATGCTTGGGTTATATATTTATAGGGCCCCTGCTTTGGGGATTATTGTGACAAGCATGTACTGCATGTATGGCATTGTATCCACTGCACTGCCTCTTTATAAGCTGTTTCAAGAACCCAGTGGGAGGAGCAAATCTTAAAGACAAATAATTGTATAAACTGATATTTTCTTTAGTAGTGTTTTTCATTTGATAGACAGAATACATCTCAATTATGGTTTGCATTTCTCAAGACCAGTCTATAATAAGCAGAAAACATACGATGATGATGATGGAGTTTGCATATGTTTATTTGTGGAGGCAGAAAGGTATGGTTATAACCCCCCCCCACACACACACACTCAGTTCTGCTCTTATTTTTAAGGCAGGAGTGTGAGAGGAAACAGGGAACTTCCATTGAAATAAAAAATGGGGAGCCGTGTGGCCATTACAAATACAAATGCTAGACTAGACTTCAGGTGATATCTCCCAGAGGCAGCAAAGATTAACAGCAAGGATGGTTTTGAAAGAGACGTGCAGTTGTAATGCATATGTTGAACATGATCGGGAAAAGAAATGGTTCATCAGAATAATACGGGCCACAATGGTCAGGTATTAGTGACCTGTTTTCCAACTAAAACATTGCGATCCATCGTTATACTGCCATCATGAGAAGCTGTTGATCTTGCTCCTTGACCCCAGGAGTGACCAGATTTTCCTTAATTGGTCTTGATAAAAGCTGGCTACCTTGATGTCACCAGCTCAGCACAATGCTGGCATCAGAAGTGCTACTGAAATAAGCAACGAAGGAATTAGATCTGGCTGTGGTCCCCCTATAACCCCATGGCTTGCTAAAGTGAGTCGCTCAGGCATGCCCAGCACAATTGTATGTATGTCTGTACTCATCAGCCTGATTTCATACAGTACATGGCCCACGTTCAACAGCCCCCTGATGCTCAGTAGCAAGAGTGGTTTCGCTTCCCAGCATCCCATGTGGCAGAGAGACAGATGGAGAGAGGGGGGGAAAGGGGGGGGCTCTATGCAATTTGGATTCTGCCCCTACTCTCAGCCACTTTGAGTACTGCCCATTGCCCCCACCCAGCAAATTACACCTGAAGGGATGAAGCCTATGGCAAAATAAAAGGAAGAGACTATGGCAGTGGGGCTGCCCTCAAAGGCAGTTCAGAAGCTGCAGGAAGTGCAACACAAAACAGCCAGGCCCTCTGACAATTGGCTTGGAGATATCAGATCGTCACAATACTAGGAAGGATTGTAGAGGAGATGCTAAGGAAACTTCTCTGCAAATTTGGTGTCCTTAGGTTCCTAGGGGGGTATTCCTGGGGGTGCTCTTTGAAGGTGCATAGCTTAAACATTTAGGAGCCCTGTGGCGCAGTGGTTAAATGCCTGTACTGCAGGGAATACTGTGCTCACGACCTGGGGTTCAATCCAGGTAGCAGGCTCATGGTTGACTCAGCCTTCCATCCTCCCGAGGTCGGTAAAATGAGTATCCAGCTTGCTGGGGGGGTGGGCAATGTGTAGCCTGCATACTATAACTAAACTGTAAACTACCCAGAGACTACTTGAAGTGGTATGGGGCGGTATATAAGCAGAACACTTATACAAGCAGAAATCCAAGCTTCATCAAACCTCTAGAGGAAAGGCAGAGGAAGCTTCTCTGCACTTTTGGTGTCTCTAGGTGTCTTGGGGTCCATTTTATAGCACAACAAATGACTAAAATATCATCAATTCGTATTCGTATTTATTTCCCACCCATCTGGCCAGCAGGCTTACATTCAAAAATAAACAATAAGCATTGATATTAAAGCAACTTATTACCAACCATTAGCAATAAACCACAAACAGAATGAATACAAATCAAATGCTACAAACAACACCAAATGATATCAATTATATTAAAACATAATAAAATAAGATGGCAGGGTAAGTATTTTTGGCAGTTCAGAAAACTATGGTAGTAGCGGCTTAGGAAAAGTGATAATTTTAAAAGACAACAGATCTTAATGATCTTTTAAAAGACAACAGGGAGGGGGCCACGTTTGATCTCGGATGGGAGTTAGTTCTGCAATGATGGAGCGACTATGGAGAAAGTGTGGCTTCTCATGTTCTCCTTCCTCATCTTTCTTGGTGCTTTGAAGTTTAAAGGCCCGGTTTGAGAAGAACATGTATTACAGGCAGTACTTGATGGAAGAAAGCATTCTGTAAAGTAAAGTGGTCCTAAACCATTAAGGGCTTTATATGTTAGAGTCATGACTTTGAACCTGGCATGAAAGCACACAGGAGGCCAAGATGGGGGAGATGTGGCCATGTCTTCTCAACCCAGTTAATAGCCTGGCTGCCAGATTCTGGACCTGTTGAAGCTTTTGTGTCAATTTCTCAATTTGTATAAATACAAATAAACAAATTAGTGATTTTTGGAACAAATTTTGCAATTCATTTTTAAATTCGTTCCCATATCTATTGCCAATCCATTTTCATGTACAATTCAAAGACATGGTTACAATATAACCTTTAAATGACTATGTAGCTTGGGTCTAGGTCAGGATATCTGAAAGACAGTGTTCTCTCATATAAGCTTGATGGAGATGGACATTTGGAAAAATTTCTAGAAAGGGCCTTCTTAGCAGCTGATTCCTGATAATGGAACTCTCTGCTTAGGAAGACCAGGTCAGCCAATTCCCTAAATCCCACCTGCATACCATACCTTCCTTTAGCAACCCTCTAGCATCTAACTGCTAAGAATAGGATCTTTTAAAGGAACAGCTATACTTTTTGTTGTTGATTTCTAATTATTTTCAGTGCAATTTTTAATTTTTCAAACTCTATCCTGTTTTTTAAAATTAAAACTATTATCATTATATTAATATACATAGCACTGTTTCATGTGTATAGTACTTGTTTTAAATAATACTGTAAGTTGTTTTGGATTCAGATTTCTAGAGAAATGCAGGGGGAGGAATGAGAACCAATGAGATGAAATAAAATGTCAATAAAATAATGAGACCATAAACCTAAACATACATTCCTAGAAGCTGTGCTCACTGATATGGTGGGCCCATGGCTGATGAGGTCAAAGCTACAGGAAGTTCAGATTAACAGGAGTTATGATATCATCTGCTACTATCCTCAGCCTTCTCTGTTCCCTCTGAGCTTAGTGGCAACAGACTTCACCACTGCTGGGAGAGAAATGGATTTTTGCAGGAACAGCATGGTGCTTCATGATATCTCTGTTTTAATACAGTGGATTTGAGGGTGATCTCTTGTGGAATTTGCAAGGAAGTGCCATTTGTTTGACAAAAGACCTGATTCTCATTTGCGGATCTCACCCAGCACAGCTAGATTTTTGGATGTTTTTTCTGATAGGATGCTTGTGGGGACTGTCAAAATGAGTAGCTGACCTTCCAGACTTACCACTACATCACTGGCTGTTTACAGATGTAAAATTTCCTTTCTTTAGAGCGCCACTGAAGTAAAAAAAAAAAAACCTAAGCAACTTTTGTAAGTGCACCAAATACTTCAAGATGGCTATTTGTGGCTGGGGTTAGAGATGGGCCTGAATTTGGAAAAGGGTAGTTCATTGTGGCTCATGGTTTGCCGACATTCGTGAACTAGGAACCATAAACTTTCACAAAGGCTGCTTTCACACAACCCCTAAAATCAGCTGCAAAATGCTCGCAGATGCAGAGCATAAAATTATTTTCCCACCAGCAGCGGACTTTAAAAAAAAAGTACGACCACACCCACTTAAGCACACCCCAGCACATTTTACAAGTATCTGGTCTCAAGGAGGTAAAAAAATTTTCCGATGCAGATTTTAAAGCTGTGAATGCCTGGCTCTCCTCTGCCTTCTGATTGTTTTTGTTGTCCCCCCCACTTTAACAGACAGGAATCCCTAACGGGACGGCCCTACTACAACTAGTTGCTGCCGACAGCAGGCGGAGATGAGCCTGCATTTTTTTCTCCCTCCCCTCACAGCAGACAGAAGCAATAGAATCAGAGTGTGGGAGGGTGGGAACACAGGAAGCAGAACAAGAACCACATGATCTCTGGTTGGGGGGGGGTCAGAATTTAAGTTGCCAGCGGATTTTAGGGGTCATGTGAAAGCAGCCAAAGTTTCAGACAAAATGAACTCTTTAGTGGTTTGTGTCATTAGGGACTTCTGGGGGCAGTAGAACATCCCCCATAAGAGTAAGAGATGCCAAGCTCTCTGAGAGTCTTCATTGGACTCTCTTCCCCATCCTGAGCAAGTGTGGCAAATATTGGCTTTGTGATGTCTCCCAAAAAAGCAGGTCATCCCAGGAACATGCTCTTTAGCAGCTGGCTAAAATGCACATTCCTGGGGGACCTGCTTTGGGGGGCAATAACTCAGACATCCCAAAGCTAATCTTTGTCAAACTTACACAGGGTGTGGAGGAGAGTAAGCTCAAGAATCAATCTGTGTTTGGTGAGGATTGCATTTGGGACGTCCGAGTTAGAACCCATAGACAAATAGCTGATGCTGATAATAGTTGGGCATCTCATTTTGTTCTAGGCAGGCGGGCTTCCCCAAAGTGTCCTGAAATGGGTTCCTTGCCAGTCTCTAGTCAAGATATAATCACATTTTTTCATATTTTGTTGTTACTATGATTTTCACAAGGCGAGGATGAGGGTGAGGTTCAGGGCTTCTGATCTAGAGAAATGAACAAAAATTTTTTGCTTGTTGGCAATTGCTTTGTATTCCTCTTGGGCTGAGATTGGAGGGGAAATCTGACTCCCTTCCCCCTCAGCCCAGCGTGCCTGAAAACAACAATTTGAAATACGTTTCATTTTTCCTGAACTTTCCCTTGGTAACTCTCCACTCAAGAGGGCTTAGAATAAAGAATGATGAACTTCCATTTCCCATGCTAGAATTATGATTGCATCTCTTTGTTCTAACAAAGTATTTATTACATAAGTACATTGTCAGGAGATTTATTGGCCCCAGAGGCTTTTGCCAAATCCCAGCATCACCTCCTCTTCCTGAGGTAAAGTTTGTGCCAAATCCCAATACAGCTAGAGGGAGTATGTGCTGGGTCTTACAGTCTGTGGGCTCGTGATAAGTATTAGTGCTAGACCATGTTTGTTGACATCATTCATAAAACAGCTTCCTCCCCTGTTTTCATTATAGTTCTAGACGGATAAGAGAAAATCATCCAATTCTCTTGCTTCCACCAGCAGAAAAAGGCGTGGAGAGTGTGAAGGAAACAGCTCTAGTGAATCTTCACGTGTAGCTGACACAGGTATGGTCTAGACTAGAAATAGCCCAATACAGAGGTGCCCACATACTGTGGCAACTGAAACTTAGCCAGCATGTCTGCAAGGAAACACTGTTTTACCTCCCTGCTTTTTATGGTGATAGCTATTTATCTACTTGCAATTTACATGCTTTCAAACTGCTAGGTTGGCAGGAGCTGAGGTTATCAGTGGGAGCTCGCTCCACTGTGTGGCACCCGGGATTCAAACCGCCAAGCTGCCGACTTTGCAGCTGACAGTTTCGGAGCTTTAGTCCACTTCAGGCAGCACCAGGATGACAGTAGTAGATCATATGAAAGAAAGGAGGAAATACAATAAAAAGTGTGTGGTAAACATAGGTAGAATGACTGGACACCTCAGTGAGTTTGCGTATAAATGTGCCTCTCCTTATCAGCATTTTTTACTTACTTACTTACTTACTTACTTACTTACTTACTTACTTACTTACTTACTTACTGTCCCACCTATCTCCCTGTGTAGAGTGACCCAAGGTGGTGTAGAAATGATTTTTAAAATGCAAATGTTAAAGCTGATTTGTCAGTGACACATGACTCACAAGTCCTCCTCCTTGGGAAATGGTAAACCATTTCTCAGTACTTTACTGGAAACCCCTGAAAAGAGTTGCCATCAGTCAGAGTGGATTTGACAGCACACCATTTTTTAAAACATAGGTGACTTGTGACCAGAGCAGGAGGAGTTCTTCGTTCTGAAATGTCAGGATTGGGTGTTCATCAGCAAAAGGCTGCTGGTGCTCATGCAAACATAATGAGTGCTGGATTTAGATCATGTTTCTATCCAGCTAGAGAAAGCACTTGGTGATTAGAGACCAAAATAAGTTTTTGAAAATTAGATTTTTTTAAAAAAATAATAATAATTTCACCAACATTAAATCAAAACTCCTGTAGTATGGCCTTCCCCAGTCTAGTTCCCTTGAGATTTTTCTCACCAGTCTCTGTCACTATGGTCCATGGTGGGAGCTGTAGTCTAATACTTCTAGAACAGGGATGGGGAACCTTTGGTCCTCCAGATGCTTTGGACTGCAACTCCCAAAATTCCAAGCTTATATAGCCAATGATAAGGGACTTGTGGGAGTTGTGGAGTAAAACATCTGGAGAGCCAAGGGTCTTTCTGTACAACAAGGGGCAGAAGCAGCTCGATGATTTCAGCCCTGTGCAGCTTATACAGGGATGGCTTCTTTTGCCCCTTCTGTTTCTAATGCAGGTGACCCCAGCCTTCTGGAAGAACATCAGCCTCTCACTTTAAAACCCAGGAAGCAACCTAGATTCCCAGAAGTAGCTAAAAGAACAGATCTTAAATTTACTCAAAATTAAACCATAGAAGCTATTCTCCTTGCTGCTGTTATCAAGTCATGGTTGGTGAGACTTTATAATAATTGCACCTGCACAGAATAATATCCCTTGTTGTTATGGTGGAGCCAAATGTCAAACTGCATGGAGAACAATCTTTTATTTGTACTTGACTCCCATTCTGGAGATAAAAACAGTTTCATGAAGAAAAAGAGCAGCTATCTGCCCCAAGAGAGATGTCTCCTGGTCATTTTCATAATCTCCCCTCACCCCACCCCCCTTGGAGCTGCTGTCTGGTGAGACAAAAATGTTTGGGTCACCTGTGTTGTAGACATGGCCAAGAAACCTCTTGACCTTTATCAGTTAGGGTGGTATGGTGGCTGGGAATCAGTTGTTCAGGAAATATAGGGCAGAAACAGATGCTTGAGATAAACTGTGATTAGGAAAAAAAAAACACCTTATGATCTAGTGTGCAGATGCTTCAGAAGGCTGCAAATTAGCTTGTTTGGCTTCTTGGACTGGCCTTTGGGGCTTAAACCCATGATTCTTCTTAGCGAAGGTGGTACTTGCCTGAGCCACGGGTCTTCAGCTAGTTCCAGTTGTGGGGCAATCTGTAATGTTCGTTTCTGCTGTGAGGCGTTGGGTATTCTTGCAGCAAGGAAGAAGAATTGTTGGTTGGGCTATGAGAGAAGACACCCACACTACGCAGAGATCCTGGGACATCAGAATGAGGCACTTAGGAAGGAGATGTCTCAGCCAGCGCAGCGGGGAGCCTGGAGGAATGTTTAGTGTTGGTGGGGGGGGGAATGGCAGGAGAGGCAGAGAACTGAAGGAGGAAGGGGCTGAGCGGAGCCACAGCTCTTAACACCAGGAAGGTTTGTGTGCTACGGAATGTGAGGAATGCTAGGGAGGCTGGTTCAAAGCCAAAGTAGTCAAGGGAAGTAGTTGTTAGCTAGCCTGTGGAAAAGGAATGCTGCCCTCCTAAGCTTCTGCTGTGAGTGCCACTCTGTGACCCACCCTAGAGGGACCAAGATGTCCAGAGGGCAATGCACTGGAGGGCTCCATTTGTTTCATTCCAAGCCATCACTTTATTGCCATAGCTAGCCTTCCAGGTGGCCCAAAACAGCCTTGGCCATCTATCAACAGAATTAAAACTTAACGTTAAGAAGCATACAATTCCAAATAAATATTAATACGTGAACGGCTGTAAGGTATAAAGTATTCATGAGTGTGTTTCAGAAGAGGATCTGAAATAAGAAGTCCATTCTGGGGAGCAGGAACCTTGTGGCGTTGGCCAGTTTCTTTTGAACGGATGGGGAGAAGAAGGATATCAACAGAATTGCAGACCAGCATTTTAGCCGACAGTTGCAATTGCCTACGTGGAGGTACTGCACTCAGTTCAGAGTTTTGAAACTCACTTTTGGGGACTATAACTCCCAATATCTTCTTGTAGAACATAACCAGTGCTTTTGTCCTAAGTATACACATAGAGCAAACATAAAAGTGCAAATGTCCTGATCAAATGGGGAGGGAGGGAAACCACACAGACAGCCTTCGTCCCAATGGTTCTGCCTTGATTAGTTTATGTAAAAAGGCAAACCTTTTTGCCTTGTCTCACCAGGTGCATTTTTTCCAGATACTGTATGTTCCCAGTCCTGTAACTTTGTGAAATTTCTCCAAGACTGTGAAGGAACAAACAGACAAATACATTTCTGCCCTCCCCACCCTTACCACCCCTTATGACAAAAGCCAGGATTTATATCCTTAAAGGAGGATGCTTTTGTTTTAGTGGAGAAACTGATTATCAGATAGAGTTGCTACATACTCACAGTCTATTTGAAACCAAGGCTCACTTTGTAATTTTAAAAAGTCACCCCTGCTCCTCTCTGCAGGTACATATTTCTACACACCCTTCACTGTTTTTTTTTCACTTGTCTGAAAGCCAATGTACTTCAGTGTTTTGACCTGGACTGGAACAACTTGGATATGTTTGTGTGTGTATGTGTGAGTGTTCCAGCAGCCCCATCCATGTTTGGGCAAGGTGCCCCCTTCCCTTGGCTCACCAGCCACCTCCATGCATTGAGTATTCCAAAATATCATTGTACTTGCGATAGAACAGTATTACACAAGCATTTCATACCAACAGCATGAGTGAAGAGTAGAGATGGGCATGAAATGGGAAAATAGCTTTTCGTTTCATTTCATTTCATTTCCTTAGTAGTTTCATTTTGTTTTGTTAGTAATGATTTTCTTCCAAAAGGAAATGAAACAAAACTATTCAGAACTCTCCTCGACACAGCAGGGGGATCCCAGCTTCCCTGACACAGCAGGGGCTGACAGGGCGAGCACTGACTTCACCGCTTTCCCTCTCAGCCCCCTGCTGTATCCTTGGAAGCTGGGATCCCCCAACACAGCAGGAGCCCCAGAGGGCGAGCAGTGAAATCAGAGCTCACCCTGTCAGTCCCCTGCTGCTGCCCTTCTGAGCGGGCGGGTGGTGCACCCACTTGACCCTTGCCCGGCTGAGAAGGGCACAGCAGAGCATGGTTTTGATTATCCCACTGCCTGCTCCATTGGTCTGTTGTTGCCCCCATGTCCACCCCCAGGTGGGTTTTTTTCACAGCCTGAAGTGACAAAAAACCCACCTGGGAGGCAGGGGAAACAATGGGAGAATGGAGCAGGCAGTGAGAAATTCAAAACCCTGCTCTGCTCTCCCGTTTTGACCACCACCACCCAGCCTGTCAAAACCAGCTGGGTGGTGGTGGCCAAAACAAGAGAGCGGAGGAGGGAAAGTCACAAATTGTTTTGTTTCAACAGTAAAACATGGTGTTTAATTTCATTTCATAACAAAATGCTGTCTGCCGTTTGGTTACATTACAAAACGTCTCATAACCTTACAACACGATGAAACAGCATGTTGTTTTTTGTTTTGTGCCCATCTCTAGTGAAGAGCATAGGAAGGCAAAGGATTAAATCAAGCCTTCCTGAATGTAGGTCTTTGGCTGGTTTTAATGCCAGAACCCTGTTGGTTTTGGGCATGCAACCAAGCCTCTGATTATTAATCACAAGTTCACAACAAACAATGCAACCAATTGTACAAAAAGGAAAGCCTCTGTGATAAGACCTCTCTTCTGCAGGGACAGGAGACTCGGTGTCTCTGCCTCCTTTCCCTCTTACATGGGAAACAAGCAGCAGAAGAAAGCAAACACACAGTCTGCTTAGTGTACTTTAAAGGGAGTGCTCTGTTGCAGGAGAATCCTCTTTACATAAAATCAAAGGTGTGTAACAGGAGAATGAGAGAAAGCATGAATGAATAAGCATGGGGGTTGGGGGGGAGGAGAGAGAGAAGCAGTGGATTTTCTTTTGCAATGACAGCTTCATGTTTATTTATCTGAACAAAAGGAGCAGATACCAAAGCAAAGACGTGCTAATTTTATTCCCAGTTCAAATAAAAGAACGTAGAACATGTTCTCATCAAAGTCAGTGATTACTTTAGGGGGAGCTAATACAATGAACGTTATTAAATGAAACAACCTCTTTAAAAGGGCACCTCACATTAAGGAGTTTAGCATAAGTAATATTTCATCTTGAAAGCTGATGCGAGATGAAGCATTCTGCCAAAGGTACTGGGGGGGAGGTTGAGAGAGGGAGGCCTGCCGGTTTCTAGAGACCCCACACACTTTCCTGGTGCTCTGAGCCCAGTCAGTGTTTTTCCACTGTTTACCCAGGGCACTCGCTGATAACATCTTTACAGATGGATTTTCCACACTCAAGCCCATCAATCCCTTTGCAAATGGACAAGACTAAGCTGGACTTTTTCCTGGGCACAGTACACAGACACAGACACAGACAGCCGAGGATGCTTTGAGGAAGTTTTAATTTTAATTGCGAAGCACACAGACAACTCCCAAAGAGGACAAGGGTGCAACAGAAGCAGGAGAACCGAAGGGAGTGTACTGTACTTGTAGGGTGAAATAAGACTACCCATTGCACCATGGGAATCTGACACCAGGATCCAGAGATACTTTCAGTATATTTCCCTTTGTCCATGTATATATTGCATTGCATTGCGTTGCCCTTATTTATAGGCTGCCTTTCCGTTGGCTGCAAAGTCGGCAGCTTGGCGGTTCGAATCCCAGGTGCCACACAGCACAGTGAGCTCCCGCTGATAACCCCAGCTCCTGACAACCTAGCATTTCGAAAGCATGCAAATGCAAGTAGATAAATAGGTACTGCCATTTTAAAAGGGGACGATAAAAACAGTGTTTCCTTGCAGCCATGCCAGCCACATGGCCACGGACTTGCACAGCACTGGCTCTTTCGGCTTGAATATGGAGGTGAGCACCGGCCCTAGAGTCAGACACAGCTAGCATGCATGTGCAGGGGCAACCTTTACCTTTACCTTTCCCCCCTCCCAGTAAAGTATCTTAACTTAAAAATGCCATTCAGAGACTCAGTCATGATTAAAAACCTGCCTGAAAAGGTGGGTCTTCAGTTCTCAGTGGAAGGCTAGAAGGGGGGGGCAATCTGAGCTCCCAAGAGGGTGCATTCCCTTACCTTTTATTAGCTACTGAGAAGGCATATCCCTGTCAATTGTCCCTGTGCTGGCAATGAGACGGAGAGGATGTCCTCTTCTGATTAAGCTACATGCCAAAAGCCCCATATAATGTACAGTACCCCCCCTTCTATCACAGGGGTTAGGGACCTAACCCGACCCTACGATATTTGAAAATTCATGATATGCAGATACAGGTCGGGTAAAAAGTCTTTAAGCAATGGAGCCATTTTAAAAATCACACACCACTTCTTCCAACCCCCCGGGGTGCAGGGGAATAGCACGTGTTGCCTCCATGGAATCAAGCCCCAAGCTCCAGCTGCTTGGCGCTGGGTTGGGGGAGAAAAACCTTTTGTTTCCCAACCCCAGTGCCAATCAGCTGGAGCCCGGGGCTTTGGGAAGGGGGGAAAGGTTTTAAAAACCCGGGCTAACCTCAAGCCCTTTTGGGGTACCACTGTTCTGCGGTCCCGCGATATAACGGGACCGCAGTATATGAACCACGAAAGGGCGGGGGACCACTGTATCCTTAATAACATCTACACTGCCCAAGCAAGGGTATTATCAAGGAAATGAACGAGTAAATAGAAAATCTTTACAGAATACAGAAATAGGAACTGGGCCTTTTAAAATTAAAAGAAAATTAAAATGAAAGCATAAGGAACAGGAAATGACAGATCAAGAATTCATATAAACTTTTGATTATGTAAAGGAGAACTTAAAACAGAGAATATGACATTTTCCCCCATCACTGGGAGCACTCAATGAATCATTTGTCTCCATTTCCTCCATGCTGTTGATAATAGAGGTTATAACTCCTTTTAAAAGGCAGAATACACATTTTGAAGTACTAATTGCCTTCTACCACTCTCTACCAGCTATTGCACTTTTGTGCTTGAAGAGGTTAGTTGTAAACCTATGAAAAGGCAGGCTGTATTACAAATTTAATAAGATTGAATTAACTGGTCCTGTATTTGCATTTTAAAGTTACAATTTAAAAAAGGATGGAGATGCCTGCAGTCTTCTACACACTTACTTAGGAGGGAACCCCTATGAACTTGATTGTATTTACTTTTGAGTAGACATGTATTAGACTCACAAGATTTAATTGTGATGCAAAATCTTCTAACGGTTGTGTTCAGCTCCTACTATCAGATCTGGAAAAAAAATAAAGTCAATGATTAATTAAGGCAGACAACAAATTCATTTTGTATACAAACAAGCACAGCTATCCCATGTGTAAAGGGGTGTGGTGGCTCGGTGGGCTAGAGCACTGAACTTGTCAGCTGCAAAGTCAGCAGCTTGGCGGTTCGAATCCCAGGTGCCATGCAGCAGAGTGGTCTGCTGTTTTTAACCCCAGCTCCTGCCAACCGAGCATTTCGAAAGGATGTAAATTCAAGTACAATGGTACCTCAAGTGCTTTGGAATCTGAGTTATTCGACTTATGGGGAAAAAAACTCAAGTTATGAGAGGAAATCCATTTCCAATTATTACCTTTCAGTATGAAGTTCTGCCCCATGCATGCTGTGTGTAGCGTTTCTGAAACCAAGGCATCGGTTTATGATTATTTCCTTTCAAATTCGAAACCGTTGCTCCAGTTCTGGAAATGGTACACACAGCATGCACGGACGGTGCTTCGTACTGAAAAGCACTGTTTGGCAGGTCTGGCTGTGGGGAGTGAGGGCGCCCCCCAGTCTTCACAGCCGGAACTGCAGAGTCGGAAGGAGGAGTGTGTGTGTGTGTGTGCATGCTTGCATGGGCTGCCGCCCTCCTCTCAGTGTGTTTTTGTTTTGACAGCCCAACCTCTAAAGAAACAAACTCCTGAGAGGTGCGGAGGGAAGCTAGACCTGAGAAAGCAGCGTTGTTTGAATTTTCCCGCTTCTTTCTCAGGCCTGCCTTTTTGCGCCTCTCGGGAGTTTTTTTCTTTAGAGGTCGGGGCTGTCAAAACAAAACACAACTGAGAGGCAGGCAGCAGCCCCCATACATGCTCTCTCTCTCCCCTCTTCTTCTTCTTCTTCTTCTTCTTCTTCTTCTTCTTCTTCTTCTTCTTCTTCTTCTTCTTCTTCTTCTTCTCTCTCTTCTTCTTCTTCTCTCTCTCTCTCTCTCTCTCTCTCTCTCTCTCTCCTTCTCCTCCTCCTCCTCCTCCTCCTGACCCTGCAATGGGTGTGAATGTATGTGTTGGCTGCCAGCTGCAGCAGAAGGCTCTTTGGCTTACCTCACCTTCTGTTGTGGTGGGCACACGAAAGGGGAAAGGCAGTGGGGCTTGCAGCGGGCACAAAAGCCCCACTGCCTTTCCTTTTTCCTGCGCCTGCCATAGCAGAAGGTGTAGTAGCCCAAAGAGCCTTCTTCTGCAGCAGGCAGCCAACACACACATGCACAGACTCATGGAAACACACACACACATTACAGAGTCAAGAGGAGGAGGAGGAGAGTGTGTGCGTGGGTGGGGGCTGCCGCCTGCCTGGGCTGCACGAACATGCATCCCTCCCAGGGCAGAGCAGGGACTCCTCCTCTTCAACTGAGTCTCTGCGCAGAGACATGGGCGAAGAGGAGGTGGCTGCTCCCTCAATCACTGGCAGCCAAAGGCTCCTCCACAAAGCCGAGAGAGACATCTGATTTTGACAGCGTTGAGCTGTTAAAATCAGCTGTCTGTTGGCTGCGGGGGGGGGGGGGAGAAACAGCCTTCAGTTTCCCCTTGATTGAGGGTTGTTTATACAGCCTTCCCATAGGAATGCACTGAAAACCTATTAGTCCGTTCCCTCCGGAATGGATTAATTTCTTTTCAATGCATTCCTACGGGAAACCACTGTTCGACTTCTGAATTGTTCGACTTCCAAAAATGCCTTCGGAACAGGTTAATCATGTAAGCTGAGGTACCACTGTAGATAAATAGGTACTGCTGTAAAAAGCTGGAAGGTAAAACAGTGTTCCGTGTGCAGAAATGCAATCAGCCATGCCGGCCGCTAGAGATGGGCATGACTTGAAAAATTTTTTTTTTCGAGTTGTCGTTAGTCGGGCTGGTTCCGTTTCGGCTCGTTTCCGTTTTTTGCGAAAATTTGCAAAAATTAGTTGGTTCGTTTTTTCATTTTTTCGTTGTTGTTAGTACTGGTTTGGGGAGGGGGTAGCGGGCTCCTGGAGGGAGCTGCAGGAGTCAGCCAGAGCCACAAGTGACGGACTGGCAGACTCTTTGCACCCGCTGTGTCTCACGTACTTGCATGTAGTGCAATGCAAGTAGATCTGGCTTAGGGTTAAGACGGGTTAGCGCAACGGCTAGGGTTAGGCTAGTTACGGGTGAGGTTAGGGTGAGTATTGGGGTGCACCTCTGGGTGCCTCTCTGACCCACTTAGAAGGACAGTGTACTGGCGTATGGGTTAGGCTTAGGGTTCGGGTTTGGGCTACGATTAGTGGGCTGTTTATGCCCGATTGGCACATCCCAGAAGTCTCTGTGGTCAACCTGGCCAAGTGGCCATGCGATTGGTGGAAAATTTGCATGGTCTACTCCCATGGGCGAGCCCATCATTGCAAATGTGCAGGTGTAAAAAAATAAAATAAAATAAAATCAACGGAGACTTTTTTTTGCAGGAAAAACCCACTGCTGCTACTGTAAAAATTCAAGCATTTAAAATAGCTAATTTTCGCCTGTTTCTGTGGTGCTTTGGTGGGGTTTTGGGCAACGATTTCAAAAAAAATATTGTGGTCGCCATTTTGGATCCCCCCCCACCGCATGGCAAATGGATGCGCCCTCCCAGCCTGGTACAGTCAGCAAAACCTGGTCATGCGATTGGTGGAATGGCTGCAAAACTTTGCATGGTCCACTCCCATGGGCGAGCCCATCATTGCGAATGCGCAGGTGTAAAAAAATAAAATAAAATAAAATAAAATAAAATCAACGGAGACTTTTTTTTGCAAGAAAAACCCACTGCTGCTACTGTAAAAATTCAAGCATTTAAAATAGCTAATTTTCGCATGTTTCTGTGGTGCTTTGGTGGGGTTTTGGGCAACGATTTAAAAAAAAATATTGTGGTCGCCATTTTGGATCCCCCCCCACTGCATGGCAAATGGATGCGCCCTCCCAGCCTGGTACAGTCAGCAAAACCTGGCCATGCGATTGGTGGAATGCCTCCAAAACTTTGCATGGTCCACTCCCATGGGCGAGCCCATCATTGCGAATGCGCAGGTGTAAAAAAATAAAATAAAATAAAATAAAATAAAATCAACGGAGACTTTTTTTGCAAAGAAAAACCCACTGCTGCTACTGTAAACATTCAAGCATTTAAAATAGCTAATTTTTGCATGCATGTTTCTGTGGTGCTTTGGTGGGGTTTTGGGCAACGATTTCAAAAAAAATATTGCGGTCGCCATTTTGGATCCCCCGCACTGCATGGCAAATGGATGCGCCCTCCCAGCCTGGTACCAGCAGCGCAGCAGTAGCAATAGCCAAGGAGAGGGGGGCGGGGAACCCCCCCAAATAAAACACCCTTCTGGCCTGGTAGGTGCCCTCAGACAGTTTTCGCCTACTTTTAGGGCCGGGAATCGGGTTTTTTTTTTAACTTTTAAAAACTTTTTTTCTGTGCCGCTTGACATTGCGCGATGCAAGTAACGAGCACGACAAATCAGACCAAATTGTTCGTTCGTCGGTTCAAGCTCGAATTCTGGTGGAGTAATTCCCGTTTCCGTTTCCGTAGAGTAACGGATACGAGTAACGGAAAAGGAAACGGGAATACCGCTAAGTCGTGCCCATCTCTACCGGCTGCATGGCCACGGATTTGTACAACACTGGCTCTTTGACTTGGAAATGGAGATGAGCGCTGCCCCTAGAGTTAGACATGACTAGCACACACATGTGCGAAGGAAACCTTTAACGTATGCCATGTGTAGCTTAAAGAAAATTCTGTGATTTAATCAGTGATTTGAGATCTGGACAAGTTGAATGTGGTTTTGGGCTTCTTACATACATCTGTTGGAAATATCTGTAGACTATATCTACATTGACCCTTACTATCCACTAATTGTCTTGGATTCTGCTCCATGATTAACCTCCTTGTTGAAACTCCTTAGTAGTGAGAACTCTCTTGGGATGACAGTCTTTAGAGAACAAGTGTAGAGGGGTATAACTGTGTGCACTGTGCATGTGTAGACGAGGCTTGTTGGCTCCAACTTGGCCCTCCATAGCTGTTCTGCAAAAAAACATTTGCAGACTGCATGCCAGAACCAATGTATGCATCCCTTGCACATACCTGTATGCATTCTTGGTACAGAAGGTCAGGTGCTTGGCTGATGAATGCCATCCAACCTACTTTGGTATTTATTGTCATTCCAACAAGAGATTGTTGCTAATGCTTTCTGCCCACATGCATTTCTAGCTTAACATAACCAGCCTTGGTTGCCCTCTCTGCTTCGTGTAAATATATAATAACCAATATGCAGAATGGGAACCCGGTTTTGATGAAATTAGTTACTTGGAAGAAGGCAATGAGATATCTAGAGGGAGCAACAGGATCTTGCCCTCTGGTTAAACAGATGAGCAATGTATGATTTCTGGTAGTCGCACTTGGTTATTTCTTTCCATAGGTTAGGAATTTGGCCCAGATTTTGTAAAACTTCAAATTCTACAACCTGTTACCCTTGGTCATGCTTGCTGGACCTGATGAGTGTTGTAGGTCTAAATATTTTGAGCACTGATTGTTTCCAGCCCTAACCATAGGTAAAGGGTATATTGTCGATGTGTGAGAGTCTATCTTAGCAATGAATCAGCATGTCTAGAATTCAATGCAACAGCAGCTGGTGCCCACTGGGACTCGTGAGGTGGAGGAGAGCTAATGGTAGGTGGGGCTAAAGAGTCATACTAGGCATAGGCATCCATCTGCCATGCTAATATTCCTAATGATTCATTTGTTTGAGTTTACATTTGTCTGCTCCTCAGCAGGGGTCGGTTGTAGAAAAGGAGTTGTGCAATCAAACCAGACCAGAACAAAACAAACTGCCATGAAGCAACTCACCTTCAACTAGGGACTCAGTGACCTTGCAGGCTCCTTCCGACACCATGTTTCTGTGATTCAAAATTAGGGAAGAAATGGATCTTTTAAAAAATGTCCATGTTTTCAGTGTTGCAAATTGTGCGAATTACCAGGCTGGGACATCCATTAGCAAGTGCCCAAAAATACCCAAAAGCTGTTGAAATCGTTGCCCAAAACCCCACCAAAGCACCACAGAAAAAAATTAAACCCCTGGTCATAGCAGCAGATGGTACAGTCCGTTGAGATTTATTTTATTTTTTTACACCTGCGTTCGGATGAAGTGGACCATGCAAAGTTTTCAGCCATTCCACCAATCGCATGGCCAGGTTTTTTCTGGGAGGGCGCATCCATTTGCCAAAATGCGGGGGATCCAAAATGGCGACTGCTTTGAAATCGTTATACAAAGGCAACATGTGTAGCTTTTTTTACTCTTGTGTAAAAAATGAAGTGGGTTTTTATCAAAAAAAGCCTCTGATTTTTTTTTTCTTTTACCATTTTTTTTTTTACACCTGCGCATTCCAAAATGGGCTCGTGAAGTGGACCAAACAACAAAGCCATTTACTATGGCCAGGTTTTCTCTGTAACAGGGGTCCTTGCATGGGTGGGGGGGGGGATTGTGCAATTTTTAGTCTCGGTATCATACACACCCCATCAAAGCACCACAGAAAGATGCGAAAATTTGGCTATTTTAAAACTTGAAAGATTAGTGCACTAGTGGGTTTTTTGTGCAAAAAAAAGTCTCCGTTGTTCCATTTTTTTACACTTCAAATTTGCAATGTGGGTGCTGATGGGAGTAGACCATGCAAATCTCCACCACTGCAAGCCTTGGCCAGGTTGAAACAATGTGGAATCTTGAGTTCACTTCCTATGGCTCCCAATGATAGCCATATTTCATACGCCAGTACCCAGATCAAGTAGTAGCAGAGGCATAGAGGTGCACCCCAATACCTACATGCATCCGTAACTACACACAGAGCGTTCCGCTACCTGGTTAACCCTAAGGGAACTTGAGGCATGGGCAATGTGGGGGACTGACAGGCAAATTTTATAGATACACAATCATAGTTTTTGCTAGCAGCTCCCTCCAGGAGCCCGCTACCCTCAGTACCATACTAACCCAACGAAAAATTTCGGAGCATATGCAGACTAATTTTTAATTTGTTGGTAATACTGAGTCTGCAGACATTGTTTGGCTATAGATTCCTAAATCCCTGATTGTTGGCTATGTTGCTAGGAACTTCTGGGGGTTGTTAACCATCAATCTTTGGGAGCGAAGGTTTGGGAACTATTACCACAGATTGGTAGTGTGGGAGTGCTACTCAGTTTCCATGGTCAAGGTTCCGGGTGGCTTGTAGACTGTGTGTGTGTGTGTGTGGGGACACTTAATCCCAAAATTCCAAAAGACATTTCCCCAAATCAAGTTAAAAGTCTCCTATGACCACAAAACTCTCATCTTTCAAATTGCTGCTTCTGTCCCATCCTGCAGTTCCTTCCACAAGGTTCTGAGTGAAAGAGGAAAAGAAAGAATGGTTGAATTGCTTGGCTTCTGAGCTGACTCACTATCTCTTAAAAAGCAGAGATATCACTTTGCTGGCAAAGGTCAGGATAGTCAAAGCTATGGTTTTTTCCAGTAGTGATGTATGGAAGTGAGAGCTGGGCTATAAAGAAGGCTGATCACCACTGAATTGATACTTTTGAGCTGGGTTGCTGGAGGAGACTCTTGAGAGTCCCCTGGACTGCAAGGAGATCAAATCTATCCATCCTGAAAGAAATCAACCTTGAATGTTCACTGGAAGGACAGATTTTGAAGCTGAGGCTCCAGTAATTTGGCCACCTCATGAGGAGAGAGGAGTCCTTGGAAAAGTCCCTGATGTTGGGAAAGATGGAAGGCAGAAGGAAAAGGGGACAGCAGAGAATGAGATGGTTGGATGGTGTCATTGATGCAACCAACACGGATTTGAACCAATCTCCAGGAGGCAGTGGAAGACAGGACGGCCTGGGATGCTCTGGTCCATGGGGCCATGAAGAGTTAGACATGACTGAATGACTGAACAAAAACATGTTTTTGTCTTTTATTTTTTTCTTTTTAGATTTTTGCATGGAATAATAGTACCAAGTTTTACAGAAGCCTACAGAGATGGTCATCTGGTCACTTTATATGGCAAAAGAGTATATCCTATACAGTTATATTTGCTCAATTTCATTCTTAAACTTCTCCCAGCTAGAACATACTCTCTGCTGCTGTCATCAACTCTGTCCTCCAAAATATGCACATGCAAAGTGTAAAGATTTTCTGTATAAAGGGGAGGTGAAATATATTTCTTTATTTCTGGCACCAATCTTCCATTTTATAACACAGAAGACTTTTTTTCAATCAAGAGGTTTTATATATTACTTTAATGTAATCACAAAAAAGCCCAGTAATCCAACAACCTGGGAATCAAGAAAAGGAAAGGAATGAGGGAGAAAGTGGGTGGATATGGTGGGAAAACATCCAAGTAAATCCTCAGAGGGACAGAAGTTGTAATAGAATATGTATGATTAATGACCGAGAGATGTCCACATTCTTAATTTTATTAAATTTAGACACTGTGAGATTATGAACTGGAGAGGGAAGCCTCTAGCAAATTACCAGATATAAAATGTATTAATTTATTAACTCTGATTTATAGTTCATTCTGTCTTAAGACTGCTTTTACTTGCTTTTACTTGGCACCTAGAGCTGCTTTTACTAAGACTGCTTTTACTTGCTTTTACTTGGCACCTAGAGCAGCACGGCTGAATCTCCTTTCATAGTTTCTCACATGTGTTCATAGTATGGATGATGCCTTCTTTTCTTACCTGGGGTGATTTACATAGTGGCATGCCAGGTGGGCGACAGCAGGTCCAGTGGAAAATATTTCACCAGTGCATCACCATACTGTGCAATCATGAATACCCTTGGTAGGTGATTTCACCAACCAGGGGTGTGTCTGGAAGGCCAAGGATACAGCAAAATGGCTAAAACAAAGCAGGTCTTGCCCCGATGAGTGCCTGGAAGTGGATGTGAGGGCGATCTGGCTGCAACATCTGTCATTCCATTGATCGCCAGGGTTGATTTGGCTCATCTGGCTGTCTAGGTTGGTGTCCCCTTCCCCCTCACTGCTCCATGTGCATCCCTCCTGAAGCTGTGCGCTCAGTGGAAAACGACGACCATCCCAGATAGAAGGAGTGTACCGTCCTTCGGTCAAGGGTATACGAGTGCCTGGAAGTGTGACCCCCCCCTTTGTTAACCCAATGTACATTCTTTGGAATTCTGTGGAGAAAAGATTGGGTACAAAGTTAATCAACATTAAGTTACAAGTAGAGGTGGCATAATTGGCATGTTGGCACTCTGAAAATTTGGTATATGAGCCACCTTTGGTTGCCAGTGGTAAGAACATAGCTACAGAGATAGCAATCTTCTCATGTGTAAAAACCTTGCCTAGCATATTTTAGATGTTGTGTGTGTAATGGTGTGGTGTTTACAAATGGAGTGTACCATTGTGTGGTAGACATTTTTATTTTATGTTTAGAGAATATTTCCTAATCAGAGGCCAAATTCCTCCTGGTTATTTAATCTTGCATAAATCTCTTCTTCTATCCATTGAACGTTGTTCACTTTGTGGATCAATGCTCTCTTTGCCTTTCTATCTCTTACAGCTTCTTTTAGTTGCATCAGAGTCATTCCACTGTCCCTTCTGATGGCATCAAGACAGAGAGTCCTTGGGCAGCCCCTTCTTCTCTTTACCACTGATCAATCCCATTACATTTGTGTACATTTGTATACATTCAATGACCAAAGTATGACTCTTTTTGTTTAGCCATCTTGGCTTCCAGAGATATTTTGGTTTGATTCTGTCTAGGTCTTCTTTGTTGCTCATTCTTGCTTTCCATGAGATGCATTTCCAGCAACACAATCCAAATGCATCTACCTTTTTCCTATAAGCGGAGCAAAGCAGTGGCAGAGTAGGGACTTGTTAACTAGCTGCAATTTGCCCCTGTGATTTACTGAACTTTTGCTGGCACAACTAATCAATAAGATCCTGGCCACATTGTCTTTCAAATGCCACCTTCAAGCTTCAAAATTTTAGTAATAATTACTGTATTTTCATTTAAGAAATGCTAATAAACAAACAAACAAAAAAACAAACAAACAAACAAACAAATAAATAAACAAATAAATAAATCCCTGTCATTGTGACAGGAAGTAAGTATGTGCAAGAGATGACTTTTTATATGGTGGGGACTTTTTATATGGTGGGAAGAGTTCTGATGGCCCTATTGGGCAAGGCAGGGTCACCTGTCAAAAGGAGAGGGTAAATAACCTTTTCACATGCTCTCTAGCATCTATTTACTCTCTCTCTCTCTCTCTCTCAACCTGTTCCCTTCAATCCTGACCATAATGATTAAGATGAGAAGAGTGTGCTCCCCACCCCAACCCCCAACTTCAACTGAATGTCCCTTAATCATTTTGCCCCATAGCAAAATTCTCTGGAGACCAACCCAGCCCACATCTGCATATGTGCACTGATACCCTGACTTAAGAGCAGCTCGACTTAAGAGCAATTCGACTTAAGAGCAGAAAACTGTTGGGTTTTTAACTGCCACCTTACAAATTGTAGATATGGTCTGCTCGACTTACAAATAATTTCTTTTTCATTTTTTAAACTAATTTTTTCAGTTTTTTAGATAGGCACCCCAACTTAAGAGTAGTTCGTCTTAAGAGCATGCATTTGGAATGGATTAAATTCGTAAGTCGAGGTACCACTGTACCTCTATTGTCAGATTTTTTCTCTCTCTCTCTCTTGGCCATGCCAGATAGTGTGAGTTCATGGGAGAACTGGCCTCCCTACATACTGATTTTGATTTGCATTCCTTACAGGACATTAGACATGGGCACGACTTGGCGAAATTGTCATTTCCGTTTTCGGTTATCGTTTCCGTTACGTAACGGAAACGGTAACGATAATTAAGCCGTCAGAACTCAAACTCGAACAAAAAAAAGAAAAATTTGGTCGGTTTTTTCATTTCCGTTTGTGGCATCACGGCGATCGCACAATGCGAAGCACAGAAAAAGTTTTTAAAAGTTTAAAAAAAAACCCAAAAAAGCAGGCAAAAATATGCCTGCCTGAGGCTTTGCCACCTACCAGAAGGGTGGTTTCTGGGGATCCCCGGCCTTTCCCCCCTCTTCTCCTGTCCTGGGCTGCTTGCACCAGGCTGGGGGGGGCACCCTCGTCGTCTCGCTGTGCCATACGGTGGGGGGGATCCAAAATGGCGACCACAATTTTTCTTTTGAAATCGTGGTCAAAAAACACACCAAATCACCACAGAAACATGTGAAATTTATTTATTTTAAATGCCTGAATTTTAATAGTAGCAGCAGTGGGTTTTTTAATAGCAATAAAATGTATTGATTTTATTTTATTTTATTTTATTTTTTATTTTTTTAGACCTGCCCATTTGGGCTGGGCATGGGATTGGACCATGCAAACTTTTTGAACAATTCCACCAGTGGCATCGCCAGGTTTTTGACTGACACTTCTGGATGTCTCAGAGGGCATAAAAAGCCAAGGCACCTTCCAGAAATCGCAGTCGGGTGTATGGATGTGGTTGAGGGAGGAGGGCTGGCTGCTGGTGCTGGTGTGATCCGATCGAGATTGAGGAGGGAGGCTGGAGGCTTTAGGATTTTTAAGTTAGGCAGGCAGGGAGGGAATTGAATTTAGAAAATAATTTCTTTGATTCCCTGCAGCTTTGTCTGCTGAAGGGAATAGCAGTTTATTCTTTATTTCTTCTCTGGCAGTTTGTGAGGATATTTTTCTGATATTGGATAAAGGGGGAGGTTCGACTGGGAGTGGGAGGTGTGGATTTATTTTAAAAATATATTATATACTACCATTTATTTTCTATTTTCCCAACTTCAATTTGCTTGCACACACACACATTTTGGGTGCAAGCCAAGAACAGAACCTCTATCCTAAGTGATATCGTAACTGCCCACTCGCCCGTCCGCCCACGCCGCAGCCCACCCACTCACCTGCCCACGGCCGCCGCCCGCCCGCTTGCCCGCCCCCGCCCCACCCGCCACCTAGGGCGCAAAAACACCTAGCGCCGGCCCTGATTGCGGGACGCCCCTATGCTCTGGGAAGTCAAATCACACTAAATCGTGGTGCAAATGACAAACAACAAATGACAAACGGAATCGACAAATTTTTGAAAAATTTCGCGACAAACGGAAACGACCTGAAACGGACCCCTTCCGACAAACAAAAACTCAAAACGTCATTTTTTCTGGTCATGCCCATGTCTACAGGACATGTCTTGTGTCACTGGGTCTCTTTCCGAGACTCTGTGCACAACACACATTTTGCTTTGCTCAGGTTTGTGTGTGAGTATGGGGCGGTATATAAGCAGAACACTTTGCTTTTGCTTTTTGAAATCATACCATGGCAACTGGATTACCCCTTGGGATATCAAAGAGAAGGGGGCTTTTCTGCCACTCTCTTAATTTACCCTTTATTCTAAAAGTCGACACCATTGTTGTGCTTTAAGAATAACCCAGAAGAACGCTGTCTAGCATTTATCAATCTGGCTGGCACATTTTCTTTCTTTTGGGCACCCACTTGGGCAATTGCACATTGGATCATAGAAAAGCCCCTTCCCCCTCGCCTGGTACATGGCTAGTTTCATTTACAATATACAGTGCTTAAAAAAGACACAATACAACACAACAAAAACAAATAGAAAGAGTTTCTTCACACCTTCATTAATGACTAAAAAGTTGGTTTGAAATCATTCATGTTATGTATTGTTGATTGAGCCCTAGAAGATAAGTCTGATCAATGATAAACAACTAAAACAGAAACAAACTAAGCCTATGAAAGGGCTGATTAAAATGTGTGTGTATGTTTGGACGAGAGAGAAAGAGGGAAGGAGGGAGGAGCTTGCTACAGTATTTACTGCTAGGGTCTAACTGATGACATCCACTGGGGATTTCCCTCACAGGTAACAAAGAGTGATACACAGAGAGGGACCTCATAATATCAGCCCTCCTTCCCCCTCCCAGCAAGACTGGTTTAACTGCTTACCTCAAAAAGGCAATGGTAGGGCAGTCCCTAGACCAGGGGTGCCCAAACTTTTTGTAAGGAGGGCCAGATTTGGTGGCTGGGAATGTGTCAGGGGCCGGTTGTTCCCCGACCGTGCCACCCCACTGCAAGCCCCACCCACTGACCCCTTGCAACCCCACCCGCAGGAAGGAAGGCAGGGACCAAGGGAGGGAGCGTACCCAGCCCCACAAGCTTCCCAGTGGTGCTGGTGGTGGTGGCCCCGCCCTCTCGCCCGCCCACCCAGCCCCACAAGCTTCTCCTCACCGGCTGGCCAGCCCACCCAGCCCCTCAAGCGTCCAGGCGGTGTCAGTGTTGGCGGAAGATTTTTTTTTTTTAAAAAAAAACATGGTGTGAAGGAGGGGGAGGGATGGGTGGGCTAGCCAGCCGCGGGCCACTCAGAATGGCCTGACAGGCCGGATTTGGCCCCCGGGCCGGACTTTGGGCAGGCCTGCCCTAGACAATGTGCAGCCTGAGACAGCTGCAAAAGGCTGCGGAGAGGTGCCAGGTCAAAGAGCATGATACTCAAAGCCTGCCAAGGTATTTTGGCACATGAGGCAGAAAATTCCACATGTACCTCTCCCCAGCCCTGGAAGGAAAAACACAATAAAAACAAAGTGGAATAATTAACCATTGGTTGCCCTAACTCTAATCACAACACCTTAATTCCACAACCTGAGGCAGCCATTTCTGGCTCTTGTTGGGCTGACGAATGTAAGAAATGACGGCCGTTTTGAAGGCATCTCTCAGTGCTGCATGATGTTACGTTCTCCTTGCAGTGAGTGAGGAGAAAAGATAGATTATTCGCTGATTCAGGATGACAGTTCATAAATTCATAAATTAGTATAAGTATGTAACTTGACTGGGCATGTGATAAGTGGTTGCTATGTGGATGGCGCGCCTTGGGTGTTCCCAACCACTGCCTTTGCTTGCTCTCCTGTATCTGCCTGCACCCGGCCTAAATGACAGCTTGGTGTACTGTCAGGTCCCACCTCTCTCCCCACTTTCACCTCCCCACTTTGGAATCTTTGCTCTGTGACTCATGTGTAACAGCAGCAGGAAAGGGGAGGAAAACAAACAAACAAAAGAAATCAGAGGACCACCCTGTCACACAAGAATGATCATGCTTGCAAGGGAATAATAACAGGCTCCTGTGCAGAGCGTAATAGCATCCTGTTGCTGCCAGAAAATGCTGCAGTAACTGAGGCATCTTCGCAAAGCTGCTTCTTGTACCTGGTTAGAAGCTGTGCTTGTTTTGGCTTCATCCTTTGCTTCGTTCTCAAAAATAATCAAATGCACCCCTTTAAAACACCTCCAGCCATTTGGAGTAGCCCACAAGCGCTGTCCTAACCAGATTGCTCCAGAGAGCATTTTCTCTCCTGATGACTTTTCCCCTCTTATTGTGGCGAGATAGAGCTATTTCCACTGTTTTGCTTTTGTTCCGCATTTCTCCATATCACAACCTGTTTCCCCTTCTCATGCACACATGCATGCAAGATTGCTATTGGCCATTCCAAGATCTTGAATACATGTGTGTACAATGAAAAATTGTGTATTTGTTTCATTTCATGATGATGATGATGATGATGATGATGATGATGATGATGATGATGATGATGATGAATCTTCCCTTCTTGTCTGAAGGAGACGGTGGTGAAGCCCAACTTAAAGAAGCCCGGCTTGGCATCGGATGATTTGGCCAGCTATTGCCCGATTGCCATTGTTCCCTTCCTGGGCAAGGCCATTGAGAGGGTGGCCGCTGTCCGGCTTCAGTCGTACCTGGAGGAAAATCGTATCCTGGATCCCTTCCAGTCCGAGTTCAGGCTTCTTTGGGGGACCGAGACTGCCCTGGTCGCTCTGCAGGATGACCTCCTCAGGGAGGCCGACAGGGGGTGTTTCTCCTGTTGGTCCTCCTTGATCTGTCAGCTGCCTTTGATACCGACGACCACGGTAACCTGCTGGACCGGCTAGCCAAGATGGGAATCAGGGGCTCAGCGTTCTGCTGGCTCTGATCCTTCCTCGACGGCCGGTCCCAGTGGGTTCAGCTGGGGGATGAGTTGTCGGCTCCTTAGACGCTCCCTTGTGGGGTGCCCCAGGGGTTGGCAATCTCCCCTATGCTGCTCAATGTTTATATCAGGCTGCTGGTGGAGGACATCAGGGGATTTAGAGTTCGCTGTCATCAGTATGCTGATGATATGCAGCTCTATCTCTCCTTTTCTTCTTCTGCAGTGGAGGCAGTCTTGGAATGGACCAGGACCAACAGGCTCAAAATGAACCCGGAGAAGACAGAGGTTCTGTTCTTTGCGGCGCCCTCGTCCAGGTACAATGGCCCCCTCCCTAGTCTGGGGTGAGTTTCCCTCCACCCTACGGACAGGGCCAGAAATCTAGGTGTGGTCTTGGATTCAGCCCTCTCCACGGAAGCCCAGGTGATGGCGGTCTCCAGGGCCGCTTTTTTCCATCTCTGCAGGATCACCCAGATCCGTCTGTAACTTGATGAGTCCTCCCTGAGGACAGTTGTGGAGGCCCTTGTGATCTCGAGGATCGATTACTGCAACACCCTCTATGTGGGGTTGCCCTTGACCCTTATCCGGAGGCTCCAACGAGTGCAGAATGCTTGTAGATTTGACCACATCACCCCAGTTCTAGCACGCCTGCATTGGCTGCCCGTGGCCCTCTGGATAAGGTTCAAGGTCCTGGTTTTGATCCTCAAAACCCTCCATGGCTTGGGACCTGAATACCTGTCAGAGCGTATCTCCCAGAGGTCAACTGAGGCCAGGCCCGCTAGAATGTTGCAGGCGCACTCACTTAGGGTGGCCCCACCCAGGGAGGCGCGGAAGTCGCTCACGCGCAATCTCGCCTTCTCTGTGGTGGGCCCCACTTTGTGGAACCATCTTCCTAGTGAGCTGCGCCTAGCACAGTCCCTGCCTGCCTTCACAAAAGCACTCAAAACCTTGCTTTTTAGGGAGGCATTTGGCAACCTTTTAATTTAATTTTTAACTTAATTTTTTTTCCCCTTTCCGACTGCGATGCCTCTTGCTGAGGGTTTTCCCTCTTTTTCTACTAGTATTGTTGACTTGTTGTTCTGTTATTTATTGTTGATTTTAATATTGCTGTAAACTGCCTAGAGTTCCTATTGGAAGATGGGTGGTATAGAAATAAATAAATAAATAAATAAATAAATAAATAAATAAATAAATAAATAAATAAATAAATGATGATAATACTGCAGAAATGAAGGCCCCTATGGATAATGAAATCCAGCATCTGTAAAGGAAACTAAACTCCCAACTACTCCCAGTCAGACAGGGAGGTGGGATGGTGCATGTCGTTGCACAGCTCCTGATTGGCCAGTGCAAGGAAGAAGAAAAGATGATTCTCCGAAGGCTGCTTCCTCATTGGAGTTTCACCCCGCGCAACACAAAGGAAGGTAAGCCAGTAGTTGATTTCTTTCCAGAGGGCGGGTCCCGGTTCCGAATGGGAGCTGTGCTGCCATGTTTCATTTCGGAACCAGACCCCTTCCAAAATGAAACACCCATGTCAACTTCTGACTCCATACACATAGCCAGATATATGTGTGCATGCACAGATACAGGAGACCCAGCTTCTGGAAGGAAAGCTCAGCCTGAAGCATGGAGGAGGAGGAGGAAGAGGAGGAGGAGGATGCAGCAAGACCAGGTAGGAAGGCAATGGAAGCAGTGGGAAGGGGCTGGGGCTGGTCTGGGCTGCAGCAGTGGCAAAGTATGTGGGGCATAGGGTTGGTTGCCACAGGTGCAAAAATTTTAGGAGACAGAAAAAGTACCTTGTCCCTGGGTGTTGACAACCCACAACACCAATGCCTCCGCCAAATAAATGGTGGGATGTGTGACATCATGTGTTTATGCCTTTTTAAGGTGTAACATTCTTTAAGATAACAGGAATGTACAGATTATCTATGGCTGTTCACCTATTGTATGAGTTAGATGCTACATTAAGAATACAGTCACCCCACCAGCATTTTGCGGTTCAGGTACTGTGGTCCCACTACATCGCAGGATCGCAGTACCTGCACCTCGGAGCTGCGCGGGGGGGGGCGATCGGGTCGCTTCACGCCACCCCCGCGCTCCTCCGAGAAGCCTCGGAGCCGCGTGGGGGGTGGCAGGGGGTGATTGGGTCGCTCTGCGCCACCCCCGCGCTCCTCCGAGAAGCCTCGGAGCTGCATGGGGGGTGGCGGGGGGCAATTGGGTTGCTCCGTGCCGCCCCCGCTCCTCCGAGAAGCCTCGGACAGGCGCACGATCGCCCACCTCCCCACCCCATCCACTTCCGCATATCACAGATTTTCATGCATCACAGGTGGGGTGGGTCCCTAACCCCCGCAATCGGCAGGGGGTGACTGTACATGTGTGGCCTATGCTCTCCTCTCCCCACAGTCACAGGAACAATTGTTAAAAACCTACTCAGGGTGCAATCAGACAGGGAAAGAGTTAACATTCTGGACTGCTTGTAGGACAGTCTAATGCAAGCCGTTTTCTTTTGATCAGGTGATGTGGAGGAAATTGTGCAAGAGCTCAGCTCTGCTCCCTGTCCAAAGCTACTCATTTAGGGGGCCAGGCTGGAGCACTTCTCCATGGATGGAAAGGTTGCTTGAAGGGTGATTCCACCCAACAAACCAACTCTTTCCAGCCTGATCAGATGCTATCTTGTCTTGCCATTCGATCACACTTAGTTTCAGAAATGGCTTGCTGTTTTTCCTGGAGACTAGCTCGATCTTCCTCTCTCCCCACTACATGTTCTCCTGTGCGTGGCAATTCTGCTGAGAGAGTAATAAGATTAGCAGTTTCCTGCTGAAGCTAGATATTCATAATGCTGCTCAGACCTGCAGGAGGAATATAGTTAATTCACAGGACCAGTGGTATACTACATATTATGTTCCACCGCTTTGATGCCGGAAATTCTGGTATCTAAATGGAGCAAAGGTGGGGGCCAGAGGCAGCCTAGGAGTCGGAGTATAAAACAAATACTTGCAAAATGCTTCATTTTAGTTCACTTGGCAAGAAACTCCAGTGAGGAATTGTCAAGCCCCAGGAGATATCTCACCTTCAGGCAAGAGTGAAACAAGGGGAAGCTTTGTTCCTCATCAGTCTCTCCATATTTTGTGCAAACTGTATCTGCATAAGACTAGCATCCTTTTCCCTTTGAGAAGCAAAGCATACATACACTTGTAGTATGCACAGGGCTGGCTGATTAGTGCATAGGAAGAGGCAAACAAATTTATCAGAGGCTTCTCACCCTTATAGATCAAAGCAGCAAAGCAACAAATGCAAAGGGAAGCAATGATTTATGTACATCCCTAGTCAGGAGCTGGAAGAACATGAGGCAGAAACCCATTGTGTGTGTGTGTGTGTGTGTAAAAATTCTGTTGTGGAAGCATGGCTTGCATGGCACGTGGTGGAAGGGGGGTGTCTCATTCAGGCAAGCAGTGGCCCTTGTGAGATTGGAAGGAAGGAAAGAGAATGGGAATTAAAAGAGATAATAGGACTGGTTTGGGTGGTTTAGACATTGGTTTGGAAGGTAGGTGCATCACCATTCCTGACTCAAGCATCATGGGTTTCCTTCCTTTCATTTTCTTGGTTTGTCAGGTCTAGACATATGGCAGAGTTGTCAGGCAACTTACCAAGACGCCGTGCCTTGTTTGCACCAAAAAAACCAGCCTTTAGTGCTGGATTCATTGGTGACAATGATGTTGGACAAGTAAGTTTTTAGATCACAGCTCCCAGAATCAATATTGAGGAGTCTATGCCCAAGTGGGAGACTTGTTGTGTCATTACAGTCATGACCGACTCTTCATGGAGTTTTTCTTGGCAGGAATACTGGAGTGGCTTGCTAGTTCCTACTCCAGGTGCCTACAGTGCCAGGTATTCCCTGATGGTCATCCATCCAAGTACTAGCCAGGTCCGACCCTGCTTACCTTTTTGAGGAGCTGTGTAGCCATTGAAAAAAAATTTAAAAATGAAAAATGAAACATTTGTTTAAAAAAGTTTTGTTTTAAACAAAACAAAACAATTAAAAAGAATACAAAATACGAAACAAAACACCATTTTGGCATTTCGTGCCCATCTCTAGTTGCTAGGCATTTGGTGCATGGGTCAACTGTTGGATTATCTTGCTTATCAATAACTGAAGAAAAAATAGTGGTGAGCAGAAGGCAAAGTGATGACGATGCCACAACAACAGTTATGTGGAGCAATGAAGAGAAGGGGAACATTGTGGGGGAAGGGTAGGGAAGAGGTAATACAAAGAGAAACTAAAAACCTGGGATCTTCTCCCTTCAGAGAATGCAATTTAGTGTTTGTGTTGGCACTTGTAAGGTGATAAAAGACTTCCTCCCAGGCCTTCATTCTGGGCTTCATTCTAGGGGCAGGATATGCCTTACGTCTCCAAACACAGGGTGAATCTGTTATGGTTTCAGAGCTTCTCAGTAACTGTGATCTTGGGTGGCCTGTTGTGGGGGCTGGAATTGTGACCATGCCTTTGCCTTTGGACGTTGTGAATGAGAAAATTCTGTGTACATCTTTGAGTCTATAACTTTATCTCTTTCAATGTTGATGTGCTGGCGTTAATCTCTTTCTCACCTGCACACTGAACACAGACATAAGCATACAAGCAGAGCTTGAGGCAAAACACCTAGGTTTGAAGATGGCAGGCAGTGCTTAAGATTGCCTTCCCATGTACTGTGTCCATGAGTCTGCTTAATGAAAGAGGGACAGGAACTTGATGGCATGGAAGGAAGGCAGAGATTTAGGACATGCGGTAGATACCAGGAAGGGATTCAGCGCAGCAGCATACAAACAGACACCTGCAGGCACCTTCATTCCACAAACTCCCAGACGATCCTGGGGCCTGCTGTGGTGCTTCCCAGGGGCTATGGTTCTTCAGGAGGTTCTCTCTCTAGATCGTAAAGGAGAGCAAGTCTGCCATGCTCAAGAAACATTGCAGTAGCTTCCTTCCATAGGGCACTGGAGACTAAGAGCCTTTTCACATGACCCCTAAGATCCGCTCGCCACTTAAACTCAGACCAGAGATCTTGGGGGTTTGTTGCTGTTCCTTTGTTCCCACCCCCTCCGCACTCCTGGCTGCTGTCTGCGTGAGGGGAGGGAGAAAAAAAGAAAGAAAAGAATGCCGGCTCACCTCCGTTCTGCCGTCTCGCTCTGCTCCTGGCAGCATTCGTCTTAAAGGGGCGGGGGGCAAAAAAACAACAACAAACAGAAGCGAGGAGAGCCCGGCACTCACTATATTACATCCGCATCAGGAATTTTTCACCCCCAGAGAGCAGGTACTTGAAAAGTGTGCTGGGATGCGCTTAGGTGGGCGTGGTTGCACTTAATTTTTTGTAAACTCCATAGCTGGTGGGGAAACAATTTTAAGCTCCGGATCTGGGAGCCATTTGCCACGGATTTTAGGGGTCGTGTGAAAAGGCCCTAAACCAAACCCAAAGATGGCATAACCCTAGCCAAACCTCTTGCCTTATTCTTTATTTTTATGTCCTGTTAAGTCTCTTCAAACCCCACAGATTGCAGACCTCCAAAATAACCGGTGTTACAGCTCTGCCAACTGAAGGCTCTGGGTTGCTTTACTGAATGGTTGATTCTTTAGAGCCACAAATGCCCCCTGAAACGCCTTTCTCTCAATCCCAGTCCCCTCCTCCGCTGAACTCTCTGCCCCTTTTATTTATCTGCCCTGCAACATTCTAGGTTTCTAGGACTTCTGTCCAATGTGTAGCCTGCTCCACACATACACGGCTCTCTACCACGCAGCTGAGTCTGTGTAAGGATTTAATTCCAGCCAGGGATTTTTCTCGGCTCACAGAAACAGCAAGGGGCCCCACATTTCATTGCCGCCAGATTTGTTTTCTGAGTTGTGCCTTTCCATAACATCACACCCTCTCATCCAATTGGGTGACAAGGGCTTCACCGCCGTCAGTCATGTCCCATATGGATAGCTATATATCTTTCTTACAGCCATTTTTCTCAAGCTTCACAAGAAATCTTTCTTTTTCCATTGACGGTCTGTGGAACAGTCCGATAGCTTTAGCGGAAGCTTTTTGTCTGTTTCAACAACATTCACCTCTTGTTCTCCTTGAGAACGACATATAAGGGGGCAGATCATGAAATGTAACTCTTAAAAATCTGAGTCTCTTAAAAATATTCAGTTGTCAGGGGAAAGGAAGAAGGAAAATACTTTCTCTGACCTTGACCACCCGGTGTTTACATTCAAAAAGAGTTTCAAAACATTCTCTGGGAGATTTACAGCAGCAAACAGATCATTGGAAAGACATGTTCATCACACACACACACACACACACACACAGAGTGATCCCATTTTCCCTTCAGCACAGCGAATGTCAGTGTTGCAGCTTTGTTGCAGCCAATATTTATACGTTTCTAACACAACAACAATGGAAAACTTCACTTCCTTCTGCTAGAATCCAAAGAATTCCTTTGTTCACCAAGGCAACTACTGTCCTCCTGTAGTGTTACCTCCAGTTCGATGTAAATCTTTTGCAGAGATGGTAGCCTGACCTGACTGGATGATTTATGAATACCAAAGAAACACTAGAAATAAAACCAGCTTATTTAAACACTAGGCTTCTTTAAAATTAAGAAACATACCGTATATACTCGAGTATAAGTTGACCGGAGTATAAGTTGAGGCCCCTAATTTAACCCCCCCAAAACTGGGGAAATGTATTGACTCGAGTATAAGTCTAGGGTGGGAAATGCAGCAGGGCCTGGCAGCTCCTCCTTTGTTAGCTGGGGGGTGGTGTGTGACGTTTAAAATGATTTTTAGCCACTGATGCAAGTGCTTGGGTCAGTGGCTAAAAGTTATTTTAAACATCGTGCACCGCACCCCTGTGATGCAGAGGGGGGTCATGAGAAGCGGCACACAATGTTTAAAATGACTTTTAGCCACCGACCCAAGCACTTGCCTCAGTGGCTACAGGTACTGACCCGCAGATAAGTTGAGGGCCCCTTTTTTCAGCCCAAAATTATATTCGAGTATATACAAAAGCGACTTTGGAAGATCTTGCTTAAAATAATTCAGCTAGATAACATAATTTAAAATCTTAGCATGTTTAAATGTTTGTTTGTAAAATATGTTTCTATGAGTTTCCATGATTTTTTTTTCATATTTGTAAAGATTAAGCATGCAAGGTTCTTAAAAACATTGACATTATTCGTCAAATCAGTGCAAAGTGATAAGTGCTCAGAATTGGCATTTTCTACTCCACCCATTCTGGGCAGAGATATAAAATTTCTGGAAACTTTTTTTTTGGGGGGGGGGGGAAGAAAAACTGTTCCCTCCTCCCCAATTTTTCCAGAGTGTTTTCCCCATGGCTTCAAAATTTCCAGAAAATCTACATCTCTAAGTCTCAATATCCTAATGTTCATATTTTGCAAATTACATAGCATTATTTGCATAATATGCACATTCACATATGAATGGTATCAAATTAACTATTTTAACTGTTGCAGTGTTTTTACCAGTATATTTCAGTCTTGCCATTATTTATATAGTAACCTGTGATATGAGAGAACCAGTATAGTGTATTAGGGTGCAACTTCACTGGAGAAGCTGAATTCGAATGATTTGGCTGTCCTAGAATTTGATTTGTAGCCTGTAATAATTTTGAAATTGCAATCAGTGCTCGTACAAGGTCTGTGTGGATTGATTCAGCAGTTCATAGTTCATACTGGATATAATGTGAGTCATATTCCACTACACATCCCCTCCTTATTTTTTTCCTTCCCCTGGTCCTGCCTCTGCTGATGCTTTTATGGTTTATTGTGAAGCTACTTTTTCATTTACTGTGAAGCCACTTTCTCACTTTTTCATACTACATTTCTCAAAAGCATTTCTATAGGAAAAAATCACATAGGAAGTCTCTTAATGGTCTAACAGTACAGAACATCAAGTTTAAATAGTAATTTTGGAAAATATGTAATAATTCACAAGTTAGAGCAGGCCTGCCCAAAGTCTGGCCCGGGTGCCAAATCCGGCCCGTCAGGCCATTCTGGCTGGCCCGCGGCTGGCTGGCACGCCCCTCCCTCCCCCTCCTTTGCCCCATGTTTTTTTTTATATCTTCTGCCAACACTGACACCGCTGGGAAGCTTGGGTGGCTGGGTGGACAGGTGGTCTGCCGCCACCGGCACCACAGGGGAAAGTGTGGGAGTGGGCAGGCCAGCGGGCCTCTGCCACCACCAAGGAGCTTTTGGGTGGGCTGGTAGGTGAGCCGTTGCCACCGCTGGGGAGCTTGGGGGGGTTGCAAGGTCGCACAGATCACCTCTTCCAAGGGGTGACCTGTGGCTACGGCTCCCTGTGCTTCCTTTGGTCCCCACCTTCCTTCCTTCCTCCCTCCCTCCCTTGGTCCCCACCTCCCTCCCTTCCTTGTTCCCCACCTTCCTTCGTTCCTCTCTTGGTTTCCACCTTCATCCCTTCCTCCCTTGGTCCCCACCTTCCTTCATGTGGGTGGGGTTGCAAGGGGTCAGTGGGTGGGGCTTATGGGTCAGTGGGCAGGGCTTGCAGTGGGGTGGCAGGGTCAGGGAGCAATCGGCCCCTGACACATTCTCAGCCACCAAATCTGGCCCTCCTTACAAAAAGTTTGGGGCAACCCTGAGTTAGAGTGATACCATAACAGGAACCTCTACTGTTTCCTATTATTTTTCTTTACCTTTAAGTAACACATGCAGAAATTACCTCACCTCTAGTCATTTATGGTTTTAAGCTACCGGCATCATAAACTAGTCCACACTGAGACCTGCCAATTAAGTAATTAACAGCACCAAGGTTTTGCTTCACAAGAAAAAGCGTCTTTCTTCGAATCCTGAAGCTTACTACTTTTGACAGGGTTCAAGACTAGCACTCAATCTCCCACATTAGAATCATGGTGCTTTGCTTTGCTTTTGTATGTTTCTCTGGGCCTGAACATCATATCCCAACTGCTGACATCATCAAAATGCCATGGAAAACCATGTTCTCTTTCTTGACGAGAACATATCACAACTAACTGCATTGGGGGTGGGGGGGAACCCTGTTTAAATTGTTCCAGCTTGAAAAAAACATAAGCCTCCATGCAGGGAGGGCACTTTGGAGCAAAAACATCCTGAATAATTTGAATCAGACTTTGTGCCATGCAGTCAGCAAACAAGCAAGCGAGCGAGTGAGCAAAAACTTAAAATTTGCCTGTTTTATAAGTGTAACAAACTCTGGAATTTTGTAGCAATAATCTGGGGCAGCCAGGGACAGCTGGTTACTGGAGTAAAGGGAAAGCACTTTGAAGAACCACACACACACACACACACACACACACACACACACACACACACACAGAGAGAGAGAGAGAGAGAGAGAGAGAGAGAGAGAGAGAGAGAGAGAGAGAGAGGAGAGAGAGAGAGAGAGAGAGAGAGAGACAGACAGACAGACAGACAGACAGACAGACAGACAGACATGAATATCTGAACCAGCGGAGGAACTCCCCCCCTCTGGGGAGGCTTCCTTTTATTAACCTTCTACCCTAGGTAATTAGCATAGTTGATTACATCATTTCTTTGTGTCCCAGCAATAAATCCCCAAATATAGTTAAAGAGGTGTTACATGGGAGGTCTACATTGTTATGTATTACTACATGTATTGGTACCTATATACATTGCTCTAATTGGTAAGCTTTAGATAAGAGACTGTTCTCTAATTGGCAAACTTAACTACTAATGGTAGAAGACAATGAGATCACTTTTTGGCAAGCTTTACTGGTAATAGGAGAAGACAAAGAAATCTAGCTTAACTAAGGAATAATGAGGTAAGATAGAGGGAGGGCTAGTGGACTGGCACAAACTTGTTCTGCTGTTGCAAATAACTCAGGCCTTTGCCATCAAAAGCTGTTGCTTCTGAAATGGCAAAATGTCAACAGTTATGCCAACCCAAAAGCTTAATCCCACAGAATTTGACCATGTAGTTGCACTCTTAGTCAGAGTGCTGTACTTCGGAATGTTATGGCATCAAGTTGCTTCTAGCATATATTGACCCTAACAGGGTTTTCAAGGTATGTGAGATGTTCAAGGAGTGATTCTACCATTACCAAACACACAATCTCAGTAAACTGCATTGGCCAGGCGGGGATTTAAATCCAAATTGTCCAGAGTCCTAATCTGACCATTCTTTCCATTGTAACACACTGGTGCCTGGAAGGCCCACATTCAAATCCCAAGTTAGTCAAAAAGTTCACTTCATGTCCTTAGGGTAGCCATAATCGCTCTACCAAATCTTCAGTACAGGTTTGGTTTTAGATTAAAACAAGGAAAGAAGAATCACGTAAAACAACTGTGCCGGTGCACATCTATAAAGAAATAATGGCATTTTGCCACCCAGCATGGGCTTATGGTTCTATTCTCATGAGCTGACTTTCATTTCTTTCCATTAGTTTTTTTTTTTTTTTACTGACAGCCTTCCCTCTCTCTGCCTTTATCCACAAGAATATCTCAGGAATCTCCTGCAAGTGAATCTGATTTGCAGGAAAACATGGAGGGGAAAGTGAGGCCAATTGCATAAATCAAGGCGTCATTTCTTCAGAGGTGTGAGCAGAAAGTTTCATTATAGGTAGACAATATCCTATCTTAAGTTTCTTTGCCATTATTGACTTCACACACACACACACACACACACACAGAGGGGTTGTGTAAAAACAAGTGCCATAGGCCAACCATCATGGACTTTGTTGACTGGTGTGAAAATAACCATTTGTGTTTAAACACCAATAAGACGAAGGAGATGGTGATTGACTTCTGGAGAAAGACACAACCGTTTATACAAGTGAACATCTGGGGCTTAGACATTGAGATAGTGGACTAGCATACCTCGGTGTTCACCTAAATCATAAACTGGACTGGACTCATAATACTGATGCCCCACACAAGAAGGGTCAAAGCCGCCTCCATCTCCTGAGGAGAGTGTGCAGGCCTATGTTAAGGATTTTTTAATGACTCTGTGGTAGCCTCAGCTCTCTACGATGCTGTAGTCTGCTGGGGTTCAGGTAGTACTGAGCAGGATAGGAGTTTCCAAGCTGGTCAGGAGGGCTAACTCTGTCTTGGGCTGCCCTCTGGATTCTGTGGAGAAGATGGGTAAGAGGAGGATGTTGGCCATGATGTCATCCATTATGAACAATACCTCTCACCAACTGCACCAGACAGTGGATGCTTTGCATAACTCCTTCAGTGGTAGACTTAGACATGTAGAAATGGGCACAAAGCGAAAAAATGGTGATTCGTTTCAGTTCGGTTCATTTTCTGGGTCAGTTTGTTTTGTAATTACAAAATGATTTTTTTAGAAAAAAAATTGTTTTATAATTCGTTTGATTCAGGTTTGTTTTCTATTTTTCTTTTTTTTTTTGAACACTACTGGTCGGTTTTTAAAAAATTATTATTTATTATTATTTATTTTTTTTAATCCTGCCGGCCCGTGGGCTAGATTGGGTTTTTTTTTTTTTTTTTTTTTTTGTTTTTTTTGTTTTTTTTAATTTAAATAATTTTTTTTCTAAAAACATATACAAATTACATAAAAAAGACAAACATCAACAACAGTGCACCCCTTCACCAACAGAATCACTCTTCATATTTACATTCGTCATCCTCCCCTCCAGAACAAAATCGATTGTTGCGCGGAAACCTTACCCTTATCCTGTACAAGCACATATTCAATAAATCTACCCCATATATCATAGAAAATATCTCTTTTTAACTCTTCTTTTTTAACCTTGAGAGAACAAGTCAATTTATCATTTAAAGCAATATTCCATACTTCATTATACCATTCTTCTAAACATAGTTCATATTTAGATTTCCAATGTCTAGCAATTATTAATCTAGCTGCTGTCAACAAATTTGTAATCAACTCTTTAGTTTTAACATAGTAACTATGATCCACAAATACTGATAACAAAGCAATATCAGATTTGGGCTCTATAGTCATTTCTAGTATGTCACTTAGCTCTTTAAAAATACTTTTCCAAAATTTCTGTATCTTTTTACATTCCCACCACAAATGATAAAAGGTACCAATATGATTATCACATTTCCAGCAAAGCTTAGAAAAATTTGCATTCATTTTATTCAATTTCACTGGCGCCAAATACCAACTTAAACTTATTTTAAAGACATTTTCCTTTATTCTAACAGACATAGATCTAAGTATTCTCATTCTCCACATTTTAGCCCAGTCTTCTTCTCTTATTTTTTTTGTAAAATCTTGTTCCCACAATAATTTCAATCCAGATCCTCCCCTATTTTCATCTAAATCCGAAATAATTTTATATAGTTTGCTAACAATACCTTTTACTACTATTTCCTTCTTTGTATCCTCATACAACAACAAGAGTTCTTCATATTTTGTGTACTCTCTGCATTTATTGTTTTTCTTTATCCAAGTATCAGTCCATTTCTTTAATTGTATAAAATTAAACCAAGATATATCCCTACCTTGGAGAATTTCCTTCATTTGTACTTTCCCTCTCATCTTGCCTATCCAGTCTTTCAATCTAATCACTTGTTTATCCCTAAATACTTTTTTGAATTTTTTTAAATTTATAGGGAAATTCTCCATTTCAGTTAAAGACCTCAATGGTGAGTCCGAGAGACATATTTTTTTCTTATGTAAATACCATGCATTTAACATAGATCTAAGAAAGGGGTTATTAATCTCATTTAACTTTGTTTGCTTAATAGTGCCGAATAAGTATTTTTCAATATCCTCCTTTATTTCCGATGATTCCATTTTCCACCATAGTAATCTTTCTGGACTAAACACAATATCCCCAATAAACCTTATTTGATTTGCTAAATAATTTTTTTAACATTCGGTAAACCTGTACCACCTTTATTTTGGGCCATATACCAATATTTTTTGTTTATTCTAGCTTTTTATCACTGTTACAATAGTTATTAATTAAATCTTGTCAAAATTTAAGGTCATCCTTACTTAACTGTATTGGAAGCATCATAAAGAAAAAAATTAACTTTGGTAAAATTTTCATTTTCATCAATGCAATCTTCCCAAACCATGAAAATTTTAGACTTGAATATTCTAACATTTTATTCTTAATTTCTTTCTTCAGTTTACTATAATTAAATTCCTTTAGTTTCCGTGTGTCCTTTACTAATTCTATACCTAAATACTTAATTGAGTTACTTATCTTACATCCGTAGTTATGGGTAAACACTTCTTGTTCTTCCTTGTTATGATTAAACATCACCTGAGATTTCTGCCAGTTAACCCTCAATCCAGATATTGACCCAAATTTCTCCAAATGATATTTAACTCTATCCATACTCTCTAATGGTTTTTAATTGTCAATAAGGAATCATCTGCAAATAAATTAATCTTTACTTTATTATCAGCACCTAATCCGCTAATTAACTCATCATTCCTTATTTTATCCGCAAACATTTCAATCATTAAACAAAATAGAACTGGGGAGAGGGGGCAACCTTGTCTCGGCCTAGAGATATCCGATCTGAAATCCCATCATTAATTATTATCTCAGATGTATTTTCAGAATATAATTGATCTATCACCCCTCTAAATTTCATTCCAAACCCCCAATTTTCAATCACTATTTTTAGTGTTGGCCATTCCACACAATCAAAAGCCTTAAATATAGCCAATGATAGAATACCAGCCTTCTGTTTATTCATTTCTGTATCATATATAATATTCAGCACTCTTCTAGTTAAATTAGGCATTTGTCTTCCCTTTAGAAACCCATTTTGATCTTCCTTGATATATTTTGCAATAAACCCATTCATTCTATTCGCTAATATTGCGGTAAAAATCTTAGCATCTTGATTTATTAATCAGATAGGTCTATATGAACTAGGGTCCATCACATCCTTGTTAGGTTTTGGAATGATAATTGTTAATGAATGTTTCCAAGATAATGATATTTTATCTCCTTGTAAGATTCTATTGAAGAGTATTTTTAATCTTGGAACTAAAACTGATTTAAACAATTTATAAAAATCTGAATCTAGTCCATCACAACCCGGGGTTTTACCATTTTTAGCTTATCAATAGTTGCTCCAATCTCTTCCTCTTGAATTGGTTTTTCTAGTTCCCTCATGTCTGTCTCTAGTATCTTTTCTTTAACAATTTCTTTAACATACTCTTCTATATCTGCTTTTGAGACATTACCTCCCTTATATAAATCTTCATAAAATTCTTGAAATATTTGCAATTTTTCTTTCATCAGGCTACACTTCTTTCCTGATTTATCTATTGCGTTTTTGCTCTTCTAGCTTGACATAACTGTGCCAAAAATAGAGTTTTTATTACTAAATTCAAAATAATTTCTCTTCATATACATTAAGTCTCTCTGAACTTTATCTAATTCTATGCTATCTAATTCTTTTCTTTTAGCTTGAAGTTCTAAAACGTTCTATTACCTCTATTTGCAAGATACGTATGCTCCAGGTTTTTAATTACATCTTCTAATTTCTTAATATTCTCCTCTTTTGATCTTTTAAATTTACACATTTCCTTTATAATTAATCCCCTCATAACTGACTTCATAGTGTCCCATATCAATCCCATTTCACTTCCAGCTGCTACATTTATAGACCATATTTCTAGCCATTCATTTTTTACCCTTTCAATTACATCTACATTTTGAAAAATACTAGAGTTCATTCTCCATCTTCTTGCCTCTTTATAATCTTTTAAAACCTCCATTTCCATTTCCATTAGAGCATGGTCCGTTACTTTTATAGTATTAATTTCTGTTTCAATTATTTTAGAAAGCAAATTATGGGATACAAATATAAAGTCTATTCTAGAATAACATTTATAGACCGAAGAATATGTATATCTTCTCTCATCACCCTTTAATTCTCTCCAAATATCCTTTAGACCTCCGGTTTTCATTACTTTATTCAAAATAGTAGTTCTATTAGTCATATCATCCCTTTTAATATCAGATTTATCCTTTACTTTGTCCAGTACCATATTAAAGTCTCCTGTAATAATAACATATCCTTTTTTCACCTTCTCCAATTCTTTTAAAACAGATTCATAAAAAACTCCTTGCTGTACATTAGGTGCATAAACATTTACTAGAGTATAGTCTTCTTCTCCCAATAAACCCTGAATTATTAAATATCTACCATTGTCATCCTTTATTACTTCTTGTACTACAAATTCACAATATTTAGAAATTAAAATTGCAACTCCTTTAGATTTTGAATTCCCATACCCTTTCTCGTAAATGTTGATATTCTGTAGCTTGAGTTCGTTGGTCTCATCTCTTGATTGATCAGTCTCTTGTAGGAAAATAATATCCACTTTACTCTTCTTCAATAGAGCTTCTATTCTTCTTCTCTTTATAACAGATCCTAGGCCTTTCACATTTAAAGTAGCTACTTTTATGTTAGTCCCCATGCCCCCTTTAAATCACATATTTGTTTTGATCCTGTTGTGTTACATGTAACAAAAAAGCTCAATAAAAACACAATGAAAAAACAATAATATAAAGTAACCCAAACCTATCCCCAACCATACCCAACCACCCTACAATTATCAATCTTACCTCCCCCTCCTTTATCCATGCTGCATTGTACTCCAGAGTGACTCTAAGGGGAAGGGGGCGCCATTACCAGCAACTTGAGTCACAGTCAGGTCTCCCACATCTGCACAATCTAAAGTAATTTACCCTCTTGTTCCCCCCTAAACATTTATCAGTTCTACTAGATTCTGCAATGTTCACTTCACTCTCCCACTACCCATTTCGCCTACTGTCAAAAGGAAGGAAAAAAGAAAAAAGAGAAAAAGAAAGAAAGAAAGAAAAGGGGGGGAAACGAGGGAGGTTGGGAGGGGGGGAAGGGATGAGGGAGAGGAGAAAAGAAGGGGGGGAGAACAATGACTAAAATTCCAAAAGGAAATAGAGGGAAAATGAAAATATAAAAATGGAAAATAGAAAATGGAAAAATAAAAAAATAAAAAAATGAAAAATGAAAAAATGAAAAAGGAAGGAAACCCCCCCAAAAAATCCAAAAACCAAACAAAAAAAACCAAAGGGGAAAATAGATAAAAATTAATAATAGAATCTACTTTCTTCCCATGTGGGAAAAAAAGAGAAATCAAAAAATGAAGGAAAAAAATACAAATAGAAAAAAAGGAAAAATGAAAAAGAAAAAAGGAACCCCCCCCAAAAAAGATCCAAAAAGACAAAAGGAGAAATATGTAAAAAATTAATACAGGAATCCACTTTCTTCCCATGTGGTTTCTTCACTTAACCACTTGATGTTGCTGCTCCTGGATCTTCCTGTGAGAGGCCCCATGCAGCTAGTAAGTATTTTCCTTCTTCTGGGGAATAAATTTTATGAAGGATCCCATCCTTCCAAATCTTCATGAATACTGGATAGCCCCAGCTGTACTTCAAGTTGTTTTTTATAAGAACTGCAGTCATGGGCCGCATATTTTTTCTCCACTGAGATGTTGCATAAGAAAGATCTTGATACACTTAAACAGAAATGCCATTATAAGAGAGAAGTTCTGGCTTAGATCTTACCACCCTCAAAAATTCTTCTTTTTTGCATAGTTAAAAAATTTCAGTATTATGGGCCTATGCTGAATTTGGGGGCTGCCCAGAAAATGAATTCTCTCAACATCTTCCTCTCTTACAAACTGTGACTTCATAATTGTATTTATCCAGGAAATCACCTCTTCTTTAAGATTGTCTCTTTTCTTTAATGCAAAGTTCATAATTTTGATATTGGAGTGTCTGGAACTATCTTCAAGGTAGATTACTTTCTTATTTATTTCCTCCAAACATTTCTTTTGTTTTTGTATTCCATCCTCATTTTGCTTAGCCAGCTTTTCAACCTGAGTCACTCTGATCAAAGTTCTTAAAATCTGCTTGTATCTTCTCAACTTTAGTATTAAGAGCTTGAAATTCATTTTTAAAAAATTTACAGTCCTCACTGATCTGTTTGATTTCCTTAGGTAACCCCCCCCCAACACTTCCAAGCCTTCCGTGAGAATGGAGAGTTGTTTTTCAATTTTTTTTCCATAGTACAGCTTGGATCCTCACCCCCTCCTCCTCCTGAAGGGCGGATGAGGCTTCAACACGGTTTAATCTTTGCACTCTTTCAAGGCTACAATCAGATGGTGCAGAACGGACCCACTTAGCTTCTTGCGAAGGCTTAGATTTTTTCCTTCTCATTAAGCAGATTTTTTAAAATACAGACCCAGGTTATAAGACAAGAAAATCATCTTGTTAACTCTTGGTAGCTTAAAATTGAAAGCACACCACGAGTTAAAAACGAAAGTACTTTCTACCGGTGAATTATCAGATAATTAACATTCCAGACTGCTCCAGTCTGCAATTAATCACTTTAAAACTACATAGGAAAGTTACTCACAAGTTTTTGAAGGGAGAACAAGACTTTTAAAGCTGTTTACATTTCGATCGTACGGAGCTCAGCTTTTTTCAGCCGCTCATCTAAGCAGCCGGAAGTGACTCCTTTATTTTTATTTTGTTGAAATTTTATTTTATTTATTTTTTCTGCCGACCACGTGGCCTGCCTACCAGATGTAGTGCAGGACTGTTGGCATTGGTTTTTTTTCTCCTGCTGGCCCACAAGCCTGTTCGGTGGCCTGCGGGTTGGTTCCAGTGCTTGCAGGCTGGTACCATGGCCTGCAGGCCCAATCGGTTTTTTAAATTATTTTTTCCCCTGCTGGCCTGCGGTCTGGTTCGGCAGCCTGCGGGTTGGGTCCGGTGCTTGTGGGCTGGGTCAGGTAATTTTTATTTTATTTAATTTTAATTTTAATTTTAATTTAATTTTTCTTTATTTTATTCCTGCTGAGCACATGGCCCACCTTCCAGCTCTAGTCCAGCTGCATCGGCATTGTTCGTGGGAAGGTACCCGCGGTTTATTTTTGTTTTCTCCTGCCGGCCCCTGGGCTGGTTTGGCAGCCTGCAGGCCAGATCAGGTATTTTTTTTTATTATTTTTTACTGCCGACCACTTGGCTGCCTACCAGCTGTAGCGGGATGGTCATTTTTTTTTCTGGATTCCCCCTCCCTGCAGCCAGGAGGACTGGACCAAGAAGGACCAGCACCAGGTAAGAGACACCGTCGAACGAACCGAACCAAAATGAAACGGAAATTTCTCTTTTGTTTCGTTTTGTTTCTCTTAGAGGGGGCAGTTCATTATTCATTTAGTTATGTAATGAAACAAATAACGAATAACAAACCAAACCAAAAGTTCATTTCATGCCCATCTCTAATCCCCAGTGTGAGAAGGAGCGCTACCACAGGTCTTTTGTTCTCACTGCTGTTAGACTCTATAACTCTGCAGTCTAACCTGCTATTCATATGGGGGTGTATTGTAGTTTCTTTCTTCCTTTTTTCACATTTAATTTTATATCCAAATTTTATAATGTATATTTGTATATACAGCTGCTCTGTTTAGAATAGCTTTAGATAGAAACCAGTTCAGGCTATTGATCACCAACATTCTATAAGGACATGGCACTTGAAGAAGAAGATATTTGTATATTGGATTTTTTAATTTTAATCTGATCTTTATTATCTATTTTTTCTTTCTCACTTTACACTTTTTGTGCACCTACCCTTCTTGCTTGTTTTTCATATTGGGAACTGTATATCAAGTAAATTTCCGTGGTGTGGGATTAATAAAGTTTTATTTTATATTAATCCAATGGGATAGACCCTTCTCAAACACTCTCCACAAAGTATTAGATGCTCTAATAGGAACGAGATTCATGTCAGACCTTGAAAAATTGATCTCTGGACAATATTCTCCAGAATTGCTCAGCCAGTATAGTCATGACCATGGTAGCAGAGGAATTCTGGGATTTGCAGTCCAAGAAAGTAACTGGATCAACCTCTGCTTCCTAGGAAATAGAGATATTATCAAAATAGAAGCTGATGTGTAAGACCAGTGGAATCAATGGCTGAGGGAGGTATTCCAAGCTATTCAACAAAAAAGCAAAAAAAGCAAAAAGTGTTCTCCTTATATTCTGCCCCATACTACTACAAGTAATCTCTAGGTGGTTTACAGTTTTCAATTACAGTATGCAGGCTAAACATTGACCCCATCTCCCACTAGCAAGCTGGGTACTCATTTTACCAACCTTGGAAGGATGGAAGGCTGAGTCAACCATGAGCCTACTACCTGGGATTGAACCCCAGGTTATGAGCACAGTTTTAGCTGCAGTACAGGTATTTAACCACTGTACCACAAGGCACTTCACAAGAAGTGAAGTGAGGAAGGGAAAAAAGGGGAGAAATGTAGGCACTTTTGTTCTTCTGAAAGATAATTGGACAGTGTCAATATGTGACCCAAAGCCCAAGGAAATTAAATAAATGCTACTGAATATAGTTGGCTGTTCTCCCTGTTGTTGTTGCTTTAGCGTTAGTTATAAACATGTCAATGGGAACTCTGTAGTCCTCTACTACGTGCTTGTCTCAGATTCCCACAGGGGAGCTACTAGATTAAGGAGTGCAGTGGTCATGGAATGGTAACTTTTCAAACAAAGGCAATGACCTGTTGCTGCACAAATACCCTTGATTAATGTTGCACTTCTCTCACAGTTGATGGAGCACTTTGCCATGCCAGGTATTCACAGGGAAACTGATGTCACTGAAAGTGCAAAGTACCCTGGTAAATTTACCATGGCAAACAAGGGCAATAGGCCAGTGTTAGATGAAGTCCCATGACTACATAGTACATTTATTCTTTGGGAACTATTGATAGCTGGTTACCTCAGCAAGCTTTCCATATTTAGCCCCTGTATTTACCTCCTGGCATCCTCCTGAGAGTGAGATGTAATATCTGAAGAGTGGCAGTGATGGTTTACTACTCAACTCCACAGCCTTCAAAGAATACCTATATTTTGCTCTGTCCTGGAATGGGCTCTGGAAAACACAGTGCTTTTCACATTTCTAGCATGGCCATAACTAAGTGACATATGCTCAGACTTCTTGTTTACATCCTTTTGATGTGATGAGGTGAATTTATATTGGAGGCCATAAGTGTCTATGTGGTTGTCCAATACAGTGCCTACAGATAAAGCAGTCTTTGCTACAATTGGTTGACACTAGGGACATGCAGATTTGTATGTTTGGACTGTAACTGCCAGAATTCCTCAGCCAGCTATTCTGGAAGTTGCGGTCCAAAAGTATACATTGGTCTCACTCAGTGGTTCTCAGCCTGTGGGTCCCCAGATGTTCCTGGACTGCAACTCCCAGAAATCCCTTCCAGCACAGCGAGTGGTGGAGGCTTCTGGGAGTTGCAGTCCAGGAACATTTGGGGACCCATAAGTTGAGAACCACTGGTCTAACTCTTGTTAGTTCATAGCACTTTCTTCTTTACTTAGAAATAGAGATGGGCATGAAACAACTGTTTAATTCATTTCGTTGTTTGTTATTCATTTTGTTATGAAACAAATAATGAACCAACCCATCAAAGAAAGACAAAATGAAACAAAATGGAAATTTTGTTTCATTCATTTCATTTTTCGTTTGAAAGACACTTACCTTCCTGACGTTCTCTTCGGCACATGGAAGCAAGTGCCTCTCAGCTGTGGTGGAAAAAAATAAAAACAAGCTCCAGCATGGGGCTTAAAAAATAAAATAAAATAAAAGTGCCGACTCGGCCTAGGAGCCACATGGTCAGCACTGTAAAATGTAAATAAATAAATAAATAAATAAATAAATAAATAAATAAATAAATAAATAAATAACCATCCTGGCCCCGGGAGCCACGTGGTCGGCTCTGGAAATTTTAAAAAAATGGCGCTGGCCTCATCGTCATTGGTCCCCTGGCTGCGGTGGTGGTCTCCGGCATCCTTTTCAGCATTGGCGTCAGTGGCAGCAGTCCGCCAGAGGTGGCAGTGGTCTCCAACCAGGTAAGCCAAACCAGTTTGTTTTGGTTCGTTCGTACGAATTTTTTGTTTTAAAAATTCATATGAAACAAAATGAAATGAACTGAGGGGCCCCCTGAAACAGAATGAACTGAACCATCGGTTTTCTGTTTTGTGCCCACCTCTACTTAGAAATTATCAAATATCCAGTAAGAGGTACAGATAATAAATTTAAAATTCTCTTACATGTGTAAGTTAGAAATACTGTTCATAAAATTCTAGGAGAAATCCCTGTTGCCCGCAAAGTGGGGTTCCAGAGGAAGATTTTACTGATGATAGAGCTACAGAGGTATTGTTGATTTAAAGATAAATTCAACAAAATATGTAAAAGCTATTTCATGCCTGTTTCTGTTTCTTCTGGTGTTTCCTTGGAATACTTATGGGGGCATTTTCATTTGGGAGCAATGAATAAGACTTATACAGAATATTTTGCTGTCTGAAGGGAAAAACACGATGGTGGTCCCTTCCGTTTCATGTACAAAAGCTGACTGGAGCGGTAGTGACATTTTCCTTCTGTAATATAACATGTTGAATGCCATCCACCACCACAGTTGATGACAATAGGGTATCCCAGACAGTACAGGGCACTCTCTTCCAACAGTTTTCTGCTTTCTCACAGTATCTGCAGCCTGAGATACTAATTTAACTCTGCCTAATGATGGGGCTGGCATTTGCATTAGTTTTAGCTGCCACAGTAAATTTTTTAATTTAAAAAAACCCTTCTCCCATTCAGATGTTTTCTAATGGAGACACTTATGACTTGTCAAGGAATTACCAGGGCCTGTACATATTCCAGACAGGTTATTTTATGCTAGATATATAATAAACCTTTATTAGCAATTAGAGGTCAGGAAGGTAATGACATGTTCAAGGCAGAAGCTTCAATTGCCATTCACCTTGAATTTATGCCAGCTTCATAAATGACTTCCACTTTCCAAGCTGTTTTCCCCCTCAACCTTCTGTTCTGTCAGTTAAATGAAGAAGAGGTGCGCATCAGCCTTGATAGTTGCTCGTATCTCATGTGTGAGTTTAGGTACAGCACTCTTAGAAGCAACATGCAGGCCCCAAACCTGCAGTTCCGGGGAAAAACAAAAAACAAACAAACCCCAATGTACATTCCCTCAAGAAAGTTCATGAAGTTCCAAAGTTCAATTCATTTGAAAAGTGCATTATTGTAACTGGGTGGCAACAACATAAAAAGTAAAGTGGGCTTCCCGGGCCACTTCAGAAGCTAAGCCTCCCTGCCTCTCTATCCTCTTTCAAAGACCCTGTTCACAGACTCTGTCGCTCTTCACATTGTTCACTAATGCTTGGAACCAGAAATCATACAAGAACATGAGGATGACCTAACCTGGCAAGGTCTTTCATGCTGCCACTGTCAGTAGCTTGTTTAGTCACCAGTGTGTGAAGCATGGACACTGCACACTTCTGCATTAATGCTGCCATACTCTGACCTTTGGGAATTTTTATTCTACTTACATTAAGGTATCTGAATGTCAAGGCATGTTACTCCAAGTAACATTCTTACTCCAACTGAGAAAGCATGAGCAGACAAGCAAGGAAAATGCCTGGGTGTGTTATAGTGGCACAGTCCTGTGCAGATGCAAATTTCCCTTCATTTCAGATATTTATTATTAATCTCAAAGGAACTGATGGCATGTGTTCCTCTATGTGTTTATATTCATAACTACCCATGAAGTAAGTTTGACTAGGCTAAGAAGAGCTTTTGACTGATTTGCCATGCAGATGGCATCTGACTTAGCCAATAGCCATCAGCCATCAATACACAAAGGCACATTAACTTTTAGCCATTAATGTTATATGAGATGCATCTTAAACCGTTAAAGACACTGGTATCGAGAGGAAACATGTATGCATGGCTTATATACTCTCTTCTGCTTTTTCCTTCTCCCTCATAATCATGGTGTGCTGTTAAGTCAAGTCAATTTGGACTTATGTCACCCTTTTCAGGGTTTTCCAGATAGCAAGTACAGTGGTACCTCGGTTTAAGTAATTTTAATTACTTAAATTAATTTGTTCCCCGGGCCATTTTGTATTGTGAAAAATTCTTAAACCAAAACATGGATTCCCATAGGAATGCATTGAAAACTAATTAATTCATCCCAGAGGTCAGAAATAAAAGCAAACAGAGGCATTCAATTTTAAATGTCCTTAAACAGAATCATCCCCATTTCTAATAATTTCTTTTCTTAAGCCGAGTTTTTCTTTAACCGAGGCATTCTTAAACTGAGGTACTGCTGTATTCAGAAGTGGCTTACCATTCCCTTCTGGGGACACCCTGTTTTGTTTGCCCAAGGTTATATAGACTGACTCTACTTGTAAGAGAAAAAACGGTGAATCGAACTCTCAATCTCTAGTTTTGCAGCCAATTACTGAAACTACAGGGCACTAAATGAATTTTTTGTTTCATTTTTCATTTTTCATTTTGTTACAGAACAAAATGAAGAACAAAGTGCCCTTTAAAAAAAATAAAAACGATTTTTTTTTTAAAAAAAATTACAGCCGACGAAACAAAATGAAATTTTAAATTTTTTTTTACAGCTGATGAAACAAAACGAAAAACAAAATCATTTTGTTCCAAATGAAACAAAACAAAAAACAAAATGAAAAATGAAATGAAATGCCATGTTGCCGTTTCATGCCCATTTCTACTGTAGAGCTATCCAGCCAGCCCTTCCTTCTTCAGTAGCTCTCTTTCCTTTTATATCCAAAATACAGCCTCTGAGGCTGATGATCTATGGTCTATCTTCATTTTGTCCCCCTGTTATCCTTCTTCACATTGAAGACCAACATTTCAGACTGGATACAAACAGTATTCTGACTCCCTTCTTTATGGTCAGGCCTCTACCTCTGGAACACCAACTATCCACTTGGAAGAAGAAAAAAACACTGCCCTCTTTTTATTTTGGCACAAACAGCATGATTATGTGCATACAACCGTTGTGCTGAAATATTCAGCTGCTTATCTCTCTTTTGCCTTTGAGACCAGCTCTCATACAAACCCATTTGAATAAAATATCTTGTTTATCTCCAGGAAGACTCTGCCTCTAGGAATAAAAATTAATGGAAGGCATCAATAATCAGAAGGGGAAAAAATGTACGTGTATGGGTGAAACTGTGCACATTTCCCCTCATCCCTTTCAATTGATAATGGGGATGTTATTCCAGCATATTTCCATCTGCAGATAATCGAAAGGAAATAGCTGCAATAATGAAATCACCACTCATAGGTGACAAATCAATTCATTTATGACACTTTCGTTGTCAAGCTGAGCCATTTTATTACTCAATGGAAGCCTCTTGAATTAATAAAAACTGTTAAATTCATACAATGCCATGTACCAAATAAGGGGATTGGGGGTGGAGGGAACTTTGAATCATTAAAGGGGTATAAAACTAATAAATACCAGCTTGAGATTGTCTGAGGGAAAGGCTTGCTTTTAAGGAAGACACAGTGTTGTCATAATAAGATGCAATATATCCTCACTATATACAGCAGTTGGGAAGAGGCTCGATTTGCATATTACATACATAGAATGGTAGCAGGGCAAATTCAAAGCATTCACATCACCGGCCATATTAGGGATGTTTTGTGGTGTGTTTGCTTTTTAAATAAAATGTGATTTAATTCCAAGAAATAAAGCCGTTATTGCACCCTATTTAACATAATTTAGCTTGGCTGGGATTTTTCTAAAACAGTGGTGCTTGTACATGGAGAGAGGAAATGAGGTAAAGAAGCATCACAATTGCTTAACATGTGGCATCTGGCCTGGATGCGTTCAAAAGGGGATTGGACAGATTCCTGGAGGAAAAGTCCATCACAGGTTACAAACCATGATGGAGATGTATAATCTCCAGGCTTAAAACCGGGGTACTTCAAGGACCAGATGCAGGGGAGTGGTATCAGGAGAGAGATATCTAGTCTCATGCACTCCCAAACGCATCTGGTGGGGCCACTGTGAGATACAGGAAGCTGGACTAGATGGGCCTTTGGCCTGATCCAGCATGGCTCGTCTTATATCCTTATATTATGACCCCCACCTGCCCCATCTATTTACTCAATTGGCACACATTTGCTTGCCAGTGCTGTCAGATCTATTTGAATAAGATATTATGGATCACCTGTCAATAAGATATTATTGATTATCTATCAAGGGATGATCATCTTGTCCCTGACATTATCCAACCAGCTGTGCAAGGAACAAGGCAAAATCTTCTAGGAGGAATAGGAACAAACATTTGTATACAATTACAGAGAAAAATATAAGAAGACCTTTCAGAAATCATTGAAGTTTTATTTGGTGTTGGTTAAAATAGACATCCAATACAGAATCAGTGGTTTTGCTGCCAGCTGTGTGGGTCCAGCAGATTCTACTGAACTCTGCTTTCGATCTTTGCATCAAATAGACGCGAGATATATATACTCTGCTCTTTCCCCCCTGAAATGATTGTCCAGGATTATGACCTTGTGTGTGTGTGTGTGTGTGTGTGTGTGTGTGTGTGTGTGTGTGTGTGTGTGTGTGTGTGTGTGTGTGTGTGTGTGTGTGTTTTGTATTGTTACAGTCGTGACTGACTCTTCATGACTCCATGTCCGTGGAGTTTTCTTGGCAGGAATACTAGAGTGGTTTGCCAGTTCCTACTGCAGGTGCCTATAACACCTGCTATTCCCTGGTGGTCTCTCATCCAAGTACAGTGGTCCCCCACCCTTTCGCATTTTATATACTGCGGTCCCGCTATATTGCGGGACCATAGTACATGAAAAATACCCCCCTGAGGTAAGGGGCAAAGGCTGTTTCTGGCCTCCCATACTTACCTCAGGACTGGTGCTGCCCCGAATGGGGCTTCAAGGGTCTTCCCAGGGGACTCCAGAAGGCCTGGGAAGGCCCTCACAGGCCTGTTTGGGGCAGCACCAGGCTGGGGGTAAGTACAAGAGCCCCCACTTAGACCCCCCAGGCCTGACCTGACCTGCATCTGCATATCGCAGATTTTCAATTATCATGGGTTGGGGTGGGTTTCTAACCCCCGCAATAGGCGGGGGGTCAGTCTACTAGCCAAGGCTGACCCTGCTTAGATGCACAGTGGCACAGGATCAATGTTCCCTTGTGGCTTCAGCTTTTTGAAACTCAAAATGATTGTTTAAGCACACACACACACACACACACACACACACACACACACACACACACACACACACACACACACACACACACACACTTTGTAAGGGAATCACATACTACTTCCTTGTAAGATATAAGAAAGCTTGTGTTAGTTCAACATATGAGGGAAAGGAGATGTGAAAGCTCTGCTTCCAGGTAACTAACGTGTCAGGCGGTGTGGCTGCCTCTTTCATCTCTATAAGCACAATACTTGTAGATTTCCTCCAGGAAGGAACAAGAAAGAGGTGTGAGAAGGAAGGAGGTGACCTCAGCAAACATAGCAATCTATAGTTGAAGAAAGGACAGCACAGGTCAGAGCAGGTAAAGGACAATCTAGGAGACCCAAGGAGGTCCTCTTTGTCTCCTCTTCCCAGTGCAAAGACACATATCTTAACAACAAAGACGAGAAGGTGGCTACCACCACCATCACCATCCTTTTCAAACTGGGTTTAAACTGTTTTGAATTGCTATACAAATGGGTGAATATATAACACATGTGGATTAATTTGACAGGGATTTTTTTTTTGCAACTGCAGTGAGTTTTTTTTTTTTAAAAAAAAAACTCTTGCACCAGAGATCTGTTTATTTAATGCAGATGTGGAGACATTTCATTTAAATGGATTCCACCTATATTAATGCCTCTCTGTTAACTTTTAAGTAGTTCTGTCAGTGGCTAACTCTCACAGGTACTCACCCCTGGTGTTCTTCTGCTAAAATTGGGAGGTGCAGGAGACATCTGGCTGTGGAGCAGCCTGCAGGAGCTTCCTGCCACATACTCTGCTGCCCAAATCTTCTTCCATGCTTGGGGTGGAGGAATGGATTAGCTGATATAAACCCAAGGCAGCATCTCTTCACTGAGATGGTACGGAAACCTTGGAACCGGGGGGGGGGGGGGCTGAAGGGCATGCAAAATGCTGCTGCCGCTCTCTTCCCCCTTCCAGCCAGTTTTAGCCCCTGTCTCCTTCTTTACCCTGCCTTTGTGTGCATGTGTTTTGTTTGCAGCGTGTGTTGGCCATCCATTGCTGCTGGGTTTACCTGCATGTGTCAACATTCAGAAGGCAATGCTGTGCAAGCAAATGCTTTTCTAGTGCTGGCTTCTTGGGCTGCTTCTTACTACACTTCTCTTCTCTGGGCAAACGCGCCCAAGATATATACACACCTGCCTGCTCTGAATTCTAGACTTGGGTTGGAAAGAGAGTGCATGCATCTGATGAGGATGGCCCTTTAAAACATCACATGACTGCCACCTGACTTGGCATTGATATAACTAGATTTCATTTTTACTGACACATATTCTACACTATTGATCAAATGTAAGCAAGCCCTCAGTTGCAGCCAATCATTTCCCCAGCTGACACTTGTGAAAATCTGTTTCCCCAGTCTCTTGCCAAAAGCCCTTTGCTTGGCACCAGTAGGACAACAGAGAGGTAATAAAGGCTTACCCCACCCCACCCTCCTTGGAAGGGAATTCCACAGCCTGGAAGCCTCCACAGAGAATGCTACTGTGACCCCCAAAACAAACATTCCTCTAAAGGTGACAAGGAGAAGAAAAGGCTCTGTCTCAAATGTTTCAAAGTCATGGCAGGCGTGTGTGGGAGAACATGGCCTTTCAGATGACCTGGACTGAGGCTACTTTGAGTTCAGTTATGGAAAGCATGTAAGAGAGAAATGAGATTAAATGAATAAATGCCTTTAAAAGGTGTGTGTGGATCCTTTATTCTTGCTCCCCAAATAGGACCTGCAGGGATGGATGTGGGATGAGACTTGCCTGTACTCCCCTTTGGTGGTTAGCAAAAGCCACAGGTGTTTCGTGATCTGAGCAAGGCTTGCGTCTCTTTGTACTGTACTGTTTCAGGGTCACACTTTGCCTGTACTTAAACTACGGGCCATCCCTGCTGAAGGCCTGGGTTATTCTCCTCTTTTGCCCCTTTGTGGTGATGCAAATTAGTTTAGGACCAGAACCTTAGGTAAACCCTGCCATGTAGACAAATGCACCAGCATTCTCTTATTGCTTTTTCCTTTTAAGAAATCGCTATGTTATGAAGAGGCATATATGACTCATGAGATCCCTTTCGACATTCTATGCAATTAGGAATGTGGGTGTGAGACCCATTGAGACTCCTTTAGACCATCCACTGCACCTGACCTCACCCCCCAATAAAAGGTTTATAAGAAATGGAAACTTTGTGTACTCCCATTTGCCACAGCAATCAGCAGGGTGTGTGTGTCTGTACTGGAGGGGAATGGGGAGGAGGCCAATCAGCACATAACGAGACAAGCAGCTCCACACTTGACAATCCAGCACATAAAACAAATGTCAAAAGTATTTGACGGCACAAAAGGAGACTAAAATGTTAGCATTAATTGCCAGTCAGTGCAGCATTACCAGCCTCATAATCCAAATCAATTATGAGGATTTGCACCAGTTGTGAGGGAGGGGGGGAGGGGGAGGATTCTGGAAGCCTGTCAACTCAAGGGTGTCATTATTTATTGGTGGTATGACTGCACAAGTTTCTGGTTGGGGCACAGAGGGAGTCACAGCCGCCCACTTTTTGGGCTGGAAGGGAAAATCGGCACTATCAGGATATTGTAAAGGGAAGCTGACAGGTGTAGTGCAAAACAAGGTTGGTTTGAATAAAAGATGCACTTCCCACATAAGGATCTCAGCTTGCTCTGCTTAGGGAGGAAAAAGGAACTGAAATGAAAGCTACCTATGTGGTCTGTCAAAACAGTGATCAAAAATTAGAGAGACTAATTTCCCACCCCAAAGGTTTTCTAGTACACATTTTTGACATATTTCTTTTCAGTAAGTGTAATAATGATCAGTTGTGCAATTTTCTGCTGTGATTAATTTTGTGAATGTCTCATGACTTAACAGGCCTGGCAGCAAGAGAAATGTTCCAGCTTATCCTAGGCACGTTCGCTCAGAGTAAGTGATGCTCATTGAGCTTTGTGGGACTGGAGTCTCTCAAGGTGTCCCTGAGATCAGCCCATGCATCACTCTTGCTTACCAACACAGTTGATGTCAATCTTGACTAAATGTACAGAGTTTGTTGGGACTGTGGCATCAATGTGGCATCTTATATGGGTTTTACCTGCATTTCATTTCATCTACTGCAGGGCTGTCCAACTTTCAATAGTCCTACGCCTACCTGCCACTTCTGTAGCCCCCCCGTGGTTGACAGCAGCAGAGGGTCAGTGGTGAGGGGGTGGGGCCTAGGTTGATTATTGCGGTGGGGCAGTGATGGCGATGGGGGTGGGGGGTGGGGTCAGTGGGCGGGGCCTGGGGTAGGGCTGGGGGTGATGGGCCAGGGGTGAGGGTGATGGCAGCAGGTGGTGTGGGGGTGATTGCGGTGGTGGCGGGGGTGATGCAGGTGGCGGGGGTAGGGGCACAGTGGTGGCTCCAGCATTGGGTGGCAGCCACAGAGGTGAGCCCAGGGCCACCCCTTGCCACTCGTCGCTGGTGGTAGCGGCGGCAGTGATTCGCGTCTCCCTCCTCCTCCTCCTCCTCCTCCTCCTCCTCCTCCTCCTCCTCCTCCTCCTCCTCCTTACTTGGGATCCCCCCACCCCCAGTGGGGTTTACTCTGTCCTCGGCTCCTGCAGCCCTGCATGGAAGGCAGGCAAGCAGGCGGGCTGGCTCGCTCCAACGCAAACCTGCCAAGAGTGAACTCCGGGTGTGTGGGTGGGTGGGTGGTGATGGAGGGAGGGGGCGGCTCCCCTCCCCTCATGCTGGAACAGCCCTCCCGAGAAGGGCGGCAACCAGAGAGCCAGCCGTGGCTCAATCGGAATTCTTCTTCTTGGGGGATCTGCTGAAGGGGGAAAGGAGCCTGCGGAGCTCCAGACTCAGCATCGCTCACGCAGTGCACTCCCAGGGCCCCCTTCCTGTTCCCTCTGCCGCACACCCCCACCACCGCGCCCCCAAGATCAGAGAGAGCCCACACTGCGCTTGGCAGGTTGCTGGAGGCTTTTCCCCGCTGTGGCCCCACAATGCGGCCAGAAGGGCATCTCTCCACCACTTCCTCATACCTGGGCTACTGGGGTGCAGCAGGCAGTGGCGCAGACAATGGTGGTGGGGTCAGTGGGCGGGGCCTGGGTTAGGGGTGGGGGCGAGAGTGGTGGGTGCAGGGGTGATGGCAATGGGGGCGGGGGCACGGTTGTGGCTCCAGGATGGGGTGCTGGCCATGGAGGCGGGCCTAGGGCGGGTTGCTGGGCCAACCGCCGCCATTGGAGCAGCTGCCGCCACAACTGGAAAGGGCGAGTGAGTGGGGGGATCCCCCCTGCACTGGGGACCTGGCGGGCGACCCCTGAAGGCGCTGCGGGTGACTGGTCGCCCATGGTCGACATCTTGGACAGCCCTGATCTACTCCATTTCCTTCTTTGTTTCTCATAATGAGTTCCTTTTGACATTGAACTATGGCGGTTACTTCACGTTCATTTTGCCTCTGTTAGTGTTGCACTTAGGAGCGGTACAAAAAATGTTGCTTCATGTCCGTCGTGCAACTACTGAAATTTGTCTCAACCACCCCCCTGGAATGGGTGCTAAGTGCGACAATACTCTACCTGGTGCTGGGGTAGGGTTTTCCCTTGTCGCTCTTTGTTCCCACTTTCTATTCCAAGACAAGACACTGTGTAGTAACAACTGTCACACAACAAAACATGGGTTTCTCTCAGAAAACTGTGTCTGGGTGGTTTGTTTGTTTGTTTTTTTGACTTTTCAGAAGCAAAATATTGAAAAAGAATTTTTAAAGGCTGCACCCCCCAAAGGAAAAAGGAAGCTAGACAAATTCAGGGTTTGTCACGGTACAAGACCGTGAGGTAACACTTGTCATGAGACAAGTTATCACGATCATGGGAACACTGAAACAGGGACAAAACCACGTGATTGCGACCAACACGGTCATGGTACAAAACTAGTCGCGGAACAAAGAAGGACATGAAGTAATCGGCATAATTACTGTTAAGTCAAATGTTATTTCTAAATGAATTCTTCCACAATCAGTAGGCACATACAATATTATTGTGTGTGTGTGTGTGTGTGTGTGTGTGTGTGTGTGTGTGTGTGTGTGTGTGTGTGTGTGTGTGTGTGTGTGTGCACGCGCACACGCACGCGCACGTGTGCTAGACCAAAGGTAGATCCCTGGGGTCTATCTCAGGTCGCTTTTACACGACCCCTAAGATCCGCTGGCCATTTAAATTCGGACCAGCGATCTTAGGGGCTTGTCGCTCTTCCTCTGTTCCCACCTCCTCCTGCTGCTGCTGCTGCTGCGGCTGGGGCTGGGGCGCGCGCCCAGGAAGAGAGAGCGATCCCGGGTAGGCGCGAGGGTGGTTGCTCACTCCCCCCCCCACCACCACCGGGAATCAGGAAACTCGAACGCTCCGCCTTGCCAGCCCGCCGGAGGAGGAGGAGGAGGAGGAACTCAGCCTTCCCTTTGGGCGCCACTTCCTGGAGGAACCTCTCCCGGTGGGGAGTGTCGTCCCAGCTTCTTGGGCACCTGCACAGAGGAGAAGGAGAGGGCGGGGGAGGAGGAGCGGCGGCCGCAACACCTGCCCAAAATGAAGGACCGGCTGGAGCAGCTGAAAGCGGTGAGCTTCTTTTCTCCCCCCTCCCCCGGCTGCGGGGCCCGGCGGGGAGGTCACTCTCTCCCTCCCTCCCAGGCGCGTGAAGTCGGAAGTACCCTGGAGTTCCCTTTGCGCCTGCGCGCTCCCCGGGTCCGTGTCTCCCCACCACCACCACCACGCACACACCTTGGGGGGTTGTGGGTTAAGGTGGGATGTCTCCCTTCCCGGACCGAAGTGGGAAAGGCTCTGCTGGGCTGGAGGAGGAGGAGGAGGAAGAAGAAGAGGCGCGCGCCCCAGCCCCAGCCGCAGCAGCAGCAGCAGCAGCAGCAGGATCGGGGATCCCGGTGGAGGGTGACCTGCCGGATTAAATCCGGACCAGGTTGAAATTCACCCTCCTCCAGCAGGTACAAGAAAACTGCTGTTTGGTCGCGCTTTGTGGGCGGGGTCGCACTTAATTGTCTGCAAAGTCCGGAGCTGGTGGGGAAACATTTTTAAGGTCCGGACCTTGCAGCCATTTGCAGCGGAGCTTAGGGGTCGTGTGAAAAGGCCCTCAGATGTTCTTTGTGCTCTCTGTCAAAATGGACTACAACACTTAAATGTTTCTCCTACTAGAACACAGAGATATATTATAACATGTAGACTGTGAGGCATGCCTTGAGATCTGTTGTCATACAGGAGCAGGAGTAGGTATGATAAATGTTTTAAGAGAGAAAGAGACAGCACACTGGCATGCAAGCAAGCTGCATGGTGCTGCTTTTGAAAAATATTGGAAACTTCACCTGGTCCAGCATCTGGGGTTGTGCACACTCTCTTACATATCTAATTACACAATTATTAAATAGAAATGTAATTAATGCTTACTTTTTGTTGTTGTTCTTGTTAGTTTGTCTTCACTAAGTTCATTTATCCAGGGCAGATCTTGGTCATTACTTGGAAATTCTGCTCTCACTTACCTTCTCCTTCAGTGTTAGTAATATGTACTACTTTCAATTTTCCCTTCCTCAGTTCCAATCACTGAGTGTGTTAAAAGCTTTGTAACTCCATGAACACCTAATGACACAGTCTACTCGTGGTGTAGTTGTTTTGGCCCATGAGTGACCAAGAACTATTTCCTCCATCTTGAGTTGCTCCACAGTCATGCAGCTGCCCCCACTTCTGTCTGCTTTTACACATTTGTGACAAAACACGTCTCCAGTTCTTTGCATTATTTCTGCAGTTTTGCTTAATTTGTGGGGCCCGGGGGGGAGATGGTACTTGTTCTCATTCCCATTCTTTTGTTTTACTGTATGTGCCCCAAAATGCCTTGCTCCCTTGCAGAGCAAGAATAATAATATTGCAGCTCCTCATCTTTGGGTGTGCAAATAAAATGAGTAGGGATTTACATCTCTATAATGCCAGTAAACATTATAAGCAGTTAATATTTCTCCTAATTTTCTCACCTAGTTCTGTTCTGAAAAAAATGACACCAAAGTGCCATTGCTGCCCAGATAATCTATCTTGCAATAATTTATGATTTGTTGGTATGTTAAGTACTGGACAGCATACTTTTGGTGATCATTTTTTCCCATTAAAGTCGACTGTTTCTTTCTCTCATTTTTGTGAGTCACAGAACCTCTCTATGTCCAGTGGTTCTTTGGCCAGACCAATCTAGTCACTCTTAAGCAGAGCCAAGCAACATCAGAGTGGTCCAGCTTTGCTTCAGTTTGGATTCACAGTCTCTTTTGTGATTGCTTTCAGATTAGGTGATCACACCAATACCCCTGGGTTATTTTGGTGGCCCCTCAATCCAATGCGGTTCAGTCCACACCCATAGCCCCTTTGATAGTGCCCTCCTGATGATTCTGATCTCTTCCTTTTATATTTTGCTGTCAGTCTGCTGGAATTGTTTTAAGGGTTGTACAGTGGTAGGGGGAAAGGGACAGGTTTCCAAATTTCTCCATAAATGTACACACACACACACACACACACACACACACACACACACACACACACACACACACACACACACACACACACACACACACACACACTCCATGGAAACATTGTAACCTGGAGTTCATTTGGATTGTTTTGATTTTGTATTGATTTTTTTTTATCTTTTTACTTTGTCTATGAGGAAGTGATCTGGTACTAAACTAGTGTCTCAACGCACTGATAAATTTGTTTAACCATTTAAAAATACTTAGGGGGCACTAGAGAGAAAGGTGAGTGTTTTTGCTATCCCAAAATATTGTGCTCCAACTTAAAATGTCACCAGAAAACCACCCAAACTCACTTCCCCTGGATCCTTTTTAGAATGAAACAGACAACCACATTGAGGGGAGGGGGGCATAATTCAAATCGTTGCAGTTAGGAAAAAAAATACAAGCCCATAGCAGCTGGGGGGGGGCAGGCGGAAGAGTCAGAATGAGAATCAAGAAAGGGATGAGTCATGTGGTCAGTGTAAAGCATTTTGAATCCACCTGTACCAATTCTGGAGGAAACTATGAACTATTTTCCAATGTACTCACACCCTCAAATATGACTCAATGGATATGTCACTCAAGTGGTTGCGATTTCCCTATCTTTTATGATGTTTTTAAGCCACATTTCTGCAAATAGATAAATTGAATGCTTCTGTAGAATGGACAGGGGTATGGGAAGATGGATCTTGAAAAAAAATACTGTCTTGGACTGTAGCAAGGAAACAGTAATTTTCAGAGTAATGTTTCTAAGAGATGGCTGGACTTCTCCCATTTACTTCTCCTTCTCCTCCCAACAAAACAAAACAAAACAAAATGATGGACTGCCCCTGCCCTGAATACCTAATCCCCATACATTTAATTTGTAACCCCACTCTGTGTTCTCTGTGTTGGTAATGCTGGACTTGCGAGGAAGAGACGGAATTCAGGAAACCAGTGAAATTAGATGATGTTGGTACAGATATGTACAGGGAGAAGTGCAGAAATAATCCATGAAGGAGACAGCGGGTTGTCAAGGTAATACCTAACTACAGGAGTTGCTTGCATTTGTGCATAGCATGGTGGCAGTGGGAAGGCCATCGAGCCCCATCCACTGTGGGACTAACTGTGATTATGTACTCACTGGTGGGTTGACTTCTGTTCCAGGACTGGAGAGTGATTAGACCCACAAGACTTGATTTCTGCCCTTAGAAGCTTCTAAATAGACTAGCAGAACAAAATATTGATTGCTGAGCCCTTGTGACAGCTGGGCTCGGAATCAGCGACAAACCTTGAGCCCTACTGAAAATTGTTTTTATCGAGCTACATAAAAACCTTGATTTAGCAGAGTTCCCAAGTCCTGCTGTTTTGAACCCATTTTTCTTTCTTCTAAACACATCTCTCTGAGGAAATTAATCTCTCAGGAAAGAACAGGCAGTTCACTCTGAGCCAGGAATTTTGTGTAAAGAAAAGGAAGTTGGGGGGGGGGGAGATCAAAGAAAAGAGCGAGAGCTCAAGAGTCTGTCTCTTCTAAAAAATTAGAGGAAGGAAATGTACAAATGTGACATGGAGAGAAATCTCCCTCTAGTGCTTTTATAACTCTGTGAGAAGACTAGTTGTCCACTGACAACCCAGTGTAGTCTACAGAAACATACAAAGCCTAATGTGTCCTCATATTCCATATTACTTCCGCTATACTTTTTGTGTGCAGGATTACCCAAAGGAATTTTGTTATATTAAATAAGAAGTACAGAGCTTCCTGAATAGCTCACTGAATTATGTATCCGGCTGTGAAGACAGGGGTTTGGTGTTTGATTTCCCATGGTGCATCCCAGAAGAGTCAGCTGGTGAGACCTTGCACAGAGAGAACAGTGTGAAATAGTGGATAGAGTGATGGCCTCTGGAGAAGAGGATTCGAATAATCACTCGGCCATGGAAACTCACTGGGGGAGTAGAACTGGCAAAACCACCCCTTAAACATATTAATTACCTTGAAAGTCCTATTAGGGTTCCTATACTGTAAGTTAGTTTCAACTTGATGGCACAGAAGATACAAACACAAATAATCAGTATGGCACTCAGTCAGTTCCAGAGGTTGATTTAACTTACTTTTACAAGTATTATTTTCTTATACTGTAATAGTTTCATTTCCCAATAAGAAAAGAATAACTAAATCACATAATTTGTAAGTTAATGAGGGTAACCATTCTTTCTGCAGTAGAGATGGGCACGACCAGATTTTTTTCTTCGAGTTGTCATTTTTCGGGACGGTTCCGTTTCGGGTAGTTTCCATTTTTCGCGAAATTTTTTAAAAAATTGTCGTTTCATCATTTCGTTTGTCATTTGTCACTACCGCCGCCGCGATTTCACGTCCCAGCGAGTGGTGTCCCGCTGGCGCTAGGTGTTTTTGCGCCCTAGGCGGTGGGCGGGGTGGCAGGGTGGTGTCCCGCAATGACCCAGAGCAGGCGGAAAACACTTTAAGCTGACTTGCTGCACAAGACTGCATCGAATAAAGCAATTGCAATTTTTGCAAACAAAGTGGGCAGTGCACCCACAGCAGAGCTGCAGGCAGGGTATGAAAGGACCTTGGCTTGCCACCAAGCAAATGAAAATTTTAAAAGAAATCCACACCTCCCCTCCCACTCAAACCTCCCCCCCCTTTGAAGCACTATCAGAAAAGAAATCCTAACAAACTGCAGGAGAATAAAAAAGAATAAACTGCGTTGCTATTCCCCACAGCAGACAGAGAATGAAAGGAATTATTATTATTTCCTAAAAATTCAATTGAATCAATTCCCTCCCTGCCTGCCTAACTGAAATCTAAAGGCTCCGCAAAATCGAAACTAGTCTAGCACAGCAGCCAGCTACACACAGCCCTCTCCCACCCACATCCAAGCCCGGACTGCGACTGTTCTGGGAGTGCCTTGGCTTTTTATGCCCTCTTGCACATCCAGAAGTGTCAGTCAAAACCTGGCCATGCGATTGGTAGAATGGGTCCAAAAATTTGCATGGTCCCATCCCATGGCCAGCCCATCATTGCGCAGGTGTAAAAAAATAAAAATAAAATAAAATAAAATAAAAGCAGTGCGACCTTTTACTGCTATAAAAAACCCACTACTGCTACTGTAAAAATTCAAGCATTTAAAATAGCTAATTTTCGCATGTTTCTGTGGTGCTTTGGTGGTTTTTTGGACCACGATTTCAAAAAAAATATTGCAGATGCCATTTTGGATCCCCCCGCACCACATGGCAAATGGAGACGCCGAGGATGCCCCCTCCCAGCCCGGTACCAGCAGCCCAGGACAGGAGGGGGGGGGAAGGCTGGGGACCCCCCCCCCAGAGAAACCACCCCTCTGGTAGGTGCCCTCAGGCAGGCATATTTTCGCCTGCTTTTTTGGACGGGAATCGTTTTTTTTTTTAATTTTTAAAACTTTTTTCTGTGCCGCTTGGCATCGCGCGATCGCCGCGCGATGCCAGGAACGACAACGACAAATCAGACCCAATTTTTCTTTTTTCGGTTCGAGTTCGAGTTCTGACAGCTCAATTGTTGTTACCATTTCCGTTACGTAATGGAAACGATATCCGAAAACAGAAATGACAATTTCGCCAAGTCGTGCCCATGTCTATTCTGCAGTGTAACAACGACTTGAGTCTTCGATAGTTCTAGGCGTATGATTCATTAATAGAAACCACAATTCTATCTCTCTAGTTTGGAGTACATTAACAAAGCATGTGTATAAACAAAGGTGTGAAGGAGAGACTTGCCAGGTGCAGACACTGAAAAAGAAGTAAAGAAAGAACTTAGTTTATCTTTATAACAACAACATCTGCTGTTCCTCATTCTAGTAAATGCATTTTTATTTATTTATTTATTTATTTATTTATTTATTTATTTATTTATTTATTTATTTATAGAGCTTCTATACCGCCCATGTTCCCGTAGGAACTCTGGGCGGTTCACAACATTAAATCAAATACAATCAATTGTTCTCTCTCCCCCCTCCCACTTGCAAAGGGACAGTTTTGTGAGCTCCCCTGTTTCTTGTCCTTATATATCCCTCTCCTCCCCTGGAAAAAGCCTTCCCTGCCACAAGGAGATAATGTCATTGTTTTCTCATATTTTCCTTTCCAAGTGATTTTGTGTGTGTGTGTGTGTGTGTGTGTGTGTGTGTGTGTTTTTTGGCACCAGGTCGAGCGCCATTGTCTCCTACTCACCCTGCCCTGAGTTGGGGTGGGGTGGGGCAATCCCTCCAAGAAAATGAAGGTGTGACGCCTTAAAAAGAAATATTAAGAAATGTAAAGAAATATCAAGAGCCAAATGCAACATAAAACGTTGTGAGACATAAGGCCTGTATCTACAGCAATATCACTAATATCCACCCCAAGAACATGATGTACCAGCATTGATGTTTAAAGCCAACCATAATGAGTGTAGAATGCCACCACACCATCAATCCTACCCCATATGGCTGTGGATATGGGGCTTATGTCTTACTGTTACTTTGTTCTATGTTGCATTTGGCTCTACATTTTCCTTCTGAAAGTGCTTCAGATCCCAGTTACACAACATCCACATTATACTGGTGTTAATGGACCAGTGGCCTAAAGGGCTTTGGGATCTTCTTGCAGCAAACTGCCTGAATATATTTCCTAGTTAAATATACACAAATAATTTGTTTAGAATTTACCAAATATATGTCAAAAACAATGTTTTTTTTTAAAAAAGAACATGCTGCATCTGGCAAAAGAATATTGTATTTATTATTGCAACCATGGAAACCACATAAATTCCCATTTGTCAAGGTATTCATCTGTCACTTTCAAATGATCATAATACTTGCTAGGCATGTTACACAGTACACATATAAGGAGCTGGCTTGTGATCCCCCCCCATATGCAAATTCATGGGATACAAAGGCTCAAGTTCCTAACAAATTTGAGTTCTGTTTGCAGGCCATGAAATGGCAGATAGGATTGTTGTTTCTTGTTTAGGTGGCTCTTGGGATATGTGGAATATGGAAAAAAATTAATAGCTTCCCTTCCAGATAGTCCTTGCCATTGCTTGCTGCCCAAATCTTCCAATAGTGCTGATGTTCTGTGGAAAAAATGATGGATACAATTTCCCCCATACCTTTCAGAATGTCCCTAGGATATCAAAGACAGTAGTAGAGAAAGCAAGGGAAGGGGTAGAAGTTGAGGGAGCGAAAACAGACACTACCATGACAATAAGCTTCTGTGAAATTTTGCCCCGGTTTGCTTTTATTTATCACCAGCCCACCCCCACCCCACCTCCTATAAAACCCTCTTCGGTTTTGGTCCCTCTTTGCCTCAGAATTCAAAACTCAGTAGTTACAAATACTTTACTGTCTCAGTTCTATACTGAGTGACTAACAGAACTGCTTACTAAATTTGACTTTATCTCATTATTGTGTGGTCTTTTAAAGTAAATTCTAGAGTCAGACATATTGCCCCAAACTTCATTCAATTCTACTTTCAGGTTTTAATCTCATTCTAACTTGAGGAGGCTAAAGTGACTATTTCTAAGGACTCTTCCGAAGAGGACATTGGGAATAAGTTCAGTTTTCACATGTGACATTTCCATTAGCTCCAGGTTGCACAGCCCTCGGGAATTAAGGATGATATAGTGGTGTGAGAAATGCCTTACATCCCCCAGAACAGCTATGGCAAACCTTTTAGAGACTGAGTGCCCAAACCGTGATTCAAAACCCATTAATTTTTCGCAAAGTGCCAATACAACAATTTAACCTGAATACAGGTGGCTGTGAAGGGGCGATGTCAGGTGCCCACAGAAAGGGTTCTGAGTGCCACCTTTGGCACCCATGCCATAGGTTCGCCAAAACTTCCCCAGAACAACAGTTAACTGCTACCAAAAAAAGGGAGAAAGAAATCATGCCACAAATTCTAGTGAGGCTTCAAGTATGAACATTTCATAGATTTTGTCTGAGATTTTAGTACAATTGTGATTTTTGAACCCTCAGACAAAATCATGAGGAAAATCTGCTCTTTGATTATATTATGGCCTTCCCACGCATTGACAGTTGTAAATGGAATTTATCTTTCAGTTATACCCTTGTTACTAGTTTTATAGCAAGAAAGATTTCTTTCTAGACTGCTACCTTAAAATCTTGGTTTAAGCAGTTCTAACTTCATGCTGGCACTCGGGTTGCTCGTATTAAGAATTAAAAATGGGGAGAGGCTATCATACGCCTCCAGGATTGAAGAACACCTCAACTTGCATTCGCTTGGATATGAGAGATGAGCTTCACACAACCCAGTGTCCTCCTTTATTTAGGGTCCCAGTTCCACAAAGGCAAGAATCTTGTTTCTCTCCAAGGGAAGATGATGAACTATGGGGATAGCTTTATCTCCCTTCCACATTTTTAACTCCTCACCAGAGCAGGCCAGGAAGCTGCATAGGAATCTGGAACATCTCTTGCTGAGACCTCTCGGATTAAAACTGTCCCTGCAACTCACATTTTAAACAGGATTTTTCTATAATAGGGTTTATATGAATAAGTGAACAGAATGATAATGCTAAAAATGTAGGTACGGTAGTTTATCCATAAAACATTCAGGTTCTGCACCAGATTGTAAAAGTGCTTCCTCTGCTGTTGAAATATGTAAATAAAGAAAATGAAAGGACAAGTATCATGTAATAAATGTAATGTTATATAAACTGTATACTGTATATGCTTCTCATTTTCTGTATTGTGTATTAGAGATGGGCACAAATCAAAAAAATTGCATTTCGTTTGTCGTTTGTCGTTTGGAGGGTCCGTTTCGGTTCGTTTCCGTTTTTTGTGAATTTTTGAAAAAAATTCATTTTCGTTTTTGTTTGTTTCATTACCATTTCATTACCATTTATTTCATTTTTTGTAATTTTTTAAAGGATTTTAAGCGATTCACTCATATTGCAGTAACAGAAACGAAACGCACGACAAAATTTCCGGTGTTTCTGTTCGTTTCATTTCATTTTAGGGACAAAATTTGTTTGTCGTTTCGTTATGTAATGAAATGAAAAAACGAAAATGGAAACGAAAAATTGTTTGTTTCATGCCCATCTCTATTGTGTATCACTCCTGGATTCTAAAAAAAGTAAATATATAGGTGAATTAACCATTACTTGATGGGGCATCAAACCAATTTTAATTAACTACTGTAATGGCATTCTCTAGCTTAGTATCATCCAGATGTGCTAGACTGGGAAAGATGAGTGTTCTAATAAGTACATCTGAAGAAAGTTGGATGATAGTCATCTTTTTTTAAAAATTTAGTATGTAATACTAAATGCTTTGTGTTTATAATCACTTGTAACCTTGTGTGATTATATTGACACTATGTTTTCAAAGTTAGTTTCCATCACTCATAACTTTACACACAATTTTACTCTCCTTTTAACCGCTCGCATTCTCTTGTAGCTTTAATGTAATGTTGTCTATTAATGCTGTAAGATATTCCTCAATTCCCTGTTCTCAATACTTGAACATGTTTTAATTGTACTGAACAGTATATTATCATTACTGTAAGCCGCTTTGGGTCCTTTTCCAAGGAGAAAAGCGGGGTAAAAATACTCTAAAATAAAATAAATAATAGTTCAAAACACTAGATTAAATAGGTGGAAGGTGACATGAAGTCCCTGGACTATTTTTCTTTTTCTGACGCAATGAACAGGCAGACTCTCCTTAGTTTGCCACATTAAAGGATGGCCCTGCCTTTTAGAAGACATTTTCATATTTTTCTTGCCACTTTTTCTTTCCTGCTCTTTCCTAATTTTGTCCTTCCTAGTAAAGACCCTCAGATATCTGCCAGACATCATAATGAATCAAGTTTTAAAATAGGGTCTGTTCTGAGATGTCTTGTGTCCCATCACACAACTGGCAGCCGGCAGTAGCATGGAATCTTTCCTGCCAGAATTTGAACATATTAGGAAGGAAGAACAAATAAAAAGCAGTTTTAAATAACTGTTTTAATTGTAGAATAATAATCTTCAAACTTCAGAATTGGAAAGGACCCAATGGATCATTGACTCCAGTCCCCGTCAGGAAGGCACAGTGGGAATTGAACTCTTAACCTCTGGCTCTGCAGACAGAGACTTAAGCTACTGAGCTTTACAACTTTCTTAAAAACTAAGAGGGACCTCTAGTCGAAACATATTCTAGAGGAAGGGCCCCTTAGCAGTGTGTTTACTACAAATTAGGGAATATAAACTTAACAGAATAGCATGTCAATATTTTTTTCAAGTATTAGTAGTATTATTGTCTAATACAAGGAGTCCTTAGATTAGGAATAAAGAAAATTTGAGGGCAAGAGGGGGACTACATCTCCAGATGCTGATGAGCAGGGCCTTTCCTACCAAGACAAAGATTTAAAAGCATACAGTAGGGGGGTATAATAAGGCGCTGTCTCCTAACAACACAGACAGAAGTGATTTAACCAAGGGGATTACAGTTAAGACACAGCCATAAAGTTGATGAAGATCTCTCGATTCAAGATGCTTACGCTATGTGCTCTGAAGAAGAACAGTGAAGGCCAAAGGGGGTCTGTTGTATTTTAGAGCAGTGGGCTTTCAAGACGGCAAGTGTTGTTTAATGAAAGCAGTAATGCCTCACGTACAGTATCAGCTACCTTGTAGATGGCCAGGGAAGTATTAGGAGGCCTTAAAACATGCTCTGCAGAATTTAGCAGGGGAACACTAATAAGGTGGCTATATACTATTCACTTTTTACAAGTGTGTAAACAAGAGACAAAAATGATTAAAATTAGGTTTGCTCTGAAGTCTATATTTTATAGACATGACTGATATTTCACCTTCTTAGCTGTTGTTAGATATGGAAGGTATATAGCTAAAGAAATGTTGCATGTTCAATATTCTATAATCTCTCTCTCTCTCTCTCTCTCTCTCGTTTCTATTGATGAAGATGCTACTGTCATGGTCTATTTTCACCTATCTCTTCTGTGGTTTAATTGTTCTCTTTTCGGACCCAGCCACATCTCTGATGTTGTTCATTCAAGAAATCCAACTTCTCACTTTCCCTCTTTTACCCTTAATCTCCCCTCAGTGATGCACTACCGTATAATGAATTTTCAGAATATTATGGTAACCAGTCAGATTGAATGGGGTTGCTCTCAAAAGCTCTGTATATTTACTCCACTGCTTACTGTACTACTTACAGTTTCCCCTTTGCCCTACTCAAATTGCTGGCAATTTTTAATGCATTGAAGGTTGAATAAGACGAATGGTGTGTCGTGGTGTTGCTCCACCCAAGGGTTGAACAGTGGCACCCCATATTCCCAGAATCACACAAATACCCCAGACTTAGTACAGTTTTGCACATTTCTCAAAAAAAAATGCACAAGTCTGTTGTATGAGTGTGGACTGAGGAGTAGGCAGGATATACATGGCTTGTATATCCATAGACCCATTCAGACCTTGTGCTGAGTGAAGTGAAAGCCACCAGCCACAGTTGTGTTCTTTCATCTCCACACCCTTGCAGGCAAACACCCAATGTTCCTCTCTCCCAGCCTGAATTACAGCACATGCTTATTTTGAAGACATCATGGGATGGATTTATGTAAAGCGTTCTGAGGTTTTGGGGGAAAGGGTGGGGGACGAATGCAACAAAATAAGTTCATCACTATAAACTTGCATCTTCCTGATTTCACTGTTGGCTAACTCTGTGGATCAAGGCCGGCAACTTTCTCTATGTCATTTCACAAGATGGTCCTCATTCAGGCAGGCCTTCCCATCTAAACAATATTAATGTTATTTATTAGGATTGACCATTCATGGCGAAGGAGGTGGTCAGACAGCTGGAAAGGCATGTGCCTGACCATACCAGAAAGGGTCAGTCTAAGGGGAGCAGACTCCCTTAAAATTATCCTCCTGGCTACCAGGGAATCTTCCCAGCCCTGCTCTTCAAAAAGAGAAGCTCTACAGCCAGAACAAAAAGGTCTTGCTTGGACACAGCTGGAGCATGGGCTGGTGGGCATTTCCTGGGATTGCATTAGATTGTTCCACAAGTGGTCCACATTGTGACCGCACTCATCTAGCACCCCAGTTCCCATCAGTTCAGCCAAAGAGGAGCTGGGGGTGGGGAAGAACCTCACACCAGACAGCTGTGCGTATTGCAAGGGAGGTTAGCAAAATGAACATGCGGAACCGCATCCTTTTGCCCCACCTGCCAAAACCCCATTTCCTTCTGCCAAACTGCCTTGTACAGCTTGTAGCCACTTCTCTTTTCCTGGGAATGACCTTGAGCAGCTGCTGCTTGGCTGGTTTTTAAAACTGAAGCTACGACGAGGAAAAGGCAAGTCAACTGTTGATTGTCTTCCCACTGCCTCGTGTGGTTTCAACTTCCTTCTACACATTGTTAAATTCTTCTGCTTAAACAAGAAAAAGTAGCATGTCTCACTCTAGGTTTGCCAGCTTTTCTGGAGGCTAGGCCCCACCTGGTTGCCTTTACCAGCACAAACAGAGTGGATGGGGGCCATGGCAGATCTACATCTTTTGAAGACCTGAGAAATGTTGGCTCAAATTCTGGGAATCAGAACGTGAAAATGTTCCTCTTCCTTTCTGTCTCTCTTTTTGAACAGTAACTGTCCAGTACCTAGAAGCATGCTGGTTGGGTTTTGTAGTCCAAAAAGTAGCCTTTCCAAGCTCTGATGGGAATAGTTGTCCCCATTCTACAAAGGTTGTGTTGACAGTGGCATCATGTTCTTTCTTTCTTTCTGTCAACAGGAGCATCCTTCTCAAGGCAAAGAGCAGCTTCCAGGGGAGGTGGCACTTGTTTTGTAATTACACCAGTGCAAAATGGCTCTGCTCCCCTTCTGTACCCTCTTTGGTCTTGGCACTAATCCTTTCCCTGGCTTCTGTTTACATTTTAAAATGAGATCTTTACTGCACTCAGGCTTGAGGGTTTCCCCTCCCTAAACAGCTCTTTACTGAAATTCCCTGCGGAGAAGGAATGATTATTAAATCATTTTAAGCCTCTGGTGTGGATATACCCAGTGAGGTACAGTAATCAAACTGATTTGGGAGTAAATTGTAGAGAAATCAATGGGATATTCCAAACAAATGTGTCTAGGGTTGGGGCATGTGCCATCACTTGCACATAAACTCATCATGGCAGTTTATGCCTTGACATTTAGATGCAGATTCTAAATAGGAGAGGCAATAAAGCATTTTCTTCAGGGACGAGGTGGTAACTGAGTTATGAGGAGTCACAAACATGATGCCTTAAAAAAGCTTTTATGAAAATTAAATGTTGATATTTATGTTCCTAATATGGTGAAGAATCATCCGGATGTTTGGCGTAGATGAGACCGTTAAGAAAATGTATAGAGAGGGTAAAATCCATCAATGTCCTCTGACATGAGTGTCAATAGTAAATAATCATAAATTCCTCTTCTTTCTGGTTCTCTGCTTGCCATAAACCTGATGTATTAAGTACGGTCTTTCTTGGCCTTTCGTTCAGGCAATCAAGGGCCAACTGCTTTTCCCAATCCCCCAAGGCACTGGCTGAGAGTAATTCTGCCAGCTTCAGTGGAATTGTATCAGTGGGCTTCAGATCAATACCTGTCCCCAAAAGGGGAGCAAGAGGTGATTTTCTTTGGCTTCACGTGCGAAGCAAAAGAGGTCATGCTGGAAGCAATGGTCTCCCAAGAGAAGGCGGCAGCAAAAATAAAAGCAGAAAAGTGCTCAATCAGTGCACGGGTATTAAAGAGACATGTCAGTCTGTGTGGTGTGGAGGATATACCATTAGGAGCTGATAGCAGTACCACCATTATTTAGACCAACATGGCTTCACAAAAAGCTCAGAGAGTAGCTGAAAATGATAATTAAAATGGACAAATAAAATAAGTGGAAGGAAGGTCAGGCCACAAAGGAAGAATACAGACAAGTAACAAAGAACTGCAGGGATAGCATTAGAAAGGCAAAAGCTGAAAATGAGCTGAGGTTAGCAAGAGAAACTAAAAGCAACAACATAAAAAAGCATTATTTGGGTACATGTGTAGCAAAAGTCAGGGGAAAGTGGCTCTGCCCCTCAGTGGGGATGGAAAGATGGAAACAGGCAACAAAGGAAAAGGTAGAAGTAGAAATCCACAAAAATAAGCACAGTTTCAACAAAAAGATGAAAGTTTAAATATCAACAAAGCCTGGCTTCCAGTATTGAAAACTACAGCCTGCAAAAGATCAAAGTTCAGTGATTCCCACCCAACCACAAGCACTGGTGATCAGTTCACACAATAAAACAGCTAACAACACCCATCAGCTACAGTGAAGGACTGCTGCCGCCCCTGATTGCAGTGAAACGTCTTAATCCCTCCATCACAATACAATGACTAAGACCTATTCTCCTGCATAGGACAAGTTTCCTCTTTCCCACAACTTTAAAACCACACTGTCTCACTCACTCTATACCCCAGAGCACAGACAGAACTCCTAGATCCCTGAGCTCTTTGCCCTCTGAAGATGCCAGCCACAGAGTCTGGTAAAACATCAGGAAGAATAACTTCCAGAACATGGCCAAACAGCCTGAAAAACTCACAACAACTATAAAATCAAATGGTTTAAATCACAATATTGTAACATTGAAACATTATGGCTTTGTAATTTTTATTTATTTCCAATACTCTGTACTCTGACATTGTGCTTCAATTTACTTAGATTCTAGTGGAGCATACAAGTTGAAAATCACCCCTTGTTTTGAGATGTCTCTTGTATAGATCTATATTTATTTATGTATTTATTTTAGAGTATTTTTTACCCCGCCTTTCTCCTTGGAAAAGAACCCAAGGCGGTTTACAGTAATGAGGGATAATACACAGTCCAGTACAATTAAGACATGTTCAAGTATTTGAGAAAAAGGAATTGAAGGACATCTTACAGCATTAATAGACAGCATTACATTAAAGCAACACGGTTATAAGTAGTCATAAACACAAAGTCTATGTGAATCCATAGATTCATATAAAAGACACATGGTATTCACACCCTTCCTCTGTTCACACTCTCAGGATTTTATCAAGGTATGCCAGGCTGGGAAAGAACAACTGGCATTAAGCCTTCTGCCAGGTTTCATGGGAAACTGAGTGTTTGACTGCAGGGCCAAAGGTTGGAAGTTTGACTTCCCACTGTGCCTCCTTGACAGGGGCTGAACTTGATGATGCATAGGGTCTCTTCCAGCACTGCGTTCTAAGATGGTGATGATGATACCTATTTAGTATAAATTATGGAAGGTGAGTATGGAGCTACTGGGTAACTGGGCAGAACCAGATGACTCTCTACCACCTGGGCAAGAACAATCTTGGCCTGTATGGGAAGTAGAGATGGGCACGGAATGAACATTTTTTTGTTTCCGTTATTTGTTAGTCGTTCCGTTATGTAACGAAACGACAAACGAAAATTATGATGAAAATGCAACGAAACGAACAAAACCACAAAAACTGTGGTCGTTATGTTTCGTTTCCGTTAATGGTGACGCACAATGAAATGAGTTATTTTAAATGTTAAGAAACCCCCTGGACATCCGTAAAAACGCAGCGATAATGTGATAATTATTTGAAATTATTACCTACCAGGGGGGTTGGGGTCCTTAAAACATTTGTTTTTTACTTCTCCCAACACTATGTATTTTTCTTTTCCCTTTAAAATGGATGTCGCCACCAGCCACATAATGGAGGCAAGCCATGTGATGGGATCATGTTCAACCAATAGCATGCCCAGGTTGCAGACTGGGTGTGCAGGTCTGGCAGCCACAGAGGGCATAAAAAGCGCTGGCAGCCCCCATCCTCCTTGCAGACCTCTCAATGACAAATGAAAAACCGAAATGCCATTTTTTTGTTTCGTGCCCATCTCTAATGGGAAGCATTAAATAGACTGTGGTTTATTTATTTATTGTAAATAAATAAAATAAATAAAGATCAAAGGATAATTTGAGAAAATGGGGCTTCCCTGTAGAAGACACTTTCCAGGGACATGGAGAAGAGCAAAGCATCTTACACGTTACGATTAGAGATGGGCACGACTTAGCAGTATTCCCGTTTCCGTTTCCGTTACTCGTATCCGTTACTCTACGGAAACGGAAACGGGAATTACTCCGCCAGACTTCGAGCTCGAACCGATGAACGAACAATTTGGTCTGATTTGTCGTGCTCGTTACTTGCATCGCGCAATGCCAAGCGGCACAGATGCGAAAAAAAAAAGCTTTTTTAAAAGTTAAAAAAAACCCCGATTCCCAGCCCTAAAAGTAGGCGAAAACTGTCTGAGGGCATCCTACCAGGCCAGAAGGGTGTTTTATTTGGGGGGGGGGTTTCGCCCCCGCCCCCCTCTCCTTGGCTATTGCTACTACTGCGCTGCTGGTACCAGGCTGGGAGGGCGCATCCATTTGCCATGCAGTGCGGGGGATCCAAAATGGCGACCGCAATATTTTTTTTTGAAAAATCGTTGCCCAAAACCCCACCAAAGCACCACAGAAAGATGCGAAAATTAGCTATTTTAAATGCTTGAATTTTTACAGTAGCAGCAGTGGGTTTTTCTTGCAAAAAAAGTCTCCGTTGATTTTATTTTATGCATGTTGCAGCCCAGGCAGGCGGCAGCCCCCACCCAACACACTCTCCTCCCCTTTTTTTACACCCTGCTATGGCCCCCTTTTGTGCCACAGCCCCACAGCACAGCTTTTTTATTACACCTGCGCATTCGCAATGATGGGCTCGCCCATGGGAGTGGACCATGCAAAGTTTTGGAGCCATTCCACCAATCGCATGGCCAGGTTTTGCTGACTGTACCAGGCTGGGAGGGCGCATCCATTTGCCATGCGGTGGGGGGGGGGATCCAAAATGGCGACCGCAATATACATTTTTTTGAAATCGTTGCCCAAAACCCCACCAAAGCACCACAGAAACATGCGAAAATTAGCTATTTTAAATGCTTGAGTTTTTTACAGTAGCAGCAGTGGGTTTTTCTTGCAAAAAAGTCTCCGTTTATTTTATTTTATTTTATTTTATTTTATTTTATGTACACCTGCACATTTGCAATGATGGGCTCGCCCATGGGAGTAGACCATGCAAATTTTTTCCACCAATCGCATGGCCACTTGGCCAGGTTGACCACAGAGACTTCTGGGATGTGCCAATCGGGCATAAACAGCCCACTAATCGTAGCCCAAACCCGAACCCTAAGCTAATCGTAGCCCAAACCCGAACCCTAAGCCAAACCCATACGCCAGTACACTGTCCTTCTAAGTGGGTCAGAGAGGCACCCAGAGGTGCACCCCAATACTCACCCTAACCTCACCCGTAACTAGCCTAACCCTAGCCGTTGCGCTAACCCGTCTTAACCCTAAGCCAGATCTACTTGCATTGCACTACATGCAAGTACGTGAGACACAGCGGGTGCAAAGAGTCTGCCAGTCCGTCACTTGTGGCTCTGGCTGACTCCTGCAGCTCCCTCCAGGAGCCCGCTACCCCCTCCCCAAACCAGTACTAATGACAACGAAAACAAAAAAACAAACCAACTAATTTTTGCAAATTTTCACGAAAAACGGAAACGAGCCGAAACGGAACCGGCCCGACTAACGACAACTCGAAAAATTTTTTTTTCAAGTCGTGCCCATCTCTAGTTACGATGCCCTTCGACATGCGTGAAGGAAGATCTTAGGTTGGAAAGAGGGAATGCTATTGAAATGGCTCAACACTGGAAGAATGTCATGAAGCTTTTGAAATGTTATTCATTTTATATACCTTTCTATATGCAATAGAGATGGGCACAAAATGAATTTTTTGATTTCATTTTTCATTTTTCGTTTTGTTATAGAACAAAATGAAATATGAAGTGCCCTGTTTTAAAAAATGAAACAAAACCAAATGGAAATTTTCATTTCGTTCTGCTTCATTTTTGTTTATTATTTATTCTGACAAGCACCAATCTTGGCGCTTGTCAAAATAAATCATAAAAATAACTGCCAACCAGCTGGCTCCATGGGCCAGCTGGTGGATGCTAGACTTTAAAAAAAAAGTGACGACCCGGCCCGTGGTCCAGCTGGTCGGTGCTGGGGGTGGGGGAAGCAGTAGTAGATTTTTTAAAAGTGCTGACCGGTGGGGCTGGTCGGCTGTAAAAAAAGTTTTAAAAATTTTAAAAACCGGAAACAAATTGAAGAACAAAAAAATCATTTTAAAAAATCATTTTGTTCCAAGCGAAACAAATTAAAAATAAAGAAAACAAAAAATATAACAAAATGCCATTTTGGCATTTTGTGCCCATTTCTAATATGCAATAATTTATTACTTATTTCTATTCAGCTTAGTAGTGTATGCTTATATGTCAATATAATTTGTCAGTGCTTCTGGCATGAATAAAGAAAACGAAAACCTCTCTTCAATACAAATTCCAGTCAGTCCACCATGCCACCCTCACTCACAGGCTGCTAGTGTGCTCCCTGGAGCAAATTTGCTGCTGCTGGCTTGAATATACAACCCACACCCCCATCTAGATTAGGGATGGGGGGAAAGTTTGGAAATCTGCGTCTTCTAAGATATGGTTTGACTGGTGACATTTCAGTCTTGCTTAATTATAAGGCATATTTCACACGTGTGGTTTGGGCATTTGGCGTCAGCCTTATTTACAGCCATTACAGCTGCAATTTTGCTTAATGCAAGCTTTCTGGCAGGTTGCCTCGTAGATATTCTGCATCTGCGGTAATTTTCATGACCCTGCAGGAATGCGTAGAGGAAAAAGGCACGTTTATCTCCTACCAGACAAAAAGAGAATCCTAAGAAGGACAGCGGAAAGAAGTTGTAAAATAAAAACTGAAACACTAATAATTGCATAAGCAAACATCATTATTAAAAAGGGGTAAAAACAGCAGCAGAATATGCAAACATTTCTTAGGAATGTAATTGGCTTTTTCAACCTCATGCCCTATAAACTGCATACATCTATTTTTTTTGTGGGGTTGCTAAATGTTCAGTCTTTGGAAGCCTTGCTGAAATAGGGTTCTCACTGTTCCACTGGAACAGGGAAAGACTACTTAATCCATTTACTTCTGAGGTAAAGATGTGCCTACAGGATTCTGTTTCCTTTTAGCTGGTGCAAGTAGAGTTTAAATGAGTCTGTCACATGTTAAGTGGTTAAATGAAAAAAAAAAACCTGGCAATTTTTTTAAAAGATTCAACTGAAAAATAATGCTGGAGGAGAACTTTGTGCATACATTACCTTGGACTGCCAGAAAGATAAGCAAGTGGATACTAGATCAAAGCAAATCCAAACTATCTCGGGAGACAAAAATAATGGAACTGAGTTTGTTCCACTTTGGACACATCATGCGAAGGCAGGATTCTCTGGGAAAGACAACGATGCTGGGAAAGGTTAAAAGAAGTAGGAGAAGAGGAAGACCAAATACAAGATGTTTTGACTTCCTAAACAAAGGCACAGACTTTACAAGACCTTGGGGACAGAACATTGCGGAGATCTCTCATCTATGTGATTATTATAATTGGGAGGCATGTAACAACAATTTGTACAACTAAAACAACAGTAGTACAGGCATTTGTCTGTGGAGTCAAGTCTTGACTTGCACTGGATTGTTAATCTCCAAGGAATTTGCATGAATTTGGAATTTGTAAAGATTGCACACCAAGCCATCTTTATTGGGAAAGAAACCTCAGCCATGTTCCTTTATAACTGATATCCCTTTATATGCTCAAGAGTGGAGCAGAACACAAAGGCTAAAGGAAATCCATTTTAAATCCTTCTCAGGGGTGTATGAGTTTTTCTTTGCTTACTGGGGATTTACTTGAACCTTTAGGATGGAATTGAAATGTCTTAAATTATGGCATTTGATTGGCTATCTCTTTTGAATGGAAAAAAAATCTAGTACGTCACACCTCATATTTCTGTATTTACTGATTTGCTGCTCTAAATCAAGATGCATGGAACTGCAATTATTGGCGATTATTCTCTTAGCTTCCTCCTTAATATTAGGATTTATGAACCATCTCCTTTTTTTGAAATGTTGGCAGCAGCTGGATTCAAAAACAAGTGCCGCAGCAAAGATAAATTCATGCTTCAGAAAAGAAAAGGAAGGTTCCTGATGCAGATGAGAAAAAAAAAATAGAAAGACCTTCATCTTCTGAACTGGCAAAAACTAAGATCTGAAATGTGAAGTCAAACGCACCTCTCTCTAACCACTTCTACAATTGGTTCAAGAGCCAGTTCACCCATGAGTGTTACTGATTATCTGGGTGAATAAGCCATTGTCAATTGTCTCCTACTCAAAGCAGAGGTTTCATCATGGAAGTTGATGATCATCCATACAGTATTTCCAAGCAATAGATTCAAGGAACTGTGCTGAAAAACAGCATTGACATTTGCTTTGTGTTTACTCCAGCAATCCAGGTTTTCAAAGGTAAAGTTATTTCTCAAATGTTGTATGGTTCCCAAATTTTCGCATGTTCAAATGTTCATTCTTTGGAGGTAGTACAGACGAAATTTTTGAGATCAGTCCTAGCTGTAACCCCCTGTACATCAGACGTAGCTCTTCGCTTGGAGGCTGGTTTAGTACCTATAAGAGCACGGGTCAAAGTCCTCATGATCAATTATTGGTTAAAACTTATATTCACCACAGAAGGTTTGGCCCCACTGGTACTAATTGACTCTTTCCAGTCAGAATGGAAACAGCTTGTAGTAAAAGAAATACAGCAAATTGGCTTCTCCAATAGTATCCTAAAAGAAATGGGCTACATTAATGCCAAAGCTGCAGTTAAACGTAGGATCTGGGATATAGAACTCCAAGAACATGTGAGCCCTTTTGGGTAATCACAGTGGAGTTACTTATAATGAATTTACTATACCCCAATACCTGACTGGTTCAATGCCCCCCAAAATTATAAGAGCTTTCACTTTAGCCAGATTGAATGTGCTCCCTTCCAAGCTTTTGGATGGGAAATTTCAGAATATTCCCCTCCTAAATTGCTTGTGCCCATGTGAAATGAACCAGGTAACAACGGTCACTCATTTACTTCTCTATTGTTCTTTTTATTGTGACCTACGCAAGGAACTTATTCAACCTGTTATTAATAAATTTCCTGGGAGACCTGCCAAATTCTATGTGAATTTACTTCTTTCTGACAGGTCCCAGCAGATCTCAAATTGTGTTGCCAGATTTTGTACCACTGCAGTAGTTGTACGTAGGCTCATGATTGCCAGTAACCCTAGCTCCTGATGATCATATAGAGTGTGGATTCCACTTAAGGGTTTGATGTTGACTTGACTCTCAATATATTATTTTATCTATCTTCTTAATATTGACTATTTATATAACAGTCCTGTTTGTACTTTGCGGCTTTTATCAAAAGTTTTACAATGTTTTAGAAATGTTTTATCATGGCAAATTGTTTTATTCTGGTAAATTGATATTTTGATATTTCTTGATTTGGTTAAAAAACGTAAATAAAGATTCATTCATTCATTCATGCTTTGTGTTTAGCTGAGAAGTGGTTAACAATGAAAAAATGAATCAGGTTCTGCGATTTCTCATGTTTGCTGCTTTTGTGAACGGGAGTGAAGATATCCTGTAAACCATCTTGACTGCTGACCTGGGCGTTGTCAACATTCAAGCTGCCCCTTTCTAGGTAAAGTTTAGCATCTTTTTTCCCTGCTGGCAATGTGGGCTTGATAATTGTGCAGCACTGTTAGGCCATTTTTGTTGTTGTTTTGAGTCATGGCTACAGGGAACACAATAACCTATGTTTATGAATCACGGGGGTGGGGTTTTTTTTTTTGAAGAATTGAATTTCCTGGCTTTTAAAAACAGAAATGTAAGTATAGATTACATGACCTACAAATTTCTAACATAATTTTTCCTCATGTAGAATTTACCCAGTGCTAAAGAATCCAAGAAGATCATTCATATTATAATATTATCTGTACTGTGGTTGCTAGGGGAGAGCTGAACCAAGAATAACTGGGATGTCCCTGCAGCCCATTTGTGCCAAAATAATCTGGGCATAATGAAATGGTGAGCAAAAGTGTGAGTGTGTGCAACACTTCGGCTCGCATGATCTAAGCAGAGATAATAATATTAGGGCATTGGGAAGTCATTAACTCAAATAGACATCATGCAGGAGAATGGGCTTTGTGCTGCATAACATCATATTTTAAAAACTACCAAGCAATTGCATAATTACAAGATGGATGGAATGAGAATATGACAGGAGATTAGCAAAGGATATAGGCACCAAAGCTCTGCTGACATCTAGTAAGACTATGTCCAACCACAAAGCCAAAAACCTTAATTTCATAGCCTAAATGATTCTGATAAACTTGCTTAACTAGGAAGGAGTTAAAATGTTAAAAAGTGATCTAAGTCTAAGTGTCCTGACTGACAGGGTCAAAAGTTCATATTGCCTAAGAACTGGAGCTGATTTTCTCCCTGAAAATGTATATGAAGAGACTGTTTGGTCTCAAAAATTCTGGGAAAATGTTTATTGAAAATGCTAAAACAAAACACAACTGCTATCTGTTTTTCTGAGGTAGGAGGAAATGCTTTGAATATACTTTAAAATTGTATGCTTATTCACTGAAGATACAGTACAGGGCAAAATGTCCCCCTTATGGGAGGACTGTGATTTTATTACTTTCTTTAAAGCAAGCCTGGATTTTTTAAACTCTTTAGAAAAACAATCTTTTCAGTCTGTTTCTTTGATATCCCCCCCTCAATGCTTGTGAATGTATACAATGTTTTAAATTCACAAAGCTCCAATTGGCAACCCATTGTTATAAGAAAGTGGTTTTCCCTTTTGAAAGGCCTTCTTTGCGAATTGCTATTTCAGCCTCTGCAGCCTGGCTTATTTCCAAATAAATAATTGAGTGGGACTAACTATTCTTATTTATTTATTTATTTATTTATTTATTTATTTATTTATTTATTTATTTATTTATAATATTTTTACCCTGCCATTCTCCCTGGGAAAGGACTATATACATCCCAGTACAATTAGGATATATTCAAGTTTGAGAACAGGGGATTGAGGGACATCATTAAAGCATTATGTGAGCAGCCAAAGAGAGAGTAAAATTCCATATAATCATGCACAAAATGCAGTTTGGCTGCTGCATTTTGGACCTGTTGAAATTTCCTGAGACTTTTAATCAGTAGTTCCACGTAGAGCACGTTACAGTAGACTAGCTGGGACATCACAAGGGCATGCATCACCGGGCCAGAGCAGGTTTCTAAAGAAATGGGTGCAACTTGCATACTAGCCTTAATTGAGCCAATGTGCTCCTAGCCACTGCTGTGACGTGAGCCTCTAGGCTCAAGGATGAGTCCAAGAGCACCCCCAAGCTACGCACCCCTTTTTTTCAATTGGAGGGTAACTCCATCCAGTACAGGTTGCATCTCTATCCCTTGTTATCCCTTTCGACTGACCAGAAGCACCTCTGTCTTGTCTGGATTTAGTTTCAATTTGTTCATCCTCATCCAGTTCACTACTGTAGCTAAACACTCATGTAAAGTTGAAATAGAAGCTCCCTTAGAATCTGGAGGTGACAAGAGGTAGGGTTAGGTATCACTGGCATACTGGTGGCACTTACTCCCCAAAATCTTGATAATCTCCCCCAGTGGTTTCATATAGATGTTAAAATAACATAGGAGAAAAAATAGAACTCTGGGGGACTCCACAGGTCAGTGGCCGTGGTGTCAAACAAAAATCAGATAACACCACTTTCTGCGTTCTTTCATGCAGGGACCAGAACCACTTTAATGAAGTACCCCCGATTCCCATTTAGAGAGATGAGTCAGGAGGATGCCATCATCTGTTGTGTCAAAAGCAGCACAGACCCCCTATCCATTTCCCTGCGCAAGTCATCTACCAATGCAACCAGTGCCGTCTCAGTCCCATAGCGAGGCCTGAAGCCAGATTGAAATGGATCCAGGTAGTTTATCTCATCCAGAAACCTCTGGAGCTGTGAGGCCATAACTCGCTCTAGTACTGTCCCCAATAATGGGATATTCAATACTGGTTGGTAATTGTTCAGTATTGTTGGATCCAAGGAGGGCTTTTTAAACATTGGTTTTACTATTCCCTCTTATAAGCATACTGGAATCCAGCCCTGTTGTAAGGAAGCATTCACTACTCTTCCTAACCAGTCTGCCATACTTTCTTTTGCAGCTTTTATGATCCATGAGAGGCAAGGATCCAACACATATATAGTGGCCCTCGCCTCCCCAAGGGTCCTGACCACATCATCTGGCTGTAGGAGGGAGTGTTTTAATTAAAGGCTCTGGGTCAATAGCAGCATCCAAGGTACCCCGGATCTGTTTAATTTTGTCTGCAAAGTGTTGCACAAATTCTTCACAGTGAGTTACAGAGTGGTCTGTGTTATCCACCTGTGTGTCAGTTTGTAGCAGACTTTTGACTATAAGGAAAAGCTCCACTGGGTGATTTTGTGCAAAATCAGTGGTGGTAGAGAAAAATGTTTTATTTGCTGCCTCCATTGCCTTGGAGTAAGCCTTCAAAAGGCCCTACACTGTTTCTTTGTCTGTTTCAATCTGGGTTTTTCGCCAGTGCCTTTCATCTCAATGGGTCACCTGTTTCAATTTTGCCAGCTCTCCAGTAAAACAAGCAGCAAATTTGGGTCTATTTTGAGGAAGGAGACATTTAGGAGCAATCCGGTCAATGGCTTTCATTTCCCCATTCCAAAGTTCAAGCAAGGATTCAAAAGAATCATCCATCAAACAGATAAGACACTCTCCAAGGGCGGTTTTGAAAACCATCTGGATTCATCAACCTTTTGGGATGTATTGCTTTTGTCTGACTCCCCACCCTTCACCCCACTGCCCAGGCCTTGAGTTACAGTGAGCCTAAAGTGCACCATATAGCGGTCTGTTGAGGACAATGGGACTACCGAAAGCTCCTTTACCCCAGTGTTCCCACTGTCCATAGCAGGGCAGAAGACCGGGCCTAAGGTGTGGCCTGCAGGATGGGTTGGGGCACACACCATTTGGACCAGACCCATTGTTGACATGGAGGTCACAAAGTCTTTGGACACCCTTGTCAGAGCTGCCTCAGCATGGATGTTAGTGTCCCCCAGAGTGATGAGCTGAGGGGACTCCAACATCACCACTGTTATCAGTTCAATAAGCTGAGGTACAGAAATTGTTGTGCCAGGATGAGGGTGATATGCCAAGAGAATTCCTATTTTGTCCCTGGCTCCTACTTTTAAGAACATACATTCAAAACCAGATAATTGGGCAATGTGGCATCTAGCAAGAGGGATGGAGTTGTGGTAGACTATTACCACTCCACCAGCCCATCCCCCTGGTCTTGCCTGTTGTTCCACAGAGAAACCTGAAGGACAGAGCTGAGTGAGGTTGACACCCCCAGGCTCATCCAGCCAAGTCTATGTGATGCAAGTGAGACCAGTATTTCTTGCAAGATCTTTTTAAGATATATAAGATATGCAATCTTTTTAAGATATGCAAGATTTTCCCTTTTAATTTATGTGATTTTTTGAAAAAAACAATAGGGTTGCATGGATAATCTATTTCTTAATGGGGGAAACTTCCACTTTTTTTAAAAAAAAATCATAACTCAAAACCTCTTTATCCAAACCTCCCCAAATTTGGCACAAAGCAAGAAAACAACTGTGTCAAATTTGGTACTGATCTGAAACCCAATTTAAAATGTATTTTTTTTTTTGTTTGGGTTGTACCCATTTTTAGAATAATAATCTTACCAACATAACTGGACTGCAACCCCCATGATCCCTCAGCACTGACCATGATGACAAAGACTGGTGGAAATTGTAGGTCAAAATTGTAGGCCAAAAAAGGGGCATCGGATTGGGGAATGCAGGCGGAAAGCCTATTAATGCAATGGTTGTTCATCTTCTTTTCTTCATCCATCAATGTCTGACCTGGCTTGCTCTTGAGAGGCACTATAGAAAATACAGTGGACAACACAAAGAAATTATAGACTGTGCAAGGGATTAAAATATCCCTGGCCAAGAAAGAAAGATTTTTTATGATCTAAGTTGGATTCAGGAAGATATAAAATCGGAGTAAGAAAGATTTTTTTGGTAAAGCACTAAGAACTGCCAAAGGGAAAATGGGAAGGTTAAGGCAGCTTTTAACATTTGTTATATAGTGGTATTTTTTCACCTTGATCAATAAAAAGCATTAACAAAGCCATGGTATGTTTGACAAAGAGACTGTTTCTCCAATTCAGAGAGTTATATGCTTCTTCTATGCTGTTCCATTAGACATCACTGATACTCTGAGTGGATGTGAAGGGCCATCTGTGTACACTGCAGTCTTATTTCAAGCACAACATAACCAGTGACATTCAGTGTCTAGACTGAAAAGGAAGGACAAGGGTTATGCTGATGTCATACTATTACATATAAATACTGCAGGAAAAATGGCTAGCAGCTCCATTATATGTTTCCTTTTCCCTTTCTGCCTCTTTTCAGGCAGGTGGTGGTGCTGGGCATTTCAAAGCATCTGAGGCTGTTCATAACATACATAATATTAGAACACTAATTTCTGAATCCAGAGTCCCTTTCTGGCTCCCGTTTATTCTACACTAGTGAAATGCCCATTTTTGTGAGGATTGACACTTGACTTGTGGAGAGAATGTCTATACTGTATATGTAAAGCCTTCCTGAAAGTACATCTTCCAGATGTGTGTGTGTGTTGTGTCATTACAGTCGTGACTGACTCTTTGTGACCCCATGTCCATGAGGTTTTCTTGGCAGGAAACCTGGAGTGGCTTGCCAGTTCCTACTCCAGGCGCCTACAGCACCTGGTATTCCCCGGTGGTCTTCCATCCAAGTACTAACCGGGGCCGACCCTCCTTAGCTTCTGAAATCAGGCGAGATCGGATGTGCTTAGGGCACCTAGACAGCTTCTTCCAGATGTACTGAGTTACAAATCCCATACTAGACATGGGCACGACCAGAAAAAATGACGTTTTGAGTTTTCGTTTGTCGGAACGGGTCTGTTTCAGGTCGTTTCTGTTTGTCGCAAAAATTTTCAAAAATTTGTCGTTTCCATTTGTTTATTGCTATAAAATACCCACTGCTGCTACTATAAAAATTCAGGCATTTAAAATAAATAAATTTCACATGTTTCTGTGGTGATTTGGTGTGTTTTTTGACCACAATTTCAAAAGAAAAATTGCGGTCACCATTTTGGATCCCCCCCACCGCATGGCATGCAGCGAGAGACAGACAACGAGGATGATCCTCCCCCAGCCTGGTGCAAGCAGCCCAGGACAGGAGAAGAGGGGGGTTAAGGCTGGGGACCCCCCAGAAACCACCCCTTTGGTAGGTGGCAAAGCCTCCGGCAGGCATATTTTCGCCTGCTTTTTTGGCCGGGAGTCGGTTTTTTTTAAAAAACGTTTTCTGTGCTTCGCATTGCGCGATCGCCGCGATGCCACAAACGGAAACGAAAAACCCGACCGAATTTTTCTTTTTTCGGTTCGAGTTCGAGTTCTGACGGCTTAATTATCGTTACCGTTTCCGTTACGTAACAGAAAGGATAACCGAAAACGGAAACGATAATTTTGCCTGTAAATAAGTTTGGAAAATTATTGCTTTGGCCCTGTTCATGAATGGATTTCCAATTCGGTGCCTCTAGGATCCTGGGGAGCCATTTCATTTTGTTTCATTTCATTTTTTTTAAAATGTAAGACATGAAACAAAATGGGGTGAGCATGAAACAAAACAAAACAAAACATTATTTTTCTGTTTCGTGCCCATCCCTATTGGTTTCTATAAGCAGAAATTTTGTTCCCTTTCTTGATACGGAGTAGCATTTCTTATATGAAGGAAGAACACCAAACATGCTTTCTACTGAAGAGTGCAGAGTGTAGGATTTGTCTGTTGGGATGTTTATCTGTGGAATGGGGCATTGTAAAGGGTCATGGGCTTTGGAGTCTATGCCCCCCCCAATCCATAATGGCAAGTATATTATCCAAGAGAGCAGGAAGTTCCCAATCAAAAAGGTCAAAGGGAAAGCAGTGGTATGAAGTGTCAGAAGAGTTAAGTGGCTGGTTGCTCAGTGGTGAATTTCTTTTAGGATCCATGCTGTAAAGAAAGGGTGGATCAGTTTGGGATGTTGGTTATTGCAATATCTTCTTTCATTATATGAAAACTTGTAAGAATGCTATGTGGGGGAGGGAACAGAAAAAGAAATAAATAAAATGAGGAATCCTCTTCTAGTTCACACAATTTCCTCTGGTTGCCAGCCAGATAAACTGGGCGACAGGGGGTGGGGAGCACTGCCCAGCTGTCTATATAGTCTGCATTTGGATGCTGTACAAGCCAGACACAGGTTTCCCATTTCAGTGTGCTCAAGCATATAGATCTATCTCACAGGAAATGCTGTTTTTAGAAGTAGATAGGCAGAAGTCATGGACTGTTGGAAAGGTGTGAAGAATGTATGCAGAGTGATTTGAATACTCTGAAGTCCTCTGAGCAGCAAATGTTGACTTTTGCAAGCTCACTGAAAATGGAAAGATTCCCCTCCCCGCCTTGAAAGACAGTAAGCAGGTCTATTTTCTACTCCATCTTATTTCTAGCAGTTGGAGCAGCCTATAGACTAGAGATGGGCACAAATAGAAAAAAATGACATTTCAGTTTTTCATTTTTCGTTGCGGTCCCATTTCAGTTCATTTTTGTTTTTCATGAATTTTTGGAAAAAAATTCATTTTGTTTTTTCGTTTTTCATTTTTACGCACCTTTTGCGCGATTTAAAGCATTCTGTGTGCGGACGTCCCCCAACGCCCCAGACCAGAGGGAAAACACTTAAAAATGATGCTGGCAGAGACACAGTATAGACTAGGTACGCAGGGAGGCTGCAAAGGCAGCGGCGGGCATTGCCTAGGGCGTAAGGCAGACGCAGAGTGACTGCACTGCGGGGCAGGGGATGGTACTGACCTAAAGGTATGTACGCACACAGGGAGGCTGCAAGAGAAATCTCTTCTTTCTCTCCCCTAAGAGCCAGGCTGCAGTCAGCAGGAACACAGAGACACACACCTGCCTGGCTGGCCTAAAGTAACGAGTCGCAGAGACAGCAATCCCACCCTAACTCCCACTGCAGACTGCAAGGAGGACGGGGGCTGCCAAAGCTTTTTATGCCCTCTGTGGCTGCCACACCTACCCAGTCTGTAACCTGGGCATGCTATTGGTTGAAATTGTCCAAGAATTTACATGATCCCATCACATGGCTTGCACCCGTCTTGTGGCTGGAATCCATTTTGTGTCATCCTTAAAGGGAAAAGAAAAAAATACATCGCGATGGGAGAAAGACAAAAACAAATGTTTTAAGGACCGCAACCCCCTGGTAGGTAATAATTTCAAATAATTATCACTGCATTTTTACGGATGTCCAGGGCATTTTAATACCCAAGAAATCAATATTAGGCACCTGGGAGCCATTTTGGGTCGATGTCCCTTAACTCCCCTTAAAGGAAAAAAAAATGCAGCGATATGAGCAAAGACATAAATGCATGTTTTAAGGACCCCAACCCCCCCGGTAGGTATTATCAGGCAGAATAAATAATTATCACTGTGTTTTTATGGATATTCAGGATGTTTTTTAACATTTAAAAACAGCTCATTTCATTGTGCGTTGCCATTAACGAAAACGAAATGTAACGAACCTAATTTTCGTGGTTCTGTTCGGTTTGTTCCAATTTCATCACAATTTTCATTATTCATTTCATTACGTAATGAAACGAATAACGAATAACAGAATTTTTTTTTCATTTTCTGCCAATCTCTACTATGGACCAGATGGGCTTTTGTGTGTGTGTGTGTGTGTGTGTGTGTGTGTGTGTGTGTGTGTGTGTGTGTGTGCACTATCCCTAGATTTCAAGTTTATGTGTCCCCTTGCCACAATCCTATCAGAGGTTGGTGAACAGGTGAGATTTTGATGGGCTCAAAAGCAAAAGCAAAAGTGTTCTGCTTATATACCACCCCATGGCACTTCAAGCACTCTCTGGGTAGTTTACAACTTAATTATGCAGGCTACACATTGCCTCCCCCTGCAAGCTGGGTACTCATTTTACCAACCTTGGAAGGATAGAAGGCAAAGTCAACCATGAGCCGGCTACCTGGGATTGAACCTCAGGTTGTAAGCATAGTTTTGGCTGAAGTACAGGCATTTAACCACTGCACCACAAGGCTCCTTTGTCAGAGAGACAACTGATATAGTCTGGTTTATTTTTGCAAAGTTTTGAACGAATAGGATTTCAAGCTGCTCCTTTCTACTCCCACTAACACGTCTAATTTCCACAAGAACCTGTCAACCCTTTCCCCTACTCCTCCTCATCCTTTTGCAAATCTGTTTTGTAGCATAATAAACAGCCTCCATGAAGTCTTACATAGCCACTCAGACTTTAAAACCAGCTATAGGGGACAAAGTTGCCATGGCCACCTAACTGCTACCTTGCTGTCCGAGCCCACAAGGTCTCTGCCAAAGTGTCCAGCCTGCTTTTGCTTGCCTGCACCTCCCTTTTTAGCAACTCAGAGGGGAGGAGGCAGGGTTACAGTATCAATCCTCCCCCCATGTTCCTCTTCCTCCTCTGCTTCCAAGATACAAGTGTTGCTGCAAGTGTCACACTCACAATGCCTCTCCTGGGGAGAAGAATTACCTGAGCAGGGTGGAGTTCCAACCACCCCCATCTCTATCTTCCCCTCGTTTTTGTTCTGCTTTTCCTGTGTCCTCCCAGAGAGCCTCCCTGCTTGGAATGTCTACAAAGTGGGCAGTCTGAATGCACGACACAGACAACTGCCTTCATCTCCTCACTTAACAACCAATTCACTTAATGACCTAGTCGTGGGAACGGAACTCCGTCATTAAGTGAGGAGTACCTGTATGGGAAAAGTACTTTGATTTTTAAAGATTTATGACATAATAAATTTTACCAAACTAATAAGGTGAAAGGGAAGCAAGCTGATATTTATTCATTCATTTACTTGCTTAGAGGGAAATTGCTAGGTGCCAAATTTCTAAGTCTAGCTTACCTTATCACTCATTTTCAGTTTTGTGGCTTCCTTTGTTTCCTCTCTTGGATCCTAACAAACTCTGCAAGAAAAATAAATTGCAGTTTCTCCGATGTATTAAGCCAGTATATGAGGAAAGTCCGAAGGGTGATGATGAAATTTGCATACGTGTTTGAACCACAATTGGGTCACTGAAATTTAACAATATGCCTTTAAAAAACCACCAGTTCACATGCGGAATGCAAAGCTAGTAGAAGTTAACTGAGCTGATCTAAATGCACTTCCAATTTCTTTATGAATATTTCCATGAGTTAGGGAAATGCCTCTTCCTATTGCCCTTGGTTTTTGCCCTTTCAATTAATCAAGAAATAGCAGATGAAGAAATAGCATATGAGAAAACTGATGCCAATGAAGCAGAAGCCAGAGGAAATAATGTCTCTGAAGGGGGGGGGAGTGAATATTTGCAAAGTCTTGGGTGGAAGATTTCAAACTCATCAAACTTGTTACCTTCTAGGCCATGGTCTAGAATGGAGAATAGATTTGACTTTGTATTCAATAGATTTGACTATTGAAGATTTTTGCCGTACAGTGGACCCTCGTATACCAAACGGTTTGTATAACATAAAATCTGTACAACATAAAAAATTCTGGAGACGGGAAATTTGCTTAACAGAAGCACCTATGGGGCGAATCCATACAACATAAAAATGGTCTCGATTAGGGATTACTCTGTTTTCAATGTATTCCAATGAGAAATTTGTATAAAGGAAAACTTGCTTAACAGAATTTCATTTGTAACGAATTAATTTCTTTATACAAGGTACCACTGTATTTGGATAATGCCAAAGATCTGTGTTACTATCCCCCCCCCCATTTTTTTAAATGAGGGAAGTGAGGAGGAGAGGAGAACACTATCTCCATTTTTAGGAGTAAAAGATTTTGGCCTGTTGCCAGCCACTAGACGTACAAGAGGTATCGTGTAATTTATTCAGCAGTAATGTAAAGTTTTGTTAGCAGATTCTATGGTGGCTGCATTACTAATGTTCCATTAAATTGGCCAGCTTTGTGTTAAAAGAAAGATCTATGCGCTTTGTATGTACACCCCTTGCAACAATAACGCTTGACAATAATTGCAGTGACATCCAAATGTAGGTGGTCTGGTAGGCACAAACAGACTGATATTTCTCTTTAACAAGTGCTTGATCAAACATGTTAGCAAACATTTTCTGAAATGTGGGAGGTTAAGACGACAACAACAACAAAAAGGATGCTAGAATGTGTGCTTCTTCTTTTATTATTCATGTGCAAGGAAATAAATACCTAACACAATAAAATCCCAGGGGTGTCAAAGCTTTGCAAAACTATCAAGCTGTGTTCACTTACACAAAAAGTATTGTGCGTTATTGCAGGACAACTCTTGGTGCGTTTTTTCTTCTCATTGCTTAAGAAGCTGAAAGTACAAACTAGCTATATCTGTTAAATCATTTAGGTCTCAGCTGTATAATTAGTCTATCACAGGTAAGAACTAGGGATGGGCACCTTACGAAAAATGACACACTGTTTCGTCGATTCATAAGCTTATGAAACATTACAAAACGAAATGAAACAGCAAACAGCGTGTCATCAAGAAATGAAATGAAACACTGATTTTTTGTTTCTGAAATGAAACAATTCATCCTAGTGGCAAGAGGCCTCTTGATCCAGCCATCTTGAGAACAAGAGGTTTATTTTTAAACTGATTTGCTTTCCTTCCTTCCCTCCTGTGTCTCAGCTGTTGAGCTAGCTTATCTACGATCTTGATCTGCCTGCAGCTAGGCAGGAGCTGAACTCTTCCCTTCCCTTCCCTGTTGGCTGTGCCTGGGTCTGCAAGTTCATTTAAAGTTTAATCTGATTGATTTCCTTTCCTGATTAAGTAGGACTGTGGAGGTTATTTTTTCTTATATTTTCCTCCCTCCCGTGCTGATCAGCTGTTGAACTTATTTTTCCTATCTCTCCATGGAGCAGCTAGCCATTAGGTTTCCTGTTTGTTTACAGAGGATTCTTTGTTTGAAAGCAAATTGATTGGAAGGTTTAAGGGGGGGTCTTTGATTTAGGGCAGTGGGCTCCCTGTTAAATTAAAAAAGGAATGCTCCCTATTATTTAAAACCTTAAAAATTGCTTCATTTTGTGATGAAATTCTTTTAAAAAACCCATTACTAACAAAACAAAGCAAAATGTAAACTGAAACAAAACAAAACAAAAAAAACACTATGTTTCCATTTCATGCCCATCTCTAGTAAGAACTATTATATCAGGATGGGAAAGGTGGGTTGCTATGGTTCATTTCTCCAGCATGCCCATAGTCAGGGCTTACCTGCCACATGATTTTGCCTCAGGCAAAGGACAAGCTGCTCTCCACCGATCCACCCAAGTCCCCATACAGAATCTCACTGGTCACAGGGGTTAAGGTTGCCAAGCCTCATTATGTTGGTTGAAGTGTCAGGGGCCTCCTATGCTTCCCAGGGTCTCCAGGAGACAAATTGCATGGCAGGCAACAGTTGGGTAGTTGGCAAGAATTTTAATTTCCATTGCTACCAGACACCAAGGCTTGCTGGCTCTCTGGTAATTCATTTTTATATGTGTGGCGTTTGGGCAGTATTAGTGTCCTTCTTTCCAAAAAGGAATGAGAGTTACTGGGGCTGATATGGGGCTGATAATGTCACTCACAGAAAAGTAGGGGCTGGTGTTGCAGTATCATGAGCCTCCTCCACCACCACCCCTAATCAGCCCTTAAAACAGGGGCACAGAAGCCTGGAAGGAACCTTCTATGTACAGGCAGTGACTTTTCACAAGCACCAGCAGCAACACAAGGAAGAACTCTGCACATGCCTACGTTCTGTAGGTGATCCGATACAGGATGAAAGCCATAATGGCAATAGTGCTGAATACATTTATTTGTTTGCTTGGTCTCCAAGAAATAACAGTGTTTTGTTTTTTTCTCCTTGGCTCTCAGTTTCCATATTGCCTATATATGACCACTGGCCTCTCCAAATACTAAATTTATTTACTTACTTTAAACAATGTGCACAGACAGAGGTCCAGCTAATTAGTAAAGCTTTAGGAAAAAATCCCTGAGGCCATCCCCACTGAGAGCTAACTTGGACTCCTTCCATTGTCTTGGAGGAGTGCAGATGGAGGCTTCTTGGTCTGCTCTAATGAGCTAGAAATCCAACAATAATATAAATCCATTGGGATATAGGTTTGCATAAATAAGGCCTTAGCTTTGGTTTAAAATCCATCATTATAATATTATTGAAAGCAGGGCAGTAACAGCTATATTATGTGTTCTGTGCAGATGGTATTACTTTACATGCTAGCACAAATCTTCAAAAAGCTAGCTTTTTGATTGCATGCAGAACCTACATGTGGAATCTTCCCCTCTTCAAACTCACTGATCTGAAGAATGCAGTGATGGAGGGGGTGGAGACAGACATTCCGTTGTAACCAGGTGCATAGGATGAATTCATGAGTGGAAAGACGAATGTACTAGGATGCAGGAGACCTAGATTTGGATCCTCGTTCACCCATGGAAACTCATTGTGGGCTGGGGGAGGTGGAATGGATAAAAACATTCTTGAAACCCCACTCACCTTAAAAGTCTTTTTAGTGTTGTTGTTAGGCTTACTAGCACATAACAACAAAGCCACCTTGGTCCTTTTGGGGAGAGAAGCAAGGGTATAAACAAACAAACAAATGGCTTAAGATCACTCTTTGGGGAAAAATCAGAAAAAATCCCTTGTATAGATTTTAATAGATGTGTCCTACTTACCTTAGGGTATGACTACCTATGGTAAAAATGTAAATGAATATGCTGTTAGGTTTCCCCACTGGAATCAGCAGAGAGAGGGGAGGAAATCAGCCTTGTTTGCAGCTTGTTTTCTTTCTTTCTTTCTTTCTTTCTTTCTTTCTTTCTTTCTTTCTTTCTTTCTTTCTTTCTTTCTTTCTTTCTTTCTCTTTATTTTTTGAAGGCTTTTTGGGACAGCAAGCAAACCAGAGAGAGGGAGGGAGGAGGAATTTTTAAGGTAGTTCTGCTCTTGATGTCCAGATATAAAGAAGCACAATTAGAACAGAGCTTCCTTGAAATGTCACTGTCCTCCTCCTGCTCCCCCCTCTCTCTGCTGATTTCTAGTTCACTCCCCTTGCCACTTTTTGGCTGCCAGGCTGCCCTAACTTTATGTCTAAGATTAACCTCCTGTCAAAACCCCATTTTGCCTTGTTTGGACTTTTGGCACTTGCCTTGAAGAAGTGGAATGTATTCTCCAAAGCTTGCAACATTTTCCAAAAAAAAAAAAAAATCAGTGGCCTATTATTTGAGAAAGAGAAGGTTCAAAAAGAAGCCAGTTTCTCTTCCACCCTGTCTCTCTCGCTGCTGCTGAAGCCAACAGTAATGCCTTTAAATATGACAGTTACAAAACTCCTCCATATCAGCTCAATTGGTCACACCATTTGAATCCATGTGTATTAGAGGCAAAACTATGTATAGGGGTGGGGGAGGACTCAGAGTTGGTTCACACTGACTTTTACCTCATGTAGTTTGTCACACTGGCCACATTATTCCTCAGTGCAGTTGCACCCTAAGATAGAATTCTAAAAGTGTGGTTTCAAGGAGCAATAAACAATCTGGGAAAAGGAAGAGTCCAATAAAACACATCTACTTTTGGATCACCAGATCCTTGAGAAAGAGAATTTGTGTTCACTAGAAATGGGCATGACTTAGCAGTAAGTTTCCGTTTTTCTCTTCCACTCTACCGGTCTCTCGACTGCTGCTGAACCCGACCAACGAACAGTAATGCTCGTTACTTTAAATCGCGTATGAAAAAAAGTTTTTAAAAGTTAAACAAAACGGTTCCTCGAAAAGCAAAATGCAGCCTCAATTGGTCACACCATTTGGGTTGTTTCTGGAGGTCCCCGGCCTCCCCCGTCCTGGGCTGCTGTGGTGGGCATTCGCAATCGCAGCCAGAAAAAGTAGAAGCCGCAATTAAAGCGCAAGCAGTGGCACGGAGGACAAAAAACTTTTACTCTCCCCCCACCCATTAGGGGAAAAATGCCTGCTTGGGGGCAGGGCACCTACCAGAGGGGTGGTTTTCAGAGGGGTCCCGCCTTCCTGGGCACACTCGACTTGCGGGCGGGGGATCCAAAATGGGGCGGTGAACCTCAATATTGTTGTTGAAATCGTGGTCCCAAAAACACACAAGCACAACAGAAATGGAAATTTATAAAGATTTTTCACAGTAATCACAAAATGTCTCTCCTCTCCTGTGTCACTCCATTGATTTTATTTTATTTTATTTTATTTACACCTGCGCAATGAGTGCCAGTTGCAGCCCTAAGACCATGCAAATTTCTGGAGCCATCCCAAGTCGCATGGTGGCCACGGAGCCTGGGAGAAGCAAATATAAAAAGCCCAACCCTAACCCTTGAGTACCCATACGTCACAGACTGTCTTCTTAGTGGGTAGACCCAGAGGTGCAAACCCACTAGCCCACCCTAACCTTACCCGTCACTAGCCTAACCCTAGCTCTTGCACTAAGGCACCTTAAAGCCAATCTACTTGCTTGCATTGCACTACAACAGTACAATTCCCTTCTGTGTGAGACATGGTGGTGCCAGAGCCTTGTGAAGGGCGGGTATGACCCTATCACTCTTTGGACTGTCTCATTATGTTATGCAATATCCATATGGCTATTGCATAGCATTTTGCAGCAGCAGCAAAGTGCTCCACCTAGTGGCAGGAGGCAACCTCTGGCCCACTTTCCCTTTTTTGTAATACCCCCCCAAAAAACCAGTACTAACGACAACCTTTGACCCATTTTTGCATGGGACTCGACTAAGACAACTCGAAAATTTTTTTTTTCAAGTCGTGCCCATCTCTAGTCATCACTTCCTAGACCCTAAATGTGTTATTTATTGTAGTGCAATGCATTACTTCAGAAAAAAAGCTGTATTATTCATAAAGGCCAAAATAACAAAGATTACTGACTTAAGGTCAGTAACCCTGGACAAAGCCAAATCTATCAACACAGCTTTGGTTTGGTATAAAAGAGCTCTTATCGCAGTACATGTGTTAATTGGTTTAATAGTGAAAGGATGTTTGTATTGTTGCCAGAAACAGGTCTGTGAATGACTGGTGCTTGTTATGTGATTGTCACTGCCATTACTTCCTAGACTAATGCTGAATCTGTGGCCACTAGCTGACGATATCTGAAGAGAATTCTATTACAGCATTACTACTGCTGCTGCTGCTGCTGCTGCTGCTGCTGCTACTACTACTACTACTACTACTACTACTACTACTACTACTACTACTACTACTACTACTACTACTACTACTACTAATAATAATAATAATAATAATAATAATAATAATAATAATAATAATAACAGCAGCAGCAGTAACAACAACAACAATAATAAGAGAAGAGAAAATTTATTTTAAAAAGTGAAAATGGAAAATACAATACCCCCCCACCTATCATGGGGGTTAGGAACCCACCCGACCCGCGATCATTAAAAATCTGCGATATGCGGATGAAGGCGGGGTGGGTGGGCACAATTCTAAACATTGCGCACCGCTCCGGGGGGTGCGGGCGAGTGGCGCGTGATGTTTAAAAAGGGTTCTCAGCAGCCACAAGCCCTTTAAACATGGTAGGCTGCTCACCAGCGCCCTGAGGTGCATGCGGGCGAGCAGCACGCAATTCTTTAGAAAGGGTTCTAGTGGCGGAGCTAAGCACTTGTCTCCGCAGCCAGAGACCTTTAGATGCCACACACAGCTCACCCGCACCCCGAGGGGAGTGTGGGACAGCGGTGCACAATCTTTGGAAAGGGCTCGGGCTGCGGAGACAAGCGCTTGTCTCTGCAGTCAGAGCCCTTTAAACGTCGCACGCAGCTCACCCGCACCCTGAGGGGAGTGCAGGTCAGTGGTGCACGATCTTTGGAAAGGGCTCTGGCTGCACAGAAAAGTGCTTGTCTCCACAGCCAGAGCCCTTTAAACATCGTGCACCGCTTGCTCGCACCCTCAAGGGGGGGTGCAGGCGAGCTGTGCGTGATCTTTGGAAAGGGCTCTGGCTCTGGAGCCAAAACCTTCCCCCCTTTCCCTCAAGCCCTTTCAGGGTACTGCTGTCCTGTGATATAGTGGGACTGCATTATACGAACCGCAAAAGGGAGAGGGACCACTGTATCTTGAAAACGACAGAAACAGTTTGACTATAAAAACGTTTCGCTGTTCATCCAAACAGCTTCATCGGTCAGACCGATGAAGCTGCTTGGATGAACAGCGAAACGTTTCTATCTCTCAAAAAAAGAACTCCAGCAGCCACGACTCAACTTCCAGATAAACTCACCTGGATGACTGAGAATTTTCACAGACAGTTTGATTATAAGAAATGACAATCCAAGAATCTTTGGGAACATCAGGTAGAAGAGGTGTGAGAAAATGACCATGGTAAGATCTTATGGGTCTTTTGGATTCAAATGGACAGACACCTTGAACATAATACACTAGATATAACAGTAATAGAATGAAGAACTATCAGGCTAATTGAACGTTCAGGGGATGTCAGTGTTGAAAATAAGCAATTTGAAAAATTAACAAAATATACCATTGGTTCTACTTGATTTTATGATTACATTTGGTTTTGTATAAGCTACTTTGTAGTGTAAGCTACTTTGAGCATGATGTTTTAGTGGAAAGGTGGGATTGTTGTTAGAGTGGAAGGCTACTGAACCAACCAAGAGTACCCCCCCCCCCAAGTTCAGTTAGATATTCCATATCAAAATATTGTACTGCAGGGTTGTTGCAATAGAGAAGGAGAAGTTTCCCTCCTGTTGACCATCTGGCTCTACTAGTTTTTAGGTGTTTCAAGGACTTCCACATTCAGCACTCACCTGGAATCCTCCAGGAATAATTCTGTTAATTGGAGACCACAAATAACAAACAAAAGAGATGTTTCCATTCTACTCTAGTCCATGTGTTTTAGATTTGAAGAGGATGAAGGGAGCCTTGCTGTTCAGTGGCTGTGTAACAAGACTGCTTGGGAGCTGCAGCAAAGCTGCATGGGAAGTGGAGTCTTATTACCCATTAGGATCTATAGAGGGAGCTAATCACAGAATTAGCTTACTCTTACTACTTATCTGGGAGTTGAGTCATGGCAACTGGAATTCTTTTCTTTTTCTTATTACTGATGCACAGCCCGATTCCAGCTGCATTGTTTAATGTGACCACCTTCTTGGAAAACATTGTTAGGATTGAAACCTTATATCCATTACATATTAACAGGATTTAGGATTTCAGCTATTATGTGCCCTCATCTCAGAATGAGTTCTGTTGAAATAAGCGAGATATACTGTCCATAAGAGATTGCATGGGTTTAAAATTGTGTGCCTCACTTATTTTTCAGCTTACTGTACATTTACACTTTGGTTCATCGTTACACACAGTACTTGCTTGTTCTGCATAAGCAGACACTTATGCAGATCTTTTTTTCTGGAGCAAAAGAGCTTCCCTTCCCCGACTGAAACTCCTTGTTCATCTTCTTGTTGACACAGTCTGGGCCTGTCCAGACTGGCCATTTTGAGTGTGGGGATCAAACTACAAAGGGTCAGTAAGGTTGAGGGGAGGAGGGATATGCCTATTTGGCCAGCTCTTGCTGTCTGAACAGCAAATGTAAACCAATCTGCTGCCCATTAAATACTTCCCCCGATTGTCAGTGGAGGGTCAGGGGAAGTGAAATTATTTATTTTACATCACCCCTCTCTCCCTCTTTTGGTGCAATTCCATATTGTCCCTCACCCTCCCTGCTTCCCTTCCACCCTTCTCCACCCCCTCCCTTCAAATCTGCAACTATGATGTCGGCTGGAAGTAAGGCTGCTGGAGGCTGTTATCTCCTGGCGAAACAGGCTAAAAAACGAATGTGTCAAAAATAATGTTTACCTACCTCTGAGCCAGAAGGTCGCTTGACAGCAATTAAATGGGAAGGATGGAGCATTCTAAGTAGAAACACTTATGAACAAGGCCTTCTCTTCTGATCCAAGCTGTGCCATCAGCTATCCGTATACCATATTTGTATGTCTGTAGGGATGTGCTTAGTCTATTGTTTCATTTTCAACCATTTTGACTTGAGCGTCATAAGAGTCTTGACTCATAATTGCATAAAGCATCCAGATGGTTGCTCTCAAGATTTCTGGACACACTCAAACCTCCATGAGGCGGGTGTCCTAGAGGGAATTCTTCTTACTGGTTTTCCATGGAGAAAGATGGCTCTTTCAATTTCTATTTCTCCTAATTCAAATCTAAAGTCTGTTGCATTATTTGTCATTTATAATTTGTCATTTTGTGCATATTATCTCTTGACATCCATTTTTCTTAAGACATGCTTCCTTGCAACGTCTCCTTTATGTAACGCATTGACATTTTGACAGCAATTTACACATTTTTGCCCATGGATTTTTAATCGGAGAAGTACATTTTAAAACTGAGAATAATGAGACTACCCAAACATGTAAATCTGCTGGATTTCCATTAAAATGTGAGCCCCAAGGTCCATGATTTACAGCAAACCCTTTCCCTCTTCTTTTGATGTGGTTCCTCTTAGTGTCTCTTGACTTACAGTACAATCCTGTAAATTCCTCTGAGTTCAGTAGGCCTTGCTTTCCAGTAAATGGGGGCAGAATTGCATCTGCATTAATTCATTTCTTCCATATGTGCCATATCCCTTCTTCAGAGAGTTCATAATGTGTCGAGGAATACTCTGTTTTACCCTCTTTGTATCACTGTGAAGTATGAGAGGCTTGGAAACCATGGATTGGTCCCAGTCTACCATAACTAAACAGGGTTTGGATGCTACAGTGCAAACATGTGCTTGCTTATGAGTTTATTATTTATTGATTTAATTTATATACTGTGGCCATCTAGCAGAAAGCTACTCTGGGCAGTTTACAAACATAAAAAAATACAATAGAGCACATTATACAACTTAAAATAGTAAATAAACAAACTAGTCAATCAAAACCAACATGACATAAATAATAATAAAAGGACAAGTAAGCACAAATAAATCAGAGTTCGGAGATCAGATGACACACTAAGGCAAATGTAGAGAGATGGGCACAAAATGAATGTTTAGTTCATTTCATTATTCGTTATTCATTTTGCTATATAACAAAATGAATAATGAATCCCAGAGTGGATTTAGAACGAACCAAACCGAACCGATCCGAAAAAAATTGGTTCAGTTCAGTTTGGTTTGTTAATGGTGGTGCTGGAGATGTCTCCTACCTGGTGCTGGTCCTTTCTGGAGGTCCAGTCTTCCTGGCTGCAGGGAGGAGCCACACAAAAAAAAAAAGCTGACTGGCCCGCGCCACGTCAGTCGGCAGTAAAAAAAAAACTGCAATAAAAATAAAATAAAATAAGAAAAAAATAAATAGGAGCACCAATAGGAGCAGAAACCCGAATCCACCCTAACATGCATACCTATACCCGTGAAAATCTACGAAAACATATATATATAATATATATATATATATATATATATATATATATATATATATATATATATATATATATATATATATATATATATATATATATATATATATATATATATATAATAAACCAGCACTGGGCTTGAAAAAATTCAAAACAAACAAACAAAAAAACCCCACCTGATCCAGCGCACAGGCCCGGTACTGGCTTGAGAGCACCAGACCCGGCCTGCAGGCCATGGAACTGGCCCATGGCTGGCAAAAGAAAAAAAGCTGACCGGCCCGCGCTAGAGCGGACCACATGGTTGGCAGTAAAAAAAACCCAATAAAAACTAAAAAATTAAAAAAGGAGCACCGACCCAGCCCCAGGGGTGGCCGGGGTGGCAACCTAAAATAAAGAAAAAAAAAAAAAAATAAAACCATTGCAGACCTGGCCGCAGGGGCCATGAGGGTGGAGCATGGGGGTGGGGGGAAAGAGGTGCTAACCCCAAGCCAGCACCTCTCAGCCACAGGGGCCAGGATCTCCCCACTACCGCTGCCACCAACACCAATGCCGGTAAGTATGTGTTGATGTTTGAAGATGATGAATATGATGTGGATGATGAGGATGAGGATGCTGCCAGTCCAGTTTGTGCAGTTGTTGTCAATGTATCGGTTTCTTAAATTTATTTTTTTGAATGTTTGTTTCTTTACGCACGCTGTCAAATGGATTAAATCACGCAAAGTGGGGAAAAAGAATAATGAATCAATGAACCAACAAAATGAATTTTTCAAAATTCATTAAAAATGAATGAAACACACCAAACCCTGAAACAAAATGAACCAAAACAAATAGCCATTTTTTTTGGTTTATGCCCATCTCTACAAATGTGTATTCCCCTCACCACTTGATCCCTTCAGAGACATCCATTGTTCAGTGTCACCTACCAGAAATATTAGACACTAGAGATGGGCATGAAATGCCAAAATGGTGTTTCATTTCATTATTCGTTGCCCTGGCCCCCGTTTCATTTTGTTTAATATGAAAGGAGTTTTTAAAAAAACAATTCATTTCGTATTTAGTTTCATTTTTCTTTTTAAACTTTTTGTTTCATTTTTTTTGGCCTGGCGCGGCTGAGGGACACATTTATTTTTTTTTGGGGGGGGGCATTATTTTAAATAGTTCCTGTTGTGGGGCTTTTCTTCTTCTTCTTCTTCTTCTTTTATAGCTGAGAAGCGCTGGCTTGGGGCCAGCACTTCCCAGCTGAGAGGCACTAGTGCCTCTGATTTTTTTTTTCCGGCCGGGGAAACTGGCTGGCCCGTTTGGGAGGGCCAGAAAGGAAGAGAGCAGGTGAGGGAAAGAGGGAAGGGAAGGGAAGGGAGCCGTACCACCCAGCCAGCGAAACAGGGAGCAGAAGGGAAGCCGGCCCGCCACCATGCTCTCCTTACCTGGGGCATGTCTCCTTCTCCTCGCCCTTGCTGCAGGAGAGACAGAGATCCCCCCTCACATACACACACACCTTCGGGCAGGGCGGGGCACGGCTGGGGGTGAGCACAGGCGGTGACCGGCAGCACTTGCCCAGAGCCTGTCTCTCTCACTCTCACTCCTCCCCCACTGGGGCTGCAGCAGCAGCTGTGGCGGCGGCGGGGGGAGAAGCAGCGGTAGCAGGCGCCGCCACCGCCACCATGGGGGGGCAGATGGGCTCCAGAGGCCGGCAAGGGAGCCCACATCACGGGAAAAGCAAGAGAGGTGAGAATGCGCTGCTGCCGCACACAGAGTGAGCGAGAGCGAGAGGGTGGTGGTGTGGGGGGAGCTGGGGAGGCCAAGAGGTATCGGAGCAGTGAGCAAGAGAGATTGGGAGAAATTTCCAGCCACCCCGAGTGGGCACCCCATCCACTTCCGCCTCTGCCGCTGCGCCTGCCCGTGCTGATGGGATCTCGATGACGGACTGGGGAACCCCCTGTGGAGGAAGTTGGGAGCCCCCGGAGCCACCACCTGCCCTGTTTTTAATGAATGTTTTTGTTTTTTAATTATTATTTTAAATAGTACCCGTTGCAGGGCTTTCCCCCTCTTTTTATTTTTACAGCTGAGAAGCACTGGCTTGGGGCCAGTCCTTCCCAGCTGAGAGGCACTCTGTTGTTTTTTTATTTCCCCCCTAGCCTGGCCCAGGAGGAAAAGGTACACCAGAATTAAAAATGTTTCATTTTTCTTTGATGGCTCCCTTCGTTATTCATTTTGTTCCCTAACAAAATGAATAACGAATAACAAAATGAACTAAAAATTCATTTCATGCCCATCTCTATTAGACACATAAACAAAGCTATATTTCCTCCTGAGTGGTCAGCTGCAAAACAAAAGCAAGGCGATTGGCTGAAAGAAGGCTGAGGTCAGGTTGTGTTAGAATAAAAAGTGAGAAATTTCTGCTGAAGAAAGTTGTGCTTCCAATGAAAATGTCTTGTTTGGCTATCACTGCGTTCAGTGAAGGTTCCTCTCAGCTGAGTGTGCATATGTTTGAAGATTGTAGCATGCAACCTAGATAAAGTTAAGCACTTTTGAGGTTCATTGATATAAAGGCTAATCTCTGCAATCAGTGTGGCTTAAATGTGTTTTATCTGGATCATATATTTGCACAATGAAGCTCTCGGAAGAGATGCTGTACATTTCTTCTCTAAAGCAAGGTTGTATGATTTGTAATATTTATTGAAATGATCTTAATCATTTTTAATAGTTGGATTATTTTCATGGTTCCGTTGTTGACTGTAGTTTTTTTCTACATTTGTTTTAATTACTGTATTTTCCCTAACATTCTCCGAGTGTTATGTTTCAGTAGAAAGAGGTGTATTTTTTAAATGACGTTATTTATTCAATCACACTTAGGCCACTCAGTGATCAGTGTTCTCTAGACAGTAGAGGTTAATTTGAAATGTAGAACAAGTGATAATAAAAACAATTTGAAGCAATATTTTCAGAAAATCATAAAAGGAAGCAATGTCTAGAACACATTCCCTGTGAAGAAAATATATAGTGTTCAACTGGATGGGAGAATCAGAAGCATGAAAACCAAGCATCATATTTAGTTAGTTAATTAAAATATGTTTATTCTGTCATTCTTCTTTAAAAGGATCCAAGATGGCTTAGAATAGATTATTAAAACCAATACATTAGGAAGACAGCAAAGGAAGTGATGGAAAAGAAACGAAAAGAAGTTCAACATAATTTGTGTGTGTGTGTGTGTGTGTGTGTGTGTGTACACGATTTCCCACTTAAGGTGGGGTTTGGGTGATTTAATGCATGTTTATATAACAAACTTTTTGAACAGCTTTTATCCCAGAGCTATAATAGCACTTAATAATGAACTCAAGAACCATTAGTAGTGAGTTGTTGAACTATATAACTTGGCCTGTGTGTGGATGTCTTCATGTCTTGGGGGGCATTCTGGTGGGTGGGTGTGTTTTAGAAATTGTTACAAAAATGTATTTTTGGTCTGGTCTCGGGGTGTTTTTGCGAATTTCGTTGCATGTGTATACTATGGATATATGTCCAAGGCCAATAAATTAACATTTTAAAAAAATTGAAAAAAAAAACCCCATATTTTTAATGCATCTTTTAATACACCGTGAATTCATAGCAGGGTGGGATTTTCGGGGAAAGGATTCTGGTTCAGTTTTCTCCCTAACATGGTAGCTTTGGAAGGAGGTTAAGTGACTCCATGCGCAAGCTAAAGCACTTAGCCTCAGGTTGCCACTCTCATAAGAACTAAGTCACACTTGAAAGTAAACTGTAGTTGAAAGTCAGTTAACTCATACTTCTGGTTAATAATAATTGAGGTTTATAATTATATGCCATCAACTCAGTTCTGGCTTATGCTGACTTTTGGTGTGTGTGTGTTCTAGGTACAGAGTATTCAGAAGTGGTTTAGGATTGGTTTTTTTTGGGGGGGGGTTGCCCTTGGACTGTGAAGCTCAAACCAGACCACACAGCCTGGGTGCTCTCCTAGGAAGGACAATGGGGGATTGAACTCCCAGTCTCCAACTCCACAGCCAGATATTGAAACCACTGAGCTCTTCAGCCAAAGGATGAGGTTTACATGATGGATGTTCAAGTTGTAACAATTGTCCTTTCTCCATTTGGTAGCTATAATGCTCATTCAGGTTTTAGTCCCATCTAGGCTGAATCCATCAATGATGTAAGTATTGTCTTACAGGTTTCCTGTTGATTCAGAAAGATGATTCAAGAGTAGATCAGTCTACTCTAGTTGCGACTAGCGACTAGATGTAGGCCTTATTTTCCCCTTTGTTTTATTGCTAATGATGGATTAGGAATCAGGAAACCTGGGTTCAAATCTCTTCTGAACCATATAAACTCACTGCGGGATGCCAGTGGTCAAACCACTACCAAAATATCTGATGTACCATGGAAATCTTATTAAATTTACTATCAATGGGATATGCCAGCTGTTGGCATAAAATACAGTGCTGCAATTAATCATTTCGTGGTTGGAGGCAACCCTCAATCTTCACACTCTTAGCAACACCTGGTACCAGGGTGAGTGAACAATGCACATGATAGTCAATGTTGAATGCCAAGTTAGCAAAAACCATATATAAAATAAAAACATAGAAATTCATACTCTCATTTCTCGGGTAGACTATTCCTGGCCAATTGCACAAGTAATTGCTGTTACCCAGTCTGCCACTGATTTGACTGTTTTTTCTTGACCCAACATCAGTATTCAGTGGCAGGATGTGCTTTCCTGTGTCAGGCTGGAGTTATGCTAGACAAACTTTTTCACTCTGTGTCAACTCTGCTTTTCTCCATAATCCTCTTGATAATTTAATATCGGCTTTTCATTATGCCATCATCAAAACACATTTAACTGTTCCATGATGAAGAACATAGAGCATATTTGCAGTTTAGTCTTCCTATAATAACTGGTATCATCTTTGGTGACCATTTTTGTGCCTCTGTCCAGGCTGTGTCCAGGGAGGGTGTCCCTAGACTTAAGCCTATCATACTGCTCCTTCTAGGGCTAAATTACAGTTGCTGGTCTCTATTAATAAAAGCAGAGGAAGAGAGTGGCTGGGAGAGCAAGAAACTGTTTTGGGGTGGGGGTGGAGAACAAGCTGTGGTTATGTTTTCAATATCTGCTCCACTGAAGGCAATAGCAGTGATGCTAGTATGAAGCTTGGGGATAGTAGGGTGAGTTCAGGACAAAGCAAGGGCTTCAATTTACAAGTTCCTGGATTTTGTCAGCTTGAGTTACAGTATTCTAAGAAGACTTTTGCTCATGCACACACTCTCTCTCTCTCTCTCTCTCTCTCTCTCACACACACACACACACACACACACAGAGAGAGAGAGAGAGAGAGAGAGAGAGAGAGAGAGAGAGAGAGAGAGAGAGAGAGAGAGAGAGAGAGAGAGAGAAGGAAAGAAGAGAACAGGAAGCCAGAAGAGGCACCACTGGTCCTTTCACCACAGGCTGAGATCTTGTCAGCTCTCATAAGTTAAAACAGGTTCGGCCCAGGTCAGTTCATGGATGAAAGGGTACCAGGGACTCTCATTTACTCAATCCTAATTCAAAGCAAAGGATACTCCAGTTTGTTTCTGCATGCAGCAGGAAAAAGCAGCAGCATGGAATGTGCAGAACCACTGAACTAACTATGGAGTTTGAAGGGACCCTTAAGGTGTGCAAGTCCATCCTCGTGAGGAAGAAAGAAATCCACAACACAAGCATTACTGAGAGATGGACATCCAATCTCCTTTTAAAATGTCCAACAAGAAAGTGTTCATTATTCCCCGAGGCTGCCCTTCGCCTCCACCCAAAATTGGGCACATGTAACACATGTGTATGGCACATATTGGGGATGTGCGAGAACAGTGGCAGTGGCCAAAGGAGGACAGGAAAGCAATTCATAATTATCAGAAGCAATTTTTAGCTAGATTAGGGATGAATAGAGGGGACAGAGTTGAGAGGTGGTAGATAATATTGTGTGCTGTCACGTCAGTGTTGACTTATGGGGATTTTTCAAAAAGGGTTTTCTAAGTAGAGAGTACTCAGAAGTACAGGGTTTTTCTGTGCCTTAGACTATACTTTTGTCTACAATTGCCAGACCAAAAATTGATTGTTGCCTTATACATGGAAGTAAGCCAAGCAGAGAACCCTGCAGTTGCGAAACTAATTTTGGATTGGAAAGGTGGGGGGTCATCTTAGACATGGAGGCATCTTACAGACAGAAAAATATGGGTAGTTTTTACCTTCTTTGGGAGGTGTCTTGAGGCTATATATCTTGCCCATGGCTGCATAATCTGGCTTTTCTGGGATGTACAGTGGGCAATTGAACTTCCAACCTCTAGCTCTGCAGCCAGATACTTAACTCACTGAGTTATCCAGACTGCTCTTAACATCACAGATAATATTACAGTACAGTAAAATAGCTTAGCATAGTGGTCTTGGTGTGTGTGTGTGTGTGTGTGTGTGTGTGTGTGTGTGTGTGTGTGTGTGTGTTAACCTTGTACCATTGTAAAGTATCATTAAAGTCAAGGCTTTTCTGTGCTCAGATATTTCTAAACCAGCTGAGAACAAACAAACAAAAAGGCATAATCGAGATTCAGGTCGTATACATAACCATCACTCTTAATGTCTATATAATATATTTACTGCCAATAAGCATCATGAATAGAGTTAGTTGCTGAGTCCAGCCGTACAACAGTTTTTCTAACAATAATCAGAGGTATTTTGGTCTATCTATCTATCTATCTATCTATCTATCTATCTATCTATCTATCTATCTATCTATCTATCTATAAATAAATAAATAAATAAATAAATAAATAAATAAAAAAATCCTCACTCAAAACAGCACATCTCTGTTATTGAGTATGGAATACAGGATTTCATTAGGCAAACAACACAGTCAGGTTCAGTTGAGGGACTGATTTCCAGAGGAAGAGAGAGCGTCTGGAAGGGGCCAGACAACAGTTCCTGTTCCTTTCCTCTGTAATAGAAATGGCCAGCTGGTTTAAATTAGGTTTCTTCACATTCACTCCTGGGCTGTAAACTTGGAGTGCAAACTAATAAGACTACGGTAGGCCAAAATGAAAAAGAAAAAGAGTTGAGAGACGCAACCATTGCTTCCTCATAGGCAGCAAGAGAAATCAGGTACCATTTTGATTACTGTTGATTGTCTCAAACATCGAACCCTAAGCACGGACCAAAGGCTAATTCAATTGGAGGCAGAATTCTCTACCTATTTCCCTGAACTGTGCTTTCTGACTTCAGGTACAGACTTCAGCTGGTGGTGATGTTCATCTCCATACCCTGAAATGCTTCATGCTCTTCAAGGCACAGGAGCAGGCCAGCTCCCCCCCCCTCCCTCAGTTGCCAGTTTGACATGGAATCGGCCAGTAATCATTTTCATGCAGAACTGTGCGATCCAGTGGCTGTAATGAAGATATGCATGTATGGAATGATTCTGTGGGAGTGCTAGAGAAACAGAATATGGTGATGATATTCCCCCGCAAACACCAATGCCCACCATGAACAGAACCACATGACTCAGATGTGGTTTTTAGAGCCCAAAAGTGACACCAACACCCAAAGACTACATATTGAGCTTCTACCTGAAGAGAAAGCAAGAATAGCAGGCAGAGAAAAATAAAGAGCAGACCTGCAAATTCTTAGATATTAGAGATGGGCACGAAACAAGCAATTTTTCGTTTTTGTTTTCGTTTTTTCGTTTCATTACGTAACGAAATGAAAAATGAATTTTGTCTCCAAAATGAAACGAAACGAAACGAAACGAAACAACAGAAATTTTGTCGTGCGTTTCATTTTCATTGCGGCAAATACATTGAACTGTAATGAATGCTAACGAAACAGCAATTTTTCATTTTTGTTTTCATTTTTTCATTTCGTTACGTAACGAAATGAAAAATAATTTTTTTGCAAAAAATTCATGAAAAACGAAAACGAACCGAAATGAACCCCCTAAACGACAAACGACCAAACGAAACACCATTTTTTTGAGTCGTGCCCATCTCTATTAGATATAGAAAATGTTGCAAAGGCTAACCCTCGTTCTTTGACTGAGGGTGGCAAAAACGGAACACAGAGCAAATCTTAGTAATATAACAATAAAACTTTATTGCTTTTGAAAGCAGGAGAGTCATCAGCCCATGCAGTATATATTTGTAATGGACCTCACTGAATAGAAAAACAGTTGCTATTTTATAGCTCCAAATAGAAAGTTCCAAAGTAGCAACTGAACAAATGAAGGAATGTATAAATAAAAACAACTACAGAAAAGCAATTGCAACAAAGACAGCTTTCTCTGCTTGGCTGTTTTGATTACTTGATCTGGACGTTTTAAAATCTATTATAGTCATGGCTTCTTGTGCCAAAGAATTACATCAGCACCTGTGGTCTGTGGACAAAAATAAAAAAGTCCAGGAGGCAGGTCAAATGATACACCTTAAATGAAGGCCTCTTCTACTACTGGTCCTGGACTGTTCCCCCTAGGCAATACCCCTCCCACCCAGGAGAAAAAAACTTTCATAGGGAAAAGTCCCCATCATGAAGGCTGCCACTTCATCCTTTGCCGATGTTGATATTTCACCTCCCAGGATCACAGAGCTCATGGAAGAGATAAGTCATTTTTAATGCTGTCATCAGGAGCCATGAAGATTATTCAGAGTCTGGAGGCTTCAGGAACAGGAACAGGTACAGGCAATACAGTTTTATTGTTATGTCTGGCCACCTTGGAACTATACAGTCCCATGGGCTATAAGATACTAGGCATGGTTGGATTCAGGGTGGAGTGTAGACTGCATGTCTCTTTGGATACCATTACAGCCTGCAGGTTTGAGGCCATGTCTCTGTTGGAATCATGGAATGTGACATAAGGATTGCCATAGCCTCACCCAATGTCCAGCTGTAGTGCATTAGGGGCTACAGGAAGATGTCCGTCTCTTGAGAATGTCTATTAGAGATGGGCACGAAACAAAAAAAATTAGTGTTTTGGTTTTTTGTTTGTCGTTGAGAGGTCTGTTTCGGTTCGTTTCCATTTGTCAGGAATATTTTGAAAAATTTTGTTACCGTTTTTTGTTTTTTCGTTTGTCGTTTCTACCTGCTTTTTGCGCAATTTTTAAAGCATGTCCGTGCGCAGGCATCCCCCAACCCCCCAGACCAGAGGGAAAACACTAAAAAATGGATGCTGGCAGAGACACAGTATAGACTAGGTATGCAGGGAGGCTGCAAAGGCAGCGGCGGGCGTTGCCCAGGGTGCAAGGCAGCCGCAGAGTGACTGCACTGCGGGGCAGGGGAGGGTACTCACCAAGAGGTACGCAGCACGCACGCACACAGGGAGGCTGCAGGACTGAAGCTAGAGTTGCACCCTAACTCCCACCGGGGACTGCAAGGAGGACGGGGGCTGCCAGAGCTTTTTATGCCCTCTGTGGCTGCCAGACCTGCCCGCCCAGTCTGCAACCTGGGCATGCTATTGGTTGAACATGATCCCACATCACATGGCTTGCCTCCATTTTGTGGCTGCTGGCGACATCCATTTTAAAGGGAAAAGAAAAATGCATCGCGATGGGAGAAAGCAAAAACAAATGTTTTAAGGACCCCAACCCCCGGTAGGTATTATCAGACAATATAAATAATTATCGCTGCGTTTTTACGGATGTCCAGGGCGTTTTTTAACATTTAAAACAGCTCATTTCACTGCGCGTCACCATCAGCGGAAACGAAATGTAACGACCACAATTTTCGTGGTTGTGTTCGTTTCGTTTCATTTTCATTAATTTTCATTTGTTGTTTCGTTATGTAATGGAAACGACAAATGGTAACGGAAACGAAAAAATGTTCATTCCGTGCCCATCTCTAATGTCTATATACAACATATGGGCCCTCTGTATTAAAATAGCATGCACAGTGGATGCAAATTATGCTAACAAACCATGCAGACTTATACATTCAGAAACAAACACAAAGAGAACGATGGGGGGGGGGGGAAGAGAATGAACCTTTGAACTGCTCTTGCCAGGCCTGTAATTCAAACGTTTCTCCTGTCCCTGTCTTCTTCTCTCTCTAAGTGATCTTCTTATCTTCATGACATCCCAAACCTGGGAGTTGCCCTGTTGAGACTGCAGTTTAATGATAAAGGACAACCTACAGTCTTCCATTTCCTGTTGTGTTTTTCAAGAAGTTTTCAGCCGTCAGGAATCACAGAACCACTTTCCTGCTTGTCACTGAGGCATACTTACCTTTGGGTCCAGAAGGCTTCTGGAAATCCATATTTATTTATTTATTTATTTATTTATTTATTTATTTATTTATTTATTTATTTATTTATTTATTTATTATTTGTTTGTTTGTTTATTGGATTTTTATACCATCCATCTGGCAGCAAGGTCACTCTGGGCGGTTTACAACAATTAACAAATTCAAACAATTCATACAATAAAATCATAAACTAGTCAAACAATAAAATAAAAAATAAAAATAAAATTAATATAATCAGGGTATTCTTTCACTGTAGAATGCCTTGCCCAAGAAAGGCTATCAAGGCATCCTTTTGCTTTTTAACACATCAGTTTTAATGATGGTTGAAGACATCAGTTTTACAAAGCATTCAAGGATATATGGGTTATTGACAATACTTTAAACCTACTGCTTGCATCCCCCCTCACAGCCATATTGTTTTTGGGATGTTGTCTTTAATTTCTTTGGATGTTTTGAATGATGTTGAATGGGCCTGACTGTATTTGCTATTTTATGTAAGTTGCCTTGGAGATCTGCATGGATTGAAAGACTGGGAAGAAATTAAATGAATCTATGTTATTGCACTGAAGTTTTCTGAGTGGAATACCTAAGTTTACAAAAGCATTCATTCCCAAAGCAGTTTTTAAATAAAAAAGGGGGGGAACAAGGTGAAGTGATTTGCATATGAAAACCAATATTTCATCATCCGCATCTTCCTCTGATAATAGAAAATTATCTCCAAGGAGGTACAGCTCTGTAGAAATCTAATGCGACTTCTAACAACTTGTGAAGAGAAAACTCTTTAATGCCACATTTTAACACATGCAAATCTCCAATATTGTTTCAAAACAGACACCTCCCAGCGTATGTGCTCAATATGGCAACTTGGCAAGCATCAAGGGACTGTAATGTAAATGGCCCCATTCTCCATGCAATTCATGCATGTAACTTCCATTGACGTGAAAGAAGGTTGCAAGCATCTCTGGCTGAGCTACAATAACTATAGTGTTAACAAGAAGCTCACAATTATAGACAATTACCTTGGGCTTTATGCACCTGGTGCTTACAAGGTACTTTTGTTAGCAGGGTTCCTTGCAGGAGAGAATCTGTTTTCCAAGCACTCTTGTGGTGTCTAGCCAATGCTCTTGATGGGAGGGGGGAAATGTAACTTGAGGCAGGGGTGGGGGATGTGTACCATTCCAGATATTTTGGGGATACAGTTCCCATCAACCTCTTCAGCATGGTCAGTGGTGGGGAAAGCTACATTCCAACTACCGGTAGAGGGTCACATGCCCCCCTATTTCTGGCCCAGGTAGTATCACTTCAGACCACAGATCACATGAGGACATTGCCCCCATCCAAGTCCCATGCCCACAAAAAACAGGACATCAAAGGAATTGTTAGGCAAGAAGACCCATTCTTGGCAACTGATTTGAATTTGTTGAATGGAAGGGCTTTCATTGTAGAGAGCCTCTACTTCCTGTCTGAAGAGATACAGTCCAGACAAAAGTTCATCATCTCAGTCTATAAAAGAAAAATTAAAACTAACAAATTTCCATGTATTGTATTGTATTGTATTGTATTGTATTGCATTGCATTGCATTGCATTGCATTGCATTGCAGTGTAGTATAGTGTAGTGTAGTGTAGTTGGTCACTACCCACTTTCTCTATATAAGACATTGAGACCAGGGGTACTGTCCTGCTATAGAGGAAATCAATCCTAGAACAGATCCTGCCCAGTACGACTAATATTGGCTGATCCTGAGGGAGAGCAGCTGGTAGTAACTGAGACAAGGGCCAGAAGAAGGAGTACATACGAACATAAGAACATAAGAAGAGCCATGCTGGATCAGGCCAAAGGCCCATCTAGTCCAGCTTCCTGTATCTCACAGTGGCCCCACCAGATGCGTTTGGGAGTGCATGAGACTAGATATCTGTCTGCTAATAAAACTCCCCTGCATCTGGCCCTTGAAGTACCCCAGTTTTAAGCCTGGGGATTACACATCTCCATCATGGTTTGTAACCCGTGATGGACTTTTCCTCTAGGAATCTGTCCAATCCCCTTTTGAAGGCATCCAGGCCAGATGCCATCACCACATCCTGTGGCAGGGAGTTCCACAGACTAACATCGCGCTGGGTGAAAAAATATTTTCTTTTGTCTGTTCTTACTCTCCCAGTCCACAATTTGAGTGTATGTCCCCTAGTTCTGGTATTTTGTGAGAGGGAGAAGAGCTTCTCTCTATCCACTTTACTCATACCCTGCATTATTTTGTATGTCTCAATCATATCCCCCCTCAGGCGCCTTTTTTCCAGACTAAAGAGCCCCAAATGTTTTAGCCTTTCCTCATAAGGGAGGTGCCCCAGCCCAGTAATCATTTTAGTCGCTCTCTTTTGCACCTTTTCCAGTTCCACTGTGTCTTGATAGAAACCTCTCTTTTTCCTGTGGGAGTGGGTGGGAGGTGCCAAAGCTTGGAAAATTTACTTCTGAAGTACAGCTCAACATTTTAAGATAATTAGACTAGTTTTGACCTGAAGCAGGCTACTTCAATAGCATTGTCTAGGAAATTGTCAAGATAACACTCCCAAAGTAGCTCGCTTCAGATAAAAAATAGCTTTAATTATTTAAATCTTTTAATATGCTTTTAATTTCAACCTACATTTCAGATACATCTATAAGTTTAAATTGTGCAATCTGAACAAAGAAAAACTGCAGCTCTCGTCACCCCCTGGCATGGCTGGGGCTTTACAGTACCCAAGGCCCCTCCCAACCTTCCTCTCTTCTTGGTCCAGGCAGGGCCGGCGCAAGGGTTTTTCGCGCCCTAGGCGAGGGTTGGGGGGGGCGGGCGGCAGTGGCAGGGGGGGTCTGGTGGCGGCAGCAGGGGGGGTAGGGTGGTGGCAGGGGGTAGGGCAGTGGCGGCGGGGGGGGTAGGGCGGCGGCAGTGGTGGCGGGGGCAGCGGGCTCAGGCGGCGGCAGCAGGAGGGGGGCTCGGGTGGCGGGGGCGAGGGGGGGCAGGGGGGGCAGCCGGCTAGGCAGTGCCCCTTGTCCATTTTGGTGCCCCCTGTCCATTTTAGCACCCTAGGCAACTGCCTAGTTCGCCTTAATGGATGCGCCGGCCCTGGGTCCAGGCAAGGCATCTGACACACTGGGAGTGCAGTGTCCGCGTTGATTTAGCATCAAATTCTGTCTGTCTGCTCTGTGTAACTCCAGAGCTCTGGAAGTTCCTCTGATAGTCTCCACCATTTCAATGACGATATCAACGGAGGCTGTGATTCAACTGCATCAGGAAGCAATGGGACTCAATTGTCAAATCAAACAGGAAGGGAACACAACGTAAGCTCATTTCTTTTGACTACATTTATACATTTTGTAGAAAGAACCTAAATGTGTTTATCCTGTGATTGTCCAGTGAAGTCACAAGGTTCCATTTTTAAATGGTTAACCATGTGATTCTGAGTAATTTTACTTTAAGAGCAAATTGCTTCTCTAAAGCTTTACCACAGCTAAGCCCATAAAATTAGTCTCGAAGTTCTTTTGTTTCTGTTGGGTTTTTGGTAAGGAGAGAGAGAGAGAGAGAGAGAGAGAGAGAGAGAGAGAGAGAGAGAGAGAGAGAGACAGAGAGACAGAGAGAGAGAGAGAGAGAGAGAATATTGAACATGCAACATTTCTTTAGCTGTACATCTTCCCTATCTAACAACAGCAAGAAGGTGAAATACCTATCCTGTCTATAAAATTTTGAGTTAATAATTGAACTCATAGCAAACCTAATTTTAATCATTTTCCACTAGGAATTTGGTCATTTTCCACTCGGAATTTGGTTGTTTCTTTCATTAGCAAAACACAAGGTTGAAATATGAAAGCATGGCTTTTGCCCTGTTTTTACCAACACCCCACCTCCCTTGGAAAATACAGTCTAGCCCTTTTGTAATAAAATGTGACCACTCTGGACACCTCTTTAGAAGAGAGAAATACTGTAATATTAAATCACACTTATCAGCTGTATTGGCAATCAGAATTAAAAAGGTCAAAATGATGTTTTTAGCATGGGATGTGTGTGTGTGTGTGTGTGTGTGTGTGTGTGTGTGTGTGTGTGCGCGCACGTGCGTGCATTCCTGCATGCGTGTGTGTGTGTGAATCATACTTGCTTCTCAAAACATAGTTGGGAAAGAAGAGATTGAATAACAAAGAAACCAGAAGATACACAAGAAGAAGGACCTAATCACAGAGGTGGAAAAATACCAATCAAATTAGTGGAGAATAGTAAATGTTCTAGGAGCATGCCCTATCTGATTGGCACTCCATCTTAAGTCATGTAAAATCAATCAGGCTTTATTGTTAAACCATAGGTCATCACAGTAAACATAAAACATAAAAACAAACACAGTGCAGACACAGCATATATCTACATAGATATAAAATATAAAATTATATGGCTTCCCTCCTTAATGCTTCTGATTAGGGAGGGGCACCATACGAAAAACGACACACTGTTTCAGCGTTTCGTTAGCTAATGAAATGAAACAAAATGGGGAAGCAGCATTTTGTTACAAACAAAATGAAACAGCATTTTCCAAAACATCCCCCTGGGAGGAGGGGGTGGCAGGGGAGAAAGGAGCAGTCATACAGGGAATTTACTTCTGCCTGGCTGCTTCATTCCTCCTATCCCCCTGCCTCCCAGCTGGGATCAAGCTGTCAAAATCATCTGGGAGGGGGGGGGGGTGCTTTTGAATTCCCCACCACACCAGCTAGTGGGCTGGTGCCATGGGGGATTCATTTTTTGAATTTTTTTGTTACTTACAATACAAAATGAAATGTGGATTGGGGGGGACGGACAAAAAGGAATGAAACAAAAGTTTTTCCGTTTCATGCCCATCCCTACTTCTGATGCTTGACCCATATTTTCTTTGCTGCCACAGCAAAGTTTGCTATTTGGTTGGTAATAGCTACATACATACCCACAAGTAGCATACAGAGTTGAGCCAAGGGGGGTGGGTGGGTGTCTATCACCCAGAGGTCTAAGGATTCCAGCAAAAAGTTGACGTCTACGGTGCTCATATAAAGGGCAACTGAATAAATAATGGAGAACATCCCCAACTTCTCCTGATCCACAAAAGCAGAGTCTTTGGTGGAATGGAACATTGTCATGCCTCCCTTCCAAAATGGCAGAGGGCATGCACTGGAATAGCAAATCTGTGAAAGCTTTCCTGGGGGGGGGGGGCTGAGGTTACACTGACAAAATAGTTTTCCAACCCGAATGATGTTTTGTACAAGGGGAAGCAACCAGAATTGAAATAATGCAAAACAGTACTTCTCCTAACAGTTCCCCAATTTAGAGAATGAGGGTAGGGGCAACAGGCCGTAAGGCAGAATAATGGTCCTATTATGTTGTGCCATACTTGATGATGATGATGATGATGATGATGATGATGATGATGATGATGATGATGATGATACTCACATGCTGCATTAAATGAAGAGAGGGGATAGCTCCCAATTTTAATGACTGTGCCTAGAAAAAAATTGGTACCATTGATGAATGATGTAAACTCAGCACTTTCAACAATCCAGATAAATAAGGTCAATTGAACAGATAAATCAGCTTGCTTATAGTGCAGCAGTAATAGTAACGGAAGAACTAGGAATTCCACAATTGAAGCCCCCCCCCCCGAAAAAAAATGCATTGAGAAACCACGGTGGAAAATCAGGCTAGAGCTTAAAATCAAAAGACTCCGAGCAGATGCAAGCAATTTAAAAAACCTGCAGGAGAACAAATTAAAGAATGGTAAGATCAAGAAATATTTGACTAAGAAATACTGGCTAAGTACAAGGAAAATTGGAGAAGCATTGGAAATAGTGAAGCAGCAAATAACAGCAACAGCTAGAAAAATTGAAAGATATGATGCTAGATTTACTCAGTATAAAGACAACCAGTTGTTTCAATCAGATCAAAGAAAGTTCTATCAGAGTTTAAATCAGAAGATAGGTATAAAAGATGAAAAGCCTGAAAAAATGGCAACCATTCAGTTTTGGAAAGACATATGGGGGACTGAGAAAGACTATAATAGAAATGCTGGATGGTTCCAAGATTTTGAGAATAAATTCTCCAAGTGCACAATGGACCAACTAGAAATAACTGCTTATATCAGGGCTGCCCAATAGGTAGACCACGGGCTACTGGTAGCCCGTGAAGGGTTCAAAAGTAGCCCGCTGGCCATCAATTAAAAAAGTGAGGGGATAAGTTCTCCACCCCTCCCTCCCCCATCCCAAGGACCACCACTGCCCCAGCAAAGTTCTGGGTCTGCCGAGTGGAACAGTTCAAGGGCCATGGCGCATTGAAATCTGTTCCCTCCAGAATTGATTATTTGGTTTTCAATGCATTCCTATGGGGAAACTGCTGCTCTACTTACAAAAGTTTTTATTTATGACCATGTGCTTGGAACAGATAAAATTTGTAAGTAGTGGTTTTAGTGTAGTAGCCCTCAGGCACTTTGGGATGGGAAAAGTAGACCTTGGCCTGTTCAAAGTTGAACAGCCCTGGCTTATATGATCACCAAAAGAGTACAAAGAGTCAAAAACTGGACATCACCTGGCAGTGATCAACTGCATGGGTTTTGGCTTAAACACCTGACCAGTCTGCATGGAAAAATGGCCCAACAATTTAATGAAATGTTGAGGACAGGTTATATTAATGAGTGGTTAGCAATTGGCAAAACCTTTTTGATTCAGAAGGATCCAACAAAAGGAGCAATACCTGAAAACTACAGGCCAATAACATGTTTACCAACTATGTGTAAACTGCTAACAGGCATCATAGCTGATAGAGTTCAGGATTATTTTGAAGCAAATAACATCATGCCAGTAGAGCAGAAAGGGAACAAATGGGGAAGTAGAGACACAAAAGATCAGTTACTCATTGATAAAATGATCCTAGAGAATTGTAAAGCCCAGAAAACTAATTTGTATATGACTTGGATTGACTATAAAAAAGCCTTTTACTCAGTACCGCATAGTTGGATTATTAAGTGCCTGGATGCCATTGGAATACATAAAAGTATTAGTGCCCTAATTGAACTGGAAAGCAGAATTGTTTGTCAGGGATGAAAGCTATGGATTGGTTAGCATTAAACGAGGGATTTTACAAGGTGACTCTTTGTCACCTCTGTTATTTACTGTTGCCCTAATTCCCCTCTCAATAATTTTGCAGAACACAAATTTAGGGTACAAAACTGCTAAAAATTCAGGGAAAATTTCTCATCTATTGTATATGGATGACTTAAAGTTGTATGGAAAATCAGAAACTGAAATACACTCACTGACCAACACAGCCCGAATTTTCATTAATGATGTCAGTATTGAGTTTGGACTAAACAAATGCGCCACAGTGGCACTGAGAAAAGGAAAAATCATTGACTGTGAAGGAATTGAAATGCTAAATGGACAAGCTATTAAGTATCATCATTCTGAAGCCTATAAATATCTGGGCATACTGGAATTAGATAATATCAAGCATGGTCAAGTGAAAAAATGTGGCCAGTAAAGAATATATCCAAAGGGTCAGAAAAGTATTAAAAAGTAAGCTGAATGGTGGTAACACCATCAAGGCCATTAATAGCTGGACCATACTGTTCATCAGGTATACCGCTGGCATTATAAACTGGACTCAGACGGAGCTAGATAGTCTAGATAGGAAAACAAGAAAACTTATGACCATTCACTACTATGCATTACATCCACGCAGTGATGTTGAGTTGACAGGCTGTGTTTACCTAGAAAATTAGGTGGTAGAGGTCTTCTGCAAGTGAAGCAGACAGTTGAAGAAGAGAAGCTTGTGTTTGCAGGTTATGTAAAAATAGTACAGATGCAGCATTATTGGAGGTTAAGAACAGGGAGGTGTTTAAAGTAAAGCAAACAAAGGGTCAATACAAGAAAACAACAATGCAAATACGAGCTGATAGCTGGCATAATAAAGCGCTGCATGGTCAGTTCCTTGAAAAAGATAAAGGAAAAGTAAATGAGGAAAAGACCTCGTTATGGCTCACCAATGGAACACTGAAAAAAGAGTCAGATGCCCTGATTTTTGCAGCTCAAGAACAAGCTATCAGAACAAATGCAGTTAAGGCTAGAATAGAAAAATCAGCTGAGTCCCCCACATATTGACTCTGCAAAGAGGCAGATGAAACTATCGACCATATATTGAGTTGTTGCAAGAAAATTGCTCAGACTGATTACAAACAGCGTCACAATGTATTTGCTCAAATGGTCCACTGGAATTTGTGTCAGAACTATCATCTGCCCATAGCAAAGAACTGGTGAGATCATAAACCAGAAAAAGTGACTGAAAATGAGCATGCAAAATTACTTTGGGACTTACGAATACAGACAGACAGGATTTTGGAGCATAATACCCTGGATATTGTGATTGTGGAGAAGAAAAAAGTGTGGATCATTGATGTTGCTATACCAGGTGTTAGTAGAGTCACTGAGAAACAACTTGAAAAAATTACCCGATATCAGGATCTGAAAATTGAACTTTAGAGACTCTGGCATAAACTGGTACAGGTGGTCCCAGTGGTAATCAGCACACTGGGGGTGGTGCCTAAAGATCTAAGCAAGTATTTAGAAGAAATTGGAGTTGACAAAGTCACCGTCAGTCAGCTGCAGAAAGCCATCTTACTGGGATCTGCTCGCATAATTTGCCGATACACCACTGAGTCCTAAACGCTTGGGAAGCATTTGACTAGTGATTGGTAATACAAAATCCAACATAGATAGCTGTGTGATAAATAATAATAATAATAATAATAATAATAATAATAATAATAATAATAATAATAATAATAATAATAATAATAATAATAATAATAATAATAATAATAATAATTCTATGACGCCTTTCTCCCTGAAGGGACCCAAGGCAGCTTACAACAATAATTCAATTCGATACAATAAATACTATAAAACACTTATACAATACAATACTATAAAAATGATACTAAAAAACAACAGTAGCAGCAGGGTTTAAAAAGATCCCCAGCCAATAAGACTAAAAAATTAAGATGTTATAAAATTTGTAAAAAGGCTGGTGGCTCAGAAGGCTTGCCTAAATAAGGCCTCATTTAAAGGGGAGGGAATTCCATAATATCGGTGCTACTACTGAGAAGGCCCTGTTTCTTGCTGCCGCCCCTCACATCTCCCTGGGCCATGGCACTCGTAGACCAAATGAACATGCAAGGAGAAAGGGCATGTAGCTACACCATCTCCCTCCTATTCGTGGAAAGCAACAGGTCTGAACTGGAAAGTCTCTGCTATGCATGCTAACATTACACATCTTTAAAAATGTCAAGGTCCCCACACACACATGGGTGTTAGTCGTGCCCGACTCGAGGGCCGGCACTCATCTCCATTTCTAAGCCAAAGAGCCAGTTTTGTGCAAGTTTGTAGCCACGTGGCTGGCACGGCTGAACACATTTCTGCACATGGAACACTGTTTAGCTTTTCGCTTTTTCTGGTGGTATCTATTTATCTACTTGTGTGTTGGAACCCTGGAAAATCAGGGTTATGAGTGACTCATGGGGAAACTTGATAGATAGTAGAGGGGTGAGATCTCTGCCTCAACCTCTCACTCTTCATGGGTAGGAGAGAAGTAAAACTAAGGAGGGAGAGGATAGGTCTGTTAGTTTCCCAGCCCCCAGCCCCTAACAGAATAATGAAGCAGATGTTCACATGTTCAGTGGCCATGGTCATAATTTACTATGGTTAACCACAAAAGCCATTGCTTCCTCAAATGTGACAGGTGACTATGACATCCCACGTCTGCCTCTGTTTCTGTACAGTCACCTCACTGACTTTCTTCCAGTAAACACTTCTAATGATTTATGACAGTGAATTAACCTTTCATCTCTCCTGAAGGGTCACGTGTTTTAAAAAATGTGCTGAATAATTGACAGTGCAATTCCATGCATGTTTTCTTTGAGGAAAAATCCACAATGTTCAATGGAGTTTATCCTTGGGTGAGTGCATTTAGGATGACAGCCTTACAGCAAAATTCTAGCCATGCATGTTTCCTTGGAGGTAAGTCTTGCTTTGCCCAGTGGGATTGCCTAGTAAATATGCACAAGTTGCAAATGAAGTAGAATACATTTTCTAGTAGCTGAATATACTGACTATTCCCATTTAATCAGTGGATTAAGGCTCTGAAAACTGTTGGTTGCAAAGTCGGCAGTTTGGTGGTTCGAATCCCGGGTGCCAAGCAGCAGAGCGAGCTTCCGCTAATAACCCCAGCTCCTACCACCCTAGCAGTTTGAAAGCATGTAAATGCAAGTAGATAAAGAGGTACTGCTGTAAAAAGCGGGAAGATAAAACAGTGTTTCCTTGCAGCCATGCCGGCCATGTGGCCATGGACTTGCACAACACTGGCTCTTTCAGCTTGAATACGGAGATGAGCACCACCCCTAGAGTCAGACATGACTAGCATGCATGTGCAGGGGGAACCTTTGCCTTAACCTAACCCTTCTAAGCACCCAAGCCTCAGCATATTTTAGTCCCATTTGCTAGCTGTAGAACAGGGCTTAATAACAGGGCGTATACATATAAAGAGGCACAATCCAGAAACTGTTAAAAAGATGTAAGTCCATATCAGCTATTTTTAATGGGAACTTGCTTTTGCACAATTAAAACTAGAGCACTAGCTACATCTGTTTCTTGAGATATCTGATCTGACTGCTGTGGCTCATGCCTTAGTCACTTACTTTGCTAGATTACTGTAACAAGCAGGGGGTTGGACTGGATGGCCCTTGAGGTCTCTTCCAACTCTATTATTCTATGTGGGGCTGACGATGGAAAGGCTAAGGAAACATCAGTGGGTTCACAATGCAGCAGCCAGATTTCTGACTGGAGTTGGTTACAGGGATCACACATAACACCCTTGTTACAGCGGTTCCACCAGCTGCCAGTCAATTTCTGGGCACAATTCGAAGGGCTGGCTTTAACTTATAAAGCTCTAAATGGCCTGGGTCCAAATCACCTCAAAGAACATATCTCCCAGTATAAGCTGGCTTGTGTGCTAAGGTCATCAGGAGAAGCCTTTCTCTTGATCCAGCAGCCACCTTCACAGTAGCCTCTGATGAAGACACAAGAAAGACCATGGAGTGGACTGAACATTGAATACATGTGAAATGGAGACTGACTGAATATGAACTGAACTGGACATCCCTCCTCTTCCACCCTGCCATCTATTTCTCACTGATTTCCAAAAACAAGGAAGGATCTTGTGCAACAACTTGACCTTGTGGTTGGTCACAATTCTTAGGCAACTGAATAGGCAGACGACTGCATTCAGATCTCTAAGGCTAGAAAAAGTGGTCGTCATTCCTAATTAGTCATTCCAATAGGTCAGTGATTCTCAAACCTTGCTCAGAAGAATTTTAGGATTCTTTGAAATATTCGTATGGGTGTCTCAGTGAGAAGAACAATAATGGTAAAGAGGCCTTCCTGAAGATTATGCCTGACAATAGTTTCCACAGTTTGTGGAAGTATATTTGGTGTTTTTCTGGGTTTCCCTCAATATCACATCTGCAAGACCTGCCCATTTCCTCATGTGATCATCTGGCATATTCAGGTCCCGATTAGGGATGGGGATTTGGGCCCATTTCACTTACTCCAGTCCCTTTGTTTTCAAACACTTGAGTTCTTTCCATTCTGAATAGGAAGAAATCTGTTGATTTTGGATTTTTATTTTCAAAATGAACCAAACCAAAACTCTCCTCAATTTGTTTTGGTACAAATTCAGGATATACAGCTGTTCCTAGCATAAAATATTGAGGTGTTCAGCCCTGTCATATACAGTACATGTTAAAGATGAGGCCTGTAAGAAAAGCTATCTGTAATACTCGTTTCTGTCTTGAAACACAGATTTTATGAGTTCAGTGTACAAAAGCACTGGGCTCCAGGTGATGTATCAGTCAGTTTCCTTCCTTATTTAATGTCACAGACTTTCTGCCCCAACTTTGTATAAATTTTCAAATTCAGGTTTCTCCTCATGAAAAATGAACTGAATGGATACCTTCCTCTATTCTAGAATTCTCTGCAATTCAGTGTGCCTCTGTAGCAGATATTTGATACTGAGACCCTTCCTTGGAAACATGCATTTAAAAAATCATGGCATGATTGGGTGGACAAGCCAAGTACTGTGGAAACAAAAAAACTTGAAATAACATAACTTCTGGATAAAAAGTTCCAGGAGTGGTGCAATCTGTGAGGGGGAAAAATTGGAATGAGAGGAAAAACAGGATGATGTTTTCTTTGGCGAGTGAAAATGTTCCTAGAGAAACAGAAATGTCACAACCTTTCAAATCTTTCTTCTCCAGCTCCCAAGTCCAGCAGTTGTCTCTAAAGCATCCACCCACATACTGAGTCAGCCCTTTGGTGTAGAAGGTATCTTGTTGTCACAGTGAAATCGATATCAACCTGCCCTGTGAGGTTGTTTGCAAGATCCTACCACTCTCTTAAAAACAAACATGCAGGCAAATTGAATTCAGGGACAGGACCAATCTCTCCTGTCATTCATCTGAAGGGGATATGTGCCCTGGCTTGCTAGAAGTCTCCAAATCTAGAAAGCACCAACAAAATATTTCCCAGCAACACATTTCCAGCTCTTTGCTTGTAGAATTCCTCCATCCCATCTCTTACCAACACTCACCCACCCACCTAACCCCACCTCCCCACACATACAGTGTTCATGTTTACACACGTGCACACAAACCACTGCAGGAGGGCAAACCTCATCTTCCAGCCACCTTTTTTGCAAAAGAAGAAGAAGATATAAACAGCTGAGGATGAAAGTTCTGTTGAGCCATTTGAGGTGGAAATCTCTTGGTTGCAATGAACTTCGAGGGCATATTCATTGAAATGCAAATCTCCAGAGTGATGCATGATTCAGTTTCCTGAGCTCAACTGTGAGCTTTTAGCTTCATTGCCTTGCTGGGCATTGGGATCTCTCTTTGGCCAGATTCTTCCCATGGCTCTCATAACAAGAGGCCTGGAACGTTTTTTAAAGGATTCCGTCAGGACCTCATGTCCCAGTCATCTGTCATATTCTCATTCCACCAATTTTGTCACTATAACAGGCATGTCCAAACTTTGGCCCTCCAGATGTTTTGGACCACAACTCCCATAGTCCTTTGTCATTGGCAATCTAAGCTTAGAATTCTGGGAGTTGTGGTCCAAAACACCAGGAGGGTCGAAGTTTGGACATGTCTGCACTCTACAATTGTTTGGCAATTAAGACAAAAGTTCCAGAAAAGATGTGCTATCAAGTCACTTCTGATGTGCAGTGACTAGATGAGATATTCACCTACAAAATATCCTAGCATTAAGAACTCTGCTCTGCTCTAGCAAACCAACAACATCTCATATTATTTTTTTCTTTTTCTTCTGACACCCTTCTCCCTCCAGCAAAACAGTATTGTCTTTTCCAGGTTGCTCTGTTCAGGCCTTGCCAGCTAACAGTTGCGGCTTCCTTTATTGAGAGGTCTTCCTCTGTACCCACTTCTCCCATTTCCCAACACTATTGTATTTTCCAGTCAGTTCTGTATTTTCTTTCTATGTGTGTGGTTGATAGCCTAAGATTCCTCGTTTTTGATCTAGTGAGAATTCAGGCTTGACTTGATTGGGCATCAACGTTTCTGCCTTTCTTGCTGTATCTGGTATCTGTATGGTTCTCCTACAACACCGTATTTCAAATGACTTGATTTTGTCCCTGATTTATTTCACTATCTCCCCCCCCACACACACACACATAGTATGGATGATTTTGATCTTGGCTTCCAGTGATAGTCTTTACTAACTCTCAGCCCTCCTCCTCTGTCTCTCCCTTTCCCTCTTCCTCCCCCCCTCTCTCTGTGCGTACAACATGTTCAGAGAACTTTTGATCCTATATACAGTAATACCTCATAAAATAATTTTAATTTGTTCTACAATGTCATTCCTCTTACGAAGTGCAGTTTCCCATAGGAATGCCTTGAAAACCAATTAATCCATTCCAGAGGGAATGGATTAATAGGTTTTTCAATGCATTCTTACGGGAATGCTTTCTAAGATATTGAGGGGACAGCCACCAGCCCACCAGCCCACCAGGACCCCAGGAAACCCCACCATGGCACTTAACAACCTTGCAGACAGTTGGGCTCTCCTAGGCTGCACGGCTGCCTCTGCCTCCACCACCAACACCACAGATCTTCCAGGCAGGTGAGCGGGTGACCCTCCACTGCCATCTCCACCATTGCTGGGGACCTTGGGGGTGGGCAATCAACCCTCCACTGCTGTTGTCATCACCACTGGGGATGGGTAGCCAGTGGTGGGTAGCCAGGTGAGCAGCAGAGGTTCCGCTGCCACCACCACCACCAATGGGCAGCCAGGGAGCTAGGGGTGGTTGGGTGGTTGGGTTTCCAGAGGCTCCGCTGCTGCTGCTGCCACTGCCAGGGAGTTTGGAGGGTGGGTGAGAGGCTCGTTATGGTAGGCATACAGTTTTCAAACTGTAGCCAAGGGAATTTGCTTTGATTCCGACGGAGCAAAAGCAGTATGAGAGCCACTTTTGCTCCATCAGCATCAAAGCAGATTCTCTTGGCTGCAGCACTTTGAATACCACCTGCCTGCCATAGCGAGGGACTTGCTATGGTAGGTGCACAGTTTTCAAAGAACCGAGGTGTCATTGGCTGCAGCACTTTGGAAACTGTGTGTGTGCCATAACGAGCCCCTCACTCATCCCCCAAGGTCCCTCATAAGATGAATGCAAGCGGGAAGGAAAAAAATCATCTTACAATTTTTTCCTATCCCCGGAAATTGCATTCATCCTACAATTTTTTTGTTGTAAGGGGAATTCATCTTACGAGGTATTACTGTAATTTCCCCCCTTGGGCTGCCTAAGCAAAGCTTTTGGCAGAAATGTTGGCAAGCCCTTGGCTGTGAGTCCCAAGTCTGAGTCTGCATCTTGGGGCCCAAGTCCCAAGTCTGGAGTGTGAGTCGTAAGTCATTTGCCCCACTCCCTTGATGCTTGGGATGCATGACTGGGACCCAACAACTCTGACTGTATGTCATCCAGCTGATAGGCAGTGCAAGTGCAGAGATTGTGGGTGGACTTCCCAAGTAGACCCCTATATTGTGCAGGCCTGCCTACCAGCTGAGTGGCAGGTGAGTGATGGATGGCCTAGGATTAAGCCAAGTAGGGCTAAAAGTATGAAGAAAAGTTTTTTCGTTGTCGTTTTGTGGGGAGGGGGTATCTCCAGATGCAAATGGACCAGGAGCAGTTTGACTTGACTAGAACAGTCCTGATCTGCTTCTATATTCTATAAGGGGGTAGGAATATTGGCCAACCTTACAATAGCACTGTGGATTAATAATAATTAAAAAGGTATGCTACTTAATTTAGACACAACAAATGTTTAAAGTAACATGTTAACCTCCTTGGGCAACAATTTCAAAAAAAAATAAATTTTTGGATCCCCCCCCCCAAAATGGGAATATAACTGAGTTAAAAATGCTGCCCCTACATTTGGCACACCAATGTTCATCATACAAAGGCAACATTCAAAACAGTGCTTTTTGACTTGGCCTTAGCCTCTGCCGGTGTCATGCTCATTCTAGATCCTCCCCTTGAATCAAATCTCTTTTCCGAGCTGAGATTTTCTGAGTACGAAAATGAATGGAAAGTTTCCTGGAAAAAGAGGGGGAAGACTGGCATGTTGGACTATTGACAAGGGAACTGTTTTTACGAGGCCCAAGACTTTTAGTCAAAATGCACAGTACAGGATTTAAAAAATGATAGTAATAATAAACACAGATTCCTGCTTTTGAACACAGTGGATAGCTTTACTGCAAGCACTTAAAGGAAATGGGACTGATTGAACTGCAATATACCCTATATTTCCATCTATAAGATACCCCCATGTATAAGACAACCCGCAACGGTCCAGCCCGAAATAACAATTTCTCTACTGTGTGCTTCCAAAGTCATGATTCCAAAGTCAATAGAAATGTCCAGAGCTTGTAGCAACTCTGAGAAGCTTGGGGTCTGGCTACTAGGTCATGAATGAGGAGTGTGTGGTCCTTCAGATGCTGCTGGACTACAGTTCCTATCAACTGTAGTCAGTGTAATTCATTCTGAGGGTTTATGGGAGTTCCAGACCAACAATATTTAATAGGCTATAAATTCCCTGCTCTTGTCCTAGGACATACTTAGCTATTCAGCTGCCTGTTGTCATGTGCCATCATGTTGCCTCTGATACCTGGTGACACTATGAATGAGTGATCTCTAAAATGTCTTGTCCTCCACAAATCTGTTCAGCTCTTGTAAACTCAAGCCTGTGGCTGCCTCTAGGGAACCTTTAACACTCCAGATGTTTTGGACAACTACTCCCAGAATACTGAGCCTAGATTGCCAGTGAAAAAGGACTGTTGGAGTTGTGGTCCAAAACATCTGGAATGCCAAAGGTTCGCCACCACTGCTCTAGGGAATCAGTCCATCTCTTATTCAGTCTTCCTATTTTCTTGCTGCCTTCTGCCTTTCCCAACCATCGTCTACCTTCCCCATTTCTCAGCCATATTTGTTTATTCCTTTTTAATATTTATATTTAGCGTCCTTAGCTTTAATTATTATCTTTTAACAATGTACACCACTTTTACATTCTCATTGTTCTGTTCTTAAACATTGTCTTTCAGTGATGTAAGCCACCTCGGGTCCTTTTCAAAGGAGAAAGAGGAGAATAACAATATTTACCAGTAAATAAATATAAAATAAACAAAAGTTGTCTTTTCCAGTGAATCTTGCCTCCTCACAATGTGCCCATAGTAGAACAGCCTCAGTTTCAACATTTTTGCCTCCAGAAATAGTTCAGGCTTGATTTGATCTGGGACCCCTTTGTTTGTCTTCTGGCAGACCAGTGTATCTACAAATCCTGAGGATTAAATACAGATTCAAGGCACCCAGTATTCCCAGGGCTACCTATATTTCAGTACCTTCTGTCCTAAATAGTTAACATAAGGTGTCTGGAGTTGTCCCCAGTTTTCCTGTGAAGGCCCAATCCTATATTTGATGCATGTCAAGTCAGTTCAGCCATATGTTTTAAGAATGCGCATTGTTTTGGAAGTCCTGGAAGCATTGAAGAATGGTAACATACATCTGTAGATGTATCCTGACTCAAACACAAAGGAAGGTATTAGACAGCCTGGCTTTCCCTGAAAGTGATGAGCTGTCCCAAAATTATAACATGGTAAACACATCCACTTGCAGTCAGTTGTATTGGGACCATTTGTTTAGAACTACCGTGCCCATCCGGGGGAAGGAATTTTAATCCCTTTCATCTTGGTCCAATTTCTCAATATAAAATCACCACCAATGACCTGCTGTCACCCTGAAGGAAAGTGCACAAGTGTTCCACGGCCTCATCCAACACTGAAGTAAAAACATTGCATTCATTTCTTCTGAGGGTATTCCGGGACTGTGCATCATGGCCAAAGCCACACAGGTTGGCTCTTCTGGGATGCACAGTGGAGAATCGAATTCCTGACCTCTAGCTCCACAGCCAGATTCCTAGCTCACTGAGCTATCCAGCCAGCTGGGTAAACGTAGGGTTAATTTGCAAGTCTGATTAATGAACTTAGTCCCTGAAAAAACCATACTGTGTGAGGAATAATAGTATCTCAGCTTTTGAATGTACGGTGAGTATTTTGTCTAATTTACTCCCAAGCAAGCCTAGATGCCCTGAGCACATCTGATCTCGCCTGATTTCGGAAGCTAAGCAGGGTCGGACCTGGTTAGTACTTGGATGTGAGACCACCAGAGAATACCAGGTGCTGTAGGCTCCTGGAGTAGAAACTGGCAAACAACTCAGTATTCCTGCCAAGAAAACTCCATGGACATGGGGTCACGAAGAGTCAGTCACAACTGTAATAACACACACACACACACACACACACACACACACACACACACACACACACACACACACACACACACACACACACACACACTCCCAAGCAACTCCCTGTTGGAATATAATTACAGTTTTTGAGCCCTACTCCCTCCACACTGGTCTTTACTTGATAGGGTCTTTACTTGACACTTTACTTGATAGGGTCCTGAACAAGGTATACTCCAGTTCTACCCAACCTTCCATGTAGGACCACCCCGCACTCAGTTTATCTGATGGTGGATTGGATGGGAAACAGTATCAAAAGTTTGGTAGCTCCATATAGCTCATTCGTTACCAGCCTTGGACCTCCAGATATTCGAGGACTGAAACTCCCAGAATCCTTTACCACCGGCTTTGCTAGGCAGGGTTTTCTAGGAGTTGTAGTCCAAGAACATATGGGTACCCAAGGTTGGGATCCACTGATCTACTGGTACTTTATCAGCCCAGCACATGTTGGGCCTAACTCCCCCCCAACGCCCCATTCAAGATCTACCACATCTCCCCCCCCCAAAAAATAATAATAATAATAACGTGGATGACTGAATGACAAATGCATGGAATAAGTAAATAAAAATAAACTCAATGCATTTCTGAAATATGTTCAGAGATATGTATCTTGTCTGTGTCTGATTCTGGGGTGAAAAATTCTCAAACTGGCATGTTTCCAATTTTGAATCTCTGCAGAATAATTTTAGTCCAAGATGACTGAGACTTGTTGAGTACTGTTCGAGAAGTATGTTGCAGTGATTGATTATAATAAACACACGATCTGCACGTGCCTGTTTTTCTTCCTTCTCCACCTCTTGTTTCCTGTGCTTTGAAGTGGTTCCAGCTACCTTTTGCAAAATGCACAATGCCGCTTTTACGGGTTTTTCTTTTAATTGTACCTAGCCCATTTTCCTCAGCAGCACCTCCTTTTCCTTCCAGGCAGAGAGAAATAGCCAATTGTCATTTAATTGTTTATTTCCCTCTGAGCTATGTTGCACTTTAAACAGGTAATTAGGGAAGAAACAATAGAGCATGCTCATCACAGTAATGTTTGAAGGCATATTTACATTCTACCAAGCTGGTGATTAGCTCATTGAATCGCAGTTGAAGGGTGCTGAGAGGAAGCACACAAGAATCTGTCGCTCTTCTCCTGCAGACACAGTGGTTTTCGTGTTGTGTTCCAGAGAAGGCTGAGGGTGCTTGAAAGTTTATCAGAGGTTTCCAAATGGGAAGATTAGTAATAATGGACAAGACACACAACATTCTCTTTTTATTTTGTTGCATTTCTCAGATCAGGGGTCCTCAGAGTTTTCAAACAGCGGGCCAGTCCACTACCCCCAAGCACCACTGGGGCCAGACCACAGTCCAAAAAAATAATAATAATAAAAAAAAAAAAAAAAAAGAAAGAAAGAAAGAAAGAAAGAAAGAAAGAAAGAAAAAAGAAAAGAAAAGAAAAGAAAAGAAAAGAAAAGAAAAGAAAAGAAAAGAAAAGAAAACGCCAACATTATAAATTGCCCCACTTGGCTGCAGCCAGTGCCTCGACCATCTGGGTGGTGGGTGGGGGGCATTGGAGATCTTACTGTGGCCCGCCCACTTTGAACTGTCCCACTACCTAGCATGCCAATCATCTGTGGGGTGGTTGGAGGGAGTGGGGGAAGCGACATAGCCCACCTCAGCAATACAAGCAGCTGCGGAGGCTTGCTTGCTTGCGAAGCAGGGTGTAGGTGGGGGTCTGCAATTGGTCCCAGGGGCCGGATTCAGGACTCTGGGGGGGGGGCGCATCCCGCCCCCAGGCCTTAGATTGAGGACCCTGACTTAGATTCTCACTCCATCATTATTTGTATCAGGCGTCTTTTTAAAAAAATATGGTTACTCTGCCAAGGCTCATTGATGCAATACTGTACTATACAATAATACTTTGGACAAACTGCACAGTCTCCAAATACCCCAAAAAGAAGAAAACAGTAAACCAATTCTGAGAACTTTGTGTCAATAAAACCCTGGAAAGGATCACCATGCCATAAGCCAGGATTGATTCGATGGCCCATAAGTGATTCATTGATGGATGGATTAATTTGTTCTACTTGTCCTCTTGGTCTCCCTCAGGTTCTTCCTCCGCCTCCATTCCTTCATGTTTATCTTTTTCTTCTCTTCATATTCATCCTCAAAATGTGGCTGGGAAGACTTCCACCTTGTATTATAAGCCCCTGGCCACATAGCATTCACACAGGATCTTGATTTCAATCTTATAGACAGAGGGAAACCTAACAGACTTCTCAACTGCTTGCCAGCTATTGGCTACAGTAGTAAGATGCAATGGAATGTTCATAAATATTGCAACGGCACAGAGTGTGCTGCCAGAATCACGTGGCTGACATATTGTATTCATTCTCTGAGGGAAATGACATGGGTCATTTGGATGGGAATGAAGTGCCATCCTTAATTCATGAAAGGGGGCAGCCTGAAACAGGAACAAAGGAAAACGAGGCAAAGAAGAAAGGTCTTAGTTATCTAGGGACTCTTTAATGCAGTTTCAGCTATTACTAACTCTCATAGGGGCACTGAAGGTTTATTGACTATAATAAGGGCTGGGCTAAAGGGATGAGCATTCTGTACCATTTCTTGAAGGCTTTCAAATAAAATAAGAGATAATAGAACCAAAACAACTGGCAGTATTTGAGTATAAAACAAAGTAATGAAATTAATGTATGGGAGATTTAGTTTATGCCAGGCATGGCTTAAATTCCTTGTGCAAAATGAAATGAAATGAAATGAAATGAAATAAAATAAAATAAAATAAAATAAAGCACATAATAATTTAAGGACTTGATACCAGGAAGACGAGTATGGTTAAAAAAAACCTCTTCTGATAGAAGAGTGTTTTTTTTTTTTTTAAAGTGTGCCATGAAAACCCTAATTGTGAATGTTTTTTGGAACCCAGTCAACTTGTCAGCTGATAAATACTCAGAAATCTTTAAAGTGCAGTTATGTATTTATCTGATTGCCTTTTGCCTGGGCTGTGAGTGGATGGAATTTGTGCAGCTAATCCAAAGCAATCTATCTTGCCCTTTGCTTCTCTTTCATGTGCCTTCCCCACCCAAAATATCCAGTTCCCATTGCCTGAACATCTTTAAAATAATGTGCGGGAGAAAGGCACATGATCCCGAACTGAAGCTGATCAACAGGAGAATGTTGATGGGATACGAGAGCTTTGTTTCTAAGCAGTGAACGTTTGAGTGTTAAGGCAAAAGACTTTATTTAAATTCTTCAGCACATGTTTGCCCCAATCACCATCCAAAATGTTAGTGGACACAGGTCCTGTCCGAAGACTTACAATTGGAAAGAGACAACACCGAAAGAGAAATAATTGAGAAGAAGATGGAAGGGGGAAATAATTAAAGTCAGGGCACTAAATTCTTGGTTACAAATTCCAGCAGGTAGTAAATCTAGTAGTTTATAGAACTAGGTTTAAAACAGGGAGCCTGTGAACATTGCTTTTCAACTCTTGGAAGCTTATAGCTAGCAGGGCCATCTGAGATGCAGGATGAGAATGGAGGTTTTGCTTTCACACAAGATACTGTATTGGACAAGTCCTTCTGTGGACTACAGCTCCCAGAATTCTCCCTGCAACAGTTCCCAGAATCCCCCAGTGCTGATTGGAGGGATTCTGGACCTTCTAACTTGTCCAAATATTGTTTCTCATTGGCTTCAAGTACAATGAATTAATTTTCTCCTTTGGCCTGAATATTAACCTAGAAGTCAAGGGTTGTACTGAGATATACTATGGGTAGCAATCTAAACACTTCCCTTCTATCTTCCTTTTCAGCTTTGACAGAGGAAAGGCAAGGCACACTTATTTTTGCATTCAACGAACAAAGATTAAACGTCATGGTAGTAAATATGTAAAATGTTTGAGCCACTCCCATGGGCTCATGCCAAGGAATTTCTGAATGATGAATTTCAAATGCAGGTTTGGAAGTATATTTGAACAAAACAACTCTATTGTTATTGTGTTCTGTGAGGTGTGTTTTGCCAAGCAGACAAGGGCCATTTGACAGGAAAGCATGCATGTAGTACACAGTCTGAGAAAGCAAAAAAGTGTTCTGCTTATAAACTGCTCCATAGTGCTTAAAGCACTCTTTGAGCAGTTTACAATTTAATGATGCAGGCTACACATTGCCCCCTGCCCCAGCAAGCTGGGTACTTATTTTACCAACCGCAGAAAGATAGAAGGTTGAGTCAACTATGAGCTGGCTACCTGGGATTGAACCCCAGGGCATGAGCAGTTATAGCTGGAGTACAGCTGTTTAACCACTGCACCACAAGGGTAAAAGCTATGCCTGTTGTACTGGTACAATTGGAAGGCACACATTAGGCATGGGCCTTTTGTTTTGGAATTGGTCTGGTTCCAAAATGAATCATGGCAGCACAGCTGCTGTTCAGAACTTAGACCCATCTTTCAAAACAAAATCATCCATTGACTTACCTTGATTTACATTGTGGGAGGCAATACTGCAACCAGGAAGTAGCCTCCAACGTGTTATCATTCCTTCTCCCTGACGCTGGCCAATCAGACAGGGAGGTGGGATGCTGCATGTCTTTGCCAGTTCCTGATTGGCTAAAGTCATTTTTCTTGTGTATACTGTTAATCCTAACTTATATCCATTTTAAGATTAAATGACAGAAGAGCCTGTTATTAACCTCCCTGCTCAGATCTTCCAAACTAAACCCCAGGGCTTCCTTTATTGAGGGTGGAGCTACACGGGGGAGGAAATGCATGGTGTGGGGGAATTCCTTAGGTGATAAAAGAAGCCTGATTCTCCTAGCTTTAGATTCCTCACCTCCCATAGTCTGCTTGTTAGTTTGCTTTACTTTGCAATTGGTCATCAGGAGGGAAAAACAGGCATTGCTTGCAAGTCTGAATGTTTTAGCACATCAATACAATTGGGTAACATCTGGTGGAATTGCTATGAGACAGTAACAAGGTGCTATCTCACCTGTCTGATCTGACTCTCAGTCTAAAACCTGTGGGTCTAAATGTGAAAGCTCCAGTTGTTTCTTGCCATAGCAGCCAAGTAAAACATGTATGTGTGCACAAGCCTTCATGAATTTTATGTCACTTCTTCCTTCCTCCATCTGTACTCTCGGTTGGAATGGTTGCAAAATTTCATTATGCCTGCTTGTCCAGGATGGTAAAGGGTTGATCGCACGAACATAGCGCCTGGTCGGATTGCAAATGGCAGCCCTATTAAATGCCGACCGGTCCATCCTCCATCTGCTCTCAAGCCTTTTCCATTCTTGCTTTATCACTCTCAACCCCGCTGTGTACCATGGCGAGGAGCGAGCTCCATATAGGAGAAGGCGCTTAGGGGCAATCCGGTCTACGGCCTGGGTGGCATCCTCATACCACCTATCCACCAGGGCTTCAACCAGGTCGTTAGCCAGACTGTCAGGAAGCTCCTCGAAGGCCTCCAGGAACCAATCCGGGTCCAGAAGCCTTCGAGGGCGGGCCCAAACAAGGGGCTGAGGCTCCCCGCAGCGTGGGGTGGCAACCAACAGAGAAAAAGACAGCAGATGATGGTCTGACCATGACACAGTTTGGGGAACAATATCACCAACCCTCAGATTGAAATCTGTCAACACGGAGGAAAAGACCAGGTCCAGGGTATGCCAAGTTCTATGAATGGGGCAAGCAACATGCTGGGTCAGATTCATAGAGGCCATGGACTCTATGAAATCCAGAGCCACACCCGGGAGCCCATCCCCACCATGCACATTGAAGTCTCCAACCACCAGTAGGTGGGGGGACCTTAATACGGCCGCCGCAATGAACTCCATGAGCTCTGGTAGGGATTGTGCAGGGTTGTGGGGAGCACGGTACCCTAGCACAATGCTAAATCTGTCCCACTGACCCACCAGTAGAAAGAGGCATTCTAGCCCTGGACTCACCAGCGTTGAGGCTCTGCTGATAGAAAGGGATTCTCTGTAAACGATGGCCACCCCCCAACCCTCTGACCTGCCTACACTCTAGACCAGAAACCCAGGGGGACACAGCTGGGAGAGAGAAGCCCCCCTCTGCTCCAACCCAGGTCTCGGTAAAACAGACCAGGCCGCCCCCCCTCCTCCAAGATGGCATTTCCCAACAGGCAGGACAGGTCAGAGGCGCTGGCGGAGTGGCTCCCAGATACATGTCAGTGAGTAGAGGGATCAGAATGGGGGACAGGCATCAATTGCCAGGCCTGAATTCTTCTTACCTGACTAATCCCCCTACTACAAGCATATCTCCCACGGCCCAACACAACAGAAATGGCAGCCCCTGCTGACATGGCGACCAAGGGGGGGGGGAAAGCAGCAAAGGGAATAACCAAAAGATAACACAATAAATAAAAAACAATCAATAATAGTAAAACAATATAATACAATAAAAAAACAACAATAGATGTGCAACCAGATGTTCAACTGTTTGTGTATCCACTTCTGCAAGCGGTTGTACCTCCAGTTGCACAACCCTTTGAATGACTGCTTGCACAATAATGCCATGCAGCACAAATGTGCTAATGGGGATTTACACTCGGACAATGTTATGTCAGATATAGGCCTTACAAAGCGATAGCATCACAACAGGGGCAAGGGCAACATGGGGAGATCTTGACATGGGGATGCTAGTTTGAAAGGTGACCCTGTTGCCTGTCCTTCTGCCTTCAGGAAGTCCATGACGGAAGTTAAACTTCACACTCATTACTTCACTGATTGGGCTGCCCTGTGTTTTTCCTCATCTATTGGGCAATGTGGGATTAACCACACAGGAGCTGGCACACTCCTCATTTGTTTATTCGATGATCAAAATCCTGCATTAGCCAGCTGTCATTTATTTCACATGGAAAGTGTGACAAATGGAAGCATTAAGCAACCCGCATCATCTCACCCCACACTCATGATTGATATCGGGATTTTCTGAAACAGAGCCTGTAAATAACATTACCCAATATTGCATTTGTGTCGGTGCTCTATTTATTCTGGAAGCCTGACTCTACAGTTATTGGAACACAGCTCCTCCTGCCTTCAAAAGGAAGAAAACAAATCTAAAAGAGGAAGGGGGAGGCATATGGCCAGATTCCCCCTTTCCATCTCGGCTTGTTTTTGTGAAAATTACAGTGAGATGTTTGTTTTATTGGAAGAGGGAGACTGGACACTCCTGGGTGGTGAGCTCACTGTTTTTTTGCATCCTGAAAAGGCACCAGATCATATCTTTCCTAGGTCCAGACTGGCAAAGCCTTGCTTTTGTAAATAGAACAGGGGGACTTCATGCCAAGAACCAAACGAGTTTTGCTTCATCAACTATGGCTGGATGCCCCCAACTGTGCTCCTGTCCAACAATCTTAGACCTCTGTGGAAACTATTTATGAAAATTAGTTATAGGGCTCAGTAATGGTTGATATTCTCAGGGATAGATTCTTGGCAAAGTCTCCAGGACAGAAGGAATATGTCTATAGCTTATATTACGATAATTTTGTATCTAAGGGTTGTCCTCCCCCCCCACCTAAGATTTTTAAAAATGAACTGTTTATTTAAAGTATTATTAAGAAATACAATGATTTAAATTAAGAAATATAGTTACCTAGCATTTCTGATCAATGGAAGGAGCCTTTTCATGCGTAGCCTTACGTACCCTGGAAGCCCATCAGTTACACCTCATTCCCTACTCTATGACAAAATACAACAGATGCTGTGGTCGGCAAAGGACAAAAGGAACCCACTTTCCACTGCAGGAGTATACTGGCTACCTTGTAGTTGTGGCCAGGTATATAGTGAGACCACAAAGCGCAGCATCCAGACCTGAATCAAAGAAAATGAAAGACACTGGAGACCAAAAGAACCAGGAAAATCAGCAGTAGCTGAACACACCATGAAACAAACTGGACATGAAATCCTCTTCCAGGACACAGAGGTCCTGGACAACACTACCAATCACTATGTCAGACGACACAGGGAAGCCATTGAAATCCACAAACATAAGCACAATTTCAACAAAAAAGAAAGTTTAAAAAATCAACAAAGCCTGGCTTCCAGTACTAAAAACTGCAGAGTGCAAAAGGTCAAAGATAAATTATTCTTACCCAGGCACAAGCAAAAGTGATCAGTTGACACAATAGGCAGCCATCAAGGATCATTGCTACCCCTGATTGCATTGAAACTTCTTAATCCCTTCATCACAATACAATGGCTAACACCTATTATGCTGCATATGACAAGTTTCCTCAACTAAAAAAACCCAGTCTCACTCACTTTATAATCCAGAGCACAGAAAGAACTCCTAGTTCCCTGAGCTCCTTGCCCTCTGAAGATGCCAGCCACAGAGTTTGGTGAAACGTCAGGAAGAAAAACTTCCAGAACTCGTTCAAACAGCCCAAAAAACCTCACAACATCTATCAGATCCTGCCTGAATGATGCTTCCCATAGTCTTTGTGTTTATAACTACATATAACCTTGTAGCTTTAATGTAATGTTGTCTATTAATGCTGTAAGTTGTCCCTCAATTCCTTGTTCTCAAGTACTTGAACATGTCTTAATTGTACTGGACTGTATATTATCTCTCATCACTGTAAGCTGCCTTGGGTCCTTTTCCAAGGAGAAAGGCAGTGTAAAAACACTGTAAAACAATAAAATAAATAACCCATACTGCAAGACATTCCACATGATTTCATTTGTCTATTGACATTTTTCAACTGATGAAATGAATATCTTTTCTGCAATCAACAACTTGCACAGTTTAAGTCTCCATTGTTTTGGAGATGGAGTGGCTCTCTATTTCTACAAAAAAATTAATGTGATAAATATATAGTTAGTTGATGAAGGGACAGTTCTAGGGACAACCTATGTACGTATGTGCACCAGGCTCCCCCAACATAGTTGTCTGCTCACACCGTGTGGACTGTAGGGAGTGGAGCTCATTGTGAAAACAACAGGAAGCATGAGATGAATGAGATGGGTCTTACTCCGTGTAATGCGGTTGCAGTCCTATGAAAATGCTCTCCAAATAGGTTCTAATAGAAGGTAATCTTCATATACCATGTTTACTAATATAGATGAACATAGCAGTACAAGCAAAATACCAATGAAAGTTGATTAAAAGCAGCAGATGAATAAAAGCAGGAGATCAGTATGAAGAAACAAATGTTAATAAAAATACAAATTGATTTAATTTCATTAATAAAATAACGAACAACAAACATAAAAGCCATAGAGACAAACTGAAAAATGCTTCAATTTTGCATCTGAAAATTCATAAAGTTGATAAGTCAACATTATTGGGGAGTGTGCTCTACAGCTGGGGTAGCAACACAGAAAAAGGCCTACTCCTGCCTGCCATGCCCTCTGAAGACGAGGGGACCCAGAAAAGGACTTCCAAATATGTCTTCTACACTATGGGTTATATTCATAAATTCTAGTGCCCATCCAGAACAGTGCTTCATAACCTTGGCTAACTCAAGCATTCTTGGGCTGCAATCCCTAGATGCCTTCTGCACAGAGCTGTGCTAGTGGAGCTTTCTGTGAGTTGCAGTCCGAAAACAAATGGGTTACCAAGAGTTGAGAAAAGAGATGGTCACGAATCAGGGAAAAATGGCAATTTGTTTTGATTTGTTATTCATCAAAGTCAACAAATCATTAAAAATGAATCTATTATTTTTTCCTGATGAATTGAATCAATTTGTAAATTTGTTTTTGACTTTAAATCCCCATAAAATGGCTTTCAAGGCACCTAGAGACACCAGGGAAGTTTCCCATGACTCTCGTCTACAACCCTCCAAGGTTGGTGGAGAGTGGGTTTCAGACATCTGTGTTATACACCTGCAAGGAGCCCCCCTCTTCCAGTAAAGTTCCTTTAGCAACTGGCTTGGGAAAAACCAATCTTCACTAAAGTTGGAGAAATTGTAGAAGAGAGAAAGAGGGAGCTTATCTGCAAATCTGGTATCTCTAGGTATCTGGCGGAAACTTTTCTGGTGAGGCCCTCCATGTCGGTGGATAACTCGAACATTGGAAATCCAGTCATCACCACAATAGTAGAGAAGAGTCACGGGAAGCATCCCTGCAGTGTTGGTGTCTCTAGGAGGGTTGTAGGACATTTTGTAGCCCAACAAATTAACAAATAAAAATCACAAAAAATCATCAATTTGTATTCAAACAAACCTAAATCAACAAATTAGCAATTTTTGAACAAATTTACATTTTATTTTTAATTCATGCCCACCTCTAGTCAGGAACCATTTATCCTGATGATTAAATATACGGTGCTTTTTTGCACACTTTGCATAGTAATAAGATGGCCTCATCTGTTCTAGGCCATCCCCGATCTCAGCAAAACCAGAACTCTTCAGTTACATCTCAAGTCCTGAGAACTTATGTCATTTGCATATTCCTATCTCCAGGATGATAATTTTATTAACAACTTGAGCATTTACTGCCTGGCTTGAAAGTGCCACTGTCAAATTGAAAGCTCCTTCCTAGGTGTTAATGTGCAACTGTTGTTCCACCATGTATTCTATAAATAAGACTTCAGCAGAGATAGTTATACTTCTGTGTGTCTGAAGGAGTGGATTCTGATCCACAGACGCTTAAACTGGAATAACATTTTTAGTTTAAAAATTCATCAGTTTGTATTTGTTGGGGGGTGGGGTTGCTTCGGAAAAATGTGAATGAACAAATTAGTGATTTTGGTGAATTTTGCAATTCCTTTTTACCCACCTCTACTGCTAAACCAGCCTATGTCTTTGAAAAGCTCTGGAAGATGGTGGATCAATATGGGATTGCCCATTATATTGCTGCAAGTCCCAAGATATGAGTTATAGTTCTCTAACAACTTTGGGGAAGTGACAATAAAGTTTCTTTTCAGAAAACTCTCTTAATTAAATATTAATACTGAATCAAATTATATAATTATGTACAACAATGAAATAGGCTAGGAGGATGGGTAGAAAGAGTCCAGAATTAAACCCCAAAAGTTCCTTCAACCGTTGGGACTCCTGGATAGCTCGGTGGTTTAAGTCTTTGACTATGGAGCTAGAAGTCGGGAGTTCAGTTCCCAGCTATGCCTCTCTGACAGGCACTGGACTTAATGATCCATAGGGTTCTAAAATAATGATTACAATTAATAATATTTATTATTTAATAGTATTGATAATATAATAAATAGCATTAACCAATATGAGAACTGGATCTATAGTTGATCTCATCTTTCTCTATGTTATTCATAGTGGTACTGAGATATCCATTTTGCTCATTGTGCAACAGAGCTGCTAAAATTACCATCTGTTTCAGGAACAGTTTGAAAAAAGAAAATGTCCAGGTGAGATTGCCCATCTTGCCCGCGCAGAAGAGACAAACCCAGTATTATAGCTGAATGGTTTATTGAACATTCGGTAAAAATGGATGATCAGGCTGCAACTTCTTTGATTACAGAGGGAGAGTCTTGGTACAGTGAGGGGTGGAACCAAGCACAAGATGACCCACTTTCAGCTGATGGCCACTATCCCAGCGCAGGTTGGTCAGAATTTGGATTTGCTTCCAGGTCCAAGGCTACTAGGAGAACCCACTCCCGACTTGCCATGGGGAAGTGTGGCAGCCCTCCTGAGCAGGGCACACCCTTGTCAGTTCTCCACTCCAAAGATGATAACCTGCCTGGATGATAGGACCTGATTGCTTCTCTCCCTTTCCAAGGAATCATGCCTATGGATAAAAACCACATTCTCGTGTACTCAACAGAGACCCCATGAAAAGGATATTGTACATTTAGATCTCATGTACAACCCTCACTAACTTCAGATTTAACCATAATGATGATCCCAACAACTCCACCCAATACAAAATAGCATTACACATTTTCCAAATAACAACTAAAATTGAATCAAATCCCCCTTATCCCAAATACAGTACAGACAAAATAGCGTCAAATACAAGAAGACCCAACCGTTTCATTGTCACAGGCATGCATCCCAGCACTTTAACACAGAAGGGTGGGATGAGACTTCAGGAGAGGTGCAGACTCCCATTCATATACTTACCTGGTGGACTAGAATGAAAACTGCCATTCCACCATGGTCCAGTGAAGGAAACCTCCTAGCTCAGTGTTGAGCCCCCTGGAAAGAAGACATGGGATGGTAGCTGGCTCCTGCATGCTTCGGGACCTGCTGGGTAACGAACCAGCACTACATGGTAAGTCAAATGAGGTCAGCCTTGTTTGTGAAGACACTGAAAATGTATGAAGTCCCTGCTAATCTCACAGAGAGGGAAAACATATAGGCATTTTATCATGCTCCTGGCTGGCATATCATACAGGAGATGCTGCCAGACATTTCATCATCTTAATTATATACACTCTATCCCGATATAATGCATACTAAATCCCATAGGAAAGTTGTAGTTTTCCATGTTGCCAAGAAAATAAAAGGGAGGGCTGTCGTTACAAACAGTATGTTTTGCAGCCTTTTTGAACCATATAGCTAACAGCCACAGACTGTCATAGGGCAGTGCTGGGCATATTTTATTTGGTTATCCATCAGGGGAGTGATCGGCGTGTCCCTTCATTCTACCCAACTGGACGTGACCTTCAGCATGTGCATCTGTGTTTCTGCTACCTGCTGCAGCTCAGAGGGAGGCAAGGGGGAATTAAAATCAACTTCCAAGCAAATAGTGAGGCGATACCGATACTAAATGGAATGAGAAGGAAAAGATCTGTAATGAAATTCAAGAGAGAAAGACTGTTGGCCAGATTCCCTCAGAAATCAGAATGACTGCTAAATAATATTATGTTTCGTTGCTTGGAGGCGGCTTTAGTACTCTGCATGGTACCTTGCTCGTTCCCATGAATGGTCAAAACACCAGTCCAGAATAATTTGAGCAAAATAAGATAAATTAAACAAAACACTTGGGTAATTTCCACACAGGATGCAGACTTTAGATTTTGGGATACAGAATTAGATACAGAATTTCTTTTCTAGAACTGGAGTGTGCAGAGTTATGAATATGTATTTTTTCACTGCATAATTTAGATTGTTTAGGTACAGAATTTTAATTTTGTTTGTGTGGAGGAAATAAAGTTCTGGTCCCAATGTTGCTCAACTTGATCTCTCTCCTAGCAAGTGCCAGTTGCGACTCCCTACCCCTACCCCCAATTTCCTGGCTAACTTCATTAAAAACAGAAGGCCACTGCTTATGGAGTTGGATAGATGAAACATGGCCACTATCTTTCTCAGAGCAAGCTGGAACAATTGTGATTTTAGCTAATATTATGGACACATAGTGAAGTATTTTCAGTAAAAATAGCTCTACTTGATTGTCAATATGGGAAGAATGCAAAAAGTCAATGCATGTTGTGGGTAGAGATGGGCACGGAACGAACATTTTTTCATTTCCGTTACCGTTTGTCGTTTCCGTTACGTAATGAAACGACAAACGAAAATTGTGATGAAAATGAAACGAAACGAACAGAACCATGAAAATTGTGGTCATTATGCTTTGTTTCCGTTACTGGCGACACACAATGAAATGAGCTGTTTTAAATGTTAAAAAACGCCCTGGACATCCATAAAAATACAGCAATAATTATTTATATTGTCTGATAATACCTACCAGGGGGGTTGGGGTCCTTAAAACGTTTGTTTTTGTCTTCTCCCATCGCAATGTATTTTTCTTTTCCCTTTAAAATGAATGTTGCCACCAGCCACAAAATGGAGGCAAGCCATGTGATGGGATCATGTTCAACCAATAGCATGCCCAGATCGCAGACTGGGCGGGCAGGTCTGGCAGCCACAGAGGGCATAAAAAGTTCTGGCAGCCCCCGTCCTCCTTGCAGTCTCTGGTGGGAGTTAGGGTGGGATTGCTGTCTCTGCAACTCTAGCTTCAGTCCTGCAGCCTCCTTGTGTGTGTGCGTGCTGCGTACCTCTCGGTGAGTACCCTCCCTTGCCCTGCAGTGCAGTCACTCTGTGGCTGCCTTGCACCCTGGGCAACGCCCGCCGCTGCCTTTGCAGCCTCCTTGCATACCTAGTCTATACTGTGTCTCTGCCAGCATCCATTTTTTTAGTGTTTTCCCTCTGGTCTGGGGTGTTGGGGGATGCCTGCGCACGGAAATGCTTTAAAAATCGCGCAAAAAGTGGCTAGAAATGACAAACGAAAAAATGAAAAACGGTAATGAAATTTTTCAAAAAATTCCCAACAAACTCTGTTTCCAGGTCATTTATGTACAAATTGAAAAGCACTGCTCCCAGGACAGATCCCTGGGGCACACCACTTTTCACCTCTTTCCATTGTGAAAATTGCCCATTGACACCTACTCTTTGTTTCCTGGATCTCAACCACTTCTCAATCCATAAGAGGAGCTGCCCTCTTATCCCCTGATTGTGCAATTTTCTCAACAGCCTTGGTGAAGGACTGCCAAAAGCCTTCTGAAAATCAAGATAGGCAATATTCACCAGTTCACTCAAATCCACATGCCTGTTGACCTTTTCAAAGAATTCTAGAAGGTTTGTCAGGCAAGACTTACCCTTACAGAATCCATGCTGATTTTCCCTCAGCAAGGTTTGTTCTTCTACTGTATGTGTTTTAAGATTTTTCTCTTGGATGAGGCTTTCCACTATCTTCCCTTTGTCCCAAATACCTTCACACCTGGCAGACAAGTGACCATACAGTTATCATGCAGACCACAAATCCATCCCTCTGTATGTCTAATAATTGAATCACCTAGTACAAGGAGCCTCTCTCCTGCAGCCTGTTCATCTACATGCACCTCATCAAGGGAGAGGTCTTCAGTTTGTTCCTGTTGTTTGTCTTCCTGTATCTCATCAAATGTGATGAGGGATAGATCCTCAGGTGGAACCAGTTGTTCCTCTGTGCATTTTTCATGAGGTGTGATGAGGGAAAGAGTCTCAAATTGATTCTATCTTCTAAAGAGTTTAGAAACGGTGTGGTTTTGGAATTAAAACCATCCCTGGCCAGCTCTACCTAGGACAGGGGGACTGGTGTTTTGACACCGGGTGTCAAAGTTTAGGAGAAACCTGTGTTTGCTGAAAAAAGGATGCAAACCTGCCTGTTGTTGGTTGATGCTGCTGGAAGGTTGGGAACCTGCCTGTCTTGAGCTGCAGATCCTCAAGGAGATGGAAACACTACAGTACACAGATTAGCTCAGCAAGAAAAAAATGTAGGCACTGTGCACCCTGATTGAGGATCAGGCCTTGTTCCTCTCTCCTATCTCAGCATATGCTAGCCTCACGTGATCCACATTCAGTCAATGGAATAACAAAGTTCCCAGTATGGCAGATGCTACAGCTGTTTTCTCCCAGCCACTTCAGGGAGTTGCAACCCTGAAATGCTACATTTCCAAGTGTTGGCTGTCTGGATGGCACTCCCAAGGACCCTGTTCTACCTGCTCCACTACAGGAGAGCCTATTTGAGATGAAACAGTTCCTCAGGAGAGGAACACTTCTAGTGACTGCCTTCTGGTATTTCGTACTTTTAAAATCCTACTCAAAGCCCTCTTCACAATCCATATTTATAACTATGCTGTAAGAGATTAAATTTGCACACACAGACCTATGCAAGATCACACACATATTCGCTGAAAGGTCACTGGGGTGGTGAATTTCTCCACAAAAATTACAGCTAAAGAATGTTAATACAGTGCTGGCAATGGAAAGCTGTGTTGTCAGCCTTATGGTTGAATGGGAACTGTGTGTACTATTTGTTTCAGCTGCTGAGTGGACAGATGAGTAAACAACCAGTGACAGGTGTTCCCTGAGCCTGGAAGTCTTTAAGTTCCAAGCTGCCTGTCTTTATTGATTTCTTCAACATATTTTCACACTATTTTTAGGGCAAGTGATCACAAATACACTTCCAAACATTGACGACTAACAATATCATCAAAACAAAACTAAGCTAAAATAAAGTAACTAAAATGCAGTGAGAGATGAAATCATTTCTGAATTATTTTAATGTTTGTAATCTTATTGCTATTCTATTATTCTAATCAGTTCTATAAGCCAGCTTGGCTCTCAGTTCTGGGGGAAATGTGACATATAAATGAAACAAACAAACAAAGAAGATATTCATGGGGGCTGAAAAGGAAAAAGTTTGGCAGAATTTTTCAGATGTGTTTAGTATTCAAAACTAGGACCCCACACAAAGGGTCAAGCTGAGTTCTTGAGAAGAAGAGTTCCATATATGTGAGACCACCAGGCTAACGTCAATGTGATTTACCTTAGTGGTGATAATGAAAGCAGGACTTCTTAGACTGACGCTTTCCTCCTAACCACTCAGATCAAATTTATCAAACTGAGTGTAGAACCAAAAGCTCATGGCTTCAACCAATGTACAATAGGCATGGATTGTTTCCACCCTTATAATATAGGCATACCCAGCCCCACTGGCATTCTGGTAGCCCTATTTCATGCTAGTTGAAATTTGTCACCTCTCTCCAAAGGCAGTCCTACAGATAAAGTATTGGGGGTAGAGATGGGCACTTATCGAAAAAATGACGTTTCAGTTTTTCATTTTTAGTTGCGGGTCCATTTTGGTTTTGTTTTTTCATTTTCCGTTTTTCATTTTTACCCGCTTTTTGTGCAATTTAAAGCATTTCCGCGCGCGGGCGTCCCCCAACGCCCCAGAAAACACTAAAAAAAGATGCTGGCAGAGACACGGTATAGACTAGGTACGCAAGGAGGCTGCAAAGGCAGCGGTGGGCGTTGCCCAGGGTGTAAGGCAGCCGCAGTGTGACTGCACTGTGGGGCAGGGGAGGGTACACACCAAGAGGTATGCACGCATGCACACAGGGAGGCTGAAAGATAAATCTCTTCTTTCTCTCCCCTAAGAGCCAGGCTTCAGCCAGCAAGAACACAGAGACACACACCTGCCTGGCTGGCCTAAAGCAGTGAGTAGAGATGGGCATGACTTGAAAAAAAAAATTCGAGTTGTCGTTAGTCGGGCCGGTTCCGTTTCGGGTCGTTTCCGTTTTTCGCGAAAATTCGCAAAAATTAGTCGGTTCGTTTTTTTGTTTTTTCATTTTCGTTAGTACTGGTTTTTTTTGGGGGGGTAGCGGGTTCCTGGAGGCACCTCTGTGGGGTGGGTGCCTCCTCTGGCCCACTATAAAGGGAAAGCGGGCTCCTGGAGGCACCCGTGGGTGCCTCCTATCCTCACCCGCTAGGAAAGGGAAGCAGGCTCCAAGAGACCCCTCAACATGGGGGTCTCCCCTCCTCACCTGCTGCTGCTGCAAAATGATATGCAATAGCCATATGGATATGCATACCAGTTGCAGACAGTGAGACTAGTGATGGCAGTGAACCCAGAGCCATAGGTGATGCCTAACTAAGGCTCTCGCACCACCATGTCTCACACAGAAGGGAATTGTACTTGCGTGTAGTGCAATGCAAGTAGATCTGGCTTAGGGTTAAGGTGGGTTAGTGCAAGGGCTAGGGTTAGGCTAGTGACGGGTAAGGTTACGGTGGGCTAGTGGGTTGCACCTCTGGGTGCCTCTCTGACCTACTAAGAAGACAGTCTGTGACGTATGGGTAAGGACTGGAGTCAAGGGTTAGGGTTAGGGTTAGGGGGCTAGGGCAGGTTTTAGGGGGCTTTTTTGCACATCCCAGAAGTCTCCATGGCCAAGTGGCCATGCGATTGGTGGGATGGCTCCAAAAATTTGCATGGTCGTCCACTCCCACATGGCTGGCCACTCGGCCAGCCCATCATTGCGCAGGTGTAAAAAAAATAAAAAAAAAATAAAATCAATGGAGGACAGAGGAGGAGAGAGACATTTTGTTGCAAGAAAAAACCCACTGCTACTGTGAAAAATCTGGCAGTTTATAAATTTTCGCGTGTTTCTGTTGTGCTTGTGTGTTTTTGGACCACGATTTCAAAAACAATATTGCGTTCGCCGCCCCATTTTGGATCCCCCGCCCGCACCGCATGGCATGGCGAGTCCGGCTGCCCAGGACGGGGGGGGGGAGGCGGGACCCCCCCTCCAGAAACCACCCCTCCGGTAGGTGCCCTGCGCCCTTAGTCAAGCAGGCATTTTTCCGCCTGCTTTTTTGGCCCGAGAATGGGTGGGGGGAGAGTTTAAAAGTTTTTTCCTGTGCCGTCCGTGCCGCTTGCTTGCGCTTTAATTGCGGCGGCCGGCGGCGAGACTGGGCTTTTTGCTGGCTGCGAGCCTGCGGCGAGTCCCACAGAGCAGCCCCAGGATGGGGGGATGGGGGGGAGGCCGGGGACCTCCAGAAACAACCCCTCTGGTAGGTGCCCTGAGGCACGGCAGGCATTTTTCCACCTGCTTTTTGGCCGGGAACCGGGTTTTTTTAACTTTTAAAAACTTTTTTTCTGTGCCGCGTGGCATCGCGCAATCGCGCGATGCAAGTAACGAGCACGACAAATCAGACCAAAATTTTTCGTTCGTCAGTTTGAGCTCGAAGTCTGGCGGAGTAATTCCCGTTACCGTTTCCGTAGAGTAACGGAACCGAGTAACGGAAACGGAAACGGGAATACCGCTAAGTCGTGCCCATCTCTAGCAGTGAGTCGCAGAGACAGCAATCCCACCCTAACTCCCACCGCAGACTGCAAGGAGGACGGGAGCTGCCAGAGCTTTTTATGCCCTCTGTGGCTGCCACACCTACCCAATCTGCAACCTGGGCATGCTATTGGTTGAAATTGTCCAAGAATTTACATGATCCCCTCACATGACTTGCATCCATCTTGTGGCTGGGATCCATTTTGTGTCATCCTTAAAGGGAAAAGAAAAAATACATCACAATGGGAGAAAGACAAAAACAAAAGTTTTAAGGACCCCAACCCCCTGGAAGGTAATAATTTCAAATAATTATCACTGCCTTTTTGCGGATGTCCAGGGCGTTTTAATACCCAAGAAATCAATATTAGGCATCTGGGAGCCATTTTGGGTCGATGTCCCCTAACGCCCCTTAAAGGAGAAAAATACAGCAATCGGAGAAAAAGACATAAATGCACATTTTAAGTACCCCAACAGCCCTGATAGGTATTATCTGGCAGAATAAATAATTATCGCTGGGTTTTTACGGATATTCAGGACATTTTTTTAACAGTTAAAAACAGCTCATTTCATTGTGCATCTCCATTAACGAAAACAAAACATAACGAACCTAATTTTCGTGGTTCTGTTCGGTTCGTTCCAATTTCATCACAATTTTGTTATCCGTTTCGTTATGTAACAAAACAATTAACGGATAACGGAACGATTTTTGTTTTTGTTTTTCTTTCATGCCCATCTCCAATTGGGGGGATAGGCACAACTAGATTCAAGTGTAACTCCAAATAGTATACCTCAATCTGGCCTTCCACAAAAATCAACAGCAGCTCTTATGTATTTCTGGGAGAAAAGCCATGCATTCAAGGGAGCTGTTGGGGTTGTAATTAAAACTACATTCCACCCATGCTCGCTGTAACCAATAGGATTCAAGCCTGCTCCTATCTGCATAGTTCCACCTCTTCATTTACATAATCCTAGCCTAGGTTACCTGATTCATCAGGACCAGTTAGAGTTGCTGGGCATGTTTCCACTAGAAGCTCTTCTTTAAAATGTCTCATAATAGGCAGGTTCTTATCAGACACATAAAAAATGGAGGTTAGAGCTGCCAGAGGAGATACATCTACTCTATGAAAACCATATGTTATTTGCAGACCCATAGGGCTTTTAATCATTTACATGTAGGGTGTATATATTCTGAGACAAAATGAAGGAACCGTGCAACCAGTGTTTAATTTGTCAGTCAGTCAGTCCGTCACCTTTATTGGCATAAATAAATAAATAAATAGATAAAATAGACAAAGGGCAATAGAGAATAAAAGCACCATTTGTGGGAGTGTGCGGACCCAAGTCAGTATCGCTTAAAAATAACAAAGGGGGGGGGGTTGAAGGGAATGGAAAAGTATTGTAACAGAACGAGAGCAGGAGGGTGTTTCCATGAAGCATTGTATTTGTCCAGCTGTAAGCGACTGCAGACCATCCAGGGTGAGCAAACTATATTTAGAGGTGTAGAACAGAAGACCCATTAAGTAGCTGTGGTCTGCAATGCTGGATTATCAAAAAGATAAATATGGCAATCTGCCTAATGTGGGTTTTGTATGAGCCTAGCAAAAGGTTATGCAAGATGACCTCACCTTCCTCTGGGAAATGCGTTGCTATCTTTCCCATTGGGGAAAATGGTGAGTGAAGGACTGTCCTTTCTAAAGCCATTGTAGAAAAGGTACTGGATGATATTCTTAAAGCAAACAAGTGAAGATGCTTTTGAAGGGAGTTACACATGGTTGCATCCTTTTCCATGATGGAAACGACTTCTTTTCTTGAGAGGTCACAATGTTTTGCTACTCATCCAAGCAGCTTCATCGGTCTTTAAGGGATATTACAACCTGCTCTGTCTTAAATCCAACATAAATGAACAACATATTACTTAAAAATGCTGAAAATGTAGGGATTTGCAAATAGCTACTCCTAGGGAGGAACTCAGTGTTATTTATTTGGGTTGTAGGTTTCAAAGAAGTAGCAGTGTTAGTCTGTGCAAGCATGTCCTGAAATGATAAAATCGAAACACAAAAATGTATAGGACTACGTTCAATTTCCCAATGTGAGTGTTCATGACTATGCTACCTAACCAAGATAGTTAACAAACAGATTAACAGGACAAGACAGACACCCAGAAGTAACATACTGCAAGAAGACTGAGAAGATCACCAGACACCAATTATTGTCACATTCAACCCACAACTAAAACCAATCACATGCATCATAGATGATTTTCAACTACTTATTGCTTACCGACATCCTGTTCCCAATCTCAGTCATCTATTGGCATGCAACAGAAAATACAACACTGATACAGAGAAGGCAACCAAATGCTGCTGCAACCATAATGCCAACTCTACTCTGTCAGAATAGTTAGTTACCAACAACGTTATCCACAATAACATCTCCCTCAATTACTTGTTCATCTGCTAGTGTGATCAATGCCACACTTCACCAGTAGTGTCCTTCTGTACTCTATATAGAATACACAGGACAATCTCTTTGCAAGAGAATGAATGCAGGTAAATATGGCATCAGAAATGGTGATACACAAAAAACTGTTTCGGGACACTTCAATCTACTATGGCATTTTATAAATGATCCATAAGTTATTGCTGTAAGAAAAAACATACACCACAAAACAAGACTAGAAAGAGAGATAGCTGAAATCAAATTCATACATAAATTCTAGAACAATTCAAAAGGATTAAATTTCAGTCAGCATTTCTGATCTCATATACACCAATAAACAGTTCTTCCTACAGTCTTTTGCATGAATCAGACACTTGGCCAGACCATCCAAGGATGAGGATGTAATACCTTTATTAGACCATTAAAATCAGCCAACCACTGCTGTGAGGAAAGACCCTTGAAGGAACTTTCTGTTGCCTTTCACATCTCACGGCCAGCATGCAACTTTCCATTTAAATTAGGATGCATAGTTAATGGGCATTCTTAATGTTAACTAACTTGTGTAAATAATGCTATGGTCACTTACCTGTGCCTGTTCTGTACATACATATAGTCTCATTTCACTCTTCTCTGATTGATGGAGTGGGTTGCTCCAGGAATGCTCCCAGTGGAACACAAAAGTCAGTCATTAAGGTACACTACATTTTTGTGGGTTTTTAAAAAATTATTTTACTTTGGTTCCCTGAATTTATTATGGGAACATGGCACATCTTATTATTGTGGGAAGAATCCCAGTAGGCTGTGTTTGGTATTTGCATGACAGAATCAAATAAATAAATAAATAAAGAGAGAGAGAGAGAGAGAGAGAGAGAGAGAGAGAGAGAGAGAGAGAGAGAGAGAGAGAGAGAGAGCAATAATGGCAGAGGTAGGAAAGACAAACCTCAATGCCCTAGTTGTGTGACCGATCCAATCAAAAGCCCATACAGGCATGTCCACACTTCTGTCCTCCAGATGTTTAAACCCCAACTCCCACAGTCCCTTGTCATTAGAAATACAGGCTTGGAATTCTGGGAGTTGTGGTCCAAAACTTCAGGACTTGCGGATTCTATCCTACCACTCTAATAAGTAATAATACTCCAGTTAACTAAGTAATAATCATTCAGTATTATTTAGTGAACCAAGCTAAGTGATAGCAGAGAGGAAAAGGAGACTTTTCTATGACACAAAAGGACATATCGATGTCATGATGCATCCCATGAAATGGCTGGTGTAGCAGCCTCAAGAGAACGCATTGTGCATTGTGATCTCATCTGAACCCCCTCAGTGCTGTGCTTGTCCAAGGAAGCTCTTGAACTTCATTAGGAGATCCCGCTTGTATTCACCCCACCTTCTCTCTTGGTGCCAGAAACTCTGTTTACCAATAATGATTTCTTCCATTTCAACCAAACACACCCTCTTTTAAACTCTACAAATGCCTAATTTGAGTAAGAAGAATCAGTTGGGATGTTTCTCCACCTTGGGTGGTGAACATTCCTCCACCACATATCTGCTCCTAAATCAAACAATTACCCTTAATCCTTGGTTGCACATTTCTCCAAATACAAAAGAGTGCACACCTGCTTTACGTCAAGAAATGAAGGCACTTGTCCTGTGTGGGCAAATCAGCTCCAGAAGCTACAAAGCAGTCCGCTTTCATATAGAGGAACTGAAAAATAAATAAAAGAAAGCATTCTAGTGAATGATTTCTCAGGTATTTTCTCATCCCATGGGAACCGCAATATATTGCAGGTGATGAAAACACTTTTCTATCCTCAGGAGTGTTTGTGGGCACAGAAACAAGCGTAATCCGTGATATCAAAAACCCAGAACCAGGAAAACACATGTTCATATGAATTGGAATGTTTGTTTCAAGCAGCACAAGCCCTCCCTGTGGCAATTCATTCCTCCAGACAGAATTCTGGGGACCTCAGTCAAGAAATTAAAGTCCTTACAGGAGGTTTTAATTACTTATAGCTGAGGAATAAATGCTCAGTCGGCCATTTTGTTCCTGCAAAGAAGACACAGGAAGTGGGTGGGAGCATATGAGAGTTGCAAGGGATTAGGGGACTGGCAATATTTTGACAACCCCATTTTTTGAACCAGAAAGACTACCCATCCCCTTATCCTTAGAAGTTTTCATTAAGTTTAGTTTCTGCCACCCGTTTCCCCTGCCTTCTTCAAAGGGTCAAAATGGGTATTGCACACTTCATGTCTCAGCTGTAAACAATTAACATTTCTGAGAAATCATCAATTTCTTGGCTGCAGCCACCAAAATTCTTGGTGGGGGAATCCCTGCAGAATTTGGGAGAGCTGATGTCAAGTGTCAAGAGGCACTTGTGACCATCTGAGGAGTGTGTGACCTACCAGTGTGAAAATTATAGGTCATTGCCTCCTCAGAAAGTAAGGATATTTCAACCTCATTTTTCAAAACAAGCAAGCAAGCAAACAAACAAAATAAGAATTCTGTTTGTTGAAAGTACTATTGATGGAATGTCTATTTCTGATTCATAAAAATAAAAACCTTATATTTAACACATCCTATCTGGAAATGAACAGAAACTATAAAGGAGGACAGCTGTTTTTATTCATTTGCAAGAAAAGTAGCAGCCATGAGCTGGCTACTTGGGACTGAACCCCAGGTCGTGAGCACAGTTATAGCTGCAGTACCGCTATTTAACCATTGTGCCATGAGGTTCCAAGAAAGTTGCATTGTTTATATATATGTGGTATGGAAACAAGGACCAAAATTCTCATGCATAATTATGCCAACATAATGAATAATGCTGTTTGACTTGGGGATACTTTTTGTGCTGTTTGCTCCAGATGTCAAAAGTGCTAGTTGCAGCAACATCTTTTGTTGTTTGGAATTGGCTGAAAAATATACCTCACACCATATTTCATAGAATCAAGGAGTAATAGAATAACTGAGTTGGAAGGAGCCTATAAGGCTAAAGCAAAACAGATCTGACAGATGGTTGTCCATTCTTTTTTTGTTGAATGCTCCAGAGTTGATTCCATTGTTGTACTGCTCTAACTGTTAAGAGGTCCCCCCCAATATTCAGTCTAAATCTGGCTTCCTGTACCTTGGTCCCATTATTACCTGTCCTGTACTCTGGGATGACCGAGAATAATGTTATTATATATCCCCTCAATCTTCTTTTCTCAAGGCTAAACATGTCCCGTTCTTTCAGTCTTTCCTCATAAGGCTTGGTTTTCAGTCCCCTGATTATCCTTATGGAAATATTATGCTTCAACCAGTATTTTCACAACACGGTGCCCTCGTTACAGCAGTGATCAAAGGCCTTATCCCTTCTGTATGTATATATCTTCAGATTTTGAGACAGGCAACTTCATCTTCAGATGTGCAGTGATACTCTTAGAAGGAGGTGAATGAGGTGATCAGGTGAAGTGCAGGAGTGAGCAGAATGGGAGCAGAAAACTACCACCCATTCACTTGCCACTGCCTACTTCTCCTCTGTTCACACCTCATGCCATCGCCTCACAGGACCACTTACGCGGGGGAGGGAAGTTCAGAAGGACAATGATGGCAGTGATGGTTTCGTGGGAGTGACAACAGTCATACCAGCCTGTTCTGAATGGTTGGTGGCTGCCTGGTTGCCTTTGGAGCACGGGTAATAATGAGCATCTGTCTGTTGCCCTAAGGCCTACATTTTTTTGGTCAAGGAATTATGGGGTAAGTGGAGTATCCCCCCCCAAAAAAAAAGGCAAGTACTGAAGCAACAGTAATGTGTGGTCATTAGAGATGGGCATGAATCATGACAATAATGATTCATATTGATTCATGATTTGTCAAGGCTCATGAATAATTAATAATGAATTTAATTTTTTTCCTGATGACTCAATGAGTTCTTTCACTTTGCCTTTAGAAAAACTTAAACATGGCATGGAAAGAAACTCTCCCCTCCCCAACCACTACACATGCAAAAACAACAAGAAGAAAAAATTCCAAAGACACCAGGTTTTTGTGTGCAAAAGAATCCCAAAGACCACAACTTAAAAAAATAATAATCTTAAACATGGCATGGAAAGACACCCCCCACAACCACCACACATGCAATAAAATAAAATAAAAGAGAAGAGAAGAAAAATCAACCTACCATTCCAGCAGTAGAGAACTGCAGGGGAAAAAACTCTGTAAAACTCTCCACAACAACTCCAACTCTCTCGAAATCTCTCGGACTCCATTCCACACCTCCTCGCTCCATGCCTCATGCAATCCACAGAGGTCTGGAAACATGATGCAGGTGTGTTAAAATGTCCCAGATGCAAAACGCCCTGGAAGAACTATTTTTTGGAAAAATATTTTTTAAAAATTGTAAGTCGAGTAAATCGTATCTAAAATTCGTAAGCCAGCGCTTAAAATTGCCAAAGGATTTCTGCTTGTAACTTGAATTTTTCGGTTGTTGAAGCACGCGTAACTCGAGGTCTTGCTGCATTTGAAACCAAGACTTCACCAAACTTAGGGCCTTTTTACACGACCCCTAAGATCCGCTGGCCACTTAAATTCGGACCAGAGATCTTAGGGATTCGTCGCTCTTCCTGTGTCCCCACCCCTCCGCACTTCCTGGCTTCGTGAGGGGAGGGAGAAAAAGAGAAAGAAAAGCATTCCGCTCACCTCCGTTCTGCCTCTCGCTCCTGCCAGCAACATTTCAGTCTCTGTAAAAGTAGCTCTTAAAGGGGCGGGAGCCAAAAAATAACAAACAGAAGCAAGGAGAGCCCCGCACTCACTATCGTTACACCGGATCAAATAATTTTCACCTCCAAAGAGCAGGTACTTGAAAGGTGCGCTGGGATGCGCTAAAGTGGGCGTGGTCGCACTTAATTTCCTGTTAACTCCGGAGCTGGTGGGGAAACATTTTTAAGCTCCGGAGCTGGGAGCCATTTGCCCCGGAGTTTAGGGGTCGTGTATAAACACCCTTAAAGAGCTTGTAGAAAAGAGTCAGAGGAAGTCTCTCTAGTACTGTGGTGTCTCTAGATATCTGGAGGGCTGTTCTAATTGCCCAAATAATAAAGGAATAAAAAATCTCAAAAAATTCATCAATTAATATTCGTTGAGGGGGTATTACTTCTGATGAGTTCATATTAATGAATTAGCAATTTTGATGAATTTTTCAATTCATTTAAAAATTCCTACCCATATCTAGAGGTCAAATTTTTCCTCCTTTTCCACAGCATCCACATCACAGCCTAACAATATGAAAATCTTTGCAAACACATTGCTGTTGTTGGGGCAGTCATTGATTCATTTGCCACTAACTTCTAAGACTTTGAGGGACTCTTATTTAATTTTAAAGAGAGAGATTGGGTGGTTCCTCTCTCCTTATAGAGGTTTATGGGTAAAAGAAGCTGGATCTTACAGTATCCTCTTGATTTCATATAATTTTTGCATGGGATCTTTCCCAATCACCATAAAATCATCCTCTGCACTGATATATCTGACAGCCCATCTCTTCCCAGATGGATCACTCACTATATCTTACTGGTACATCATCCATTCCTAGGTCCCACCTCTCTGCACACAGACTGCGATTTCTAACTTGTTGCCCTGACTTTTGAGCTATCCACAAAATTGGGTGCCTCTAGGACCCAGGGGAGCACTCATATAGTGGAATGAATAATTTTATATTGTTTCATATTGCTATAAAATATTTTTAAAATAATTGTTAGTAACAAAATGAAATAAAACAGCAGAGAAAATAAAACAAAATGAAATGCTATTTTTATGTTTCGTGCCCATCTCTAGTTCTAACAGCCAGTTGGCTTCCTATAGGCATTGTCCATTCTCATTCCTCACAGGCATGTTTTCCCCTTCTGCAGGATTACCTTGATTGTGTTAATACCTCCTTCTTGTCTGGCATTTTGGCTACATAAGGAAGGACACTTGGATACATGAATTGTAATTAAAATCAGAGCTAGAAAGTGATTCTGGATGTGGACCAGAAAGGTAATTTTTAAAGGTTCTGCTTACAATTATAACTCTCTCTCTCTCTCTCTCTCTCTCTCTCTCTCTCTCTCTCTCTCTCTCTCTCTCTCTCTCTCTCTCTCTCTCTCTTCTTTCTTTCTTGCAGTAACTGAGAAATTTTGATGTATAGCTCAGTGTGTTGGAGCGCACTGCTGTGGTGCCCAAGGTCAGGACATTGGTTCTCCACCATGCCTTTGAGGAGAAAAGTCAGCCTATGAGGTCTTGAGCAAGCTACATAGTGCCTCCCAAAGAACGGAGGGGCAAATTACTTCTGAGTTTTATATATCTAGAAAACCCTGGAAAGAATTGTCCAAACTCAAGAACTGACTTGATGGCAAATAAGTGAAAAAGGAATAACTCAGCTATGCTATTTTTGTAATACAGTGAGGGATGTGTTTGCTCCTTTTGCAATGTAATGTAACTGACTAAAACATACTTCCAAAATGTGCGGCCTCACTGCTTAGTTGTGTTTCCTACTGCAGCTGGTGGCTTACAGCATTCTAAACACATATTTAAAAGAAGTAATTAAAAGGAAAATTTAACGTACTTCTAAAGAACAACAGGTAACGTCTTATGTGTTTTAAAAGTTAATGACTGGGATGAGTGGAGGTAGGCTTTGAAGTTGAAAAAACTTTTGAAAAATAACTTTCTAAGCTCCTGTTATCAATATAGGCTAATTCCTCTGTCTCTGTAAATTTGTCCTCTGAGGCTAAGAGACTGGTTTCCATCACAATGTTCCTGGTGGAGTCCATTGGTGAATCAGTTGGGAACTATGCTTATATCATCCATCACAAATATATGGTGAGACATCTGCTTACAGATGTAGGTGACTGACCATCCAGTAAAGTACAGCTGTCTCTCCACTGGAAATGGTAGCTGTTTGGCAGGGCCCTGTGAACACTGTGCAGCTGTTTTGAACAGGAAGTCAATGTGATGTGATGTTGGGGCCTTCCAGCTCGTAAGAATTGCCTCGTTCAGTGCTGCAACACACAGTGCATTTGATAGCGCAGCCGATTCCACAGATGTCAATAGCGAAGCCAAATATATGGCGTCAGGTCTCTTTGGAAGGCCACCAAGTGAAATAATAACAGCTAGATAAAATGGGTCACAATCAGATTATTCGCTGACATGCTCTTTCCCTCTCTCTCCCCCCACATGCTTCTCCTACCGCTGGCTGATTTTTAAATGTGCAGACATATTTCTGGAAGGCTTGATGTACATAAAGTACAAAAATGCCTTCCAGCGCCAAGTTCTCAAGATAGGATTTCTGATTTAGAAATCACTTTTCCTCAACTGAGCCCCAATAAAGATTTAAAGGGGTGCTTGAAAACTTCCTTGCTCATGAGGTAATTTTGCAGAGAATCGGCTGTCACAATATAATTAGGGTGTTCCTCAAACTTTAAAACATTGAGGAGCTTACTCATCACTAACAAATGGGGAAGCACAGAGGACGAGAGGTGGTAAGTTATAAATACGTAGGCTACATGGATTTATAAACACATCAGTAAATCCCACCTCAGGCACCAAGAACAAGGGGTGACAAATGGAGTCTTTAAATCATTTCTGATGAGAAAAGTGCTGGAGATTTTTCAACTGCCTACCAGAGGTTCGAGCTGGGTGACTGTCAATCGACACTAACCAAACATTCCTTTGGTCTGAATTGCCCCAGCGTGCTCAACATTTCCCCACACCATCTGCTGAGTTCTACAGATAGCAGTCATGTTAGTCAGTTTGCTGTTTTATTTGTTCAAAACTGTTAAGTAAAAAACCCTTATTCCCTCCTACAAATAGGCGAAATCGCTGTGTTAGGGATCCTACCTGACCTGTGATAAAGGAAAATCCGTGATATGCGGATGTTGGGTTGGGTTGGGTTGGGACTGGGGGCTTTTCTGGGTCCTCCTACACTTACCTTAGTCCTAGCGCTGTCCTGAATGGGCCTCTGACGGGCTTTCCGGGCTGTCGGAAGCCCAAGACGTGGTTCTGGGTGATCCAGAAGGTACTTTTGATTTTTGGAAGTGACTTCTGGTTTGCCATGCAGTTCTGGGGGATCAAAGGTTTGCTCGACCGCCATATTTTGTGGTAAATCGTTGCCTCAAACACCCCACCAGCTTGCCCCACTTGAAACATGCGAAAATTATGGGCACTATTGAAAAAAAATGCTTGAATTTTTACAGTAGCCGCAGCTCGGGTTTTTCGCGAAAATTGCAAAAAAAGTCTCCGTTCGATTTTTTTTATTTCGTTTTTAGTTTTATTTTATTTTTTTACGGGCTGCGGAGGGAGCTGCATGAGTGGCCTCGCCCATGGGAGTGCAACTCTTTGCACCCGCTGTTCTCAGTACTTGCATTAGTGCAATGCAAGCATCTGGCTTAGGGTTAAGACGGCTTAGCGCAACGGCTAGGGTTAGGCTAGTTACGGGTGAGGTTACGATCCAGTATTGGGGTGCGGTGGGGGTGGGACCCACTTAATGGCAGTGACTGGCGTATGGGTTAGGCTTAGGGTTTTTGGGCTACGAAGTTGTTTATGCCCGATTGGCCCATCCCAAAGTCTCCACAGAAACATGCGGAAATGGCCATGCGATTGGTTAAATACTTGAATTTTACAGAGCCCATCAGTGGGTTGTTCGTAAAAAAAAAAATCTCCGTAAAATAAATTAAATGTTTATTTATATTTTTTAAAATCAACGGAAATTTTTTTTGAAGGCTCTCCCACTGGAGCTACTGTAAAAATTCAAGCATTTAAAATAGCTAATTTTCGCATGTTTCTGTGGTGCTTTGGTGGGGTTTTGGGCAACGATTTCAAAAAAAAAAATATTGCGGTCGCCATTTTGGATCCCCCCCCCACCGCATGGCAAATGGATGCGCCCTCCCAGCCTGGTACAGTCAGCAAAACCTGGCCATGCGATTGGTGGAAACCCGAACTCCAAAACTTTGCATGGTCCACTCCCAAGTGGGGGCAGAGAGCCCATCATTGCGAAATGCTCAGGTGTAAAAAAATAAACCCGTAAAATAAAATAAAATCCGGAGACTTTTTTTGCAAGCTAAGCCGTCTTAACCCTAAAAAGCAAGATTTACTTGCATTGCACTTCATGGCAAGTTGGTGGGGAGACACAGCGATTGCAAAAAAAGTCTGCCAGTCGCCATTTTGGATCCCCCGCACTGCATGGCAAATGGATGCGCCCTCCCAGCCTGGACGAGCCGCAGCAGTCCAATCCAAGGAGAGGGGGGCGGGGAACCCCCCCCCCAAATAAAACACCCTTCTGGCCTGGTAGGTGCCCTCAGACAGTTTTCGCCTACTTTTAGGGCCGGGAATCGGGTTTTTTTTTAACTTTTAAAAACTTTTTTTCTGTGCCGCTTGGCATTGCGCGATGCAAGTAACGAGCACGAAAAATCAGACCAAATTGTTCGTTCGTCGGTTCGAGCTCGAAGTCTGGGGCAGTGATTCCCGTTACCGTTTCCGTAGAGTAACAGAAACGAGTAACGAAAAATTTTTTTTTCAAGTCGTGCCCATCTCTACTCATCACTACAAATGGGGAAGCACAGAGGAACCACGAAATGGTGGTAAGTTATAAATACGTAGGCTACATGGATTTATGAGACTTTATGTGTAAATACCCACCTCAGGCACCAAGAACAAGGGTATAAGTCAAGGCAAATTTACCCCCCTTTAAATGAGGAAATGTATTGATGAGTAAAAGTGCTGGAGATTTTTGCAACTCGCATGCTCCTCCTTAGTAGTGGGGCTGGGGTGGTGCTTTTAAAATGGCTTTGGCCACTGATACAAGTGCTTGGGTCAGTGGCTAAAATCATTTTAAACATCTAACCGCTGCTCTCTGTGATGCAAGGGGGGTCAAAGAGCGGCCCCAGCGTTTTAAAATGACTTTTTCCCCCCACCCATCTTGCCTGAGTGGCTAAAAGTATAGCAGGCATGTTACTCAGTTTGCTGTTTTTTTGTTCCAAAATTGTAAGTAACACAATGTTCTTATTCTTTCACCTACATGAATTTTCCACTTGTCGTGTGTGTTAGGGATCCTTCCTGACCGTTTTTCGTGAAATAAAAAAAAGTCGGTTCATTTTTTATTTTTTCGTTGTCGTTGTACTGGGTTGGGGGGGGTTGGGACTGGGGGGCTTTTCAGCCAGAGCCACCTACGGACTTACTCTTTGCACCCGCTGTGTCTCAGCACTGTCATGTAGTGCAATGCAAGTAGATCTGGCTTAGGGTTGACGGGCTTTCGCAAGGGCTAGGTTAGGCCAAGTTACGGGTGAGGTTAGGGTGATCCAGAAGGTACCTCTGACTTTTTGGAAGTGTACTGGCGTATGGTTCGCTTTAAACTTAGGGTTCGGGTTGGGGCTACGATCAGTGGGTTTTATGCCCGATTGGCACAGTGCCAGGTCCTGTGGTAAGTGACCAGGTGGCCTCGATTGGTGGAAAATGTGCAGGCCCACTACCAGCTTGCCCCAGGGACTGTTGCCTAAAATAAACTATGGTAAAATAAAATAAAATAACGGGACTGCAGTTGCAAGAAAAACCCACTGCTGCACGTAAAAATTCAAGCATTTAAAATAGCTATAAAGATTTGTTGGGGAGGGCAACGATTAAAAAGACTTTAAGTGCTATTTATCCCCCGCATATGGATGTGCCCTCCCAGAGTGGTAAGTCGACCTGGGTAATTGGTGGAAAGGCCCAAAACTTTGCATGGTCCACTCCCCCCCATAATTGCGAAACTGAAAAAATGTAAAATAAAGTATAAAATCTAGGGTTTTTTTTGCAAGAAAAACCCACTGCTGCTACTGTAAAAGCTCCTCCTTTGTAGCTAATTTTCGCATGGGGGCTTTGGTGGGGTTTTGGGATGTTTCAAAAAAAAAATGACTTTCCCCCGCACTGATGGCAAAAGTGCCCTTGGGTCAGCAGCTAAAAGTCATAGCCAAACATCGCGCGCTGAACCCCCCCTGTGATGCAGCCTGGGGTGCCCATGAGAAGTTTTCGGCACACGGGAATGTTTAAAAACTTGACTTTGTAGCCATTGCCGACGCCGCGATGCAAGTAACGAGCACGACAAATCAGACCAAATTGACTGGCATATCGAGCTCGAATTCTGGGTAATTCCCGTTTTTTTCAGTAGAGTAAATACGAGGGCTGAAACGGAAACTAGGCTACCGCTAAGTCGAGTATATACAGTATTACAAAAAGGGGAGGAGTACTTTTGGAAACTTGAAGCTATTCTGCTCTGTGAACTGTTCTATTTCTGCTGCACATCTTAAAGGAATTTAAACAAAACTTCAAACGTCTGTAACAAAAGGAAGATATCTTCAAAACTGGACTGTACCTGGAAATTTTCTACTAAGAGATTGTGCAGCAAAGGTGAAGCCCCTAAAGAGTTGGCTCATCCCCTGAGGGGGCACTAAAGAGCTAATGAATTCTGCTGCTAGACGGGTGCTGGAGAAGCAGATGGTCTTAGGAGAGACCTGATGGAAAAACCAGGGCCTGGAAAAAGAGAGCTGGAAAAGGCAGTTGCACCAGGAAGGGCTGGAGAATAAAAAGGGCAGAAAGAGGGAGAGGGAAGTGAGAGAAGATGAACTTTGGAATGGTTAGACCAGGACTGGGAAACTTGGGCAAGTGTGGGAACCAATTTTTCACTCTCTGACACACACGGTGCTGTTCTTTATTCCTGAACTGCAAGTGACCAGAGGGCCTTTTCACACGACCCCTAAAATCTGCAGAAAATGGCTCCCAGATCCGGAGCTTAAAATTGTTTCTCCACCAGCTCCGGAGTTTACAAAAAGTTAAGTGCGACCACGCCCACCTAAGCGCGTCCCAGTGCACTTTTCAAGTACCTGCTCTCCGGGGGTGAAAAGTTCCTGATGCGGATGTAATGTAGTGAGTGCTGGGCTCTCCTCGCTTCTGTTTGTTGTTGTTTTTGCCCCCCCCGCCCCTTTAAGACTGGAATGCTGTCGGGAGCAGAGTGAGACGGCAGAACGGAGGTGAGCCGGCATTCTTTTCTTTCTTTTTCTCTCCCTCCCCTCACACAGACAGCAGCCAGGAGTGCGGAGGGGGTGGGAACACAGGAACAGCGACAAACCCCCAAGGTCTCTGGTCCGAATTTAAGTGGCCAGCAGATCTTAGGAGTCATGTGAAAAGGCTGAGAAATTCATTTCAGGGTTCAGAAGCAAGGATGGAAAAGACCCCACTGCACTTGCAAGGCTCTGCATTTTTTTTCTTATAGAGAAAGATTGCTCCTTCTTGGTGTTTTCTGTAGTGGTGATTCTCCTCTTTGAGTAGTTTTTTGGATTCCAGACAAGGAGTGGTCCAGAGGGGCTCCTGGCACCACAAAACCTAGCCAGGGACTGTATGTAGTTTGTGGTGTCCTTTGATGGCTTGTGTGCATACATGAACAGGAACTGCAGTGGTCCAGAAAGCCAGAAGTTGCATACTGATTTGAATTTTTTCGAAAGTTTAGCCAGCATTTTGAAATGAGCATGAAACTAATGGAATCAGTTTGGCATGATTTTAAGAATGTGTTCAGCTATAAATTGTGTGGTCAGAGTGAAAGAAGGGCTGGGCTACTTGTCTTAATGTTTGTATAGAAGAGTACACTTCAGGTGTGTGTAGCTTTTTCTTTTTTTCTTTTACCCTTGGAATAAATGTTACACAATTCAAAATACATTTTTATGTATGGCTATGAGAAGAGCGCAGCAATTTTGCTGGTCATCTGAGGTGGGAGAAAAATCAACTCCTTTTAGAATCAATTCTTTCTCGGAGCTGAGACAAACTGCCCAGGACCTGCGACTGTTGCTAATTGTGTTGTATTGTTTAAAGGTTTCCCTTTCCACAAGCAGATTTGGAAGGAAATTATTTACCAGAAGGGCATTAAAACCAAAGAAACCTTTATTCAGTTTTTACAATATTTATCTCTGTGTCAAAGAGGAAGAGTTTGTTAGAGCCAGATTCAGGTCAGGTCATCCAACCCAGAGGACCCAAATGTTCCCAGACCAATGAACTTTTCTATGATGCAATGAACTTCCAGGTTCATTGCCTTCCCATCCCCACAGCCTTTCCCCCATCTTGGAAGATGGTGGACCAGATTTCCTTCTGGGATGCAGGTCTACTATCTCTAGATATGTGTCTACTTCTTTTTAAAAAAAGCAGAGGGGTCTGAGGGAAGGTCGATACTTTTTGATTGGTTTGATTTGATGAACCATGAACCAAGATAAACCACAGTCTCCCTGGTTCAACCCCACATGATGCCAAATCACGCCTCCCCCCAAATAGGTTTTGGTCACTCCTTTGAATCGTGCTGAGGATTCTGATAGCTCAGCTGTGTCACTTTTCACTGTAGGGAGAGGCTCAAAATCTTCATTGTACAAACGAAAACCAAGAAAAAACACACACACACACACACACACACACACACACACACACACACACACACACACACACACACACACAAATAGCAACAACAAAAACACGTACACACATGTTTGTTGTGTACAGAATACTAGCATATTAGAAGCAAGGCCAGGCTGCAATACCTCTCCCTTAATTGCTGATTTTCCAGGGGTTTCCCCTTTCCTTCTTTTCCAATGGAGAACCATTCAATTTGCAATTTGAGGTTGTTCAGCCCAGAGTTAATGCTCCACTCTCCAGTCATCATTAATCTTCTCTCCCATATACATGTAATTATAGTCTTGTATAGTTTTGGTTATCAATTACTTGGCTGTGTTCTCTGTTGGACTTGCACTAATAATTCATAAGTCTGAAAGTTAAGCAAACTAATCTGTTATGCAGAGGACCTGGCCTAGGATACTTAAACGAGTTTCAGTGTTGGCGATTAAATGAATTTGTACAAAATACTCACACCTGGAGTATTGTGTACAATTCTGGCCTCCGCATGTCAAAAAAAGACAAAGTGGAACTGGAAAAGGTGCAAAAGAGAGCGACTAAAATGATTACTGGGCTGGGGCACCTCCCTTATGAGGAAAGGCTAAAACATTTGGGGCTCTTTAGTCTGGAAAAAAGGTGCCTGAGGGGGGATATGATTGAAACGTACAAAATAATGCAGGGCATGAGTAAAGTGGACAGAGGGACGCTCTTCTCCCTCTCACAAAATACCAGAACTAGGGGACATCCCTTCAAATTGAAGGCTGGGAGAGTAAGAACAGACAAAAGAAAATATTTTTTTTTCACCCAGCGCGTTGTTAGTCTGTGGAACTCCCTGCCACAGGAGGTGGTGATGGCATCTGGCCTGGATGCCTTCAAAAGGGGATTGGACAGATTCCTGGAGGCCAAGTCCATCACAGGTTACAAACCATGATGGGGATGTGTAATCTCCAGGCTTAAAACCGGGGTACCTCAAGGACCAGATGCAGGGGAGTGTATCTGGAGACAGATATCTACCTTTATCCCCGGAAGGACCCAAGGTGGCTTACCACACTGAAGGACAATATATAACGTTTGGGACAAGCAGTATACAACAGTTGATTAGCATGTTCAGGATAATATTTAAAGTTAAGAAGACTGAGTGTGAAGAGTCACCTTACATAATTAACAAGACAATATTAAAGCTAAGGACAATAGGTAAACACATATAGAGGGGAAATGCCACTCTGCAAGATAGAAAGCAATAAGAATAAGAATTAGACATGGGCACGGATTGGCAAAATCTTCATTTCCGTTTTCGGTTTTTTTGTTTCCGGAAGTAACGGAAACGGTAAGGGTAATTAAGCCGTTACAACTCGAACTCGAACCGAAAAAAGAAAAATTTGGTTGGGTTTTTCGTTTCCATTTGTGGCATCGCGACGATTGCACAATGAGAAGCACAGAAAACGTTTTTAAAAGTTTTTTTTTTAAAAACCGACTCCCGGCCGAAAAAGCAGTCGGAAATATGCCTGCCTGAGGCTTTGCCACCTACCAGAGGGGTGGTTTCGTGGGGGGGGTCCCCGGCCTCCCCCCTCCTCTCCTGTCCTGGGCTGCTTGCACCAGGCTGGGGGGGGGTCATCCTCATCGTCTCGCCATGCCATGCGGTGGGGGGGAAATAAAAAATGGCGACCGCAAATTTTCTTTTGAAATCATAGTCAAAAAACACACCAAAGCACAACAGAAACATGTGAAATTTATTTATTGTAAATGCCTGAATTTTAATAGTAGCAGCAGTGGGATTTTTATAGCAATAAAACATTGCATTGATTTTATTTTATTTTATTTTATTTTATTTTATTTTTTATTTTTTTAGACCTGCCCATTTGGGCTGGGCACGGGATGGGACCATGCAAATTTTTTGAACAATTCCACCAATGGCATGGCCAGGTTTTGACTGACACTTCTGGATGTCTCGGAGGGCATAAAAAGCCGAGGCACCTTCCAGAAATTGCAATCGGGTCTTGGATGTGGTTGAGGGAGGACTGTGGCTGCTGCTGGCTATCCGATTGAGATTAAGGAGGGAGGCCTTGGTGGAGGCATTAGGCTTTTAAGTTAGGCAGGCAGGGAGGGAATTGATTTTATTAGAAAATAATTTCTTTGATTTCCTGCAGCTTTGTCTGGTGAAGGGAAGCAGTTAGATTTTTTTCTTTGTTCTCTTCTCTGACTGTTTGTGGGGAGATGATTTTTCTATTATTGGATAAAGGGGGACGGTCGACTGGGAGTGGGAGGTGTGGATTTATTTAAAAATATATTATATACTACCATTTATTTTCTATTTTTCCCAACTTCAATTTGCTTGCACACACACACATTTGGGGTGCACGCCAAGAACAGAACCTCTATCCTAAGTGGAGAATATTTTACAATATTATTTAGTTTACTAATTACTTACTTCATTGTTTGTTTTTAAACTTGTTGTGTTGTGTGTGCACTTGAACACACAGACACATTCCATTTAAGTGGATCAAAAGAATTTAGAAAATTATTTTTATTTTATTCCCTGACTTCAACTACTAAACTATATTGTATTTATTTACACCCCAATATCTTTTTGGGAGGCATAATACCACTACTCTCTATTCACTTCAGGCTTATTTTTGGGTGTGGCTGAAGCCACCTGTCCAGCTGCTGCTGCTGCTATCAGCCTTACAATATTATTTATTCATTACTTCAGCTCATTGTTTGATTGTTTACATACATACACTTGTCGTGTTGTGTGTGCACTTGAACACAGAGACACATTCCGTTCCCTGGTCTTTATAGCAGCCCAGGAATATTTTTTCTAGGGTCAGTGTAGGCCCAATATTTCCCCATCGGCCATGGCTGGTCTGAGTGTAGTACACCCCAATACCTGCCTTCCTCGATGCGTTCCTCCCTTCCCTGGGGTTTTGGAGCCACTCTGCTTACAAAGTGGTCGAGATGCACTTTACAACGACCTACCTCAAAGACTGATTAGCAGGGGCCTAGCTCTCCTTACAGCCTTAAAGAAATAGCCCTGTTCTCCTGCATCCTCTTTGTCTCCTGGGTTCACAAAACTTGGTCTCCTGGGGTGGAGAAACTCTGCCTCCAAAGGCAGAAACAATCCTCCCTTCTGGCACTTAGGCTTTCTGCCTTCCCTAGCCTAGGTGGGTACCCTGCAAGCCTGCCTTCCTACCTGTAAGCCAGACTTCCTGCTTCCCTGCCTGCCTGGCTTCCTGCCCACCCCTCTGCCTACCTGCCTGCCTGTCAGGCTTCCGGGACTCCTGGTTTGGAGGAGGCCTTCCAGGTGCTTCTCCTTCAGCCTATCAGCGGTTCAGTGCTTCAAGTTCAGGCTCCGAGCCGACATGCACCCTGTCGGCCACTCTCCTCGACTTCCCCAGGCAGCAACCCCGGCTGCCCCCGCCTCTAGGCGGAAAATCACTTGAGGAGACCAACTTTAACAGGCACAGTCATCATCAACTATTTTGTTTAGAATTGGGGTACTCTGTCCTCCAACGGGGGGGGGGGGGTCACTCCCACCGGTTATAGTCCAGGTTCGGAAATCCCTTTGCAGAAGGAGGGGAGATTCCTTACAACGAGGATTCCGGCTTCCAAAGGCGGAAGAAACAATCCCTCCCTAACATTTGCACTCTTGTTTCGTGGCTTTCCTGGGTGGACTGTGTCTCCACTGGGCAGGCAAACTCTGGCCTAGTGGCCTCCAAAACTCTGCCTTTATGGCCTCCAAAACTCTGGTTTCATGGCTTTCCTGGGTGGACTGTGTCTCCACTGGGCAGTCAAAACTCTGGCTTGGTGGCCTCCAAAGTAGGTGGCTGAAATAATCCCTCCCCGAACTTCCCTGCCGTTCTGGCTTCGTGGCTTTGCTGCGGGCATGCGTAGACTGTGTCTCCCCTGGGTTGGTGGAACTGGTCTCCTGGTTTGGAAAAGCTGGCCTCCAAAGTAGGTGGCTGAAAATATCCCTCCCCAAACTTCCCTGCCGTTCTGGCTTCGTGGCTTTGCTGCGTGCGTGCGTAGACTGTGTATCCACTCTGGGCAGTCAAAACTCTGGCTTGGAGGCCTCCAAAACTCTGGCTTCGTGGCCTACAAAGCTCTGGCTTCGTGGCTTTCCTGGGTGGACTGTGTCTCCACTGGGCAGTCAAAACTCTGGCTTGGTGGCCTCCAAAGTAGGCGGCTGAAAGAATCCCTCCCCGAACTTCCCTGCCGTTCTGGCTTCGTGGCTTTGCTGCGTGCGTGCGTAGACTGTGTCTCCACTGGGTTGGTGGAACTGGTCTCCTGGTTTGGAAAAACTGGCCTCCAAAGTAGGTGGCTGAAAATATCGCTCCCCAAACTTCCCTGCCATTCTGGCTTCGTGGCTTTGCTGCGTGCGTGCGTAGACTGTGTCTCCACTGGGCAGGCAAAACGCTGGCTTGGTGGCCTCCAAAGTAGGCGGCTGAAAGAATCCCTCCCCGAACTTCCCTGCCATTCTGGCTTCGTGACTTTGCTGCGTGCGTGCGTAGACTGTGTTTCCACTGGGTAGGCAGAACTCTGGCCTTGTGGCCTCCAAAGGAGGCCGCTGAAACAATCCCTCCCCAACCAAGAAAAATTCCCTGGCGCACTCTGGCTTCGTGGCTTCGCTGCGTGGACTGTCATGAATCGGGCTCAGCTGCCTGCACCCCAGCCGTTCAAGGCAGCAGGTCCAACCCCACCACCCGTCCTTCCTGCTGTCTGAATGGCTGCCTTTGCCAATCAGTTCTTGAAAAACCAGTGGTCCCTTTGGCTGGCAGTCCCGGGGGGGGGGTCCTTTTCTTCCCAGGTGGCCCTTCTTGCAAGTCGGCCCCCAATGAAAACAGTTACAGGGTTAGGGTTAGGGTTAGGGTTAGGGTTAGGGTTAGGGGACTTCCGGCAACATGGCAGGGAAGCCAGACGAGGTGGAGGGCAGCGGAGGGTCTCTGCCCTGGAGATGGGCCTTGAAATGCGCCACCTGGTCAAGGAGAGAGAAGGTCTGCTCGCTCCATGAGCAAACCGGGCTCCTTGGTCGGTGCGCTGGGGCCAAGAATCTGATTCTGAGGCAAAGGACAAACCTGCCCAGGCAAAGGCTGGGCAGGCAGCTCGGCTGGGCCACGCTGATATGGCGTTTCCAGGGTGTTCCCACCGGGCGCTCCCTCTGCTCTGTCCTGAATTTGATCCTTGGAGATTCTGCCAGTGAGCTCCCTGGGATATTCCAGCTGGTGATGATTCCCCAAGAGGTTGAGGGGCACTCAACCGGATGAGTGTGTGTGTGAGGGAAAGCATCTGAATCTCTGACCGCTAGTTGACCAGGGTGGCATTTGCTTGGCTTTACAAGGAGTGTCATGGGGAGGGGACATTGAGAGGAGTAGACCCTCATCCAGATTTGGGGAGGAACGGAATACTGTGTCTCCTGCTGCCTCTGAGAGGTGGAAGGGAAATGGGATGGATAAAGGCTTAAAAAAAAAGTATAACAGGCAGCCAGACCAAGTAGGGTGGCCGGTTCAGTCAGCGTTGACCAAGAGAAAAAAAAAGAATATTGCATTCTGCCCACTTTGTTTGCATTATTGCATAGGATGCAGTCTTATGCTATGATATATTTATTAAATATATTATTCATCACCCAGTTTAAAGTGTTTTCCGCCTGCTCTGGGTCATTGTGGGACGCCCCCATGCTCTGGGAAGTCAAATCGCGCTAAATCGCAGTAGAAACGACAAACGACGAACGAAACATCGAAACGACAAATTTTCAAAAAAATTCACGACAAACGGAAATGGAATGAAACGGACCCGTTCCGACAAACTAAAAATCGAAACATCATTTTTCTGGTCGTGCCCATCTATAATAATAATAATAATAATAATAATAATAATAATAATAATAATAATAATAATAATAATAATAATAATAATAATAATAATAATAATAATAATAAGAAGAAGAAGAAGAAGAAGAAGAAGAAGAAGAAGAAGAAGAAGGAGGAGGAGGAGGAGGAGGAGGAGGAGGAGGAGGAGGAGGAGGAGGAGGAGGAGGGAGCATGGGTAGTACTACAAATTCTGTCCAAGCAGTAATGTGTAAAAATCCATCTAAAATTACACAACAGGTAGCTAGTTACTGAGAGAAGGTGTGCCTGAAGAGAAAGGTCACTGCCTGCTTACAGAAGGACAGCAAAGATGGGGGAAGTCTGGCCTCTTGTGGGAAAGAATTCCACGGTAGAGATGGGCACGACTTAGCGGTATTCCGGTTTCCGTTTCCGTTACTCGTTTCCGTTACTCTACGGAAACGGTAACGGGAATCACTGCCCCAGACTTCGAGCTCGAACCGACGAACGAACAATTTGGTCTGATTTGTCGTGCTCGTTACTTGCATCGTGCGATGCCAAGCGGCACAGAAAAAAAGTTTTTAAAAGTTAAAAAAAACCCTATTCCCGGCCCTAAAAGTAGGCAAAAACTGTCTGAGGGCACCTACCAGGCCAGAAGGGTGTTTTATTTGGGGGGGGGTGTTCCCCGCCCCCCTCTCCTTGGCTATTGCTACTGCTGCGCTGCTGGTACCAGGCTGGGAGGGCGCATCCATTTGCCATGCAGTGCGGGGGATCCAAAATGGTGACCGCAATATATTTTTTGAAATTGTTGCCCAAAACCCCACCAAAGCACCACAGAAACATGTGAAAATTAGCTATTTTAAATGCTTGAATTTTTACAGTAGCAGCAGTGGGTTTTTCTTGCAAAAAAAGTCTCCGTTGATTTTATTTTATTTTATTTTATTTTATTTTTTTTTTACACCTGCGCATTCGCAATGATGGGCTCGCCCATGGGAGTGGACCATGCAAAGTTTTGGAGCCATTCCACCAATCGCATGGCCAGGTTTTGCTGACTGTACCAGGCTGGGAGGGCGCATCCATTTGCCATGCGGTGGGGGGGGATCCAAAATGGCGACCGCAATATTTTTTTTGAAATTGTTGCCCAAAACCCCACCAAAGCACCACAGAAACATGCGAAAATTAGCTATTTTAAATGCTTGAATTTTTACAGTAGCAGCAGTGGGTTTTTCTTGCAAAAAAAAGTCTCCGTTGATTTTATTTTATTTTATTTTATTTTATTTTAATTTTTTACACCTGCACATTTGCAATGATGGGCTCTCCCATGGGAGTAGACCATGCAAATTTTCCACCAATTGCATGGCCGCTTGGCCAGGTTGACCACAGAGACTTCTGGGATGTGCCAATCGGGCATAAACAGCCCACTAATCATAGCCCAAACCCGAACCCTAAGCCTAACCCATACGCCAGTACACTGTCCTTCTAAGTGGGTCAGAGAGGCACCCAGATGCACCCCAATACTCACCGTAACCTCACCCGTAACTAGCCTAACCCTAGCCATTGCGCTAACCTGTCTTAACCCTAAGCCAGATCTACTTGCATTGCACTACATGCAAGTACGTGAGACACAGCGGGTGCAAAGAGTCTGCCAGTCCGTCACTTGTGGCTCTGGCTGACTCCTGCAGCTCCCTCCAGGAGCCCGCTACCCCCTCCCCAAACCAGTACTAACGACAACGAAAAAACGAAAAAATGAACCGACTAATTTTTGCAAATTTTCACGAAAAACGGAAACGAGCCGAAACGGAACCGGCCCGACTAACGACAACTCGAAAAATTTTTTTTTCAAGTCGTGCCCATCTCTATTCCACGGCAACAGAGAAGACCTTCTCCTGCATCCTCATCAGATGCACCTGTGAATGTGGCAGGGCCAAGAGAAAGGCAACAAATAACTAAATAAGGAGAATGTCTGCAAGGCCAAAGTAAAAGAAAAGAAAAGTCTGTGATAATTTTGCTTTCTTGCAGTGATATGGGGCTTTTCACAGACATTGCTGGTGATCAGCTTGGGAGTAGCACATCTATTAGGCGGCTATGTTTTCCCTAAACTATACATCATGGTGGCATTGTAGAGCTACAAGTCCTTTGACCTAAGTTTCTGTGTGTATCCTTGACCCCTTTTCTGGCCCTGCCATAACAGTTACCAGAATATTTCCTGTTTCGTTTAAAGTTTCTTCAAAATGAGGACTGTTTCCTTTAAAAGAAGCAGTGACTCTCAACTAGAGATGGGTACCAAACGAAAAATGAAACACTGTTTTGTTGTTTGTTAGGAAACAAATTACTTTGTTACCTAATGTAATGGAAGGATGTTTCATTTCATTGAGCAACAAAACACCATTTCCCCCCCCCTAGAATGAAATGATTTGTTCTAGAAGAAATGGCAGGGGGGGCTCCTCGAGATCTTCCCTGTAAAGCCCAATGGAAAGGTTTGGTGGTGAGGGGGCTGAATTATTAAGCTCCAAATGGTGTCCCCATACCTAATTGCCAGAATGTGTACACCACACACCAGCAATTTAGGGGTTAATAGGAGTTACGTTGGTGGTAAAATTAACCCTATATTGCTGGCATGTGGCATACACACTCTTTCAATTAACTACTTAGCCCCCTGAAACCCAAACCTTTCCAAATTTCAGGGGTTTACAGGTAAGAGTCCAAACTTACTCCTCAGTGATTTTGGTGCAGATACATGGCTTCTGCAATACCAATTGTTGAGTACATGTACTCTAATATAGGTATCACAGGCATGTTTCAGCACCAAAATAGCTGGGGAGCAAGTTTGGACTTTTCCCTGTAACCCCCTGAAATTTGGAAAGGTTTGGGGTTTAGGGTGCTGAATTATTAAGCTCCAAAGGGGGTACCCCTTCTAATTGAACAAGAAGCCACTATTATTGCTCACCCAGGGGGTATTATTGGCTTCTTGCTCAATTAGAAATGATTTTTCCTAGGGGTACCCCTTTTGAAGTTTAATAACTCAGCCCCCTGACCCCCAAACCTTTTCAAATTTTGGGGCCTCACATGGAAGAACTTGAGGAAGGTCCCCTGCCATTATGTTGCCTCTAGGATCCAGGGAAGCATATTGTTTCATTTCGTTTTGTTTTGTTATGAAACTACTTTAAATTTTGTTAGTAACGAAATGAAACAAAACTACTTAAGAAACAAAACAAAACAAAATGCTATTTTTCCGTTTCATGCCCATCTCTACTCTCAACATTTAATCATGACACAATGGGATCTCTTTTCTGGTCATTTTACAGGGTTGTCTGTAAAGGGCTGTAGGTACTAATGGGAGGCTTAAGTAATCATTTAAAGTACTGATGTACTCAGAATCTGCTCAAGAATAGGTTACATACATTCTTTTTGCCCCTTTGGTCACATAGTGACTCGTTCGCAGGATGATTACCAGTTGCAAATCACAATAAAATGATGTATTTCATATTTTGGAGGTTTGACTTTCTGGTAAAAAGTACATTTTTGCCATCCAGTACAAGTAGAGAGGTCCTCAGATTCATAGCTACAAATTACACAGAGTCCACCTCTTTCTCATTACCTGGCACATAAAATTTCAGTAACTCACTCCAAGATATTTTTATGAGAAAGATTAAAAACATTTTCTTCAAGTTACAGACTTTTGTGTGCTGCTTTCTTTATTGCACACATACTTAGCAACTAGCAGATCAACAGCAAAATAAAAATAAAATTAAAAAAAAATGTCATCAAGAGAGGGAAAAAGCCAGTAGAGAGATGGAGTTGTCTTTGAATTCAAAGACTGGAAGGCATTATGTATTAGTGGTGGATAACTAATCATCCCAGTCATGCAAATTACAGACAGCATGCAAGGTTGTAAACAAAAGTCCAGTATTTCACTATATCTGGGCAGCAATTGAGATAACACTGGTAAATCAAATTTAGGACTAGCCTAGGGCAAGCTGTCCCAGTTACTGAGACTGCTGTAAAGAAAGAATGAGCAGGAAATGCTTTAAGGAAGAATTATGTGGCACAGCAGGCATCCTGTTCTTGTCACAGAAAGAACTGAAGTGTTGCTGGGAAGAGAGTTCAAATAGGGAGTGAATCAGTCAGTAAGCACTAGACATGGGCACGACTTGGCGAAATTCTCATTTCCGTTTCCGTTTCTCATTTCTGTTACGTAACGGAACGAAGAACGACAACTACTTTGCCAGAACTCGAACTCGAACTGACTAAAGAAAAATTGGGTCTGATTTGTCGTTGTCATTCCTGGCATCGCAGCAATCGCGCGATGCCAAGCGGCACAGGAAAAAAGTTTTAAAAATTAAAAAAAACCCAATTCCCGGCCAAAAAAGCAGACGAAAATATGCCTGCCTCAGTGAGGGCACCTACCAGAGGGGTGGTTTCTGGGGGGGGGGGTCCCCTGGCCTCCCCCCTCCTCTCCTGGGCTGCGCAAAGTGCGCATCCTCATCAAGTCGCCACTCGCCAAGCGGCGCGGCAGAGAAAAAAAGTTTTAAAAATAAAAAACCCCCGATACCCGACCAAAAAAGCAGGCGAAAATATGCCTGCATGAGGGCTCCTACCAGAGGGGTGGTTTCTGGGGGGGGGTGTCCCCGGCCTCCCCCCTCCTCTCCTGGGCTGCGCAAAGTGCGCATCCTCGTCAAGTCACCAACTCAAGCGGCGCGGCAGAGAAAAAAAGTTTAAAAAAAAACAAACCCGATTCCCGGCCTAAAAAAGCAGGCGAAAATATGCCTGCCTCAGTGATGGCACCTACCAGAAGGGTGGTTTCTGGGGGGGGTCCCTGGCCTCTCCCCCTCTCCTCTCCTGGGCTGCGCATCCTCGTCGTCTCGCCAACTCGCCATGCCATGCGGTGCGGGCGGGGGATCCAAAATGGGGGGGACCGCAATATTTATTTTGAAATCGCGTGGTCCAAAAACACACCAAAGCACCACAGAAACATGCAAAAATAGCTATTTTAAAACTGCCTGAATTTTTTCAGTAGCAGCAGTGGGTTTTTCTTGCAACAAAACATCTCCAATTGATTTTATTTTATTTTATTTTTATTTATTTTTTCACACCTGCGCAATGATGGGCTGGCCATGGGAGTGGACCATGCAGATTTTTGGAGCCATTCCACCAATTGCATGGCCACTTGGCCAGGTTTTGACCGAGACTTCTGGGATGTGCCAGTTGGGCATAAAAAGCCACTAACCCTAGCCCAAACCCGAACCCAAACCCTAACCCTAACCCATACGCCAGTACACTGTCCTTCTTAGTGGGTCAGAGAGGCACCCAGAGGTGCACCCCAGTAACTCACCCTAACCTTACCAGTAACCCTAATCCTAGCCCTTGCGCTAACCCCTAACCCCAAGCCAGATCTATGTACTCGCATTGCACTACAGCAAGTACACTTCCCTTCTTAGTGAGTCACAGCGGGCGCCCGTAGGGGTCCTCTCTCACTTTGTTCCCCAGCCCAAGTGCACCGCAGGCAGTGAGTCACAGAGGCACCCGAAAGAGAGGTGCCTCTGCCTGCTGCAACTGCAACTTAATGGTATGCATATCCAATTTGCTATGCATGCCATTTTGTAGCGGGCCAGAGGAGGCACCCACCCCAGAGAGGTGCCTCCAGGAGCCCGCTTTCCCTTCATGGCGGGCCAGAGGAGGCACCCACCCCAGAGAGGTGCCTCCAGGAGCCCGCCCCCCCCAAAACCAGTACTAACGACAGACAAAAAACCGACAAACGAAACGACAAATTTTTGGAAAATTTCACGAAAAACGGAAACGAGCCGAAACGGGCCGGCTCCGACAAACGACAACTCGAAATGTAATTTTTCCTGGTCATGCCCATCTCTAGTAAGCACCACCTAAAACTCCCAGGAAAGGTGCCACTGGGGAGTCCTGTAATTTTTTGTGGCAGTGCCTGTGAGAAAAGGCAACAGAATAGCATGAGGCTGAGTCATTACCGGGGTGGGGTGGGGTGGGGAGAGTATTTTCTGAGCAAGTACTGGAAAAGGTCAGCAGTGGGCCACAACCAAAAAGCCCATGAGTCTAAGCCCAGGAACCATGGCAGGTGGCATTCCAGGTGGCTGGTAGGGCAGGAGAAACACCATAGGTGGGTGGCACCAGGGTGACACATAGAGCCAAGGACAAATGTGGGTGTTGGTACACCCATGCAGGCTGGCGGGCAGGCAAGCAAGCATTCATATGTGCTACAGAAGGGGGCAGGGGAATGGCAGCCCCCCCCTGATGTCATGTCCCCGTGTAAAGGGTGGAAAGGATTATCTACCTTTCTGGTCAACCCAAGAGTTGGAGAAAATACTCCTGCAAGTTCTCACATGCAGCAGTATCCACAAACAGCTATTCCTGCATGCAGTCTCCAGTGTTGTGTGCATACCTGACAATCTTCGTGCAGCATCTGCTCCATAAGCCCTTTTAGTGACCCTGCAAAGCTGACCCTAGAAAGGTACTCCTTGCCCAGGGCGCTACTTAGGCCTTGTCCTGGCTAGGTGATTTCACCCAACACCATCTCCTCTCACCTGCAAACTTTCCAAGATTGCAGGCTGAAATATTTCCCAACCCTAAATCATGAAAGTACCGGTAGAAATTACTGGGTGAGATGTTCAAAACACTGTGAAGCAGCCTTCTTAGTGTCTTGATGGCTATTTAAAAAGTTTTGTAGTGGAAAAAAAGAGGGGAAAGAATGAAGATAGATGGATAATATAATGTCAATGATGGAAACTCACCAAACAGGATATGTTTTATTGTAAAACTGTTACATGTTTTATTCTTTTTATTTTATTCTTTTTCTTTTTCTTTTTCTTTCTTTGTTTCTTTCTTTTTCTTTTTATGCCTCTCTCTTTTTAAAAAAATTATAATAACATTAATATTTTTTTAAATAGCAACAAAGCCTGGAAAAACGAGATCCCTCCTTAATAAAAACTTGATATTGTGTGAAGAAAAATATCATTGTTGCTGCCTTGATGGAACATCACTATGAAGTAGGTAGGGATAGTATTTTACTGTTTTGTGTACCAGAAAGAACCTTTTAAGGAAGCAGATCCACAGCCAGGCCAAAATGGGGTGGGAGGGAGAGGGCAAGTAGGGCATGTTCCCAGGCACCACGGGGGGGGGGGGGGGGCTACTAAAATAGTATTTTGGCTACTTTGCTAACACCACCCTCACCAGCTCATGGGGATGGTGGCACAGAAGCCATATTTCCACAGCTGACACAAATTCTAGTTGTGGGCCTGCCCACAGCAGTGCTCGTCAATAGAGATGGGCACAAACTGAAAAAATGGCAATTTGTTTCATTTCATTTTGTTTAAGGCTTCATTTCATTTCGTTTTATTTTTAACAATTTTTTTCAAAAAATTCATTTAGTTGGTTTGTTAATTCGTTATTCATTTTTATCCGCTTTGCGCGTTTTAAAGCATTTGACTGCACGCAGGCGTCCCAAGTTAAAAAATAAAATTTAAAAATAAAATAAATTTTTTAAAAAAATAACAGTACAGTCAAATCAACCCTAATAAAATATGAAAAAAGGTTAGGGAACATATTTGCCTCTCCTTGATACTTTAAGCCTCCAAAAAACCAAAGCGATCTGAAAAAACAAATAAATAGACGTTTTAAGCACTCCTCACCCTCCTGCTAGGTATTAGGCAGAAAAAATAATTTTTGCTGGGTTTTTAAGCATATTCAGGAGGTTTTAATACCTTTAAAATGCAATTCTGCACAGATTCACCGCCATTAACAAAAGTATGCGGCAGCCATTTTGTCCCCTTAAAAAATGATCTCTTTAAAAACACATTTTTAGATGTTTTAAATCTCTGGCATCAACCTAATAGCTATAATCAGGCATAAATATATTTGTATGATATTTTTGAAGTGTTTCTCATCCATTTAAAGCGTTTAAAAACAGCTCATTTCTTCGCGCGCCACCATTAACGAAACAAAAATAATGAACCAATTTTCCCATTTCATTTCATTTCATTTGGATTTTACTCCTAGGTTCATCATTCATTTCGTTATGTAATGAAACAAATAACAAATAAATTGAATAAAAATTTTGTTTCGTGCGCATCTCTACTCATCAACCCAACCCAACAATGGCAGTGCACACCAATAATTTAATGGTGCTAGTCCTGATGAATCAACTCAGTATTTACTTAAAACAGCTATCTCCTTTAAAAATAATAAGAATCAATTAATCCTGGCTGTTAAGCACAGAAAGAATGCTATGTCTCATCAATGTTTGTGAAAGAATGGCCATAATTCAGTGACTTGAAAGCAGCATTGTTGTGTGCTTTACTGATTGCATACTGGTGTGGAGGCCAGTCTTTTGGAGTGCTGCCGAGATACCACACTCCACCTAGTACAGAGTAGTAAAGGGTATCATCTCACTCTAGCACAGGCCCCCAGTCATCTCACGGACCATTGACCTGTACCACGTTAGTCTCAGGTTTAGTCTCTTCTTTAACACGTGTCTGTCAGTCTCCTAACTTCAACCTATCTTAAGCATGCAGTTTCCCTATCTGACTCTAACTACCTCAGGCAGAGCTATTTAAGCACTAGGGCTCTACCTATACACACCTTATTTGGACATAAGCGTTAACCCTTTATCTCCCTTCCTGTACAGTCACATAAACAGTAAAAGGGTGAACACTGGGAATCACACAGTCAGATTAACTGCAGAGCAAGTTTTGGAAAAATATTATCATATGTGCATGTCCTTGAACACTAGGTATCTGTGGGAAATCTGCTGGCTATCTGTCTCTAGACTTAAGAGTTTTCCTCCAGACCTCAGAGTCTTTGAGATTCTTTCCTTCCTTCACCACATCTCCTCCCTTCTCTATTTCTCTTCTCCCTGAAGATAGATGAGCGAAGAAACAGCTTCCCTATATGTATGCTTTAAAAAATATTAATAACAAAGCCATGTACTATAAGTTGATGTTTTTTGTTCCCTTTAACAAAGAAGCATCCAGGGCCTCTAGCACACTGCACTTAAAATGCATTTTTTTTATTTTTAAAACCGCATCAGAATTACTGGTCCCCACCCTGAGATGCACTTCAAAAAAATTAGATGTCTTGGCCACGCCCCCTGAAGTGTGACCCACAGTATTTTCCTGAACCTTGCTCCACCAGTTGTATTATTTCGATCCACATTTTTGTAGAATAGAATTGAACAACAAAAGCAAGTGGGGGTGGGTTATAGTGTGCTGTCTGTCAGTTTGTCTGCCTGGATCAACCACCTTGGTGTGTATGGGAGATGTGGACATTCAAAGGACATTTTTGGAAACTTAATCAAGGTAAGGCAGAAACCGTAAACACGGTGTCTTGGAATTTAATACATTCAAAAGCAATTCACTCAAAAACATCTAGGAGGGGGACATTAATATGAAAAATTATCCTATTTATGCACAAGATAGAACTCACCTGTCTTAGAAATTGATTGGGTCCCTTTTGTGCCCATTCAAAATATTTTTGCCTCTGGTTTCATGTGGCTGCTGGTAAATAGATACCTGTGGCAAGGAATTGCTTTCAGGAGACTTAATTGCCCCCCCCCCACTCCCAGGCTACTGATGCATTATACAGATGACTTAGCTCATGTGTGGGCAGAGGCTAAGTAAAACATAATGGCTGACTGGTAACTAATGGAGATATATTTGCAAGACTGTAGTGAAATTGACTCATAGTGCCCGAACTTTGTCTCATTGTCAAGCGTGGTGAATCAGCTCTTGTTTTCTGTTTTCCCCATTTGTATGACACACTCCCTCCCTGCTTCTTTTCTGTTTTCCTAACTTGTGTGGCCTTATTGCCTCCCTTCCTTGCAACACTTTTCCTGCTGCTTTTTCCTTTTCCTTTTTGAAATCGACCCAATTCTGTAGATCCAAGATGGAGCCATCTTTCCATGATGTGTTTTTTTCTGCCTTACTGGGACCTATATATTAACAATGGACTATGGAGAGGCGGGTATAAAATGGAACTATGCAGCATCAAAAGATGAGAAACAGAATGGTTCTTCAACTAAAATGAACCATCAGTAGCAAGGAAGGCCAGATGTTTAAGAGGCTGATATCTTCTGGACGGGGCAGAAGTTATTCAGATGAAACCATCAAAGGCAACCATGAGTTAGATTCATTTGCAGGCTTGGTTTGTGTCTTGTTGACCTCATCTTCAGGGTTCTCAGTAGAGATGGGCACGAATCAAAAAATGGCATTTCGTTTGTCATTTGTCGTTTGGAGGGTCTGTTTCGGTTCATTTCCATTTTTTGTGAATTTTTGCAAAACATTCATTTTTGTTTTCATTCGTTTTGTTACCATTTCGTTACCATTTATTTCATTTTTTTGTGATTTTTTAAGGATTTTAAGCAATTCACTCATATTGCAGTAACGGAAATGAAACGCACGACAAAATTTCCGGTGTTTCTGTTCGTTTCGTTTCATTTTAGAGACAAAATTCATTTGTCGTTTCGTTATGTAACGAAACGAAATAACAAAAACGGAAACAAAAAATTGTTCATTTCGTGCCCATCTCTAATTCGCAACTTAATATATTCTGTTCATGCTGAAATAGTAACAAATGAAGGGTAAGAAATTAGTGCAGCGTGTTTTATAATGATGGCAATGTACACATGGCTTTGGCACACATACTATCTGAATTGCCAAGCTAGAGACATATGTAAAAAAAAACCTGTTTTGTTCTTCTGCCAAACTGACTTTTCTGAACATCTACCAAAATACTACTGGTAATAATATCAGTCATCCTACTAAAATATCTGAGTAAATGGTTGTCAAGAAAACCAGAGCAGCTCAACAGTTTTCTGTAAGGTTGGTGAATGACCTGCAGATCTCAGTTGTCTGCCTGCCTGCCTTCCTGTTCAAATGGCATCTGATAAAAATATTGTTAGTTTAGCCTGCACTGACCAGGGCTCCTATGCTAGAAAGATACAGAAGGAGAAACTGTGAACAACCTGAGGCATCTTTGAAGCCTTTCTTATGTCCACTTGCACTCGCACTTTGATTTAAAAACTGCTGTTTGCTCAGCGTGTTGTACAATCTTCAAATATATTCTGAGTGTCAAGCATGGGTCTTTCCCTAGCACATACAGGTCTGGAATAGGAAACTGGCATAGGGGAGCAACCTCTGGTCTCCATGCTCATTGGCCAGGATCTATCCGAGACTGTAAAACTTTGTTTCGGTCACATCCCCTTCATCTTGATTTTGGATTTAAATTGTGGTATATAATAATCCACCAAAAGTAGACATACATCTTATTTTTCTCCCAAATGTGACTGTTACTCTAAAGGCATTGCCAGAAGTTCTTGAATTTTAATATTTGCTCTGAAAGTAGCACATTTGGTTCAAATAAATTACTTTTTAAAAAGAGTCACATCAGTGAAGACTTCCATGGTTTTGTTACTGTTTAGGTTTTCTCTGAGTGATTCCACTGAGAAACTCCTACCGGAAAAAAGCTACTGGAATGAAATTGTAGTGTTGGGAAATATGAAGGAAGCTTGAGGAAGAGAAAGAAACCCAGTGTGATGAACAACATCTTTAAAACAATGCAAATCCGTTTTCAGTAAAGTGCCCCAGATAGATAAAGGCAGGATTCAATTTATTAAATACATGTGCACGCACACATAACATTTGCTGTTGTGTTTCTCAGTAAGGTGTAACTATGAGAATGCATCCAGCACTTTGTATTTCTTTGAGCATAATTCTGAAAAAAGAAGCTTGCTGCTTTACCTCATCTTCCTAAGTAACAGTTTATTAATATTCACAGATATGCTAGATATTCTGCTCTCATATGATAAGAACATAAGAACATAAGAAGAGCCATGCTGGATCAGGCCAAAGGCCCATCTAGTCCAGCTTCCTGTATCTCACAGTGGCCCCACCAGATGCATCTGGGAGCACATGAGACTAGATCTCTGTCCCCTGATACCACTCCCCTGCATCTGGGCCTTGAAATACCCTGGTTTCAATCCTGGAGATTACACATCTCCATCATGGTTTGTAACCTGTGATGGGACTTTTCCTCCAGGAATCTGTCCAATCCCCTTTTGAAGGCATCCAGGCCAGATGCCATCACCACATCCTGTGGCAGGGAGTTCCACAGACTAACAACGCGCTGGGTCAAAAAATATTTTCTTTTGCCTGTTCGTACTCTCTCAGCCCTCAATTTGAGTGTATGTCACCTAGTTCTGGTATTTTGTGAGAGGGAGAAGAGCTTCCCTCTATCCACTTTACTCATGCCCTGCATTATTTTGTACATCTCAATCATACCCCCCAGCACCTTTTTTTCTGACTAAAGAGCCCCAAATGTTTTAGCCTTTCCTCAATCTCAAGCAGTGAAGGGACCTTGAGCTAAATTCATAGTTTGGATCATCTTCCAGGACACTGTACATTAAACCGATTCCCTCAAGTATTTTCAGGTATATTCAGAAAAGCCTACGTGGAACTGCTAAATACTGAACACATTACAGAGCAGAACTGCCTTAAGAAGGAAAAGACACTGGGTTATCTTCTAGTAAGATCATTCTGCTCCTGAAGCTGCAAATTAACTTGCCTGCAGATTAGTCATCATCAAGGGATAAACAATGGGCTGTGCTTGCACGTGAACTGAGAAAACACAGCTCTGATGTTAACTCTGGAGGGATGACATATTATCACCTTCCAATTGCAAAGCTGCCCTCTCTTCTTGTTTCTAAGAGCTCTCTTGTTTTTTAGTGATCCAATAAAAGGTGTCACCCTCTCTTACATTTGTGGAAAGGGTTTGTGTGTGTCCAACCACCAGTGACTTCTCTTCATGCCCTTAGCCAGTTTGACAGAGTCAAAGTAGTTTGTGTATTTTATCACACAACGTGACTGCTTTATTCTTTCCCTCTTGGAGTTCAGGGGAACAAACAGGTTATTTTCCTAGACCCCTCCTCAGCATTCCCAACCTTGTGAGTGGAACCTGTGAGTGCCAAAAACTCACAGACATAACCTCCTAGTCTCTCTACTTCAGTGCTCCCCAACCTTTTTGTCCCTGCGGCCCGGGAAATTTTTGATAATTTTTCTGTGGCCCGGGGGTGGGGGTGGGGAGGGGGGGGAAACGAAAGGGGGGTCCTGCGGGGAGGCAAAAGGGGGGGGGGGTGAAAGCAAAGGATGGGAGGGAAGGAGGAGGGGGGAGGCACGAGGGCGGCGGTGGCGGCACCAGCCTCGTGCCACTCCCCCCCCACACACACGGGTGGGGTGGGGGTGGGGAACCCGGGGCTCCTGGGCAGGCGGGCCCCGCCTCAGCTCTCTCCGGAGCCGTGCACGGGTCTCGCTGCTGGCGCCCCGCTTGCTCCTGCTGCCGCCACCGCCGTGGGCCTCCTCCCTCGCCCGGGGGAAAGCAAGCGGGGCGCCAGCAGCGAGACCCGCGCGCGGCTGCCCTGCACGCGCGGAACCCGCCCGGCCGCGCCGGGAAGCGCCCCTCGCGGCACCGACGAGCCGCCGCCTCCTCCTCCTGTGGTTCCTCCTCCTCCTCCTCCTCCTCCTCCTCCTCCTCCTCCCGCCGCCGCCGCCGGAGGTGCAGCCAGCCCACCCCCCCGCAAACGCAATCGCCCCCATCCCGCCGCCGCCATCGCCCCCATCCCGCCGCCGCCGCTACCCCCCCGCAATCGCCCCCCCACCCCCGCCGCAATCGCCCCCATCCCGCCGCCGCCGCCACCCCCCCCGCAATCGCCCCCCGCCCCCGCCGCAATCGCCCCCCATCCCGCCGCCGCCGCCACCCCCCCCGCAATCGCCCCCCCCGCCGCCCGCCGCATTTGCCCCCCGCCGCCGCCGCAATCGCCCCCGTGCCGCCGCCACCCCCCACCGCAATTGCCCCCCGCCGCCGCCGCAATTGCCCCCCCGCCACCGCCGCCATCGCCCCCGTCCCGCCGCCGCCACCACCCCCGCAATTGCCCCCCCGCCCCCGCCGCAATCGCCCCCATCCCCCGCCGCCGCCGCCACCCCCCCGCAATCGCCCCCCCCGCCGCCGCCGCATTTGCCCCCCCGCCGCCGCCGCAATCGCCCCCGTCCCGCCGCCGCCGCCGCCACCCCCCCCCGCAATTGCCCTCGCTGCTGCTGCTGCTGCTCCTTCGGCGGCGGCGGCGGGAGGAGGAGGAGGAGGAGGAGGAGGAGGAGGAGGAACCAGAGCAGGAGGAGGAGGAGGAGGAGGCTCGTCGGTGCCGCGAGGGCGCTTCCCGGCGCGGCCGGGCGGGTGCCGCGCGCGGGGCGCCGGGGCCGGGAGGGGAGGAGGGAGGCAAAGGCAAAGGCGGCGGCGGCGGCTCCTCCTGCACTCCTCCAGCCTTCCTCATCCACCGGCCGCCCACGGGAGAGAAGAGCGGAGGAAAAGGGGAGGAGCCTCCCCGGCCTCCCCAGGCGGCCGGTGCTGACCGGTCCGCGGATGGGGGGTTGGGGACCACCGCTCTACTTGATTGAAAGAAAACAAAACTTCAACCAGTCTATATTTGGCTTGATCGCAGTGTGAATAAGTTATATAGTACACCACCACCACCACCACCACCAACAACAACAACAACAACAACAAAAACCCAAACAACAGGGGATTGGGCTTTTCCCAGAGAGGTTCCTCCAGGGCAGTGCAGGCATATATGATAATTGTGCCCCACTGATAATGGCTCTCTCGGAAGAAAGACGTGGGACTCACAGTGAGGCTTCTTTGGGGTTTGTTTGGCTCTGTGGAGAGCTGTGTGGCAGTGACACGAGCTAGCTCTTCAGAGGACCTGCATGCTTTCTGTCTTGCTTACAAGGTTGAATCAGATAGTGAACATGATTTCACTTGAGGTTTGAATCTGATAAAATGGGTTTGTAGACAAACTTTATTTCTGGGTGCCCAATGTAGTGACCAACAGGTATATTTCTAGCACTTTGGGAATTTAGGGTCTTAGCATTATCCTGTCTGTATCAGCTAGTTCTTTTCCTTATGTAGGTGACAAGATACGTGGAGGTTGCCACTATTTTCAGTGTTAACAAACAACAAACATTTGTGTCATCTGGAAGATAAAAGTATGCTGTGTTTTGCATCACAGTGGTAATACCTTATACAGTGGTACCTTGTAGAAAGGAATTAATTTGTTCCAAATGAAATTATGTTAAGCAAATTTTCCTTTATACAAATTCCCATAGGAATGCATTGAAAATGGAGTAATCCCATTTTTATGTGGTACGCATTTTCCCCATTGGCGATTATGTTAAGCAAATTTCCCCTATCTCTGGAATTTTTTATGTTGTACAGATTTGATGTTATACAAGCTGTTTGTTATACAAGGGTCCACTGTATATTTTGGACTTGATTGGCACAGACTGCTTTTTACCAACAGATTTGGTAATTTCCAACTTGCAACAGAAAGCATGGGTAAACATATTTCTCAGTGTGCAGCAGAAGGAAAACATATTTCATATGCTTTCTATGATATCACAACTTGCAGAAGGAACACACAGTGCTTCTGGGATTAGATGGCAAGCCACATTGTTGCCTCATTTAGTAAGATTTATGTCACTCTGCCTGTTTTTCAGTGGGTCCTCCTTTAATACTATAAAATGTGGAGCATTATCTCATTGGAAGAATGGATGTCTCCCAGAAAGTATCAGGAAAGAAATATGAATGTAAAGATATTTCTTTTTCAGCAAGCAGAAATAGAAGAAGGATATGCTTTTTAAAAAAAAGATAGGGAGAAAGAAAAAAGAACTTACATTTTCCAGGCAGCTCAACTTGTTGCTTTTATAACATCCTGTGTGAGTAGTAAATTTTGTAACAACAGATGTCTGTTATTCCACATTAAATCTGTTTAAGGGTGGAAAACAAAATTGCACTTTCTGTTGCTCAATGGGTAAAAATACTTGCAGAAACTATGTAGCCTCCCCCTCATTTAAAAAACAACAACAGGGGGGAACATCATCATACATTTAATAGTAGGCTGGGATGCTTTTTTTTTTAAAGCGAACTGTAAAAATTAAGGGAATGTAAAGTACTTGTTGAATAGTCTGACCTGATATGGGTGGAGTTGAAGTGCTCGAATCAGTGAATCAGAAAATTTGAAGTGCACCACACATGTTCTGGTAGGGTCCCTTGCTCATTATAGGAGCTGCAGAATAAGGTGGAAGCAGGATAGGAGAAGTTACCTTGGGGGGGCTATAGTCCAAAAAACAAGGGTAGGTAACATCTTTATTAGATCACCCAAAAAATAAAAAAAAAAAATACCAAAGCCAAAATACCAAAGCCAAGTCCTGTAGACTCTTTTTCAGGGTGATCATTGTAGAGCTGTAGGCAGAGAAGAGTCCAAACTAGTCAGAAGATGAAGCATCAGGATCTTTTGTTAAAATGAAACCCAAAGGGAGGGTGGGTAGGATGACATTTTCCAAGAAAGTTCATGGAGACAGGATCTAGGACTCTGAGCGATGACATCCGAATGCAATGTCAGTGCCCAGAGGAAGCTAGCTGACTTTTGAGTAGTAGATGGAGATACTATATATACTCGAATATGAGCCTAGTTTTTCAGCCCTAATTTTGGGCTGAAAAAGGGGCCCTCAACTTGGGTCAATACTTTTAGCCACTGAGGCAATTGCTTGGGTCAGTGGCTAAAAGTCATTTTAAACATCTTGCACCATTTCTCCTGACCCCCCTCTGCATCACGGGGGAGCAACACGTGATGTTTAAAATGACTTTTAGCCCCTGAGGCAAGAGCTTCCCTTGTTGGCTAAAAGTCATTTTAAACATCACACACAGCTCCCCAGCTCACAAAGAAGGAGCTGCCAGGCCCTGCTGCATTCCCCACCCTAGATTTATACTTGAGTCAATAAGTTTCCCCAGTTTTGGGGGGTTAAATTAGGGGCCTTGACTTATACTCAAGTTGACTTATACTCAAGTATATACGGTAATTGTCAGGAAGTAGGATACAGCCCTCCTAATTTGTTGCAGCTACAACAACAAAGGGTGTTGCAGAACCTTAAGATATTATGGGTCTTCATTTGGCATATGAGTTCATGAGCTCCAGCCCTTTTGCATCTGATTAAGAGGGCTGCCATCCACAAATGGTTATGTCAGATAACACTCATTGCGCTTTAAGCTGTCCTCGTGGTGTTATAAGAAGTTCTCCACCAATCTAGGTGAGGCGGTTTCTGTGCTAAACTCGTGTCTGGGCCAGATAATGGACTGGATGAGGGTTAATAAAATGAAACTCAATTGAGACAAGACGGAAGTGCTGTTAATGGGTGCTTCGCCGGACAGGTTAGAGGGCCGTATTCCTGTCCTGGATGGGGTTGCACTCCCCCTAAGGGACAGAGTCCGCAGCTTGGGGTTGCTCCTGGACCCCGGTCTAACTCTGGAAGCCCAGGTGGACTTGGTGGCCAGGGGTGCCTTTCTCCAGATGCGGAAAATGTACCAGCTCCGCCCCTACCTAGATGAGCAGAGTCTCATGATAGTTATGCATGCACTGGTAACATCCCGTATTGATTACTGCAACACGCTTTACATGGGGCTGCCTTTGAAGCTGGTTCGGCGATTGCAACTGGTTCAGAATCATGCGGCGCAGCTGGTAAGCGGTGGGGCCGCCAGGGACCACATCACGCCGATTCTGTGTAACCTACATTGGTTACCAGTTGCTGCCTGAGCCCAATTCAAAGTGCTTGTTTTGACATATAAAGCCCTAAATGGCTTAGGACCTAGATACTTGAAGGACCGCCTCCTTCCGTACTAACCTACCTGGCAATTAAGATCGAGCCAGGGGGGCCTCTTGAAAGAGCCATCCCTCAAAGAGGTGAGAGGGATGGCTTGCAGACACAGGGCCTTCTTGGCAGCTGCCCCCAAACTATGGAATGCCCTCCCAAGTGAGATCCACCTGGCGCCAACCTTGATGACATTTCGGCGCCAGGTAAAAACCTTCCTGTTCCAGAATTTTTTTTTAATTGATACAATATAGACTGTGGGTCCTCTGATGGCAATTTTAGTGTAATGATTTTAGTGTAAGGTTTTTATTATTGTTTTAATTATTTACTGTATTGATATCTGATGTTTTAACTGTTTTAATTTTTTGATTGTAAGCCGCCCAGAGACCTTTGGGTAGTGGGCGGCATATAAGTTGTAAAAACAAAATAAAACAAAACAAAACAAACAAACAAACAAACAAATAAATAAATAAATAAATAAATAAATAAATAAATAAATAAATAAATAAATATTGACCACAAAGTGCTGGACTAGATGGAGGCTCCAGCTTGGGATAGGAAAACCAGCCGGTTTGACTTTCTCTGGAATTCCATTCCACCTCCTCTTCCCCCATCTCTAGTTGTTTCCATCACCAAGTTGAAGAAGTTTTCAAATTTTGATGAGTAATTCTTGCTCACATTTGTCATGGTCAAATTCAGTAGGTACTGCTATATTATCATATGTTAACAGTGAAGAACCACTCATAAAATAATTGCATGGTTAAATACATAGGGATTCAAACTCTAAGCAGCAAGCACTTGGATTTGGGTAGATGAATCGGTCATTTTTGATTTACCCATTCAGTATTACTTTTTAAAATCTGATGCATATTCGATCCGGAATATCAAGAAATTTGTGAATTTTCATACCTTTTTGAAAACAGAACAGAACTGAAATCTCTTCTACCCCTATTTCAACAGTATAGTTCTTGTGTTTTTAAGGGGGAAAACACACACACACACACACACACACACACACACACACACACACACACACACACACACACACACACACACACACACACACACACACACACAAGATTTGGATATATGCATATGAGAACCACATTTCTTCTTACATTATGAATATAAGAAAAGTCTATGAAATGATGAGAAGAATTATGTAGAAAGAAATGAGGACTGTCTTCCTATATTTTATAAAAAAAAACAAAGCCTGCTGAGAAAGTATTTCCACCTAACAAGCAAAACAGACTTTAATTGCAAATAGATTCCCCCTCCACAAAAGAACTAGGAAACATGGAGGGAACATATGAGCGTACCTGCTGATCACAGCAGGGTTGCACTTTACCATCTTCCAACCAACATATTCCGGTAATGTCAGATCAATTCATGTATTCTCTAATTCAAACAATGCACATCATTAAGCTGTAGTTATCTCATTCTGCCATTCTAATTCATTATCTTAAAACTATGCTTCCTGAGCCAGGCATCTGGTACTCAGACAAACCCAACCAATAAGGATGATCACAGTGTATGAGTCAGTTCCCTTCCAGCATTATAGATTTTTTAAAAAGAAATGTGTATGCAGGAACATTGAAATGGGAGATAAATATATCCATGGTAGAGGGAACATATGCATCCTATTCCCCCCTTTGCATGGTAATCTTATTCAGTTGTCGCCAGCTGAACATTGTCAGCATGTACCGAAAGGAGCAGCTAGCCACAGCTTCCTCTCTCTTTGCATGAGCACAGATGAGTCTGAAGAGGAGAATTTCCGGATTTATTTTCTAGATTCTGTATGCAATTGGGAACCCCGATTTTTCAAGGCTTTTTGCTCACATATAGAGTCTGCATGCAAGTAGACTCCTCCCTTGTGACTCATCCCAATGCACGGAGACAGAAAAATGAGTGAGAAGGCAGGACTGGTTGCTTCCCCCTCTCTGAGCTGACTATGGCAGTTACTTCATGTCCTTCCTCGAGCCGAGGTGAACTTGCCTCTGTGTTGAAATCAGATTGAGAAGCGGATTGAAAGGATTCTCGAGCTCCAGAACGGGAATCTCTCACCCCGCTTGGAGCGCAGTTCAGGGGGCGTGGTTGGGGTGAACTCAGATTGACCCCACAAGTATGTGAGGTTCCGGTCCTTCGAACTGGTCTCCAGCAGCGCCGCGAACTGCAGCAAGAGGGACGTGAAGTATCAGCCTAAGCTAAGATGATGTGATGATTGAATAGGGCTTAATTCCCTCCTCTGCCATCTTGTTTAATGAACATAGAATCAGAATTGCCCATGTATTTCACCTACCATGACCTCTACCGTCAAGGCACAGAGAAAGAAAAGTGGTGGAAGGCTTTCGGAAGGTGTCGTCTTTGATGATTTACTCTGGTGATGCTGCTGACCCTAGAGTAGGAAATGTGTAGATCTCCAGGTGTTTTTGGACTGCAACAACTATCACCACACAGCGATGTCTATGTTGGCTGGGGCTGTTGGGGATGGCAGTCCAATAACTTCTGAAGGGCCTCTTAAACCTAGTCCCTGTCTTAAGAAATGGCTCTAAAACATGGTGGCCATGAATATGTAAATCATGAAAGAACAGAAATGTCCTTGAACAACTGCAACTCGGATGACAAGAGAGAAGAGATATATATATATATATATATATATATTATATATATATATATGTGCATGTTAGGGTGGATTCGGGTTTCTTCCCGTGTAGAAATCTGGTTGTTTTGGCGACGTTTCGACGAGGTCTCACTCGTCATCTGGTGTTCCTTCTTTCTTCTTGAAGCAAAGATCTCAGTTGAAGTCCTTCCAGCTTGCTCTGTTGCTGATTGTAGGTTCGTTTGTTCTTTTGTGATCTGCTGTGTGGCTGAATCGTTAAGGGCTTAACTGCTGGTGGGTTAGATGGCTGTTTAGAGACATCATGTGTGGGTGAGGTGCTGGATGTGTGTCTATTAGCCTTTTGTTTCTTAACGACCCTGGCAGCATCCTGGGCTTTGGTGGAGTGGGGTCCTCTGTGTCTTGTGAATTCAGGGTCTGGCTGCGTGTCCTGTCGAACTCCATGTGGTGGCTGGAGTGGGAGTAGCGGTAGATGGTGCAGTCGTGGAATTGATGGTGGTTTCGTTTCATCTGTGGGAAGGGTCTGGGTTTGTGTTTGGTGTGGATGGAAGGTGGTGGCATCTTGTGTCCTTTTGGACCTGGTGTCGTCTTTGTGACAGAGGCTCGTCTGTTGACCAGGGCTGTTTCCAGGCAAGCGGGACGTGAAGTTTCATGGCTTCCATGATTAGATGTTGAAGTGTGTTTTGATTGGCTAGGGCTTAATTCTTTTTTGACTGCTCCTCTGCCATCTTTTGCATGAACATAGAATGGTTTCTATCAATCTTGTCTTTGGGGTTTCTTAAAAGGTGCAAAAGGCTGTCTTGATATTGTGTTTGTGGAGAATTTTGTGTTATTTTGTCTGTGGTGCCTTTGTGTAAAGGAGGAGGGCAGTGCCGTTGTTCTCTTCTGTTTCTCTCTTGGGGGGTGTTTCAAGGCACAGAGGTGGTCTTTGTCAGCGAGGCGTTTGGTTCTGGAGAAAGGGTTTTTGGTGTTTTGGCTGTTCGGAAGTGTGATTGTCGTTTTTGGTATTTTTTTTTTGTCGTCTTTGATGAGGCTGTTTTACTCTGGTCAACATATCTGAGCCAGAGTTTGGGTTTATCGGACTTCTGTAACGCGTTGGTTTCAAAGTGTTCCATTATATAGGTTTGCGATGACCGGTGAGAGGGGTGATCCCATGGGTGCTCCTTCTACTGTTTGTATCTTTGTCCATTGTGGATGAAGTCCTTGGGGGGGGTTGTAGATGTCAAGGTTCTTTTGTGTGAAGACTGAAACAACTTGTTTCTTTATAATTTCACCACACAGCGATGTCTATGTATGGCTGTTCCTTCTTTGTGAAAATCTGCTGTGTGGCTGAGGCAGTCCAATAACTTCTGAAGGGCCTCTTAAACCTAGTCCCTGTCTTAAGAAATGGCTCAAAACATGGTGCCAGAACACCCATCACCAAGGTGTTAAATCATGAAAGAACAGAAATGTCCTTGAACAACTGCAAGTCGGATGACAAGAGAGAAGAGATTAGGTTATGAGGGAGGGAGAAAGAATATATATATATATAACAGAATGCTGGAGTGGGCTTTAAATTGTTTTCCTTCCCACCCAAGCACTTAAAGTGGAAACAAGGGGAGGAGCTTTTAAGATAATAGCATAACTGGAATTTATGTGCTAATTTTAATTTTTTAACAAACCCCCTTTTGAATATATACATAAATTAGATTTTCACTTAAGTAACAATTAACATATGTGACCATTTCCCACTAATTCTGCAGCCTCTGCTAAAAAGCTAAGGTGGCAAGTGCACAAGACAGGCCTTTCTGTTAAGTAGGGTTTTCATCATGGATTGTCCTCCTCACGGGAGGCAGGCTTGCTCCACCCTCATGAACTTCTTAGCACAGTGGTTCTCAACCTGTGGGTCCCCAGATATTCCTGGTCTGCAACTCCCAGAAGCCTCCAGCATTTTCTGTGCTGGAAGAGATTTCTGGGAGTTGCAGTCCAGGAATATCTGGGGACCCACAGGTTGAGAACTACTGCCTTAGCAGGAAGCCAAGACTATGTTACTTCACGTGGTCTTGACTGAGTACAGCTAGCTCTAGGAATCACTTTTAGATTTATTAGTTTTTACAAAAAAAATGGTTGACTTTTGAAAGTGCAGTTTATTTTGTTTTAAATCTGTTTTTAAAGTTGTGTGTGTGTGTGTGTGTGTGTGTGTGTGTGTGTGTGTGTGTGTGTGTGTGTGTGTGTGTGCATTGCTTTGGGAGGCCCCATGGGTTTAAAAGTGATAAAGACAATCAATCAATATTTGCCACTTCAGATACCATGCATTTGTGTACCATGAAGTTGACTTCCTGTGGTATTTCATCCATAATTCTCCTGAGAGAGAGTGCACGTGTGAATTTCAAGTCACTTGAACTGTCATTTAGACAGAAAAGAAGGCCAAACAGGATGGGAATTAAAGGCCTCTTCCCCAAAGTATTATGGGTTTAATTTAGGGAGAGGCAAGAACTATTTTCTTCTCTTTTTTTCCTGATTTTCAAAAACTTTCTGAATATATTTACAGGGAAGCAAAACATGTACAAGTAGACATTGCAGTTCTTTGAGATCCTATAGAAATTATTGTTCAGTGTGACTCTGAACTGTATAAGTGGCATAGCTAGAGTTTGGAGCGCCCAGGGACAAAGTCAGTTTTTATGCCCTCTCCCCCCCCCCAACCGTGTCTCACCCACCCAGCAAGGGGGGCAGATCCTGGGGGAACAGTGGGGGAGGGGAAGAAGAGTCTCTCCTTCTCATGCCCTCTTTGTGGGTGTCCTTTCCAGTTAAGGCTCTCCTGTGCAAACCGCACAGCGCGCTGATTGCGCGAAGCAGGCAATGTTGTTTTTTCCAAGCATCACATCTGTAGCACACTTCCCTCTCCTTTCCCCTGGCTCAGGCTTGGCAATCGTTAGCCAGGGGAAAGGAGGAGAGGGAAGCAGGCGATGGGATTTTTTTTCCAAGCAGCACCTCTGTCACATGCTTCCCTCTCCTCCTTTCCCCGGGCTAACAATTGCCAAGACTTAGTGGGGGTGGGAGAAAGGAGGCGGGAGCAATTGACGGAGGTGCTACTTGGAAAAAAAATCACCTGCTTCCCTTTCTTCCTTTCCCCCAACTAAGAATCACCAAGCTTTAGTGGGGCAAAAGGAGGACTGTTGGTGGGATGGTGCATGGCTTCCTCCTCCTGCTCCCCCCTGGGCACCCCCAGATTGCCCCAGGGCAAATGCACTCTTCCACCCCTCCCTAGTTACGCCAGTGACTGTATACAGATCCTTTAAAAAAAAAAACAACGTTGTACGGTTGTATCTCTGGGCTATAAGGGAATAACCTTAACAGATTTTCACACTTTTAACTGAAACTGAACCATATACTAGGATTATCCTGTGCATTTGCGTTTGAGGATTTAAATCAGATTTTTTTCTCTCCCTCCCCACAAACCAGTTCCTGCTCCTGCTTCTTTTCTGCTTATATTACACATGCTCCACTCTTCTAGAGGAATATCCAGAGCTGAACATGCTTTGAAGGTAACTGATACAGAGCTACTGATTTCCCGCTAGCTATTGTGTTTTGTTCCAATGCATGGAGCTAAACCTTCTTCAAACAGATGGGCGTTTTGGCTCATGTGAGCCATTTAGCATATTTCAACTGGATCAACAACCTTTGCTGCAGCTTTGCTTGTGGTGAAGTGGTAGTCGATGGACCTTGCCATGTATGACATCAGCTAAAAGGCGAAATCCTGCTGAGTCGAGGGCTGAAACCCTTTCAAATCCAGCACAGGCACATGGAAAGGGTAGTATAAATGGGATATTTCTGAGTCCACAGACTTGTGTGTGTGTGTGTGTGTGTGTGTGTGTGTGTGTGTGTGTGCGTGCGTGCGTGCGTGCGTGCATGTGCATGTGCATGCACGTGCACGTGTGCCAAGACTTCACACAATTTCAGACATATTTTATATTATCTCCTCCTTTCCAATGCATTCTAAGGCTATGTAGAAACATGTGTGCAGGTGTGGTGAGATGGGTGAATAGTCCACAGGTAAGCCAAAACCACAGGATGAAAGCGATGAAATTGTTTACATCAAGTCCCTTAGAAACTGATCATGGATTTTCTGCATCAAAGAATTGCAGCAAAATTCTGTAGCAGGAAGGTTTATCTGTCTATGTGACTGGTCAATAGGGATGGGTAAAAAAATATGTTACAATTAAGTTTTGTTAGCAATTTATGAAAAATGCACCCTACAATTTGGTTCATATTCAGGATGAAAACAAGTTGAGATGAAAAAGACTAGCCATGTGATAGAGACTGACAATATGTCCAACCATACCGAGGGGTTTGAGTCCTTAGCTACCAGTCCCTTGGAGACCTTAAAAAGTTGAGCTTGGAGTCCCTGTATTAAACATGTTAATGCTGGATTAAGATTGCCAGCTGTTTGTTCTCAAACTTTCCTCATCATTAGCACCTTACAGTATGGAATTATAAAAACTTTCTCTACTTAATCCTCTGGAGAACTGTGGGGTTTAATTCCAGGCCGGCACAGGATGGGAGAAACCTGGAAGATGTTTCTGTACTAGGGATGGGAAAAGCCTGATGGTCATAAAACAAGAAAGTGTGAGAAAGCAGAGTGGATACAGTTCCCCATCACTAGTAATAAGAGTCCAGCTTTAGCCATGCCCCTCGCTCTGATTTTTTAAAAATTACAACTCCCCAGATTCTCATAGCCACCATGTGAGAAGTGGTGACATCACAAAGCTCTAGCTTTAAAAAGCAAAAGGGAAAGTCTGTTGCTTATATTCCAATTTATTGTGTATAAAGCACTCTCTGGACAGTTTACAATTTAATTATGCAAGCTGCATATTGCCTCCCTACCACCACATTCCAGGCAAGCTGGGTATTCAATTGATGAACCTCAGAAGGATGGAAGGCTGAGTGAATATTGAGCTGGCTATCTGGAATTAAACTCAGGTCATGAGCAAAATTTTGGCTGGAATACAGCAGTTGAGCATTGCACCATGAGTCTCCTTTAACAATCGTCTTGTCATATGTAGAAAGGAAAATGTTTAATCCAAAGTATATAAAGGAACCCTTCTTACCTGGGTTAACATTTTTGGTTGTGAAGCTTCAGCAAACGTGTTCAAGCATACACAGGGACTACAGTGGATTCCCTATGAGACACATTTGCAAAGCTTTGGAAGTCTTCCTAAATTGCTTTTTCTGCCCAGATGCTGCATGGTTTTCAGAAGTCTGTATTGTGTCTCAGCAGCACGTAAGATCCAGGATGTGAATTTTAAAAAGAAAAGAAAGAAATGCTGAAGAGCAATTGAGCATCTATTGCAGCTGATATTTTATGTTAATCTCTTTTTAAAAAATGATACCCCATTGGTGATACCAGTCAGCTCAACAGTAGAGATGGGCATGAAACGCAAAAATGGCGTTCCTTTTCCGTTTTGGTTTGGGCCCTTTTCATTTCGATTTGGTTCCGTTGAAATGGATTTTTCTAGAAAAACTTTGTTCCGTTTGTCGTTTTGGTGCGATTGTTGTTTTCCCATAGGAATGCATTGAAGCAATGCATTCCTATGGGAAAAAGCAACCACGGAAACCGCAGCATTTTTTTTTTGGAACAGCCCCAAGCGCCAATCAGCTGTAGCGCAGGCTTGGGATTCAGCAAAAAAAAAAGTTTTAAAAGTTCGTGCTTTCCGGGTGCATTGGGGCGGAAGTGCCCTGGCTTATTTTTAAATCTCCTTTGTTTTTAAAAGAACAAGAATAATTCTCGCCGTCTTCTGCCACCGCCACCGCCTCCCAAACTCCGGAACAGGTGCTCGCTTTCTTAAATTCTCCCCCTCCCCCCACCGCCCTTTACCATACCGTCACAAAAAAGCAAAATAGCAACATAGTGAGCTCAGCGAAATACACCCTCATTTACCCCCACCTTGATTCGGGATCTCCTCCTGGGGTTGCTGCCTCCTCTGCCTCATGGTCCCTCATCCTCATTGACAAACGGATGCGGAAAGACAACCCACCCCTTTAAGAAGCACAGCATTGTTCCCAGAATCCCCACCAGCTTCCCCCTCTTCTCCATACACATGCACGATGTGCAGATATACACTAGAGATGGGCACGACTTAGCGGTATTCCCGTTTCCGTTTCCGTTACTCGTATCCGTTACTCTACGGAAACGGTAATGGGAATTACTCCGCCAGAATTCGAGCTCGAACCGACGAACGAACAATTTGGTCTGATTTGTCGTGCTCGTTACTTGAACGCAGCGATCGCGCAATGCCAAGCGGCACAGAAAAAAGTTTTTAAAAGTTAAAAAAAAAAACCGATTCCCGGCCCTAAAAGCAGGCGAAAACTGTCTGAGGGCACCTACCAGGCCAGAAGGTTTTTTTTTTGGGGGGGGGGTCCCCGACCCCCTTTCCTTGGCTAGTGCTACTGCTGCACTGCGCTGGTACCAGGCCGGGGGGGGGCATCGTCTCGTCTGCCTTTGCCATGCGGTGTGCGGGTGGGGGGGGTCCAAAATGGCGTCCGCAATATTTTTTTTGAAATCCTTGCCCAAAACCCCACCAAAGCACCACAGAAACATGCGAAAGTTACCTATTTTAAATGCTTGATTATTTACAGTAGCAGCAGTGGGTTTGTCTTGCCAAAATACATCTCAATTGATTTTTTTTATTTTTTTCCTTAATTTATTTTTTTACACCTGCGCAACGATGGGCTGGCCATGGGACGGGACCATGCAAATTTTCGGAGCCATTCCACCAATCACATGGACAGGTTTTGACTGACACTTTTGGATGTGCCAGAGGGCATAAAAAGCCGAGGCAGTTCCAGTCCGTCACAGTCTGGGCTTGGATCTTGTGGAGGGTGGTCAGGGCTGGATTGCTGCGCTCAGTCTAGTTTCGATTTCGCGGTCGCGGTCTTGGTCTCGCTAGGCAGGGAGGGAATTGAATTGATTTTAATTCGCAAAACATAATAATTTCTTTTATTCCCTGTGGGGAATAGCAACACAGTGTTTATTCTTTTTTGTTTTCTGCATTTTTGAGGAAGAGTTCCATTTTTTTATTTGCTTATATTTGCTTCAAGGGGGAGGGAAGATTTGAGTGGGAGTGGTAGGGGAGGGGAGGTGCTGCGGATTTATTTTGAAAATATATTATTTTACACTACCGTACCATTTCTTTTGTATCCCAATTTCCCACCAAGTTCATTTACTTGGCCAAGGTCCTTTTACCATGCACCTACAGCTTTTTTGCTGCTGTTGCGATTGGGGTTTTGGAAGGGAATCCAGCAACCCTATCCTACCCTAGTAGCAGCTTATAGTTTTATTCCATTTATTTTCTAGTCTACAGTTTATTAGCAAGTGGCAAGCAACAGCCAAGGTCTAGTACTAGTGCTTAGAAGGGGAGGTTGGAGGCTGTGGATTAAATTATTTTTAAAAATTATACAGAGTACAGACTGAGTAGGCAGAGTCTCCCCTCGCCAACCAGTGCACTCAAATTTCTCAAACACATTTGTTTTGGCAACAAGGCTAGGGCACCTTCCTCTATAGAACATTTTACAATTTCATTTTACTTAACACTATATAGATATTCTTTCACTTGTCCAACACCTCATTCATTTTTTTGCAGTCAGGCACTCAAACAAACATTTGTTGAAGGGCAGGCACCCAGCCACCTCTATAGAACTTTTTCTTCAATTACATCTTTGAAGAAGTTACATTCATCTTAGTTACTGTGCATTATTGTGAAAGTTGGGTGCTGCCAGATTTTGCAAACCCCTTGCTTCTATTAGCTTGGTTTTTGTGCAGTTGTAACTTACATCTGTGAAGAAGTTAAGTTACAATACACTTGCTTGCCCTGTGCATTGTGAAACTTGTTTGCCAGGATTGGCAAACCCCTTGCTTCTACTAGCTTGGTTTTTGTGCTGTTTTTTGTGAGTCAACCTCACTCATTTACTCGCCAGTTTGCCACCAGTCTACATACACAATTACATTTTTGAAGAAGTTACATTTCTCTTTGTTACACTTGCCCTGTGCTGTGCATTGAGAAACTTGTTTGCCAGGATTGGCAAACCCCTTGCTCCTATTTCCTTGTTTGTTGTGCTGCTGTAACTTGTGAGTCCATCTCACTCATTTACTTGCCCCCACAGTCTACATACACAATCCAATTACAACTGTGAAGAAGTTACAGTTCTCTTTGTTACACTTGCCCTGTGCGGGGCATTGAGAGACTTGTTTGCCAGGATTGGCAAACCCCTTGCTCCTATTACCTTGTTTGTTGTGTTGCTGTTGTGTGAGTCCATCTCACTCATTTACTTGCCCCCACAGTCTACATACACAATCCAATTACAACTGTGAAGAAGTTACATTTCTCTTTGTTACACTTGCCCTGTGCAGGGCATTGAGAGACTTGTTTGCCAGGATTGGCAAACCCCTTGCTCCTATTTCCTTGTTTGTTGTGCTGCTGTTGTGTGAGTCCATCTCACTCATTTACTTGCCACCACAGTCTACATACACAATCCAATTACAACTGTGAAGAAGTTACAGTTCTCCTAATTACAGTTGCCCTGTGCAGGGCATTGAGAGACTTGGGTGCCAGGATTGGCAAACCCCTTGCTCCTATTTCCTTGTTTGTTGTGCTGCTGTTGTAAGTCCATCTCACTCATTTACTTGCCCCCACAGTCTACATATACAATCCAATTACAACTGTGAAGAAGTTACAGTTCTCCTAATTACAGTTGCCCTGTGCAGGGCATTGAGAGACTTGTTTGCCAGGATTGGCAAACCCCTTGCTCCTATTTCCTTGTTTGTTGTGCTGCGGTTGTGTGAGTCCATCTCACTCATTTACTTGCCACCACAGTCTACATACACAATCCAATTTGTGGTTTTTGTGCTGCCCTGTGCAGGGCATTTTGTGAGTCACCCCCTCTCTCTTGTTTGTTGTGCTTATCTCACCATTTTTGCCACCACCAGTCTACATACAATCCAATTACATTTTTGAAGAAGTTACATTTCTCTTTAATTACACTTGCCCTGTGCTGGGCATTGAGAAACTTGTTTGCCAGGATTGGCAAACCCCTTGCTCCTATTTCCTTGTTTGTTGTGCTGCTGTGAGTCCATCTCACTCATTTACTTGCCCCCACAGTCTACATACACAATCCTATTACAACTGTGAAGAAGTTGTTCTCCTAATTACAGTTGCCCTGTGCATTGAGAACAGGATTGGCAAACCCCTTGCTCCTATTTCCTTGTTTGTTGTGCTGCTGTTGTGTGAGTCCATCTCACTCATTTACTTGCCCCCACAGTCTACATACACAATCCAATTACAACTGTGAAGAAGTTACAGTTCTCTTTGTTACACTTGCCCTGTGCAGGGCATTGAGAGACTTGTTTGCCAGGATTGGCAAACCCCTTGCTCCTATTACCTTGTTTGTTGTGTTGCTGTTGTGTGAGTCCATCTCACTCATTTACTTGCACAGTTCCTTGGTGCTTTTCTTTACTATCACATTATACATTCCCTGGCCTGAGCCACAAGAAGTGAGAAAAATGAGGAGGGGTCGCACAGCTAGAGGGCAGGGGAGGGGGACCCCTAATAAGATAAATAGGGGCACGTTTCTGAGGGAAGGGACAGGAAGTAGTGCAGAAAGTGATACTGGTGCAACTCCCTCCCCGAGTAGCAGTGCCAGTGGCACAAGCAGCACTGTGCCATCGTCTGTCACCGAGGGAAGCATGGATGAGACGTACCAAATCCCATCTCCGTTACCTGACAGCCCCACCCTTGATCAGCAAGAAGACAAGGGCTCTGATTCTGAAATGGCATCAGAATCAGAATCGGGCTCCTTGTATCTAAACATGCCAGATTCTGAGGACCTGTTGGCAGGGACAGACTTAAGGCAGGCTCCAGGCAGTGACGGAAGGAGCAGCCCTCTTTCCACCCAGAGTACCAGCAGTGAGAGCAGTAGTACTACTCTACTTTCCCAGCAGGGCAGAGGCCACACCAGCACCACAGCAGCGGCAGCGACAGGCAATAACAGAGGGGGCGTTACTTTCTGTAAGCCACGATGGTGTCTCTGGGAGCATTTTGAGAACAGCCCCCAAGACGCAAGGATGGCGGTGTGCAAGATATGTGGGGTGGTCTTGCGCAGGGGGAATGACCCCAAACACCTCTCCTCAAGTGGGTTGCGCAGCCACCTGATGAGGAAGCACCCTGGGACTCTGCCTGGAACCCTGTCAGGCCCTTGCTCTTCAGGGAGGAAGAGAGGGGAAGAAGGGTTAGAGAAAGAAAAAAACAGTTCCGCTAGTGAGAGTGGGAAGAGGCAGGCCACTCTGCAGGAAGTGGGGCTGTTGGGTGGGACTTTTGTCAGCCCGCGAAATAGGGCCAAAGCACAGGAGACCACCACTCGAGTGGTGGGTGAAATGGTGGCCATGAACGGGTTGCCCCTATCCTTTGTGGAGTCATCAGGCTTCAGGCACCTGATGAAGCACGTGGCACCATGGTACGAGACTCCATCCCGGCGTACCTTCTGCAGGCGGGTGATTCCCTCCCTTTATGAGTCTGTCAGGGACAGGATCCGGGCCCTGCTGCAGGCGGCCAGAGGGAGGAAGATCCACTTCACTTCCGACCTCTGGACCGGTGGGCACCACGGATACCTCTCACTGACGGCTCATTGGTGGCAACCCAAGGAGGTCCTGGAGCCCCAGTCAGCCCATGAGCAGCTGCAGGGGGAGGCACAAGGCAGCACCCCAAGAGGGTATAGGGTGGTGCTTCTCCAGGCACAAAGCATGGAGGACAATGCCACAGGGATCAACATTGCTGACGTTCTCAAGACAGCAATGCGAGAGTGGGGATTGGGGACAGAGGGACAGGTCAATCGTGGAGTCATGGTTACAGACGCGGGCCGTAACATGACCAACGCGGTTCTTGGGGCAGGGTTCCAGGGCATCATGTGCGCAGGACACAAACTGAATCTAGTGGTGGGCGATGCCATTGGCCTGGGTGCACCAAAGGACTCCTGGAGTGAGGGGACCAGGGAGACCAGGGCCTTGCTGGACAAGTGTCGGAAGATCGTGGGGCACTTCGCTCGTAGCGTCAAGGCAGCCAGGATGATGCGTGAGAGGCAGGCGGAGACAAGCCGACCGGAGCATGTCCTGATCCAGGACGTGACCACCCGGTGGAACTCCACCCACAAAATGGTCAAGCGTCTGGTGGAGCAGAAGGAAGTGGTGGAATACATCATGTCAACCACCCCAGTCCTGCATGAGGGGAGGGAATTGGACCTTGGTGCTACCGAGTGGCTCGCCCTCTCCCAGATGGCAGGTATCCTGCAGCCTTTTGAGGAGACCACCCACGTCCTCAGCAGCTACAACGCCAGCCTGGGCCACGTTCTCCCCCTGGTCAATGCCCTTCGCCAACGCCTAGAGACCAGTATCCGGGAAGAAGGCAATCTTCTCCCTAAGAGCAGGGCATTGGCAGACAGGCTGTTGACCGGCGTGGATACCCGCCTTGGCCCACTAAGAAGGGAAAACGTGTACCAGATGGCCTGCCTGTGCGACCCTCGCGTCAAGGGTTCCCTGGCGGCCAGCACTGCCGAACTGAAATCCTGGAAGACAGAGCTATGCCGTCAAGTCAGGGCTCTCTCCGATGAAGGCCAGGCGTTTCAGAGGGCGCACGGAAGCCAGAGTGATGCTGAGGAGGAGTCCTCTCAAGGATCCACATCCCTCTGTACGCCAGGAGCGTTCACCCAGAGACCAGGTTCCGTTCCAGCAGCCAACTACCTGGCCTCTGCCCTAGCCATGGCAGTTTCCTCCTCAGTGGAGGCTAGGGAGGAAGAAGTAGCAGACCCCGCTCAGACCATGGTGAAGGAGTACATGGCCGAGCCCCTCCAACCCCTCAGCTCGGACCCACTGCACTACTGGGCCAGAAAGGCAGACCTCTGGCCCGCTCTTTCAACTCTGGCGTTGGACCTCTTGTCTATTCCCACCCACCAGTGTCCAGAGTGAGCGTGTCTTCTCCCACATGGGAGATGTCCTGAGGCCGCGCCGCTGTCGCCTGGACCCGGAGACGGTGGAAAGGTTGACTTTCATCCGCTTCAACCTTTCCACCTTGGGATTACCCCAACACTCCAAGAACTAAGTTGCTGCCTGTAACCTAACCTCCTGCCTGCAATCCTCCATGCCCGCCTGCAAGCCTGCCTGCCTCCCCTTGGCCCTACGAGCCTGCCTGCCTGCCTGCCTGCCTGGCCCTGTGACTACCTGCCGACTCCAGTGCCTAATGCCTGCAAAACTGCCTGCTTGACTGCCTGCCTGCCTGCCTGCCTACCTGTATTCTCTCTCACACACAATTGAAGGGTACTATTAGTGGCCCAATTTTTCTAGCCCTGGCCTGTCTCCAAACCAGGCAGGGCCACTCAAAGTGTCATTGGAAAGGGTCTGTCTGTATTGGCCCAATGTTTCCCCTTTTGCCATGGCTGGTCTGAGAGAGACCCTAATACCTGCCTTCCTTGGTGCTTCACACCGTTCCCTGGGGTTTAGGCGCCAATCTGCTAACAAAGTGGTGAGGAAGCACTTTACAACAACCTACCTCAAAGACTGAGTATCAGGGGGCAAGCTCCCCTCCTTACAGCCTTAAAGAAATAGACCCACCCATTTCTCCTGCTTCCACTCTGTCTCCTTGGTTGCCAAAACCCGGTCTCCTGGGGTGGCGATAGAAACTCTGCCTGCCAAGGCGGAAACAATCCTCCCTACTGGCACTTTGGCTTAGTGCCTTCCCAATCCCTAGCCTTGGAGGATGGTATCCTCTAAGCATGTGCCTAGGCTACACACACATACCTGTAAGCCAGACTAGATGCTTCCCTGCCTGCCCGGCCCTCTGCCAACCTGCCTGCCTGTCAGACTCCACCAGTCCTGGCTTTGAGCATGCCTTCAAGTTGCTTCTCATTCAACCTCCTCCAGTCTGCCCTTCTCGCCTCCCAGTCCCATACTTTGTCGTCTGGTCTGGTCTGTGAACCACTAAGAAGGGCTGTGGAAAGGGAAAGACAGGAGCTCCGCTTCTAGTGGGAAGAGGCAGGCCTCTCTGCAGGAAGTGTTGCTGCTGTGTGGGAGTTTTGTCCGCCTCCGCTACCACTAATTTTCACTCTGAGCTGCAATGCACTGTGAAGGGAGGGACAAGGAAGCTTCCATGTTTGGTTCTTGGTGGATACTCTGACGCAAACTGACTGTGTGAGTCTGTAATTCACACAGACCTAGCTCTGTCTCCTCCGCCACTCTTTCCACTGAGCTGCCAGCTGTGGCTCATAAAGAAGGGGAAAAATGTATCAGTTGCATGGTGGTGGCACCACCATTTATAAATAGAACAGTTTTCCGAAAGTTCAAGGCTGGGCTTTTGGAGTTGTAGGAGCTGGGATTCACAACGAAGGCCATGGTCATGGATTGCTGGCCCAGCATTCAATTACTCCAGCTTGTGGCCTCCGCCACTCTTTCCTCTGGGATGCAAGATACTGTGCCTCACAAGGAAAAAGAGTTGGGTGCCAGCCCTCCATTAGTTTATTGCAAAGTTGCAGGCTTGGCTCTTGGAGTTGTGTGGGAACCAACTGTGATTCACAAAGAAGGGCATGGTAGTAAACTGCCGGGCCGGCAGTTAGCAAGTCTACCAGCACACAGCTGGGGGACTTGGGGAGGAAGAGTCAGACTCAGAATGTGGCTTGCTGTCCTTTTTGCAGGCAGTGCGGTGCCAGACCAAATTCAAGGTGATTGGCCTCCTCCGTCAGTCTTTCCTCTGGGCTGCAAGACGCCGTGTTTCACACGGAAGGGGGGTACTGATTTGAACAGCGTTCGTACTACGTACAGCACCACCCAAGAGTTTGTCAGAAAGTGCCATGTGGTGCATCGCAGGCAGTGTGGTGCCAGACCAGACTCAAGGTGATTGGCCTCCTCCGCAACTCAGTCCTCTGGGCTGCAAGACACTGTGACCCAAGGCCAGTGCCATTTAAATTCCTGTCATGCCATTCAGCTCCATCCTTTTTATACTGGAGCTGGCAAGGAGCCTGCCGCACTCTGGCTCTGTGCTGTGGTGCTCTCATACTCTGCTTTGTGGCCTGACCGGAGTGGCCGCCCTTACTCTGGCCTTATGGACGCGTCGACCAGAGATAGTGGTCCTCCTTGTATAGCCTAGTGGGCTGGGCTGTGGGCTGTAAAACTTAAGCCAGAGCAACCCAGAGCCCTATCCCATTCCCATCCCTACCAAAACTATTCCTGGCTGTAGCTACTAGCTAGGTACATAGCTTAACCACCTCAGGCTCTAACTGCTAATGTTTTTTTTGACCATGACCAAAAGCATTGGCTTTGGCTTTATTGCTTGTCCTTTAAGTGTGTGTGACTTTGACTGTGAATGTGAAGTGAAGGCAGAAGGACCTTGGTGATGGGGGGCCAATTGAGAGGAGTAGAGGAGTAGACCCCTCATTCAGATTTGGGGAGGAAAGGAATGTCTGTTTCTCCTGCTGCCTCTGAGAGAGGTGGAGGGGAGATGGGATGGATTCAAAACCAAACAACAAAAAAGTACAACAAACAGGCACGTCAGCCAGACCAAGTAGGGTGGCTGGCTGGTTCAGCATCAGCAGATTCAGCACAGCAGACCAAGATAAAAAAAAGAAATGCAAATTTGTTTCTGCCCCACTTTGTTTGCTTAGGATGCACTAGCCTTGTTGTGCAGCAGCAAGTCCATCACCCAGGCAGGTTTAAACTGTATTTCGCCTGCTCATTTGCGGGACCCGCGCCCACCCACCCATGCGCCTGCGTGCCCGCCCCCGCGCTAGCCACTCCCCCTGCCGCTGCCGCTGCCACCGCCCACGCATGTACCCCCGCGCCACCGCCGCCCGCGCTGCGCCCGCAAGCCGCAAGTCTTGGTCGGACATCAAAATGCGCGAAATCGCGGCAGAAACGGAAATGAAAAAATAAAAAAACGAACCAACTAATTTTTGCGAATTTTTGCGAAAAACGGAGACGACCGGAAACGGAACCAGCCCGACTAACGACAACTCGAAAAAATTTTTTTCCAAGTTGTGCCCATCTCTAATATACACACACACAGCACGGAGGTCATGACCATGAGGGCGGAGGAGGCAAGCCCAGGAGATCCAGAGGAAAGGTGAGGCCAAGGGGGTGTACTTCGCTGAGCTCGCTCGTTAATATTTTCCTTTTTTACGATGGGGGGGGAGGAGAATGTAAGAAAGCAAAGACAAAGGGCTGGCAGTGTTTTGAACCTTCCCCTTCAGAGCAGTTGAAAAAACACTTTGAAGAATGTATGGCCTCTACAACTTCATGCTATAAAGCAAATAAATTTTAAACAATGTCCTTATTGAAGTTACCTTTTTTCCCCTTTCCCATTTCACAGACCTGTTCTCCCTCACATTCACAATAATGCGTTCCTGTGTTTTGCAGAAGGTGAAAAGACTTTCCTGCAGCCATTGCTCTCAACACATTCCTATGGGAAACCTAACGAAAAATGAAAGGGAACAAATGGAAAATTTCCAGTTCGTTTTTTTTTCATTTTTCTTTAAAAATCATTTCATTTTTTTTGTTTTGTTCTGAAATGAAACCAAAAACCAAAAATGAAACAAAAAAAATTCATTTCGTGCCCATCTCTACTTGTCACTAAACTGTGTTTCCTGAAGGTACAGTTAAATAGGGTGACATTTGGGAACGGACTACGCTTTCCAAGCATGGTTGCTCCAAGGCTCTCTCGCCAGTCCAAAGGCACCATACCAATTTGAGCCATAACTAATACTCTTTCTGCATCACAAACCTCAATGTGAGGGTCCAGTAGCTCTTCATTTCCTCTCCATTTTTTAAAAGGTATCTAACTATAGGTGAGCTCAACCTGCCCCAGGGGTACTCATTTACCAACATAAATCCATTCGCGGTTCATATACTGTGGTCCTGCGGTACTGCGGGACCACAGTATATGAAAAAAGGCCCCCTGGGGTAGGGAGGAAGGCCTGTTTCAGGCCTCCCCTACTTACCCCAGGATTGGCACTGCCCCGAATGGTCCTGCAAGGGCCTTCCCGGGCCTTCTTGAGGCCCCAAAAGGTCCTCCCTGTGAACAGGAAGTAACTCTGATAAACTGGTCACTTCCGGGTCACCGAAAATCATTTCTGAGGCCTCTGAGGGCCTTTCTAGGCCTGTCAGAGGCCTCAGAATTGATTTTTGGTGACCCAGAAGTCACTTCCGGTTCACAGGGAGGCCCTTTTGGGGCCTCCAGAAGACTAGGGAACGCCCTCGTGTTCAGGCTGGGCGTAAATTCAAGAGCTCCCAGCCAGGCAAACAGTGATTCAAAACCCACTAATTTTTTGCAAAGTGCCAATACAGCAATTTAAACATAGTCATAGCAGCAACTACCAAGATATATCCAGCAAAAGGCACTCTTTTGCCAATTGGTGTAAAGCTTAGTCTATTCCAAGAGGAACCAGCTGGCTTTCAAACAGTTCTACTTATCATCTCTAATGTTCATCCCAATCTCTTTGTAACAGCACCTCCAGAGGATCAAAAGAGGCTGGCCAGAAAATGTCCTCAGTGAAACAGAATCTGGGTCTGTTCATTGGGATCATCAGAGAGATTTTGGTGCCTCTCCTCCTCCTCCTCCTCCTCCTCCTCCTCCTCCTTCCTGCATTTAATGGTGAAGCAGGTCCAAAGGCCGTATTACTGTCATCTACAGAAAAATTATGCAAAAGATCTGGAGAGAAAAGAGAGAAAAAAGAAGAGAAAGAGGAGGCAACATCTGTACTCCTGCTCTGACAACAAGTGGTGGTTTATACTTGTTCCTGATCTGGCAATGATGTATGGCTTACCAGTTCCTGATCCAGCAGTGATCTCTTGCTTAGTTGGTCCTGATCTAGCAATGTTTTGTGAAGTGCCTGACCCTTATCCAACAGTAATTCACTACCTCCCTGTCCCGATAACACATCCATGTGCTATTGATGGTGGGCCAGTCACTGAGCTACAGTACCCCTTGCCTAATAAGCCATCCATTGCAACCACAGACTATCGCCAAGGAACATTGTCTCTGTTTTCCCCCCAGATATTCAGATACCCTGCCCCATGAGGCAACAGGGTGATAAGCTTGAGTATACATTCGGTACAGATAACAGGAGTGCCAAAATATTGCTTTGGGTGTCAAAGTGGTGCCAATGCACATCCCCTTCCCAATGGAAGGACAAGCAAAGGCGATAGATAGCCTTCCAGAGTTGGCTGCCTAAGAGAAAAGACACGATGCCCCCGTCTTTCAGGTTGATCTGAGGAAGCAAAATGAATTGGGACCTGAATCTTATTTCAACATAACTGGCCACCTCAAAGTCAACACGCTTATTTAGAAAATACAGGCCGGGCCATGTGGTACAGTCAACTGTGTCCTCAACAGAGATAATGCTTAGGATATTTGCGATAAATGATCAGTAAGCTGCCATTTCTGCCCTTTTAGTGTCTTCTGACCTGCACTTGCTTCACTTTGCCTAACACTAGAGCTGGCCCTGATGCAGCAAATTTCTGGTCCTTCAATTCTGTTTATGTACTTCTAATGATAACTCTGTAAGGTATGATGTTCCAGGAAGAAGATAATCTGTGCAAAACCTGCAAAGGCTACTGTGAGGGATGTGCCCAGGGCAAGAAGAAGCATCTACATGCTACTCACCACAAATGTAATCACCTTCTTAAAACAGAATCAGAAGGACTGCCAATTATTTATACCAGGTCTATAAACCTCAGAAGATTTGGACTCCTTTCCATCTTGGCAAAGTTTTTGATGAAAGTATCTAAACCTCTCAGGCATTTCAGCTGTCCTTATCCCCACTTAAGAAATAAATCTCTGTCTGACAATGCCAGGCCAAATTTCCAAGAAACGTGGATTCTTAAACGATGTGGTTAGAGTGAAGCAAATATCCATAAGAAAACACATGGACATTTGTTCCACAACTCAGTAGTTCGGAAAATCTTCATATTTTAGATCGTACACAACATAACTCTTGTGTGGTAAAGTTTCTGATTACCATCCTAAGGTGTGCTTTGGGTTTGGACCAAGAGATACAAACCAGGTGTAGAAATGGTCTGTCTTGTTTCGTTAGCTACATCTTTTCAGGATAAATTATGAACAGGACCAAATAGGAGTAATGTTTAATATGTGTGTATGCAGCTAGACATCCAGACATGCAGGCATAGAGATGGAGATATTTCCCTCTCATTGAAGATGATAAGGAGCAGCCCATGTACAGTACAGTGGTACCTTGTATAAAGGCATTAATTCGTTCCAAATGAGATTCTGTTAAGCAAATTTTCCTTTATACAAAGTTCTCATAGGAATGCATTGAAAATGGAGTAATCCCTAATCACGACCATTTTTATGTTGTATGGATTCGTGCCATAGGCGAATCTGTTATGCAAATTTCCCCTAGCTCCAGAATTTTTTATGTTGTACAGATTTTATGTTATACAAACCCTTTGTTATACGAGGGTCCACTATACTTGTTTTCTTTTTGTGTTACCTTCTCAGTTCATAGGGATCAGTGGCGATGGTAAGACCAGGGAAGTTACCTCATATGGCCTGAGGGCATACTGAAGAATAAGCCAATCCATTTCCATCTGCCCGTCATCCCTAGATATTGTAAACACTGAGTTATAAACATGTGGATGTGATTTAGCTTTCCATATCTTAAATAACGATTCTGTTGGCATTTTAGGGCCAACTCGTAGGTTGTTACATGAGCTTTTGAAAACAAAATTTCATTGCTTCTGGACACAAAAGGGGTCCGCTGAACCATCACGGTACTCTGCGGCGCACTGCAGCTTTTGCTGCAGTAGACTAATAAATCTCTACAATGTAAGATTCTCAAAGAAGCAGAAATTATTTTCAATTTAAGCAGAGATCTTAAACAATGCCCCTCCCCCACTTTTTGGAAGTATTGAATAAAGTTATACGAATACTGCTGGAATAAAAGGCAAAGATTATCAGGTTGGAATTTTGCTCCTAGCAGTCTTCTTCCCTTCCCACACTACACAGATAAAAGTATTTTTTGAGAGAGAGACTTAAGTATGCAATGCAAGGAGACGGACTTTTCCCAAGGCTCTTTTGTTATCAAAAATTTCCCAACTGTGTAGGCAATGGTGTGATAATACTGTGCATAACTGTTCTTAGACAAAATGCCAGTTTTCATGTACTTATGAAAGCTGGTGTGTTCTTTAATAAACATGCTGTCGGAAATAACATATTCAGTGCACACTAATTACATTTGGATAGGAATGAGGAAAATCAAATAATCCTTAAGGCAAATGGAATAATGGAATAAGAACATTTGACGACGGGCTTTGTAGTTCAGTTCTGAATGATGCTACACACGCTATTTTAAATAATATGCGTAATTAATGCCTATATTTCCCCTCTCTTTGATAAAGGTGGTTCTTGTTTGATCCAAAAATCCTGTTGCCTATTCTTCTTTTTTAATTTTGGTGGGACTCTTTTCTCCTTTTTTTGCTGCTTGAAAGATAGCAGCAGAAGATAGAAAGAACAGCAAAAGAGCTCTGGGAACCCATGAATTGTATATGCATTATATAAATAAACTTGCATATTTTTCTGATCAAAATTTAAGTGTGGACAGAATCTGAAGACCTCCGTCTCTGCCCATTGCTCTCTAGGAATAGATGGACTGAGAATTTGCGCACAATCCCAAGCAGGCCTTGGCTGCAGATGGAGATTACTAGTGCTACTCCAGGTTCAGGACGGACGTAGCAAGGACATTTTTGCATGATACAGCTTAAAACCAAAGTAGCCCTTAACTAACCAAAATGCCCTATTGAGTACTGATTAGAGATGGGCACGACTTAGCGGTATTTCCGTTTCCGTTTCCGTTACTCGGTTCCGTTACTCTACGGAAACGGTAACGGGAATTACTCCCCCAGACTTCGAGCTCGAACTGACGAACGAACAATTTTGGTCTGATTTGTCGTGCTCGTTCCTTGCATCGCGAGATCGCGCGATGCCACACGCGGCACAGAAAAAAAGTTTTTAAAAGTTAAAAAAACCCGGTTCCTGGCCAAAAAGCAGGCGGGAAAATGCCTGCCGTGCCTCAGGGCACCTACCAGAGGGGTTGTTTCTGGAGGTCCCCGGCCTCCCCCCTCATCCCCCGTCCTCGGCTGCTCTGGTGGGACTCGCCGCAGGCTCGCAGCCACCAAAATGCCCAGTCTCGCCGCCGGCCGCCCGCAATTAAAGCGCAAGCAAGTGGCACGGACGGCACAGGAAAAAACTTTTAAACTATCCCCCCACCCATTCCCGGGCCAAAATAGCAGGCGGAAAAATTCCTGCCGTGCCTCAGGGCACCTACCAGAGGGGTTGTTTCTGGAGGTCCCCGGCCTCCCCCCCATCCCCCGTCCTAGTGGGCTGCTCTGTGGGACTCGCCACAGGCTCGCAGCCAGCAAAAAGCCCAGTCTCACCGCCGGCCGCCGCAATTAAAGTGCAAGCAAGCGGCACGGACGGCACAGGAAAAAACTTTTAAACTCTCCCCCCACCCGTTCCCGGGACAAAAAAGCAGGCGGAAAAATGCCTGCTTGACTAAGGGCGCAGGGCACCTACCGGAGGGGTGGTTTCTGGAGGGGGGGTCCCGCCTCCCCCCCGTCCTGGGCAGCCGGACTCGCGAGTCGCCATCGCCATGCCATGCGGTGCGGGCGGGGGATCCAAAATGGGGCGGCAAACGCAATATTGTTTTTGAAATCGTGGTCCAAAAACACACAAGCACAACAGAAACACGCGAAAATTTATAAACTGCCAGATTTTTCACAGTAGCAGTGGGTTTTTTCTTGCAACAAAATGTCTCTCCTCTCCTCCTCTGTCCTCCACTGATTTTATTTTTTTTATTTTTTTTACACCTGCGCAATGATGGGCTGGCCAAGTGGCCAGCCATGTGGGAGTGGACAACCATGCAAATTTTTGGAGCCATCCCACCAGTCGCATGGCCACTTGGCCATGGAGACTTCTGGGATGTGCCAAAAAGCCCCCTAAAACCTGCCCTAGCCCTAACCCTAACCCTTGACTCCGTACCCATATGTCACAGACTGTCTTCTTAGTGGGTCAGAGAGGCACCCAGAGGTGCAACCCACTAGCCCACCGTAACCTTACCCGTCACTAGCCTAACCCTAGCTCTTGCACTAAGCCACCTTAAAGCCAGATCTACTTGCTTGCATTGCACTACACGCAGCAAGTACAATTCCCTTCTGTGTGAGACATGGTGGTGCCAGAGCCTTGTGAAGGGCGGGCATGACCCTATCACTCTCACACTGGTCTCACGTCTGCACATTATGTTATGCAATATCCATATGGCTATTGCATAGCATTTTGCAGCAGCATCAGCAGGTGAGGAAGGGAGACCCCCATGTAGAGGGGTCTCTTGGAGCCTGCTTCCCCTTCCTAGTGGCAGGAGGCACCCACGGGTGCCTCCAGGAGCCCACTTTCCCTTTATAGCGGGCCAGAGGAGGCACCCACCCCACAGAGGTGCCTCCAGGAGCCCGCTCCCCCCCAAAAAAACCCAGTACTAACGACAACGAAAAAACGAAAAAAACGAACCGACTAATTTTTGCGAATTTTCGCGAAAACCGGAAACGACCCGAAATGGGACTGGCCCGACTAACGACAACTCGAAAAAAAAATTTTTCAAGTCGTGCCCATCTCTAGTACTGATATTCAAAAGCTTTGGATCTTTTTTTTCTTAATGCAACTCATAATGTCACTCCTGGGTTCCTGGGAACCACATCATTATTGTCCGTCCACTCACAGAAGAAACTTGCTGTCCTGTGTGTTACTAACACATGGTGTTGTCATTACCAACAGTCTAGTAAAATATAAAGGAATAATCTCTAGCAACCCACTCCCATAATATGTTTAAAAATTGTTACAAAAGTATAAAACAAGAGACAACGCAATACTTCTCTTGTCCCTTGAGGATTCCTAAAGGAATGTCACAAAAATTAGAAATACAGTGGACTCTTGTATAACAAACAGCTTGTATAACATAAAATCTGTACAACATAAAAATTCCAGAGATAGGGGAAATTTGCTTAACATAATTGTCTATGGGGAAAATGTCTACAACATAAAAATGGGATTTCTCCATTTTCAATGCATTCCTATGGGAATTTGTATAAAGGAAAATTTGCTTAACATAATTTCATTTGGAACGAATTAATTCCTTTATGCAAGGTACCACTGTATTGCTTTTAAAACCCCTTTGAATTCTTTAGTAACTTTTTACTGAACTGAAACATGTTCATTACCTCAAAGACAACTTTGTCTTGAATGCCATGCTACTTTTGATAGTTCCAGCCATGTTAACTTCAAATTAACTGGTTATATGGAACTACTTGTAGTTAGTTCTCTTCAAGCATGCTAACCCTTTGCTGAAATGGGGTGTGGAATTCAGTAGTAGGCTTTGAATTGTGCACCACTACAGTGTGACTTCATGACATCAAACAGAGGTGTGCTCCTTCCCAACTTTTCTAGGAAGGAAGAGAGTGGTGGCCCTTGGCAGCTTGTTATGGTGCAACAGAACATAGTTTTAGAAGCAGCCAATGATTAAGGGCGTTTATACACGACCCCTAAGCTCCGCCGCAAATGGCTGCAAGCTCTGGACGATAAAAATGTTTACCCACCAGCTCCGGAGTTTGCAGACAATTAAGCGTGACCAAACAGCAGTTTTCTTGTACCTGCTTTTTTATGGTGAAAAGTATTTGATCCGGAGACTGCCTGAGGTCTCCTCGCTTCTTTCTGTTGTTTTTCTTTTGCCTCCGCCCATTAAAGAGGAACCAGGAAGTAAATGGAGATTGGAGCAACTTCCCCCAACACCGGGAGGTAAGCCTTTTATTCTTTTGTCTCTGTCTAAGGCTCTTTTTTCCTCCCCCCTCCCGCAGACAGAACAAAGAAGTGCCGAGCAGGTGGGGAGGGAAGAACAGCAACAAACCCTCAAGATCTCTGGTCCGAATTTAAGGGACCAGCGGATCTTAGGGGTCGTGTAAAAAGGCCCTAAGTTAGAAGCAACTTGATGGCAAACAACAAAACATATCAGGCCCTTTTAAGGTGATATTCCATTTCAGAAGCATCCTGTTCAAGATAAAAATCCTTGGGATGTGACATTAGCGGCCAAGCCTTGCAGTGTTTTCTGATATACTGTATATCTGTTTGAGTTATGTGGAGTTTGTCTACGTGATTTAGACTACATCCCCTTTACAGCCCCGTAACTCTAGTCCTTTTGACTGGGGCTCCTGGGAGCTGTGATCCAAAATCTGCAGAGGGCGGAAGTTTTTGCGTCCTTGCTTTATGCCTGCAAGAGTCCATGAACACTTTCGGAGCTACCCATTGCTGTCTCAAAGGATCTGTAGGTACTATGATAAAAACGCAGTGAAGGAAGGCAGGAAGCAGTAATGCTGTTCACATGTCTGCCAGTGTGATTCTGAAATACAATTTCTGATTGGTCCATCTCAATATTTATGAGTGGATGAAAGTGTACTAAAATGTAAACAAAAACCTTTTCAGCCACCTGTACAAACACATACCGCTTTTTCTTTTTTAAGCTACACACACAACTGCCAAATTAATCTTTGTTTGTTTGTACTTTGCTATCGCACACAAAACACTGATCTGACACTCAACTTGGCTGGAAGGGGAGCACATAGTTTTTGGTTCCAAAGTACCAGCTGGACATCTTTATTTATCTGATTATTGAAAAAGAAATAAAGAAAAAACTTCTGGTGTAAGAAGAGATGTACAGTGAAGGGCTGCCATAGGCAAGGTTCCCTCAAAACTGTGTGAGCTTGCGCTTGCCCAGAATTTCTTTGGGGGTGCACATGGGCAGGCAGCAGCTGGTTTGTTTACTTCCTCTTTGGAACAAAGCCCTGCTCACACCTGCATGTGCAGAGAGAGGCTCCCATGCACTGGGACAGAAAATTGGAGGGATCATTGGTCACAGGTTACTTGGGGATTAGGACTCAAAAAAGAACATAAGAACATAAGAAGAGCCATGCTGGTTCAGGCCAAAGGTCCATCTAGTCCAGCTTCCTGTATCTCACAGTGGCCCCACCAAATGTGTCAGGGAGCGCACGAGAGTAGATATCTGTCTCTTGATACCTCTCCCTTGCATCTGATCCTTGAAGTACCCTGGTTTTAAGCCTGGAGATCACACATCTCCATCATGGTTTGTAACCTGCGATGGACTTTTCCTCCAGGACTCTGTCCAATCCCCTTTTTGAAGGCATCCAGGCTAGATGCCATCACCACATCTTGTGGCACGGAGTTCCCCAGATTAACAATGCACTGGGTAAAAAAATATTTTCTTTTGTCTGTTCTCACTCTCCCAGCCTTCAATTTGAGTGTATGTCCCCTAGTTCTGGTATTTTGTGAGAGGGAGAAGAGCGTCCCTCTATCCACTTTGGGGACCACTAATTTAGACTATGGGAAAGGCAGATCTTTTTCTGATGGGAGGGGGAGTTTAAAAGTGGTACTGCCACCAATCATTGGAGTTGAGTGCTCCTAGGCCTGCTTCCTCAATACCATTGCATTTGTGAAGTTCCCAGTGATTAAAAACGTCAAAGCAGTTTTTCAAAATTGTATTTCAATTTCAGAGATTTTTAACAGGCATTGTAAAAGAGTACATGCTGGTAGTGTAGAGGTGGAGAATAGCCCTTTTTTAAAGCATAAATTTGTTCCTTATCTGTTTTTCAGTGCATTTGGTAGTAGTAAGGTTGCGTATCCTGTGGTGGAACTGTTAAGCCCTGCCCTGGTGCATGATTCATCATGGCCCTTAGGCCCTGTGCCGCCAGAAGTCCCATCCCCCCCAGAGGTCCAGGAGGCCTCACACAAAGAGGAGTCTTTCTGAGTAATGATATTTTACTCTCTCCAATCTGAAATTAAGCTGGTATATTTTATGGCAGGAGTTCTGAGGAAGGAAACTGTAAACCTAGATTTCCAAGGATTATCTCAGATTATCTTTCCTGACAGTTATGTCAACTGGTGGTCTTTAGCCAACATGTTCAAAAAGTAACACCTATGACTCGTTCATCTTAGCATGTACAGGTATATACTGGGTGATGCAAGGTGTTTGCTTGTTCGGGTTTTTGTTTTGGTTTGTTTGAAGGAGAGGGAGTAAAGTCTCTCTTTCTTCTGCACTCCCAATGTTACTTTTTGAGCCTCATTCAGGACAAGTTAGCCAACACCTCTGGTGGTGGTGCGTGCAAAAGATGGATCTCAGAGTGATTTGCAACAGATTGACAGGGATGTTTGATTTATTAATAGCTGCCTTTTAATAAAGACAGCAACAAGAAAACACCCACAAATGTTCTCTGAATTGAAGGAATCATGACGTGATGAGTAGAGATGGGCACGACTTGAATTTTTTTTTTCCGAGTTGTCGTTAGTCGGGCCGGTTCCGTTTCGGGCCGTTTCCGTTTTTCGTGAAAATTCGCAAAAATTAGTCGGTTCGTTTTTTCATTTTTTCGTTTTCATTAGTACTGGTTTTTTGGGGGGGTAGCGGGCTCCTGGAGGCACCTCTCTGGGGTGGGTGCCTCCTCTGGCCCGCTATAAAGGGAAAGCGGGCTCCTGGAGGCACCCGTGGGTGCCTCCTATCCTCACCCACTAGGAAAGGGAAGCAGGCTCCAAGAGACCCCTCAACATGGGGGTCTCCCCTCCTCACCTGCTGCTGCTGCAAATGGTATGCAATAGCCATATGGATATGCATACTAGTTGCAGACAGTGAGACTAGTGATGGCAGTGAACCCAGAGCCATAGGCGATGCCTAACTAAGGCTCTCGCACCACCATGTCTCACACAGAAGGGAATTGTACTTGCGTGTAGTGCAATGCAAGTAGATCTGGCTTAGGGTTAAGGTGGGTTAGTGCAAGGGCTAGGGTTAGGCTAGTGACAGGTAAGGTTACGGTGGGCTAGTGGGTTGCACCTCTGGGTGCCTCTCTGACCCACTAAGAAGACAGTCTGTGACGTATGGGTAAGGACTGGAGTCAAGGGTTAGGGTTAGGGGGCTAGGGCAGGTTTTAGGGGGCTTTTTGGCACATCCCAGAAGTCTCCATGGCCAAGTGGTCATGCGATTGGTGGGATGGCTCCAAAAATTTGCATGGTCGTCCACTCCCACATGACTGGCCACTCGGCCAGCCCATCATTGCGCAGGTGTAAAAAAAATAAAAAAATAAAATCAATGGAGGACAGAGGAGGAGAGGAGAGACATTTTGTTGCAAGAAAAAAACCCACTGCTACTGTGAAAAATCTGGCAGTTTATAAATTTTCGCGTGTTTCTGTTGTGCTTGTGTGTTTTTGGACCACGATTTCAAAAACAATATTGCGTTCGCCGCCCCATTTTGGATCCCCCGCCCACACCGCATGGCATAGCGAGTCCGGCTGCCCAGGACGGGGGGGAGGCGGGACCCCCCCTCCAGAAACCACCCCTCTGGTAGGTGCCCTGCGCCCTTAGTCAAGCAGGCATTTTTCCGCCTGCTTTTTTGGCCCGGGATTGGGTGGGGGAGAGTTTAAAAGTTTTTTCCTGTGCCATCCGTGCCGCTTGCTTGCGCTTTAATTGCGGCGGCCGGCGGCGAGACTGGGCTTTTTGCTGGCTGCGAGCCTGCGGCGAGTCCCACAGAGCAGCCCACTAGGACGGGGGATGGGGGGGGAGGCCGGGGACCTCCAGAAACAACCCCTCTGGTAGGTGCCCTGAGGCACGGCAGGCATTTTTCCACCTGCTTTTCGGCCGGGAACCGGGTTTTTTTAATTTTTAAAAACTTTTTTTCTGTGCCGCGTGGCATCGCGCGATTGCGCGATGCAAGGAACAAGCATGACAAATCAGACCAAAATTGTTCGTTCGCCGGTTCGAGCTCGAAGTAGAGTAACGGAACCGAGTAACGGAAACAGAAACGGGAATACCGCTAAGTCGTGCCCATCTCTAGTGATGAGATTAAAAGTGTATGGACTGTGTGCCTATTGTGTACTAGTACTCAAGGGGGAGTAGTGAGCTCTGAATTCTTTAACTATAAATCTTTTGGGTTTTCTGTCAGATGCTAGGTAGGTGGTTTCTAGGGTAAGGGATAGAAATGAGTGGCCCTCAAGAGGCTATTGGGTTGCAACTGATTTCAGCCTCAGCCAACATAATTAGTGGTGAAAGATGTTGGAAGATACACAAAACTTGCAGATGACACAAAACTTTTCTGTGTGGTAAAAACCAGAGAAGATTGTGAAGAGCTCCAGAAGGATCTCTCCAAACGGGGGAATTGGGCTGCCAAATGGCAAATGTGTTTCAAGATAGCCAAATGTAAAGTAATGCATATTGGGGCAAAAAATCCAAACTTTATCTATCAACTCATGGGCTCTGAGCTATCCGTGACAGATCAGGAAAGAGATCTTGGTGTGTTGGTGGACAGCTCCATGAAGGTGTCTCCCCAATCTGTGGCAGCGGTGAAGAAGGCCAATTCCATGCTAGGGATTATCAAAAAGGGGATTGAAAATAAAACAGTCAACATTATAATGCCATTATACAAAACGATAGTAAGGCCCCACCTGGAGTATTGTGTACAATTCTGGTCTCCGCATCTCAAAAAAGACAAAGTGGAACTGGAAAATGTGCAGAAGAGCGCGACTAAAATGATTACTGGGCTGGGACACCTCCCTTATGAGGAAAGGCTAAAACATTTGGGGCTCTTTAGTCTGGAAAAAAGGCGCCTGAGGGGGGATATGATTGAGACGTACAAAATTATGCAGGGCATGAGTAAAGTGGATAGAGGGAAGCTCTTCTCACTCTCACAAAATACCAGAACTAGGGGACATCCACTCAAATTGAGGGCTGGGAGAGTAAGAACAGACAAAAGAAAATATTTTTTCACCCAGCGCGTTGTTAGTCTGTGGAACTCCCTGCCACAGGAAGTGGTGATGGCATCTGGCCTGGATGCCTTCAAAAGGGGATTGGAGAGATTCCTGGAGGACAAGTCCATCACAGGTTACAAACCATGAGGGAGATGTATCATCTCCAAGCTTAAAACCAGGCTCTCTCAAGGACCAGATGCAGGGGAGTGGTATCAGGAGACAGATATCTAGTCTCATGCGCTCCCAGATGCATCTGGTGGGGCCACTGTGAGATACAGGAAGCTGGACTAGATGGTCCTTTGGCCTGATCCAGCATGGCTCTTCTTATGTTCTTATGTTCTTAAGATGCAGTTGAACAAAACATGGAAGGCCACAATGGTTCTGCTCTGCTCTGGATGTCCAAATAAAAAGCAAAGTATATCCTGCCAACTTGATATCTGGCCACCCCAGCTCTAGTGGGGCGAGTCACTGTTAAGTCAGATCTATGTCATGCTGTGACTCAACTCAGGCTTGATTCAGTCCCGCTACCCCAATAACTTGGATTTGACTCATGACTCAGAACCTATCCACCATTTACTTTTTCTGGGGGAGGGACAGCTTGTTTTTAATAGGGACTCATCAGGTCTTGGGCCTCATGACTTGGTACCAAAGACCATGGCAGCATCCCTGTCCTCTAAGTGCGCTACCATCATGTGAATATTGAAACTAAATTCATCCAAAGAAAGAATAAAGATGCTACTTCCAGAACTATGGGTTTAGATCTTTTAATTTGTTATTGTCACCTGGACATAATTTTCGACTCAATGAGTCGGAGTTAATGTTCAGTTAAGTTCACTAATCACTGTATTTTTGCTAATTCGGTTGACCTAAATTTGAATCAAAAATTTAATCTGATTGTGGGATGAAGCAGAACCATGAGCTTGAAAAACTGGAAAAGGTTTCTATGAAATAAGACTTCATCTTAAAGACATGGCAGCCATTATGCCACTTCTAAAGTATAACATGAGGCAAAGTAAATCAAGGGGAGTTTCTCAAGGGGGCAAAGTACAGGCTGTATAAGAAACGGGGAAATAATATGCATATTTATAGAGCACCAAAAAGACACATGTGCCTTTATGCTCTGATTGAAGTTGATTTGCAACATTTTTGTACAATCAAATAACTTTCTTATGTTCATCTTGTGGGGAAAAAAAAGATCACCAGTCATTTATGTTTCCTCTTGAAAAGGCCATCAAAGGAACAGGAGCTCCTTATTCTAAATTGCTAATGTAATACACCACAAAGGTAGCCCTGTGGGAAGTGTGAGCAATGAGAAAGATACATTTGGACGTAGAAGTTTGGTGAGTGTTGTCATACATATTCATTGTTCCATTAACAAGAAGTCAAGAACTAGCAGAATTTTATGTGCCCATGAGGGCAACTTTGTCAGTGCAACACTGAAGAAACGAGGAACAGAAGTCACATGAGGTGCATTTAGGGTTTTAAAAATCCATCACAGCAGATTTGCTAAATATAATCCTGTGGATACTAACAAGCATGTTTTTTAATAACTTGCTACATGTCTAAAAATAATGAATATGCATTTCAGTAGACACCTGTAAAGTTCAAGAGGAGAGATGGAATTAGTCTTAAAGCTCAAGGTAATACCAGGCCTGGAATATAAACCTTGCTTTCACCGCAATTTTCGGCTGTCCTGTCCACAGGATTCGCAACAGAAATCATTCAAGATTTGAATGCACAATAGGCAAGTAGGCCAAGAAGAAGATCAAACTAGAGAGTAAAAATCCAACATGGCTTTTGTTGGCTACCCTTATCTAAGTGGTGGCAATGCCAACTCCTGGCATCTCGAGAAGCGTCAACAACCGGGAATCAAAGGGACACCTGTTTTGTAGGAAATGTAATGGTGGGGACAGAAAGAGGAAGGTGGTGCATATCGTCTAACTAGGAAGGGCAGATGGTCGATTTTTAGACATTTTGGATTTCAATTTATATAGTTTCTGAAACTATATATATATAAAGCTGCCGCTTTCTCTGTGGTCAAACAGGTAGTGCCTCTCTTCAAGGAGAGGCACTATCTCTCCAAGGAGACTTGCCTCTTTTCTAAGCGGTCCAATCTGGGCAAATTCAACCTGATAAATCGCAGAACTTATCAAGTTTTCTCGCTGCGGCATGGCCGGAACCAGAAGTCTCAAGTAGTGAAAAATTTTGATCCCACAAGAAAAGAAGTCCAGTTGCCATGACTAGAGATGGGCACGACCAGGAAAAATTACGTTTTGAGTTGTCGTGTGTCGGAGCCGGCCCGTTTCGGCTCGTTTCCGTTTTTCGTGAAATTGTTCAAAAATTTGTCATTTCGTTTGTCGGATTTTTGTCTGTCGTTAGTACTGGTTTTTTGGGGGGGCAGGCTCCTGGAGGCACCTCTGGGTGGGTGCCTCCTCTGGCCCGCCATGAAGGGAAAGCGGGCTCCTGGAAGCACCTCGTGGGTGCCTCCTCTCCTCACCCGCTAAAAAATGGCATGCATAGCCAATTGGATATGCATACCATTAAGTTGCAGCAGCAGTAGCAGGCAGAGGCACCTTTTTCGGGTGCCTCACTGCCTGCTGGAGAGTGAAGTGACAGAGGACTGGAGTGAGTCACTGGGGACCCCTAAGGGCGCCCGCTGTGACTCACTAAGAAGGGAAGTGTACTTGCTGTAGTGCAATGCGAGTACACAGATCTGGCTTGGGGTTAGGGGTTAGCTCAAGGGCTAGGATTAGGGTTACTGGTAAGGTTAGGGTGAGTTACTGGGGTGCACCTCTGGGTGCCTCTCTGACCCACTAAGAAGGACAGTGTACTGGCGTATGGGTTCGGGTTCGGGTTCGGGTTCGGGTTCGGGTTCGGGCTAGGGTTAGTGGCTTTTTATGCCCAACTGGCACATCCCAGAAGTCTCGGTCAAAACCTGGCCAAGTGGCCATGCAATTGGTGGATATGGCTCCAAAAATTTGCATGGTCCACTCCCATGGACAGCCCATCATTAATGCGCAGGTGTAAAAAAATAAAAATAAAATAAAATAAAATAAAATCAGTGGAGACGTTTTGTTGCAAGAAAAACCCACTGCTGCTACTGTAAAAATTCAGGCAGTTTTAAAATAGCTATTTTCGCATGTTTCTGTGGTGCTTTGGTGTGTTTTTGGACCACGATTTCAAAATAAATATTGCGGTCGCCCCATTTTGGATCCCCCGCCCGCACTACATGGCATGGTGAGCGAGTTGGCGAGACGACGAGGATGCCCCCCACCAGAGCAGCCCAGGACAGGAGAGGGGGGGAGGCCGGGGACCCCCTGCCCCCCAGAAACCACCCTTCTGGTAGGTGCCCTCACTGAGGCAGGCTTATTTTCGCCTGCTTTTTTGGCCGGCCGGGAATCGGGTTTTTTTTATTTATTTTTAAAACTTTTTTCCTGTGCCGCGCCGCTTGGCGAGTTGGCGTGGGCGAGTGCGACTCGACGACGAGGATGCACACTTTGCGCAGCCCAGGAGAGGAGGGGAGGGAGGCCGGGGACCCCCCCCCAGAAACCACCCCTCTGGTAGGTGCCCTCACTCAGGCAAGCATATTTTCGCCTGCTTTTTTGGCCAGGAATCAGGGTTTGTTTTGTTTTTTTAACTTTTTTCCTGTGCCGCTTGGCATCGCGCGATCACTGCGATGCCCAGGAACGACAACATGAAAAATCAGACCCAATTTTTCTTTAGTCGGTTCGAGTTCGAGTTCTGGCAGAGTAATTGTCGTTACCGTTTCCGTTCCGTAACGGAAACGAGAAACGGAAACAGAAACGAGAATTTCGCCAAGTCGTGCCCATGTCTAGCCATGACTCAACTCCCAGATAACCTCACCTGGAGGACTGAGAATCTCCACAGACATGTTGTCACTAGGGGCAAATGGGTCTAAATAAACTATGAACTCTGGCTTGTGTGAAAAAACAGAATGTTGGGTCCTGCTGGGTTATGACATCATGCTGATCAAACAAGAGATGGCTGGCCCATGGTTTTGTTGCAGCCATCAATTAGCACATACCAACACTTTGGTTCACTCGGAGCAGGTCCAGGTATGCACCTTCAAATGGACACTATGTGCAAAGAAGAACTGTGGAGGATATTTGGAAACATCCTTATTGTAACATCTGGACTAGACCCTTGGATTAGTGAGTCATGAGGTGTCATACAGAAAAGGTATAATCTGTGTCCTAGCCATAGATAACATGGAAGAAAGAAACACTATTATTATTTTTCCCAAACTGAAAAGGGCAGGGTAATATAGATGGTAATTTCACTGAAAACATGGATTATGTCTTCAACCTTGCTTCTTTACACATCTTCTTTCTCTGTTTATCTGAGAGCACAGACTTTCTTCAAGGATTTCACATCATCTTACTGCAAGAAACTTGGTCAATTCATTCTGTCCAACTAGGAGGATACACTTCATATTTGCTCCCAGCACAGACGCTCAAGGCAAAGGGCTGTCCTTCCAGGGGCTTGGCTGTATTGGTTGCCAATTGCCTACTATCAGATGGTGTCCTTACATGACTATGTTCCCCAGGGCCTTTCTGTGAGTTCAGCCATTCAGAATGGCAATGTCACACATTATTCATTTGCAGCCTCTGGAGAAACACAGGTATCTTCCCTCCATCCTTTTGATGAGTCACAATGGAAATGAAAAGCATAGAATTATAAAATTGAACAGGTTCCAGGGCTCCCCAAGGCCACCAATGATCGCCCTACACTATCATAAGCAGAACGCAAGAAACCCAATCCAAAAAGACCATTCCATTCTGGAGATATTAGAAAAAACACCCTTGTGGCTTGCTTCGCAGCCAGGAGGCTCCGCTTTCGAGGGAAAAAAAAGCCTCTGTAAATTCACTTTTCGCTCTCACTGCAGCATGACCAGGTCTCTGACAATTTGAACTGGGTCAACCCTTATCTGGCCAGACAAATATTCATTTTCCAGACATTTAAAACAGCCAGTCACATGCTCTAGATATAACTCCCCTTGGGTCACAGTCTGCAATTTCTGTGTTAATAAACTCATGGGATGGCACTCATGGACGGCCATCCTTACACTCAGATACACCCTCCATGTCTAGGGCATAGTTATGGTTTTCATGCCAAGGCAGGCCCCTGGGCCTAACCCCCCTTTCCCCATGCTTTCTCTCTCTCTCTCTCTCTCTCTCTCTCTCTCTCTCTCTCTCTCTCTCTCTCTCTCTCTCTCTCTCTCTCTCTCTCTCTCTCTCTTTCTCTCACCCCAACCCACTCTTCCTGGGTCTGCTTGAGAACATGTTCCTACACTTCCCTACCTCCCCCTTGGGCCACCATCTTGGGCACAGGATCATGGCATAAGGAGAATGAGAACATGGCGACTCCTGAGGATGGTTGTGCCTTCCAGAAAGAACTCCAACCATCGTACACAGATTATCTCCATCCAGAAGGCTTCCATTGTCTCGCCTCCACATTCACCAGGAAGTTCCGTCTCACAGCTCAAGATTCCTTTGTTGACTCTCCAAGCCACCTATTGAGTTGATAATGGCATGGACTCTTGAACAATGCTTTCTCCCCTTCCCCTATTCTCACACTTTGAATGGCCCATCAAAGAACATAGAAGGCCTGGCCACACCTGGCAAACAGGTTAACCTGGAATCCTGTTTCAGGAGTTGGGAACGCCTCAACACCTCCCCCAAGAAACCCTCTGGACTGTCCCCATTGGATGTCCCCTGAGTAGAGATGGGCACGACTCAAAAAAATTGTGTTTCGTTTTTCGTTTGGTCGTTTGGAGATCCGTTTCAGTTCGTTTTCGTTTTTCATTTTGTTTTTGAAAAATTTTTTGTTTCATTTTCGGTTCGTAATGAAATGAAAAAACGAAAATGAAAATGAAAAATTGCTGTTTGTTAGCATTCTTTTCAGTTCAATGGATTTGCCACAACGAAAACGAAAAACATGGCAAAATTGGTCGTTTCATATCCGTTTCCGTTTTGGTTTTTGAAAAAATTTTGTTTTCATTTTTGTTACAAAATGAAATGAAAAAACAAAAACAAAAACAAAAATTTCGCTGAGTCGTGCCCATCTCTACCCCTGAGGACCACCTCTTGCCCTGCCCAGGGGTTGCATGCACCTCATGGGAGGGGGGAGGGAGGTATAAAACCTGGGTGCACTCTTTCTTCTGGGCCGACCATCCTGCACTGCCTTGCTGTGGGTTAGTTGGCCTTACCGTCCTTTATTAGGCCTAATAAACTGGTAATTTTCTCTGGACCTCTCTGTGTTGCATTTCTTTATTGGACCTTGGGGAATCCAGCAGCGTACAGTAGGAATAGCCTACTGTGGACTCAACACTTTCCTTGAGATGATCCTGATTGGAATGTGGGAACCAAGCTTTGTGTCTTCTTTTTCCAGATAGGGACTGATGGGGAAGTGGTCAGTAGAAAGGTCCAAACAATGGGGAGTCCTGAGTAAAAAAAAAACTCTGGGGGAGAAAACACCCAGTGGCTTAGAGCGTGCATCCAAGAAACAGATGGGCAAGAGAAAGAACGGCAGGATTCTCTCAAGCACACCTGGCAATGGGTGTTGTAGGTGACAATTGGGAATGGAATAGTTTCAAAATAAATGACAGAAATGCAGTTCTTTGATGCCCCTCATGGTATTAATACCAAGTCTGGGAACAACCTTTGGGGTAAGTATTTGATATTCAGTTTGCTAACTGGCCTGTAATTAGGTTTCCCTGCACAGCTGGAAAAAAAATGTATTTCTTCTTCCGTTTTTGGTTTGTGCTTCCTGTAGATGCTCGCTTTGTGAACTGACAGTCCATTTACAAGGCACCTCTTTAAAACAAAAACAAACAACGAGCAAAAAAGACCAGCTGACTTTAATTAGAATCACACGGTAAGTCTCTGGTCAGGGTGTTTCTCCGCACTGCTTGTGTACGCAGGCAGGCTTTCAATTTGCAAGCACAAGGGCTTCCTGTTCTGAGCTGCCAGGTGTTATTATTGCTTTGTGTGCAGCTGGTTACCTGGTAACCTTCCCCAACTGTGTTTAAACGCTGAAAGCGCACTAGAGGCTCCACTAGTGGAGATCGCTGTTGGCATTCATTAAAATGGCCATCTTTATCATGCATAGCATTCTGAGGACATACCAGTCCGCTTGCCGGTTTGTGCATTCCTACTGGCAAGTGTACCAGGAGGGAGTTGGCAATAATGGACAACAGAGGCACGTAAGCTAGCTGACTGGGAACTGCCGGTCACTGAAGCTTGCTTTTCTTCTTGGATGTGGCATGCTCATCACCCTCCCTTTCTCCAGGTGAAGTTGTGATAGAATTCTGAATTTAAATCTCTGCTTATTTTGTTCTCCCATATGACAATTAAAAAAAAAGAGAGAAAGATTTTCTTTCCATGAGACCACAAGAGATTCCAATTTTTTCCCCAAGGTAGGGATGTTTTTGTGAAGAACTCACAGAAGTGGGCTTTGGGTCAAGTACACTTTGAAATTTGGTGCGAAATACAAGGGTCTGTGTGAAGGTTTTGGAGCTGAAAGACCCAAGTTCAAACTCTGCTTAATTACAGAGCTTCCTTGGTGTCCTTTGACTTAGCCCTGCCTCAGAGTACAAATTGTTTTCAGGATAAAATTGGAGTGGAGAATCATGTAAAGCACCCATGCACGTTGCTGGTACATACTAACCACACAATTGTTGAACTGGGAGTTGAGTCATGGCTACTGGACTTCTTTTTTTGGGAGATAGAAATGTTTCGCTGTTCATCCAAACAGCTTCATCGGTCTGTGTACGCAGGCAGGCACACAATTGTTGGCATTCTTCACAGACAAATGGTTCACACCTTGATTTACATGAATGGAAAGCCTGCGCTATCTTTGATGATTGATGACTCATGACAAATAGGTAATTTAAATTTCTATTCCAGTTTTCATCCAAAGTAAGAGATTATAAACCCCAAATCACCCAGTATGTTTTATGGCTTAGTGGCAAATGAGAATCTGGAATTCCCAAGTCCCATTCCAACATTCTCTTTAGCCATAAGTGAGAAATGATGGAAACTGTAGTCCAACAACATCACATTGCCTACTTCTAGTACCGTATTAGAGTTGTGAAGGCCTGGGGGGGAATGGAAAAATTTGGAAAAATGTGTTTTTTTCCAGTCCTCCCCCTGAATCCTTTTTGCCCCCCCCCCCAAAATAGGAAAAACTAAAAAAAAGAAAAGAAAAAATGATTATGGAATGTTTTATTTTAACATGATGAATAACACATTTTAAGACAGGGTGCTGAAATATTTTCCAAATCATTTCTAAAAAAATATGCATAGTATCAAATTATTCTAATTTCTGTGTCATACAAGCAAGTACTAGGATACAAACTGAACTCTCCAATGCAAGAACAAGATGCATGTCTTCCTTTAGGAGGTGCTGCTATTGTCACAAGAAAAAGAAAAAGGTTTCACTTTTGTTTTTCCATGTGGGTGGGTATGTTTGGTTCTCTTCTGTCCTCTTCACAAGGCCTTAGAGCACTGGAAGACAATACAGAGCAACAAAAATGATCCTGATTAAATATGTCCATTCATTGAAACTTAGGGCCTTTTCACAAGACCCCTAAGATCCGCTGGTCCCTTAAATTCGGACCAGAGATCTTGGGGGTTCGTTTCTGTTCCTGCTTCCCCACCCCTCAGCACTTCCTGCTCCTGTCAGCGTGTGGGGGGGGGGAGGACAAAAGAAGCCTTTACTAACCTGCCGGTGCGGTCGAACTTGCCACGAGCCCCGTTACTTCCTGGTTCCGTCTCAAGGAGCTCTTAAAGGGGCGTTAGGCAAAAAACAACAGACAAGCCAGGAGAGCCTGGCACTCTTATCCGCATCAAATTTTTTTCACCTCCAAAGAGAAGGTACAAGAAAAGTGTGCTGGGTCGTGCTAAAGTGGGCGGGGTCGCACTTAATTGTATCCAAACTCCGGAGCTGGTGGGAAAACATTTCTAAGCTCCGGAGCTGGGAGCCATTTGCAGCGCAGCTTAGGGGTCGTGTATAAACGCCCTTAGTCCCACTCCCTTCTATACATTTCCCCCTCTTCAATTCTTTTTATGAGAATGAGGTTTTTATTATATTTTTATTTAATACTGTGGAGAGGAAACACAAATAATTGTTAATTCTAGATTATTAAACATTGTTTTGTAGATAGTTGTGAATTTTTCAGGCTGTTTGGCTGTGTTCTGGAAGTTTTTCTTCCTGACGTTTCACCAGACTCTGGCTGGCATCTTCAGAGGGCAAGGAGCTCAGGGAACTAGGAGTTCTCTCTGTGCTCTGGGTTATAAAGTGAGTGAGACCGGGGTTTTTATAGTTGTGGGAAAGAGCAAACATGTCCCATGCAGGAAAATACATGTTAGTCACTGTATTGTCAGGAAGAAAAACTTCCAGAACACGGCCAAACAGCCTGAAAAACTCACAACGATCAGGTCCCGGCCATGAAAGTCTTTGAGAATACATTGTTTTGTAGAGGGTTGTTTGTTTCACCTAAACTAGTAAACAGTTCAGGACAGTGTTAGTCTATTTGCTACTTACTTTTACAAATACATATTATTTAAAAAGTAAATTCTGTTTGTCATAATTGTTTGGATGGATACACTATATTTTACTATGCTAGTTGTGATAATTTTATGCCAAGTCAAATTGTCCACAGTCATATTTTATATTCCTAAAGTAACATAATGACTTTCAAGCTGTAAAGGTGTGTGTGTGCTAATGTAGCATTGTTTCATTCCCCCCCCAAACAAAATTCTGTCCCCCCAAAAAAAAACCTTTTTTCTGAGCTTCAAAATTTCTGGAAATGTTACATCTCTATACTGTATAAAGCCTTGCAGTGTAAACTACGACATTGGGGAGCAGATTAGGAGACTGTCAGAGGGACTATGGGAGGGATGTGGTCATTATACCCAAAGCAGGTATGACAGCAGTGAGAATCTACGCTGTTGCTCAGCTTTCTTCCTTAAGAGTTTGGTGTTTTCCATATGCCTGGTGTACGAATTTGAGTCACCTGAAAGTAATAAAAGATGCTGTCAAGATCCCACGAAGGAAGCAATCTGAAGGAAACAAATCCCTCTTAGTGTCTTGGACATGTGTCTTGTTTTAGGAAATATGGAGCACTATGGGGTGTACAGTTATGTTTATTGTGGGCTCTTCGAGGAGTTTCCAGCATGCAAGGAAAGCTCTGCAACCTGCTTCTGACCTAGGAAAGAAGTCCTGTGAAACCTTATGATCTTTCAGATCCGAAAGAGAAGAGTTCACAGTGGTTTGAAATGGATGCTATAGCAACTGCTCTTGTATGGTTCAGAGCTAGTCAACAGCTAGATGAAAGACTGACTCTTTGTGTACACACACATATTTTATTGGTGCTGGTTTTTGCAATTTCAGAATTATTTTTAAGGTAGATTTTCATGCTGTGAATCACGTTGAGGTTTTCCTGAAATAGTAAGTGCTTTCAATGTATTAAACACAATTAGAAGGGGGAAACAAACCCCACACACCGTAGAAGCTATTTAGTTAATAAAGAAATAAACCACATTACATCTGTATTTTCCTGTTCCACGTTTGAAGTACTTTTAAATGAAGGAACAAATTGGAACATAAATTGGGAGACATAAAAAAACTGAAAAGCAACATGAAACTGGCAGAGTCAACATAAATACTTGCTATCAGAGTATGATCAGGAGCGCTTGTTTTGTGGATACAATTTTTGGATGGGTTTAAGAACACACTGAAGGTCATGGGGGCCCTGAGTAGTCCCTAGGCTACCTTTTGCATACCCCAATTATCTAGGAGAAAACTCCATCATTTGAGATCCTAGAATTTTGTCAGCAGCAATAATTCCTGGGTTTATACATCTTGATCAACTTCTACCAGCGACTCCTCATTTTGTTTTGTAGTCACCTCGTGTGCTTTTTATTCAGATAGCTTTTCTGATAATGATTTCCACTAGGATTTGTTTTTCCACTTTTCTTTCCAGTATAGAAGCTGAAAGTGCATATTGGGGAGGGAGCGTTGTGGGTCATTCATCAGAGATCAGGGTTGATCGTCTGGCGGAGTTTGAATGATCCTGTATGAACTGTGTGATTTCTCCATGTCTTCAAAGATGATACAACATGGAGGCATCCTTTTGGCCATTTGTTTATTGCAGAAGGAAGCAACTGTTTCCCTGAACCTGGGGTTGGGGAACTGACCAAAGGAGGGAAGTGAACAATGCCTAGTTACTTGCAAAGATGAAGTTGGACACAATACACTTGCCACCATGGATGCCTATCGGTCTGTCACCCAATTGATGACGTTAAACACAGCATTACAGTGTTCGTCCCAGCATCATGCCATAGAAGGGGTATTGCAATCAAGTTGATTTCACTTTATGGTGACCCTTTCTAGGGTTTTCTTGGTAGTGAGTACTCAGTTGTGGTTTACCATTCTCTTCTTCTGGGGGCACTCTGAGCATCTTGCCCAAGGTTATACAGGCTGGCTCTTAGGATGCACAGCAAGGAATCTAGCGTTCAAAACCTATCTTCTGCCAGATGTCTATTTCTATAGGTTACCCAGCTGACTCATAAATGAAATATAGGGATACAAAGATGTACAGAGGGTTATGTTTCTCTATTACCACAGGTTTACAGGTTCATAGACTTTTTTTCTAATATATTATTTCCTGCTATACTAGTGAAGTCTAGAGTCAGCTCCTCATCACAGATCAAAGAATACTTGTGACTTACTGTGAAGTCTTCTTCTGTAGAGAATTCAAAATAGCTTGCAGATGGATGCCCTCCAAAAGTTTTTGGACTCAGACTCCCGAATTGGTCAGTCAGCAAGACAACTTTGGATTTTGGGAAATGTAGTCTAAAAATATATGTTTCCCAACTTTTGATTCCCAGGAAGAATTACTTCATATATCTTCAGCCATTCATTTTGCCCATTTCTACGGCCCCGGGGATTGCTGGGATGGTTTTCTTGACCATGGCTCTGCTTTTAGATTTAGTGGCTGCTGCTGTAAATAGAGAGGCCTCTAAGGAGCCAGTCCCCATGGCACTGATGTCAGACAAAGCTCCCAGTGGCCTCAGCAGGATTACAAACAAGCCTTGAGTTAGGGAGAGCAAGATAAGATCAGCTTCCCTTGGGTTGTGAAGCACACAATTCTGTGCTAACAAACATTCCATTATAGTCACTGGGGCTTCATAACCTAGAAGGGAGATACAGCTGTGGCTGTTCACAGAGTATGGATGTTGCGTTTTGTTGTTTTTTTACAAGTCTAAATGTGTTTGTGGCCTTTGGGAATGATCTCTTGTTGAAGCTGCTACCTCTTCCAGCTTCCTGGGGGAAAAGAGCATGAAAGGCATTCATCTTTGCTTGATGCTCATTCACCTTCCTTCCCTGTGTGTTCACCGCCATCATTAGAGGAAAAACTCTCTACCGATGCCATGGTAAAATGTAACTCTTTGAAAACCAATCACCAAGCTCAGTGAAAAACTGGTGACTTTCTCATTGGCGAAAGAGAAGAAGCAGAGATTTTTCCTCAGATATTTTCCATACATTTGTCTGGGTGCAGCCAATGTCAGCCCCATTGTTGGCCATCGGATGAGCCCCATGTTGACCAAGCCTGATCGATGAATAGGATGGCATCAAAAGAGTTATTTTGGAGATAGGTCTCCAAGGGAGCAGTGCCAGAAGAGGCAAATGATGGATCCTGGCATTCAAAATAGCTGTACATCCTGAATCACCCACGCCCGCTCCATTCCTAACATGCTCCGTGCAAAGATATTTGCCCATGTTTTCTGTCTATACAGTGCTAGTGCATTAAAAAGCCAGGAGCAAAGGGAGAGCATCAAGGTGCACAGAATAATATTTCTGTAGGAGATGATGCAGAAAATGTACCCACCCCACCTCCTTGTCCATTCACCCATTTGCTAACAGGACATACTGGAATGCTCAGGTCTCAGCAGTGGCCAGAAGTGCATTTGCACAATTAAAACTAGTCCATTTTACATGTCCTTCACTTTGGAATGACTGACAACAGGTCCTGCCCTCCTCTCTACATCCACCTTTCAAGCATTTTTAATGTGTTATCATATCATCTCCTGTATTTTTTCTCCAGGTTAAATATGCCCATTTTACTGCATTGTACTGTAACTTTATCGTAAGGAATATTCAAAATGGTGGAAACAGGAAATGGGGGTTTCTTTTGGCATTACAGCAAAAGGAGAAAATCTGAAATTGCTGTTTCAGGGAAGATTTTATTGGTATAGTCAATCAAACCCTGTTATTTAGGCAACAAATATTTTGGTTTGAAAGGACAGCGAATGCCAACTTCTGCCATGCCTAAGTGACAGCCTATCACTTCCTCCTCTAATTCCATCTACATCCTAACCAATTTTGCACAGTTTGGCCCCTTATTTGTTAGATTAAATCTGGGCTTGTATGCTGATAGCCTATATTCTTTCTGGTTTCCCTTCCCATTCTTTTTGTGTTTAGATGAGTTACCAGAATGGGTAGAGGTAGCTAATAGGTACCCATACTTTAGAGAGTTTTTGCGAAGGATCTCCATTTACATGAACTTAATTTTCTGTTTCTTTTCTTTCAGCATATATTTATACTTCCCTTTTCATATATTCTGTCCAGTTTTTAGTGTAGGAATGAACATTCCCAGACTAAAGTAGTCAGTTAGTATATGTTTATCATCCTGAGCACATCTAATCTTGTCTCATTTAATAAACTAAGCAGGGAAAGACCTGGTTATTGATTTGGAAAGGAAACAACCTGGTAAATCCAGGCACTTCAAAAAAAAATCCTGCTGTAATCCTGGAGAGCTGCTGCTAGTCCAATACTGGCAGTTCTGTGCTTAGTGGACGAAGAGTCAGGGCCAGTAGAAGGCAACTTGGCGATAATTCAGAGTACAGTAGTACCTGTCCTTACGAGTTTAATCTGTTCCAAATGCATGCTCATAAGTCGAACAACTCCTAAGAAGAGCAGCCCTAGTTAAAAAAACAAAACAAAACAATGAAAAATAAAAACAATGTAAGTAGAGCAAACTGCATCTAAAATTTGTAAGGCAGCAGTTAGAACGCCAACAGTTTTTTTGCTCTTAAGTCGAATTGCTCTTAAGTCGAGCCACTTGTAAGTAGAGGTACCACTGTACTTTGAAATTTTCCACCCATTTCCAAGGATTCTAATTAATATGACTTTCCACGCACCTGTGCAAGCTCTTTTTGATTGGACTTGTGTATTTTTTTGTTTTTTGTTTTTGATTAGTATTTCTGGTCAAAGGGAAAAATACCCAATGAAATGTGGGGAGAGAATATACAACTGTGTTTACATGACTGCCAACCTCCAAAAGCAACAGCACCCATGACAAAAGGAGTGGGCGCAGCGGAGAGGCTGCTGATGAGGTTGAGTTTTTCAGAAACATCTGGCCATTAATCTTTGAGGTGTTTGTGTGGTGGGGGGAGGGACTAAGTTCTGGAACATCAGCCAGCCCAGCTCCAGCTGGCCTGGGGATGGTTGCTTGTGCATTAGCAGGTAAATTGGCCAGATGGCTTTTTACTACTGTTTCTGATATGGATAGTGAGTTCTGTCCCCCCTTTCCAAAAAAATTGATCATTTGTATTCACCTTTAGACCACACTGACACAATGTAATTATTGAAGAAGCTCCTATCGTGATTAGAGCAGAGAACAAAATACCATAGAAACTTGTTTGCTACTCACAGAGAAAGCAGCCAGAAGCGTGGGGTGTCGGTGGGGAGAGGTTGGGATTAATTTTTGACAGCTGAAGCTTCACATATTTTTGCTATCAACCCGTAGCTGCTTTCCCAGAATGAAGCTGAGCTTTATTTCTTCCTCTTCTTTACATTTTAGGAAAAGGCAATGAGCCACCCAAAATATAAATCTAAGCACAGGCATTTGAAGCATAAAAAGATAGCTTTCACCCAACAGGGCTGGAATTGACTCCAGTAATATGCAACACAGTTGGATCATCGTGAGCAATGTGTGGAAACACCCCATGTGTTTTTGGAAAGCTCCACAAGCCATGTTATGAGGTCGTACTTGGCTCTGGGTCGTGTGGGCTTCACGCTGAGGAGCTTAATCACATTTTTCTATGAACGTGTTTATTTACTCAATTTCACGTGTTGCTTTTCCATCTCTGATATCAGATTGCCGAAAGCGAAGCACGAACTTAGAACCAGAAAAACAATCTGTACTATTGAATAGATGTGTTAGCCGCAAACATTGTTCCTTTCCAAACCCCGTCAATTACAGCTTTTGTCACTGGCAACCCACGAGCCGTGGATGGGCAAAGGATGGTGCATGATGATGATGGGTAACTCTCATGCCCAATAAAAGTGGCAAAAGGGTAGAGAAATTGCGGAGAGTATGTAGTAACAGGAGAGACATTTTACTTGCCATATCTTGTGGAAATTAACATTTAAATTACAAATTAGCCAAATAAGCATACCACTGTGTGCTTACATTAACATTGCAAAAAAATAAGACTTAAGTAAAAGGCATCATTTGAAAACAGTAGAAAACAGGACTGTTAATTTATAATTATACATTAAAGGGCTATGTTAAAGTGAGCTTCCTTATTTTCTTTTAATATTTATTCAATTGGTTATTATGTAAAGTCTTCCATGCTCATTTTTATGAAGGATATAAACATATAATTCATATTTCTTCTATTAAAATGAAGAAGAATTAAAGGTTGATAGAGAGGAGGGAGAAATGCCAGGAAAACTATTTTTTAGTAAACAAGAACAGGTAAACAGTGATCCCATTAAGAAAATAGAGAAAGAGGAATCTAAGGACAAATTCAAAGAAAGTTACATGGCTATAGTAAAAGAGGTGAAATTATGGGAAGATATATATTCAGAACTACATACAATTAGCGTAGAGATAAAGAATACAGGGACACAAACTGATGGGAAAGATGAGAGAATGGCTGAGAGAAAGGGAATTGGTGTACAAGTAGGAAAAGGAAAAAAGGATAGTAGATCCAGTGCCACACAGACCGATAATATTAAGGAAAGGGAGGTCAAATCTCAAGGAATACAGGTGGAGGAAATAAAACATAAACATGTGGTGGGGAAGGCATGGCACATCGGAGTGCAAGTTAAGCTGGACCAAGACAAAGTAACTAAGGCAATTGGAATTCAAGTGGAAGAGAGAAAGAAGAACCAGATATTCAGAGATGAGGGAGTGCAGACAGAGGAGCGCGAGGAGAAATGGAATAGGAGGGGGGAGGAATGAGATATAGCGCGAGGAAAAGGGACGGTTAGGGGGAATAACGATTTTCCAGGAACGGGGGAGTCAGACGGGAGGAGAGTTAAGAGATGAAGGAAGATCAAGCTTAATCTCCTCAATCCCTATAGGGGTTACTGGGCTTGGAATAAGCGGAAATCAACCCTTTTGGGGATTTCGGGGAACGGGTCTCGACCCTAATCCACCTGGATGGATCCCAGGTTGGGGATGGGAACAACCCCTTCGAGCACTCCCTCCAGCCCCAAAGAATACAGTTGGTGGCACATGGAAGAACACACCAACAAACAATTCAAAGTAAGCAAAAATCCTTTTTTCGAGGGTGGAGAGAGTTTATCTAAAAGTTCTGATCCAAGTTTAAATATACCTGTTTTAACCCCGCATCGAAACCAAAACAATGTACAAGAAGGAAACAAACAACTTTGTGAAACTTTCAATAAAAGTTTATTTGATTTTCCTTTGGATCAAGCCTCACGAATATTTTCTGCGTCTTAACCATTAATTAATCTTAATGAACCCTTACAAACACATAATCAGTAAGGACCATGTATTGAGCTGCCGCAAATCATTGCTGCTTTGTTGCTGAATATATTGAGTATAATGCTTCAACTGGCCAAAATCCAACTGGATTTTTACACCAGCACCTCATATTCAGTGCAAATCTTGTTAGTGAATTTTCCTAAGTTAAGACACCAGCAGAGACACTTGCAATGTCCCATCAAGTCAAGCAACTCAGCAAGCAACATTAAATGACATATTAACTTAAGGCAATTTGCCCATTTGCATCGTTTGCATTATGTTGGGGACAGAACAAGAAGATTTTTGCCCTTTTGTTGTTGTTGGTGGGGAATTATCATCATCTTGTTCACTGAACCATTCACTGAATATATTTTGATCCCCTGCTGTCCTAAGATTTTGGAAAGCATGCTAAGTAATCGTTTCCTTGGTGGAAGGCTACTTACAATGGAAAAGGCTTGGCATGGGGGCAGAGAGCTCAGTAAAGCCAGGGGTGAAACAGCAACAGTCATTACCAAAGCAAAGGAGGTGCTGGACACCTTTGACACCTTGAGTTTTATTCAGGAAATAACCTCCAACCTAGGGGTTTCACTTGTACTCTTAAGGGACACAGGTATGAAGCAGGAGCATTATTAAGGTCAGACAGTAAAGATGGGCACAAAATGAACTTTTAGTTCTTTCGTTATTGTTATTCATTTCGTTATGGAATGAAACGAATAATGAACCTCAGAGTGGATTTAGAATGAAACAAACCAAACCGAAAAAAAGGTTCATTTCATTTCGTTAATGGCAGCACCAGAGATGTCTCCTACCTGGTGCTGGTCCTCCTGGACAGTCTGGACTTCCTGGCTGCAGGGAGATGGCAACCAGGAAAAAAAAGCCGACTGCCCACGCTACAGCTTGTAGGCGGCTGTGGATGGCAGTTAAAAAGAAAGAAAGAAAGAAAAGAAAAGAAAAGAAAAGAAAAGAAAAGAAAAGAAAAGAAAAGAAAAGATATGTTGCACAGGCCTTGGTACCAGCCTGTGAGCACTGGAACCAACCCACGGGCTGCAGAACTGACCTGCGGGCCAGCAAAAAAAAAACCTGGTCTGGTACATGGGCCCGGTATCAGCCTGCGAGCACTGGACCAGGCCCGTGGCTGGCAAAAGTTCTTTTTAAAAGCTGACTGGCCTGTGCTACAGCTGTAGCACAGGCCACGTGGTCGGCAGTAAATAAAATATAAAATAAAATAAAATAAAATAAAAGATCCAGCATGTGGGCCCCAGAAACGGCCCGCGAGCCGCAGACCCAGCCCATGGCCCACAGACCTGGCCCATGGCCAGCAAATGTTTTTTTTAAAAAAAGCCGACAGGCCTGCGCTACAGCTGTAACGCAGGCCACGTGGTAGTCAGTAAAAAGAATACAATAAAAATATAATAAAAGTAAATAAAAATAATTTTTAAAAAGGAGCACTGACCCGGCCCCAGGGGTGGTCAGGTTGGCGCCCTAAAATAAAGAAAAAAATATAAAAAATAAAACTAGCGCTGACCTGGCCCCAGGGGCTGCGCAGTCGGCGCTTGAAAAACACACACAAGGTGCTGGCCCCAAGCCAGTGCCACAAAAAGCCCCTGTCACAGGGCCAGGATTGCCCCGCTGCCGCTACCACTGCCCAGTAAAGATGATGTGATGAATGATGTGATGATTGAAGATGATGTGGATGATGAGGATGAGGTTGCTTCCCATCCAGTTTGTGCAGTTGTTGTCAACGTCTGTGGTTTTTAAATTATTTTTTGAATGTTTTTTCCCGCCCGCACACTCTCAAATGGATTAAATCACGCAAAGCAGGGGAAAACGTAATTGACCGAGGTGCTGCTTGGGGGGGGATTGCCTGCTTCCCTCTCCTCCTTTCCCCCGATTACAGATTGCCAAGAAAGAAAGACTGCGGGCAGAATGATGCATGGCTTCCTTCTCCTGCTCCCCATCCAGGTGCCCCCAGATTGCAGCACCCCCCCCCCGGGGCAAATCCACTTCTCCACCCCTCCCTAGTCAGACCAGTGCCTTTACCCATACTGCTTAAGGGATAATGAAATAAGGCTGATTCCACTACCCACTTCCATGGGTGAAGGCCGACTTTAAGGGATCCTTAAGCATTATCCTCAATTATAGACCCTGCAACGTGCAGGAAGGAGTTGGACTGGATAACTGCCTAGATTTCTTCCAGATCACTCATGCTGTGATTGCACATATTTAATGAAATCAATGAAAATCAACATCTATGTTTGCAGAAAAAATTAAACCACAAGCGTTTCCAAGTGACAGTGTAGATCTGAAATGTCTTTGGTTTGGTTTTACAAAAATCATTTCCAGATATATACAGCTGTGTCTTTGTAGAAAGATGGGCTTCATTGTCATTTTAGAATGAAATTGGCTATTTCAACTACATGTTGGTGCTGAAATAGAGATAATGCTTCCTTGTGGCATATAATATGAGTACATGTACTGCTGGGCCCTCTCTTTCTCTCCCCCCACCCCCACCCATGTGTGCATGTATTAGCTAATTACAGTAATTTTGCTTTAAAAATGCTTCACTATTTGTAAGCACTAAATTAGCTTTATTTTAATTATATTCCTGTGACCTGGAGCTGAAGAGATTTTCAGTGTGGTTTGCTTCGGTGTGCCCTTCCCATAAGTAAACACTTGTACTCAAAAGTTGGAATACCAATATTTGGCGGTCAGAAGATATTTTGCTTTAGTCAGACATAAACAAGTCTACAGGCTCCAAATGCTGTTGAGTATTTTTTAAAAAATATCACCAGCTGATGTTAGTATATAAGTCTGTTCCTCATAAAAGGGCCACTTTAATCATCTCCACAGGATCGCCCAGATCTGCCAGTACCTCGATGAGTCCTCCCTGAGGACAGTTGTGCAGGCCCTCGTGATCTCGAGGATCGACTACTGCAATGCCCTCCACATGGGGTTGCCCTTGACCCTTGTCCGGAAGCTCCAGCGGGTGCAGAATGCGGCGGCCAGACTGGTGGTGGGTGCTCGTAGATTCGAGCACATCACCCCAGTTCTGGCTTGCCTGCATTTGCTACCCGTTGCACTCCGGTTAAGGTTCAAGGTCCTGGTTTTGATTTTCAAAACCCTCCACGGCTTGGGACCAGAGTACCTGTTGGAGCGTATCTCCCAGAGGTCAACTGGGGTCAGGCCCACGAGAATGGCACAGGCGCGTTCACTTAGGGTGGCCACACCCAGGGAGGTGCGGAAATCGCTCACGCGTAACCGCGCCTTCTCTGTGGTGGGCCCCACGCTGTGGAATCATCTCCCTAGTGAGCTGCGCCTAGCAGAGTCCCTGCCTGCCTTTAAAAAGTCCCTGAAAACCCATCTTTTCAAAGAGGCATATGGCGACCTTTTTACTTAATTTTTACTTCTTTTTTGCAGCCCACGTCATCTCTCGTCCCTCCTTATTTTATTAACACTTTATGTCTTTTTTTGATATTTTTTACCACCTTGATTAATTGTAAACCGCCCAGAGTTCCAACGGGAAAATGGGCGGTATAGAAATATAACAAATAAATAAATAAATAATAAATAATAATACATTTGGATTTCCTCTTTTTTTTTCTTTTTCTTTCTTTCTTTCTTTCTTTCTTTCTTTCTTTCTTTCTTTCTTTCTTTCTTTCTTTGCATTTACAATTTTAAAACTCATATACATTAATATATAGATAGGGAAAAGCGACACTGGGCTGTCAGACAATTTATTTAATTCTATAGTGGCCGTGTATCAGTCTAGAAAACTCATACACATCAAGGTGTCCCTGCACCAGTACCTTGCATGTCTGGCAGGGGAAAATATGAGAGACCCCCTGCAAACTTTACAAGAAGCATGACTGTCCATTTGCTTGGCAGTACTTCTTTAATATTGTTCGAAGTTGCTCTTGGGGATATGCATTATGTTGCTGAATTATTGTATGACCAACTAAGAATTACCGTAAATGCAAGCTTTTCAAAAATCTAGTGACACTGCATGCTTATGTTCCAAATTCCTATGTGAACGTAAAGGCATTTTGTTAACATGCTCCTAAATTCATTAATAATTACAAATGAATGATCTCACTGTCTCATGAAAAATAGATCATTTGACCTTTGATGATCAATTGATGGAGGTGAAACTGTCATTAACAATACAGTCAACTACAAATTACCTATTGTTACTTGGAATGAAAAAAGAAACTGGCAAATTATTAGAGTACTTTTATGTCATTATGGTTTATTAGCTCATAAACTTCATAGGACAGAACAAAGAGAGAGGCAAAAATATAACAGCCAGACAATACCAATAAAGAGAGCAAAAAATTAAAATCATCTATAATCATTCCATTTCTGGATTTGAAGTTTTAGTCTCTGGCTCCTGAGAGGGACTTTGTAAGAATTCAGACATTGAGCTGCATTGTTGTACAGCATTGGTCATCAGCTGAGTAGGATGAAGTGGTGACTGTTAAATGGAGGTTAGAAGTAAGCAGGAACAGGGACAAGTCGCTCAATGTCTTGGAAAATGAGGTTTTTGAAGTTGCCATTTTCACCATCTTATCTCTTTCTCTATTAGGAAAGCCAGTGTGTTTGGCATTGGTGTTAAATGTGCTGGTGGAACCCGAACAAATATAAAATAAAGTGAAGTTGCCAAATTGTTGCTACACAGATTTTAGAATCATTGAATTGTATAGGAGAAGAGACCCAGAGAATCAAGCCAAACCCACTGATACAGCAGGAAATCCATAAGTATTCCTGACATTTAACTTCTATTTAAAAGCTTCCGGTGATGGAGAATCCACTTCCTTACAAAAGTACAGGAATAACTTGGTTTAAGAATAAATTGGATTAAGAGCATTTTGCAAGACAAGCAAATATTTCTTCTAAATTTTGCCTTGGTCAACAAGCAATGTTTTGATATATAAGCACTGGAGCAGGTCACATGATCACAAGTGAGCCAATGGTGGCTCTCTCCTTCACTTCATGATGGACTGTGGGTCATTGTTCGGAACGTTCCATCTCAGGCAGCCTCCAAAGCAAAGGGAGGAGAGAGGAATAGAGGTCTCTCTTGCACCAGTCGGGAACATTTTGAAAGGAGAGGAAGGAAAACAAAAGGAAGTGTGGCAAAGCCAAATACAAGGAGTATTTGGTTAGGGTTTTTTGCAGGTTAGGGTTTTATTTTTCTTGATATTTATATTTGTTTTCAGCATTCCTTCTTATTTTTTCAAACCATTTCTAGTCATGGGGCAGATATTCAAGTGTTTATAGGGCTACAAATTGCACTTTATTATTGTCACATTAAAATACAGAGTAAAATCCAGCTGTTAGTCCCAAGCAGAGCAGATTCTACAGCCAGGTACTTAAACCATGGTGTGGACGTAGACTTCTAGCGAATTTATTTTGTGAATTTTTACATTTTGTGTGTACAGTATGTTGTCTATGGAATCCCAGAACAAATCATCTGAGTTTCCATTATTTATTGTGGGAAATTTGATTGATATAAGAGTATTTTAGTTTACAAACATGTTTCCAGAATGGATTATGCTCATAAACCAAGGTATTGCTGCAGTAAGTTCCCTCGCCAAACATCTTGTTAGGATGTTCTGCCTAATGTTGACTTGAAACCCACCTTCTTGTGATTTGAATCTATTGGTTCTAGTCCTACCGTCCTGAGCCGGAGAGAAGAAAATTGATTTATCTTCCATGTGACATCACTTCAAATATTTGAATACAATTGTATCTCCTTTTAGCTTTCTCTATTGTAGGCACGACATACCTGATTCCTATAATCATTCTTGACAAATCTTGCTTTCCAGAACTATCCCTTTCTTGATTGCATTTCTCTGGGTACTCTCCATCCTGTTAATCTCCTTCTCAAAGTGTAATGTGCAGAACTGGAAGTTGAGTCATGGCTACTGGACTTCTTTTTTGAGAGATAGAAACGTTTCGCTGTTCATCCAAACAGCAAGCTGTTTGGATGAACAGCGAAACGTTTCTATCTCTCAAAAAAGAAGTCCAGTAGCCATGACTCAACTTCCAGATAAACTCACCTGGATGACTGAGAATCTTCACAGACAAATGTGCAGAACTGTTCAGATTATTCCAGGTGATATCCAACCCAACAAAACAGAATGGTGCTATTACTGTTTCTGTTATTTCCCTTGATCTGCACACTAGATGCTATGCTCATGAAACGTGTTGATGACATTCAACCGTGAGTGGTAGTATTATGATCAGGAGCACTCTGTCCAATAGCATTTCATCCAGGAACAATATGCAGCATCTGGTCCATAGGTACTAGGCCAACTTTTTCTCAGTACCCTATTGTTCTTCCTATTCAGCTACCCCATAACCAAATACCCCTTGTATTTGTCTTTGCCACACTTCCTTTTGTTTTCCTTCCTCTTAGAGCCTATTTTCATTCAAACTGCCTGCTTTGGTGGTACAGGTCCTGAAACGAAGACCAACATGATGTTTCCATTTGGTTTTGAACAGTTGAACTCTTGAACCCTTGTTTGTGAAGGTTCCATGCTGCCTAGGACTTTCAGAATACAGATGTCACATCCATTAGGCCAATAAGAGCCGGAAGTCAAACTGCTACCATGTTAAAAGGCTGATCTGGCATGTATGACAGAGACTTGGGTTTGAACTGAATGAAGGGTTGCTCTTTCATAGATCTGTCCCCACCCCACCAGCTTATTCTATCTAGCATCAAGACAAACCAGAAGGGCAGCAGTGATGTTGATGGACCACATAATACATAAGGATTCAGTCAAAGTTAGCAAAGTCTTGACCCTGACCTGTATTTGTTTTAGGTGTCTATCCTGAGGGAGGCCTAGAAAATGACTATTGGGAGTTAGGCCTTCTCGGTGGTTACCGCCACACCGTGGTACTCACTGCCTGTTGATATACACCAAGCCTCCTCCCTTCTATCTTTCAGAATTCAAGATGCTTTTGGGAGGGATTCCTTGAACCTGTATGTGTAAATTCATTAGATTTAGCTAATGCCATCGGGTGGGATATAATATGTTTATGTTTTGTTTCGTTATTGTTATCTGTGTCTTTTTAATGCGTCGGTGTAGGCAAGCTTTGAATGCTTTTAAACCAACCAAAGTAGTGGCTTGCTACTAGGTGGGTGATACATAAATACAAAAAATTAAACAAAATATACATATGTACACAGGTGACAGATGAGGCTCACATAGAGAACACAGATTTTTGTACACAGAATATTCTTATAGTCTGTACCCAGTATTCCCAGAGAAGAAAAGGATCAGGTAACCAGAAATGGAAAAAACCCCGTCAGTCAGAGCACCAGCCCTAGTCATGGCACACAGTGCTTCACTTAAAGGGATGGATGGCCTGGTAGAAGGCAGTTGCCTGTGATAAGTTGAATGCAGAAAATACCTGCTACATTGCTGGCAGATGTTATAATTTAAAATGGGCTTTTAAAATATTATATACCTTTTCTACTTTTGATATTTAATAATGTTTGTTCAGTATTATAATTAATTGTACTGTTAATTGTTTGTCCAGTTGTATTGCAAATATACCATGAGCCTTCCTTGGCAGAAACAAATCTCTGAAGTACAGAACAACAAGAAGATGGAGGCATAAGAGCCGCTGTGAGGGAGAACAGCTGATATTCCTGACTCTGAGCAAAGGCAGTGATGATTTGTATCATGGTGCACACTGAATGCCTGGTCTGAAATTAAAGGAGAAGCAGTTCTCAGTGTAAGAGACCACAAAGGTCAGCCAGAAAGAGACGAGGAAGACATATTTTCCCTGAGGCAAGCAAAACTTTCTGTTGTGGAAATGCCAGACAAGGATATAAAAATAGTGCACTAAATCATTCTTTCTAAAGCTAGGTAGTGCATATGTTCTGTGGGACACAACCAATCCTTTGAACTTTGACCCAGGTGCTGTGTGGTTGTGCATCTTGAGTGCAGCCAACATATTTGTTCTTCACTAGACGTGCCTATGACCACCGTGCTGGTGTCTATGCTGCATCACCTTTTTCACATTGCACTGCTCTCTTCTTTGGAACAAACACATTACAGGTCTTTTGATATGACTGATTTCCAATCGTACCCTCTATTTCATTCCTTATCCATTACTGTGAGGGCATTGACCTAAAAAGCAATGTTAAAATATTTGAAATCAGTAAATGTACTTTAAGATAACTTTTAGCATTCACTTATCATTGTTTTAAAAGAAAATAATGTCATTATGAAAGAGTGACTGTCTGAATGCCTCTCCCTCAACACTGCTACCCATCCCTCCTGTACCTCATGAGGTATGATTAGCCCCTTCCTTCCTTGGTTTTAGGAAACAAGTTAAAACCTGGCTCTTTTCACAAGTCTTTTTATGGCCTTACCTCAGAGTTATCTTGCTGAATGATTGAGCTCTTTTTTAAATAATAATAATAATTAATTACTACTAGTAATTAGAGATGGTCATGACTCAGAAAAATGGTGTTTCGTTTGTCGTTTGGTCGTTTAGGGGTCCATTTCAGTTCGTTTTCGTTTTTGTGATGTTTTTTGCAAAAAAATTCATTTTCGTTTCGTTTGGTAACGAAATGAAAAAACGAAAACGAAAATGAAAAATTGCTGTTTCGTTAGCATTCTTTTTAGTTCAATGCATCTGCTGCAACGAAAATGAAAAACATGGCAAATTTGGTCGTTTCGTTTTTGTTTTTGTTTTGTTTTTTTAATTTTTTTGTTTCGTTTTCGTTGCGTAACGAAATGAAAAAACGAAAACAAAAATGAAAAATCGCTCGTTTCGTGCCCATCTCTACTAGTAATCTATTGTCAAATAGAGCTGTTGTGAAGTGAGGCAGTAGAAATGAAAAAAGCAAAAAACGTGTTCTGCTTATATACCACCCCATACCACTTCAAGTAGTCTCTGGGCGGTTTACAGTTTTTAATTACAGTATGCAGACTACACATTGCCCCCCTCCAGCAAGCTGGGCACTCATTTTACCCACCTCAGAAGGATGGAAAGCTGAGTCAACCATGAGCCTGCTACCTGGGATTGAACCCCAGGTCGTGAGCAGAGTTTTACCTGCAGTACAAGCATTTAACCACTGTGCTGGCTGGAAGAACATGAGGTGGCCCTTGCTATGGAAGCAACCAAACCATAAAATTAGTTTGTGTTTAGAAGTGTCCATAAGTGGTGAAAGGTGTTTCTTCAAGCATGAGCTTTTTGTTGAAATGTATGGGAGTTTATACATATTGGTTTAAGCATAGCATTAAATCCCCCACAAAGATTATAAATGGTATTCTTTTCCCTTGTGTGTGTCAGTAGTTGAAATAACATGCACTTGGTATTTGTTAAACTTTAAGAACATATACAGAAAAATACATATGTAGAATAAACTACATTTGTACTTGATAGAAGTTGTGCTTGACAGTCTTATACTAGCATATATTATTTTCTTTAGCAGGCATAGTAATTACTTCTAACAGACATCTCTGTAACAACTTCCAGACTATCACTAGATTATCTGACTGAAACTAACTGAATAATATAAATGTCACTTGTTTTATCTATCTGGCAGTTAACCCTTTTACATCTATTGGCTAACACCAGGCAAAATTTAATAGGCCAGAATGCGGCACTTTTCACATAACTCCAGTCTTGCCATACATACATATACACATATATACACATAAACACTTTCTGGGTGGTAGTTGCTTGCATATTCTAGCACTTTTTATCACCAATGTATCTTGCACTCCAAGCAAGCTTTGTGTGGGTTTTTTGTTTTTTGTGTTTTTTTTTGCTGATCGTCAGATGATTAACACATGCTTAATTTTGTAAATGTGAAGTATACATCTCTGACAAATTGTGCTGCCTGAAGAGAAAGAGTGCTAATTGCAGGGCACCCTTTCTAATTGTATGCTAAATACAGTTTGACCCATAGATGCTCTACAGTAGGCATCTGGATGTATTTGTTGTCAAAATGTCATGCTAGACTAGAAGAATCATCACTGAAATATTTATACTGTAGGGCAGCACATAAATCTATTACATAAATAAATAAAATTACTGTTGTCTGAAAGTAACGAGGAAGAAAGTTTTATATGCCACATTTTAATACTGTTAAAGTGTATGCAGCTGAAGTATTCATTATTGGACTTGAGCATTTCAAACTGAGAGTGTTTAAGAATCGTATAGGTGAGATATACTGTATATGATTTTCATCAAGAACTGGTGCAGTTGTCTCTTACTAAATTGAAATACCCCCCCCCCTTTTTTTTGGTAAAGGTGCATTCTGACTTTCTTCTGAAGGACAACAAGAGTCACTAACCAAGTTCTTTCCCCCACCAAATCAGTGCTTCTTTGGGGTGGCAGGAGGGACAATATACATTTCTGTGATATACCGGAGCTCCCAGTAGAATACACAGGGATATTTGTGGTGTTTATTTTTTTAAGAAGGCTATCCATGCTATAAAAGATTCTATAAGTCAAAAATATCCCACTGAGTTCAGTGACAGTTGTTGTCAATTTAAGTTTGTCTAGGATTTCAGCCTTAATGGCATCTCACTGAGCATATGAGGAGACTCTAAATAAAAATGTTGCATTTAAAGTGATATTATGTGGTACAAACCTGGGGCCCATCCTCTGACATTGCACATTTTAAACAGTGAGCATGCTTTGGTGAAGGAGCCCCCAGGGAACCATTTATTCTGTTAGTTGAGTCAATACGTCTAGCATATGTTGTTGAGGAAGAGTGTGACTTCTGCTTTGGTGAAAGCCAAAGCAGATGACAGGTTGAACACAACACTGTAATTAACATCTCCACTTCCTTATTTTTTAAAAAATGAAAACAAAAGAAGGTAGCTGCAAGTGGGAGTCGAAGAGGAGGACTGCTTTGTGCTATTTCGGTCTGAACTTTTCTCTTTACATAATCCCAACCAAATAGTTAACTCCTGCTGCCATTCTGCAGGAGAAACTGCTGTTACTTCCTGTATCAATGCTTAAAGGGTTTAAGAATGTTCCTGCTTTGCTGTGACCGAAATCCCGAATTCCCTGTTTGTTATTTTAAAGGTCCCATGGAGCAGGTCTTGATTCTGCAGCATCTGGCAGAAAAATACACTGGTAAACCAAAAGGACAGCTATTTGCAGCCTTCATTGATCTCAAAGCAGCCTTTGATTCAATCTCTAGAGATAAATTGTGGCACAAATTTAACAACTCCACTATTGACTGCCGCCTATTGCTGCTTATGTATAAACTGCATGAAAATACATCTTTAAAAATAAGGTGCAATCCAGAAGGTCAGCTTTCAAAGTTAGTACCTACATTCAAGGATGTTAAGCAAGGCTGCATACTTGCCCCGTTGTTATTTAATTTTTATATTAACTCCATGGTCCCAACACTTTCTCAACTAGATTTTCACCCCCCCACAAGCTAGGAGGCAGACGTATTTCAGTGCTACTGTATGCCAATGATGCTGTTATACTCTCTCAGACTCCTATCGGTTTAAAGAGAGCATTAGGGGCCCTTGCGCGTTATTGCCATGAAGAAAATCTCCTAATAAATTATGAAAAAACAAAAGTTATGGTTTTTGCTAAAATACCAAAGGCCTATAAATGGTCGATAGATAACCATAATATTGAACAGACAAGGACCTTTAAATATCTGGGAGTGGTCATTCAATGCAATGGATCACATAAGGAGCACGCAGCATATGTCGCACAATCAGCTCAGCGAGCTTCCTCTGCGATAATAAAATTTTTCTATACCAGAGGGGGGCAAAATATTCCAGCAGCTTTGAAACTATTTCAAGCTAAACCGCCCAGCCAACTTCTTTATGGAGCACAATTGGGCCCTTATCCTTCTTTCACATCCTTGGAAATAGTTCAATCAAAATTTTTGAGAGCTATCCTACAAGTACCCCGTTGGGTGCCTAATGCAGCCCTGAGGTTAGAAGTAGGATTCATGAAAGTGGAAGTTAGGGCTTGGCTAGCCATCTACAATTTTTGGCTGAAATTAATTTTTCTCCCAAGAACCCTAACCTCTTTACTATTTGTAGACAATTACCACTCAACATGGAAGAGAGCCCTATCCCTTAAACTTAAAACTTATGGTCCCTCAATGGAATGCCTTAGACAAGTAGGCTATGAGATGGCTAAGCAAATCCTCAAGCAACGCATCTTGGAGGTAGAGAGACATCATGTTTTGGGGGCTATCTATAATAACATATCAATTGATCCGGCATTGATCCCCTTCAAACCAGCTAACTATTTCTTTGCTCATTTAACAAAGAATCAATGCAGAGCTTTTACACTTGCTTGGATGAATGCTCTGCCATCGGCAATACAAGAGGGAAAATTCCAAAAGATTCCCTATTCTCATCGTAAGTGCCTCTGCAGGACAGATAGAATTGAAACATTGGCACATGTACTCCTGCACTGCTCCTTATATGATGAAATTAAGGGAAAACTTATTGCTCCTTATTTAAAGCAATTCCCTGGATGGCCAGAGGCATTTTATACCCGCCTCCTGGTGTCAGGGCAAAATATATACACTGCAAAATGTCCTAATTCAAGCATGCTGTCTAATGTAGCTAAGTTTTGTGTGGCAGGAGGTTTCAACAATTGCTCAAGCACTCACAATTTAAGCTGGCTCAATTTGTATGATATTTCCCCTCCCTTGTTCTTCCTTGTTTTGTTGTACCTGGTGCTATTTTTATATATATATATATATGTACTTTGGATTTGGTCATTGACCGCAATAAAGTATTCATTCATTCAAGGGGGGGGGAGACATAGTCAATGTTTATTATATATTATATACTGCTTTGGTTCTTATGTCTAAGGGTACGATCAGAGGGTGATATAGGATCTCATTGAATTGTTCTGGAAAGGGTTGCTCCACTGCATATGACCTCCTATAAAGTGACTCAACCCCATGTGATCTGATTCCAATAGCTCCAATCCAACTAAAAATCCCCAAAGAAACAAAGTCACCCTAACCTTGGATCAAAACAATCTGTACTGGGTATGGAATGTAGTCTGGATAATTTGTGATTTCTTGATGATGTCATGTTGTTCTTCTTCCAACTTATATTGTAAGTTTCTTGAGGCAGGGGGGCATATATTTTTCACCCCCACCAAGATAGCTGAAAAAGAAATGCTCACCCCAATTAATGATGTCCACAATAGCTAAACAGTGGAAAAATCCTAGAAGCAGGGACAAAAGTACCTCCCTAAACTACAAATATGAAGGTGGTTATTTTACATGTGATAAAAAAACAAAATCCCCAAGTCCACAGATGGGAAATATCACTAGGATTAGCTAATTCAAATACCTCATAATTAATTCCAGAACTAATAGGAGAGAAAAGGAAGAAAGAGGTGGGAGATCTTCCTTCCATCCACCTTTCTGGCTAGAGGGCCTATGATTACGCTGTGTCTGAAGATGTTGGTTTGATGGCCCATTGATAAGTTTACAATATTGTATGACATCAAGCATGGCCAACTGAGAAGAAGACAATATGGTGGATACTCTTCTCCGGAAGGATGAGGATACAGTATGGCATCAACCAGTGGGAGGCCAAATATAGACAGAACTGAAGAAAGGATGCTAGTAGACATCTCTATCTGACAACTCCCAGGCAGGAGGCAACACCATGTTGAGGCATTCTGTAGATGTAAGGCTACTTCATCCTACCACTAAGCTGAGAAAAGAGAATCATTAGACCAGATGATGGCTCACACAATCCTGTATGTTGCCAAATACATTTAATAAGTCTAAATTCCCTAGAAAAGCCCAATTACACAGATAACTCCAGGTCTCATAGAATGTGATTAATTACTCATTTCCAATAGAGATGGGCATGAAACGAGTGATTTTTCATTTTTGTTTTTGTTTTTTTGCTTCGTTACGCAACAAAAACGAAATGAATTTTTTAAACAAAACGAAAATGAAAACGAAACGACCAAATTTGCTGTGTTTTTCGTTTTTGTTGCAGCAGATGCATTGAACTAAAAAGAATGCTAACGAAACAGCAATTTTTCGTTTTCATTTTCATTTTTTCATTTCGTTACCTAATGAAACGAAAATGAATTTTTTTGCAAAAAATGTCACGAAAATGAAAACGAACCGAAACGGACCCCTAAACGACCAAACGACAAACGAAACACCATTTTTTGAGACGTGCCCATCTCTAATTTCCAATATAGCAACCACTGTTTATGAAGACGGAACATGTAATATTGGTCTCAGAAGTAGAGATGGGCACGACTTAGCGGTATTCCCGTTTCCGTTTCCGTTACTCGTTTCCGTTACTCTACGGAAACGGTAACGGGAATCACTGCCCCAGACTTCGAGCTCGAACCGACGAACGAACAATTTGGTCTGATTTGTCGTGCTCGTTACTTGCATCGCGCAATGCCAAGCGGCACAGAAAAAAAGTTTTTAAAAGTTAAAAAAAAAAACCCGATTCCCGGCCCTAAAAGTAGGCGAAAACTGTCTGAGGGCACCTACCAGGCCAGAAGGGTGTTTTATTTGGGGGGGGTTCCCCGCCCCCCTCTCCTTGGCTATTGCTACTGCTGCGCTGCTGGTACCAGGCTGGGAGGGCGCATCCATTTGCCATGCAGTGCGGGGGATCCAAAATGGCGACCGCAATATTTTTTTTGAAATCGTTGCCCAAAACCCCACCAAAGCACCACAGAAACATGCGAAAATTAGCTATTTTAAATGCTTGAATTTTTACAGGAGCAGCAGTGGGTTTTTCTTGCAAAAAAAAGTCTCCGTTGATTTTATTTTATTTTATTTTATTTTATTTTATTTTTTTACACCTGCACATTTGCAATGATGGGCTCGCCCATGGGAGTGGACCATGCAAAGTTTTGCAGCCATTCCACCAATCGCATGGCCAGGTTTTGCTGACTGTACCAGGCTGGGAGGGCGCATCCATTTGCCATGCGGTGGGGGGGGGGATCCAAAATGGCGACCGCAATATTTTTTTTGAAATCGTTGCCCAAAACCCCACCAAAGCACCACAGAAACATGTGAAAATTAGCTATTTTATATGCTTGAATTTTTACAGGAGCAGCAGTGGGTTTTTCTTGCAAAAAAAAGTCTCCGTTGATTTTATTTTATTTTATTTTATTTTATTTTTTTACACCTGCACATTTGCAATGATGGGTTCGCCCATGGGAGTGGACCATGCAAAGTTTTGCAGCCATTCCACTAATCGCATGGCCAGGTTTTGCTGACTGTACCAGGCTGGGAGGGCGCATCCATTTGCCATGCGGTGGGGGGGGATCCAAAATGGCTACCGCAATATTTTTTTTGAAATTGTTGCCCAAAACCCCACCAAAGCACCACAGAAACATGCGGAAATTAGCTATTTTAAATGCTTGAATTTTTACAGGAGCAGCAGTGGGTTTTTCTTGCAAAAAAAGTCTCCGTTGATTTTATTTTATTTTATTTTATTTTATTTTTTTACACCTGCGCATTCGCAATGATGGGCTCTCCCATGGGAGTAGACCATGCAAATTTTCCACCAATCGCATGGCCACTTGGCCAGGTTGACCACAGAGACTTCTGGGATGTGCCAATCGGGCATAAACAGCCCACTAATCGTAGCCCAAACCCGAACCCTAAGCCTAACCCATACGCCAGTACACTGTCCTTCTAAGTGGGTCAGAGAGGCACCCAGATGCACCCCAATACTCACCGTAACCTCACCCGTAACTAGCCTAACCCTAGCCATTGCGCTAAGCCGTCTTAACCCTAAGCCAGATCTACTTGCATTGCACTACATGCAAGTACGTGAGACACAGCGGGTGCAAAGAGTCTGCCAGTCTGTCACTTGTGGCTCTGGCTGACTCCTGCAGCTCCCTCCAGGAGCCCGCTACCCCCTCCCCAAACCAGTACTAACGACAACGAAAAAACGAAAAAACGAACCGACTAATTTTTGCAAATTTTCACGAAAAACGGAAACGAGCCGAAACGGAACCGGCCCGACTAACGACAACTCGAAAAATTTTTTTTTCAAGTCGTGCCCATCTCTACTCAGAAGTTCCACAGTAGAAAGCAGTCTACAGATCCCTGAAAAACCTTAATGTGCACCTACTTTTCCTCCTCTTCAGATTTCTCTAGATCAGTGGTTCTCAACCTGTTGGTCCCCAGATGTTCCTGGTCTGCAACTCCCAGAAGTCTTCATCTCTAGCTGAGCTGGCCAGGACTTCTGGGAGTTGCAGTCCAGGAACATCTGGGGACCCACAGGTTGAGAACCACTGCTTTAGATGCTCCAGTCATTGGGTGGTCATGGGGATAGTTGGTGGGGAGGTCATTGGCTAGTTTTTCCTTCTACTTTCCATGAATTAGCACCACTTACCAAAAAAAGTTAATAGAAGATATGGCTAGTCATTCAAAGAATAAAAGAAGTCTACAAGTTGTGGATCTGTTAAATCTGTTAAATATTTTTGTTGATGGCTTCCTGTTTTCTTTAGTTAAGGTCTTGCTCCACTCAATCCACTCTTCACAAAAGCAGAAACATTACAGGAATCTGAGTAGGTGGCCAGATGGCATGCTGAATATACAGTGACCTATATATCATGATGAGCCAATGTGTACAGTCTATGCTGATTTACACATGGTCATGGCCTACAAATTCTTTCTGAAGTAAGGCACATCCATAAAAGGAGCATGATTCTAAGAAAAATAACAGGCACATGACACAGTGATACTGCTGGAAATGAACAAGCTCGAGTCCTATGAACCGCAGTGTAGGATTTCACTCAGAAAAGAGGTTTTGTTAAATCAGGCTTTCCTAATCTGGCTCTTTCTTGATGTGATGTATTAGAACCAATGTCATTCTAGAAAGCCTGGCCATTGGCTTGTCTGCTTGGGGAGGATAGAAGTTGTAGTGCAACTAGTCTAATGTAACAAGTTGGTTAAAGCAATGTTAAGCTGTCACAGTGACTAGTTTGTTCCTCTCTTCACTTCAGTAAAATGAACTGGGCTGGAAACTATATGTTTTGAGTAAGTGAAAAGAAAATGCTAGACTTTAAGCCTCCTATCTTTGTAAATTACAGATTAACTACAATCCGCTGTTTAGTGAGCACACTGATTTTGAAAACTGAACAGTAACAGCACAGTTTTAAGGATTGTAAGTGGAAAGAAATGGGAAAATTGGAGATCATGTTTTTGGTTGTCCTCTTGTTCATGTCTTGAATAAGCTTTGATAAAGAAAAGATAGTATCCACTGCAATTGGAAAACAGCATTACTTGCACATTATCTCTGTGAGAATGAAAGCTTAGTTCCTTGATACAGAGCTAAATAGAAAAAATGTTTCATTTGAGGGGAGGAGGAAGGAGTTATTCTCTTTGAGAAAATTTAAGGCAACTTGATTCCTGATTTGCAGATCCCCCAAGGGCTTAGAAATTGGGGTGTTGGATATAAAAATTGGGTGAGGAGTTACCTAGTTTAGCCTAGTTATCTCTTAGGAGAACACTATGTTCATCTGCTGCCCTACTGTGTGACTTTCACTCTTCATATGCTCTGAAATGATGCTAGCATTCTGCCAGAACATGAGTATTAGCTTAGGCCTAATAGCTTTCTTGTTTTCTTGTGTAATTGTTCTGAAATGGTTTTTGCCACAAATCTTTTTAAAGTTTTATTTGCTCCACTGTCTAGTGGCTGTTTCTGTAATTTTAGCAAATGTCTAAAAGATTTGCTTTTTTGACATTTTTACGCCTTTTAATAAAAACAAAATAAAAATTTTATAATTGTTTGTTCATTTTGGACAAACAGAGTTAGTAGCATCTAAAACCAGGCTTTGTTTTAATGATCTACTCTGGGCCTGTGCATTTTGTGGCTATTTTTGGTGTTCTTAACTTGCATGTATGACGAATCAGTTAAAGAGCTGAACCCTTTTTTTTTGTACTCTTTGTATTTGGCTCTCCTGGATCTTATTCACAGCAGGAAAGTCTGAGCAGCGTGGCTGAATGATTAGTGTGGGCCTTTCTGACCCATCAGTCTGTTTTCCTATTTTATTTTAAAGATACATGTACAGGACAAAAAATGTATAGATTTGAAAACTAACTACAGGTTAAACAATACCAGAATCCTAATACAGTAGTCCTCCGCCACAACTCGGTTCATATATTGCGGTCTCAGTATATCACATTTTTTTTGAGAGAAGCAGCTTCCAAAGAGAGGTTTTTAACCCTCTCCTGGCACCTCAGTAAACAGACCTGGGGCTGCTTCTGCTGGCTGTGCTTGCAAAGAGATCTTTTTAATCCTCTTCTGACACCTCAGCAAACTGACCTGAACTTCCTGGCAGCAAGGTTTGCTGAGGTGTCAGGAGGGGGTTAAAAACCTCTCTTTGCAAGCGCAGCTGGCAGAAGCGGCCCCAGGTCTGTTTGCTGAGGCATCTGCACTTCACTTCCAAAGATAAGTTTTTAACCCCCTCCTGACACCTCAGCAAAAAGAGCTGGGGCTGCTCCTGCTGGCTGTGTTTCCAAAGAGAGGTTTTAATTCCCTCCTGACAACTCAGCAAACAGACATTAGGCTGCTGGGCTGCTGTTTCCAAAGAAAAGTTTTTAACCCCCTCCTGACACCTCAGCAAACAGACCATGATTTCCTGGCAGCAAAGTTTGCTGAGGTGTCATGAGGGGGTTAAAAACCTCTCTTTGGAAACACAGCCAGCAGGAGCAACCAAAGATCAGTTTACTGAGGTGTCTGCATTTAGTGGATTTTCCTTTATTGCGGGTGGATCAGGCACCTAACTCCCACAATAAATGGGAGAGTACTGTAAAAGAGAAGCAAACCCTAGAACAAAAGTAGTTAGAAACAAGGAAAAAATAACCCTCAAATAGATTTCGCAATCGAATGATCCTAATATAACAGAAGCAAAACAAAATGTGCCAGAAGCAAGAAATAAATGTCTGCAAAAATGCAAGCAAACAAAAGCCTTTGGAGAGGAGTATTGGTAGTGAGATTGTCCAGGAAGAATAACGGAAGGCGGTGAACTCATCTCCTTTGAAGTCAATTTCCAGAGAGCTGGGGATGTGCTGGGGGAAAGCCACCTGTTATTATACTGACTAATGTAACCTTTTCATAAAATGAAATCAAGAGTAGAACTGCATTAAAAGATCTCATGCCAGGATGTGATGAGATGCAGATTTAAAACAAGAAGGATTTCCTGGGATAACTGAATCTTAACATTTAAGCAGCTTGAAAGGTGAAACAGCCAGGGCAGGGCAGGCCTAGAAACAAATAGTAGTCAGTGAGTAAAGCTCTTTCCAAATAGTCTGAATATTCCATTGTTGTCTTTTCCATGGTCAGCCCCGTTAGTGTGGAGCTACTATTCTACATAAAAGCAAAACAGTCAACAGCCAGCCTTAGTAACTTAAGACTGGGCAGGACAGGATCTGCCCTTTGCAAACAAGAACAGCAAGTGAAAATCAAAAATAATGTATGACTGCAGACAGAGCATCCCTCTGAAATCCTGGATTTTAAACATATAGGAGTTCAAGAGAGAGAAAGACATTTCCAGAAAAATGTGACTCCAGAAATGCCAATGAGAAATTTGCTGATATTGACCTACAAAGCACTGTATGACCTGTTCCTAGCTACCTCAAACATTGAATCTCACAGTATGAACAGACTCGGGTGCTAAGGTCATCAGGAGAGCTCATTCGCTCAATCCTGCCATAGATAAGGGCCTTTTATGTTTTAAAAGAAGGCGCAAAACATGGAACAGAATGTCACATTCATGTTTGTTTTACTTCATTAATTACCAAAAATAGGCTCTGAAATACAGATCATCCGTGTTTGGAAGGGGGACTACACAAAAGTTTCATAGTTCCTTTATGTAACCTAACTTTTACCCTTTTTCTGCCAAATAGCCTGGGTTTTTTTGTTTTTTCATCCAGTAGCACTGTAAGGAATGTTAGCAACCATTCAGAAAATCTGAGGGGAACAACAGTTTTGAACCTTTAAAAGGGTCTGGAAACCAGTGAGAAGTATTATTTGCTTCCTTGTGGATGGGACTACTGTGTGCTAAGTGCCCTCCATCTTGGCTTCTGTTTTTTTTTTTTTTTGGCTTTTATTTGATTGCCTATATCTCTTTTTTGGTGGAGAGACAAGTGTCTGTTTGTGTGTCTTATTTTGTTACCCACCCATGTGCGGGGACGGTGTGTTGACTGATTCTTTAACACCGTTATTTGGCTAAATTGGTGTGTATTTATTCTTTTAAAAGTGTGTCTTCGGTAGGTTTTTCAGAGACTGTTTATTTGCATCTGTAGGTGGATGTTTTGAGAGTGCAAATGAGGCACTGGGCTGCGTGGGTAGTGGTTGTTGGTTGTACTGTAGCCTGCTTTTGGAATAAACTGATTCTCAGTTGTCTGGCCTCTCTCCTTTTTTGGAGTAGTTTTTAGGGAGTGTTTAGTGATTCCCTAAACATATCTGATCTCGCCTGATTTCGGAGGCTAAGCAGGGTCAGCCCTGGTTAGTACTTGGGTGGGGGACCACCAGGGAATACCAGGTGTTGTAGGCACCTGGAGTAGGAACTGGCAAACCACTCCAGTATTCCTGCCAAGAAAACTCCATGGACATGGGGTCATGAAGAGTTGGTCACGACTAGAGATGGGCACGAAACAAACATTTTTGTTTCTGTTATTCGTTATTCATTTTGTTACATAACGAAATGACAAATGAAAATTGTGATGAAAATGGAATGAAACGAACAGAACCACGAAAATTGTGTTTGTTACGTTTCGTTTTCATTAATGGCTACGTGCAATGAAATGAGCTGTTTAAAATGTTAAAAAATGCCCTAGACATCCATAAAAACGCAGTGATAATTATTTATACTGTCTGATAATACCTACCGGGGGGGGGTTGGGGTCCTTAAAATGTGCATTTATGTCTTTTCTCAGATCACTGTATTTTTTTCCTTTAAGGGGAGTTAGGGACATCGACCCAAAATGACTCCCAGATGCCTAATATTGATTTCTTGGGTATTAAAACGCCACGGACATCCATAAAATGCAGTGATAATGCGATAATTATTTGAAATTATTACCTACCAGGGGGTTGGGGTCCTTAAAACGTTTGTTTTTGTCTTGTCCCATCGCGATGTATTTTTCTTTTCCCTTTAAGGATGACAAAATGGATGTCGCCACTCCAGCCACAACATGGAGGCAAGCCATGTGATGGGATCATGTAAATTCTTGGACAATTTCAACCAATAGCATGTCCAGGTTGCAGACTGAGCAGGTCTGGCAGCCCCCGGTGGGAGTTAGGGTGGGATTGCTGTCTCTGCAACTCTAGCTTCAGTCCTGCAGCCTCCCTGTGTGCGTGTGTTCGTACCTCTTGTGAGTACCCTCCCCTGCCCCGCAGTGCAGTCACTCTGCGGCTGCCTTGCATCCTGGACAACACCCGCTGCTGCCTTTGCAACCTCCCTGCGTACCTAGTCTATACTGTGTCTCTGCCAGCATCAATTTTTTTTTAGTGTTTTCCCTTCTGGTCTGGGGCGTTGGGGGACGCCCCCGCACGGAAATGCTTTAAAAATCGTGGAAAAAAGTGGGTAGAAACAAAAAACAAAAAACAAAAAATGAAAATGAAATTTTTCCAAAAATTCACGAAAAACGGAAACAAAATGAAATGGACCTCACAACGACAAACGAAAAACTGAAATGCCATTTTCTTGATTCGTGCTCATCTCTAGTCATGACTGTTACGACACAACACACACATAGTGCCAGAAAATAAAAATGGGGAACCATGAAGTGAACAGCAATGCTAGCTGTGAGATATCTGAAGTTCTAGTACAGAAAATAAATGTCTTGTTTCTTTGGTTTGGGAAGTTCTTACTTTTTTCCAATACTGTGCATCTTCTTCATCGAGAGGTTTGCTATACAGTTTAGGAACCCATACAATATGCTGCCCCATTCCCAGGCCCACTATTGCCATCAAATGAGCAAAGCAACATGCTCCAGGCTGCTCCATGTAGGACAAGAATAAAGGAGAGCAGGAACTAAAGCCCAAATGATGTGGATAAACTTTTAAAAGTGTTGATCCTGTAAGTATAACGCTGCCATCAGTGTTTTGTTCAGATTGTAAAAACAAATTCAGCTGGCACTGCTAGCTTCTTTGGACCCCGACAAACAATTTCACTTGTGACAACATAGACACTTCTGCATGTGTGCTCTTTTTTGCTTATCAAATTTCATCCTGCCATCTATTTGGTCTGTGAAACTATATAAAAAGAAATAGTGGTCTTTAAATGAGGCCAATGCACAAATTAAACATTCCTGTCTAGAAGTGAAGGCACCATCAACAGCAAGTATCTGTGTCAGCAGGTTTTTAGGCCTTGGCCTGCATACTGGGAAAAATACTGCTTTGAACAACAGCGGCGACAGCTGCAAACATTCTCCTTAAGATGAGGTAAGGACAACCAGAGGAAATGGGTGATATTTTTCTTCATATCTGTCAAAGCCTAGGCACCAAGGGCGGTGTGTGTGGGGGAACCGTTTTACAGCAGAGTATGAATCTCACTGTCTGAACAAACAAGCCTAGCATTATTATTTAAATAAATAAATAAATAAATAAATAAATAAATAAATAAATAAATAATAACCAGCCAAGTGCATACTTAGAAAGGCAGGGAAGACTCTTCAGTCTATGCAAGGCACACATTTGAAAGGACAGGAGGAGATGCGTTTTGTGGTATCACACCCACTTCCACCAGCCAGAAGGACATTAAGGTTGAGAGGAAGGTTTTCCCTCAGCTTTTGGTTTCAATCAGCCCAATATTTGGATGGAAAACAAGCTCATTTATGAATAACACTCTTGTTTTTTTGTTGTTTTGGGGGGGTAGTCTCCAATGAGATCAGTTTTAACATCCTTTCCCATGAATGAGTTAATTGTTTTTAACTTTTGAATTTGGAAATAAACCTCCAAGCTGTAGTGTTTTCTGAAGGAGGAGATTGAACTGTAGGTTTCATGGGATTTACCTCAGATTCCCCACATGCTAAGCAACCAGAAAACAAACTACCATAGAACTTTTAAATAACAGTTAGTGACTTGTCAAATGAGTTTACCCTGCTATTAATTTATGCAGCTTTATAAAAAAAAAAAAAGCAAACATGGCTGGACCTAGGCTTTGCACTCAAGGTGCACCCACTGACATTTTCCGTGGTTTGAATAGGACTCTGTCTCTCCAGGCATCAGCCTCTGTGAAGGGGGAGTTCTCTCCACACAGCAAACCCATAATGAACAAAAAAAGTTGGAAGGGATAATCTACCTCTTTAAGAAGGAACAAATCTATTAAGTTACCATGTCACTGGAGGAGGCATAAGCTACACGGTGCAGGTAGCTTGTTTTCTCTGGACTTTGCAATAGTTACTCAAAGTTGGAAGGGAATGAAGCAGTAACCAAATACTTATAGTTACATTTCATTTAAGTGGGAATCCCCATCATCTTCTTCTCAGTGGTTTTGCTAGGGATCATGTTATACCAACCGGATTCTCTGGCTCACAAAGCCCTATTTTCCAAGATGGGTTTTTGGTTAGACTTCCGTTCATAATGGCTTGACACATGAAAGTACTGATCTACTAAATGAATACTTCACCCTTTTTGCAGCACATCCATTTAATGAAGATACCATTAAAGCTGGGCAACAGGCAGTGAACTGGAGCACAAAAGGGAAAAGTGGATCAAGCTCACGGAGGAAACAGACATGATCTGCAGCAGCCAAAAAGCATGGAGACTACTTAACCACCTTAATAAAGATGCAACTAAAAGACATGCCAACATCTCAACTAATCAGATTGCCCACCAGCTACTACATAATTGAAAACCAGATTCCAACCTACAGAAACACAGAGGATAGGAAGGAACAAGGAACAGAAGATAAGCAACCTCACAACCCCTTTATTATTGGGGAGCTAGAAGAGGTGATAGGCAGGAGTAAACACTGCAAAGCATTCATCAGTGATGAGATTCAGGTCAACCTGATTAAACATTTTGGACAAGAAGATGGTTACTAACCCTCTACCATAAATGCTTGAACATCACTTGGATACCAAATGCAGTATATAGAGGAAGGGTCATGAGTTAGTTATTCTTAAACTAGGCAAGCCAGCGGATGATCCCAAAAGCTATAGACTTATAGCTCATCTCAGTCACTTATACAAGAGATTTAAACATCTAATTCTGAACTGATTGACTGCAGTAGTAGAACCCCTGCTGAAGAAAGTCCAGCACATGACAAAGGATTTCGAATTTGCAAAAAAACATAGGGGGTCTACTGGAAAACCATAGATTCTCAGTTGACTTCTAGAGACAACACAGTCAATGGAGAAAACAAAGAAACTGACTCTCATATGTCAGCATGGAGCCCCTAAACTGTTTAACATACAGTAGGACCACTGTATCCATGGGGGGTTGATTCCGGGATCCCCCTGCAGATAGTGAAATCCGCAAATAAGAATAAACACTCTTATTCAAGGATAATGGTGGCAGAAGGGGTGGGGGTGCCAGGGTAAAAGCTTTCACCCCCAACACCCCCAAAATCGCAAGGAAGGAAGGAAGTTTTTTCCCCTTTCTCCTTGCCGTTCAGCTGTAGTAAGTAAGGGCGGGGGAGAAAAAAACTTTATTCCCTCCTTGTTGCCACTGCTGCTACGGGCCACCCAGCCACCCGGGGGTTTCTGGTTGGCCAGCGGCAGCAGCGAGAAGGGGAGAAAATTAAAAATAAATCATACCACCCCAATGCCTGCTGCCCTCCTCCCCCTCACTGCGGCCACCCAGCTGAAATTCCACATTGGGTCCCAGGTGGCAGATCGGAAGTTTTGAACTTTCCACTGAAGCTTCCAATCCACTGCCTGGGACCTGAGAGGCAAATTCAAAGTCCTCACCTCACCCCTCCGGAGAGTGTCTGGCTGGCAGCGGATTTTATTTCCTACCATCACTGCTGATGCTGGTCAGCTAGCCAACCTCCAGAGAGGTGAGGTGGGGACTTTGAATGGGGTGTCCAACTACACACATTGAGAACTTCTGCACTAGCCCTATGTTACTCTGTAGGAGAATATGCTAGTGCTGTGTGGTATAGATCAAAACACATACAAAAGTTGGACATGGGGTTAAATGAAATAGTGCAACTGGTCATGGGGTGTTTTAAATCAACCCTAGTACAATAGGTGCACTCCTTACCTGGCGTTCCTCCACTAAAATTCCACCGGGAAAATGCTGTGCAGAAAGATTGGGTCAAAAGAACATCCTCAAAAAGACATTTGTTATTTGGTCTTCACTTCAGCCACCAGCATCAAGACTGAAATCAAGGTATAGTATCCTCAAAACCTATCCCCCTCCCAACAGGTGGGAGAGGCAGCTTCCACAGACCAGCCTAGAAATATGGAAAGCGAGGAAGAAGCTACCAGGTAACTGGGCAGAACCACATGACTCTCCACCATTTGGCCAATAACAGCCTTGGCCTGTATGGAAAAGCCTTATACAGACTGCACACTGGGATTGGGGGATCTAAGGATTATCTGAGAAAATGGGGCTTCCCTATAGATGACATTTTCTGTGAATGTGGAGAAGAACAAAGCATCTTACACACATTAGGATGCCCTTCAACATGCACGGTGGGAAATTTCCTGTTGGAAAGAGGGAATGTAGCTGAAGTGTCTTGGTGCTGGAATAAAGTCATTAAGTTTTTTGAAAAATTCATTTTATTTATCTTTTTATATGTAATAATTTTATCACCTATTTATATTTTGCTTAGTAGTGTATGTTTATTGGTCAGTATAATTTGTTGGTGCTTCTGGCATGAAAAAAACAAAGAACCATGACTTGAAATATCTGACCAGGTTTTTACCAGCTAGCTTAAAGAGGAATTCTGCATAATTCCAAAGATGGCACTTTTTTAGCATGCATGTACAGTTGATACCAATAATGTTATTGCCCATGTGTGGATTTGGGAGTTTTATTTTATCCCATGACTCAATGTGGCCTCATCCTCCCTGGGTTTTTTTTTGGGGGGGGGACTATTTCTCAAATAACTTTGAATGTTCTGATTTGGTGCAGACTAGAGATGGGCATGAAATGGAAAAATAGAGTTTTGTTTCATTTTGTTTCTTTAGTCATTTCGTTTCGTTTAGTTTGAAACAACTTTCTAAAGTAGTTTTGTCATGAAGTGAAATGAAACAAAATGAAATGAAACACTATGCTCCCCTGTGTTCTAAAGGACCAAAATGGCAGGAGAGCTTCCTCAAGCTCCACCCTGTAAGCCCCTGAAATTTGGAAAGTTTGGGGGGTCAGGGGGCTGAATTATTAAGACCCAAAGGGGGTGCCCCTTGGAAAAAATTCTTTCTAATTGGGTTTTGGAACAGAAGCCAAGCTGCGGAGCTGCTAATTGCTCGCCCGCAGCTTGGCTTCCAAATTAATTCCAAAGTATTTTGTTACCTAACGAAATGACAAAACAGCATTTTGTTTTTCATTTCATGCCCATCACTAGTGCAGATGCTAGAGAGGAGTTCTTCAGGAGCACTTCTTCCCTCCTGTGTTATACCATTTGGTTGCTTTCTAGTCTTTCCAACAGTGGACACTCCAGCCTGTGTTGTTTGCCAACTGCTACATAGGCTGGCTCTTCAATCAGGAGGCATTGTGGGGTATCAAGCTACTGACCCCTGGTTCTGCAGTAGATACCCCAACTTACTGAACTATCCAGCCTGCCTGTCTTATATTAGTGTGTTTCAAATAGATACTGATTTACCTTTTTGAGTTTGAATTTAAAAAATGTTTTAGTTGCATTCCATTATTGTTCCGTTTTGCTTTCAACTAACTAAAGACTCATGTTGAGAAGAACATGGGCATATAAATAAAATAAATAAATGGATGAATGTCAGCCAAAAACTAATTTGTTAAAGCCCCGCTACAAGCCCAGATGTAGGCAAGTCATTCCCTGATAGAATAATAAAGTAGGATGATAAGAGTTTTTTTTACCTGCAATAAGATGATGTTTGTCACACCTATAAATCTTCAAATGGTCTCTTGGAACCTGAAAACTAGTGGCTGTTTTAATTAACATTTTATTATACCGATGACTCTCAAACAGTGTCTCCAAATAAAGGCTTGTAGTATTTGTTGCAAAGTTAGAGTAGGGTCTGAGAAAGAATCCTGAAACAGATATTTCCAGCCCAAATCATGGTATGAGATGATGTGTGAATGTATCCCCTTTCACTGCATTGTATTCACAACAATTAAACTTCTAATCCCTAAGCTTTGGCATGAAGGGCCACTTTATATATTGCTCAATGAATATTAGCATCCTTGGTTCATTATTTTCTGATTACTTTACTTCCAGTCAGTGTGCATTAAACAAAAATCATGCCAAGCTGAATATGTGTGTGTTGGAGTTATTTTAACTTGTATGCTGCCTTTAGTAAGTTTGGCTGGGAGGGACTCTTCTGGGCTGGACTGACTAATCAGTCCAGTAGTAACCAATTGTTGTTCTTTGTCTCTGATTTAAAGACAGCCACATCATTCTGTTTAAGTGTCTTTCTCCTCCTCTCTTTTAATTTGCTGGCAGTTACTATTATGAAGTTTGTGTGAATTTATGTGAATGTAGTCTGCAGGAATCTGATGGAAGCAGAATAATCTGTTGAGGCCTCTTGTGGAACCAGCTCTTTATGTGTACCATACACTGTTTTTGATCTGTTTGGAACTGTGAGCAAATGAAACGCTTTTATTATTTATCTTATCAGTGTTTTAGAGTGAGATATTAGGATTGTAAGTGCCAGTTGATGAAAGAAAAAGTGTGACCTGCTCTGGGGAAACTTGTAGCCAGAAGTGGGTGGTTTTTTAGCCAAAATTCAAAAGTCTTCCAATGTGGAATCACATAGCTCAGATTTCAAAAGGCTGAATGGTTATTATTAGAGATGGGCACGAAACAGAAAAATGGTGTTTTGGTTTTTCATTTGTTGTTGAGAGGTCTGTTTCGGTTAGTTTCCGTTTGTCGTGATTTTTTTGAAAAATTTCATTACCGTTTTTCGTTTTTTCGTTTTTTCGTTTTTCGTTTCTACCTGCTTTTTGCGTGATTTTTAAAGCATTTCCGTGCGCAGGCATCCCCCAACGTCCCAGACCAGAGGGAAAACACTAAACAAAATGGATGCTGGCAGAGACACAGTATAGACTAGGTATGCAGGGAGGCTGCAAAGGCAGCGGCGGGTGTTGCCCAGGGTGCAAGGCAGCCACAGAGTGACTGCACTGCGGGGCAAGGGAGGGTACTCACCAAGAGGTAAGCAGCACACACGCACACAGGGAGGCTGCAGGACTGAAGCTACAGTCGCAGAGACAGCAATCCCACCCTAACTCCCACCAGATACTGCAAGGAGGACGGGGGCTGCCAGACCTTTTTATGCCCTCTATGGCTGCCAGACCTGCCCGCCCAGTCTGCAGCCTGGGCATGCTATTGGTTGAACATGATCCCATCACATGGCTTGCCTCCATTTTGTGGCTGGTGGCGACATCCATTTTAAAGGGAAAAAGAAAAATACATCGCGATGGGAGAAGACAAAAACAAACGTTTTAAGGACCCCAACCCCCCTGGTAGGTATTATCAGACAATATAAATAATTATCGCTGCGTTTTTATGGATGTCCAGGGCGTTTTTTTAACATTTAAAACAGCTCAATTTCATTGTGCGTCGCCATTAACGGAAACGAAACGTAACGACCACAATTTTCGTGGTTCTGTTCATTTCGTTTCATTTTCATCACAATTTTCATTTGTCGTTTCATTGCGTAACGGAAACGACAAACGGTAATGGAAATGAAAAAATGTTCGTTCTGTGCCCATCTCTAGTTATTATCTATTTAGATGAATGCTGAGGAAGAGCTAGCAGGAAAATGACAAAAGAAAGTTAAGGTGTTAGCTTATCAGCACTGGAATGTATAGCGTCTGGCTATAGACTTATACAAATACATATGCTGGAGGATCTTTTCTGGTTCTCACAATCTGGGAATCTGTGAGAAATCATGGCAGACTGTTGGCGGTGTTAACTAGGCATGTCAGGCTACATGCGCTATTCCTAGACAAACTAAGGAAGTATTTTAAACACTTAGTCCTTTAATAAGAGCACACTTGCCAAAGCTTTCAGGAGAACCACAGTTCTAGCCTTAAGGAGGGTGTAATACTTTTCACACATAATGCAAGAGTAAATCCTATCGTGCACCATGAGAACTTCAAAAACAATCCATACGATAGTGCTGCAGATCTGTAAAACAGATCTTTCATTTCATTCCATCTTTTTGCATACTTTTCTAGCATTCCCAGTTGCATGCTTCTCCTTGCCTTCTGAGTCTAGAAACATGAGTGCTAGTCTGTGAATTCCAGCCAAGCTTCATTAATGACTTGAATGCAAAATAAAATAAAAATAAGGGATGTGGTAGGAAAGCTACTGTAGAATATCAACACAGGGAGGCCCAAAGCATCCTCCCAACCCCACATTGATTGCATTTTGGAAGAAACAGAACTGACTTTGCATTTGGTCTGAAAAGCACTGTATTTATTGGGACAAAACCCTGCCGGGAATTTGGTGTAATCTCAGAAACGTTCCTTAAGTACTGGAGGAAGCTGAGCCAGGTAGTATCACACAAAAATGGATGGTATTAGCAACCAGCTATTCTCCTGCTAATAGGTTAGGGACCATGTTTAACTGTTGCCAAGAAAACTTATGTTGCATTGTATCACTCAACTCCATCCTTCTTGTGTGCATAATATGTGAATGATAATGCCAGTGCGAGATGGACAATACAATTACCTAGAGATGGACACAAGCTGCACTTTGGTGATTTGGCCCAATTTGGTCCAGCACCTGCACCGGTGTTCTATGGGCATCACAGACTTCCTCCCCGCCTTCTTCATGTAGTTGCCCAATCAGAGGTGGCATCATGATTCCCTCCTCCGCCTCCTCTGATGGCAGCCACTCACCAGCACCGGCAGCACATCTCTCTCCTCCATTTTCTCTGGTGGCTGCCCACTCAGATGAGGGGGGTGGGGGAGGGAAGTTTCAGCTTTCTGATCAGGATAGGAAACTAGGATCACAGCAAATTTAAAGTAGAATTTCTTGCTCCAAATGTAAAGGGAAATTCAGGATCAATGCAAGTTGGGAATAGAATCAGTGTCCAAAGAAAGGAAGAGATTTATGAAACTAGGAAAGATAATATGAACAGGGGTTTTCTATGCTGTCGTATTCCTGAATCAGTGCATTATTAGATTACATTCTAATTGGTTGGTTTCTTTCATGCAGCCTCAAGACCATAATACATTAGATGGGCACTGATATACTTCAATATCAAATAAACATATTGGCTACATATTTGTCAAAATAATTTAATTAATCAGAATAATTTGTAATACCAATTGATGCAGTATAAAATTCCACTGATATACTTCTCTGAAGATACTTTATGTAATTCCTACACATTTGCAAAATAAAAGATTTAATCTGTATCTGGGCCCTTTGATAGTACTGTGCAAAGAAAGAGCTCTTAAATGGAGGTTCATTTTTCTTATTCTTGGAAGTGTTAGAGGATCTGCTCTAAAACACTTATCTCAAATAGTTTATAGATTTCAAAAAGCTGACATACATGTCAGCATTTATCCATTAAACTAAGATGATCAGGAATGGGGAACGACCTGCGACTCAACTTGCAGCTTGTATCCATTTGTCTGAGTCACATTGTCAAAACCCTAAGGTCCCACTGCTGTGTTGCCTGCCGCTGCCTCCTCTGCCATCTGCCCACCTGCCACCATCCATCGCCATCTTTAGACCCAGTGGGCTGGTTTTACTTCCTGGAGCTGGCTGGCTACTTCTGCCCACACCGAGAAGCCGGCACATGCCCAGAAATGCAGAGGTGGAGCAAGTGACTTGAGACTCAGACTTGAGGCTTGAGACTTTGGACTTGTTACCAATGACTTGTACTCAGGATTGGGACTCGTGTTCCAAGACTTGCCAGCATCCATGAAGATGGTTAAGGGTGGCTGATTATAATTGAAATAACAATAGCGTTGTGATAGGATAACAAAGAAGCAACCTTCGGTTTATTATTGGGAACATATTTGCTGGAGTGAACAGAAAGCAGTGTTAGAGTACACCAAGCAGGGAGGGGGCCTTGCACCTTTGGAACAGACAGAAAAAGTGGTGCTTGGTTTTCCGGTTAAACTAGGATTGCTTTGTGGTTCACAGCCCATCAAAGGCATAATTACATGTCATACACTAAAAACCACAATATACAATAAATATTTTTTTAAAAAAACACACACCCTGTCACTATCTATTAAGTTGGACATTTTCTAATATAGCTGGGCAATTTAATTAGCATTTAACTTGACCTGGGGTTTCTGAACTGACATTTCTACAGCAATACCATTAGGCAAGTATGGGAGAGGGCAGTGGAAGAAAGCTCTTGCAAGATTACAGGATCTTTAGTGAGCAAAATAATAAAAACCTACTTCTCCCAAACAAAATCTGCACTAATAGTTGTTACAGAAAGGATAGGCATAAGAATAAGTGATTATAAGAAAAATAAAAAGGGGAAGCAAGAATCAAATATTTTTAAAAAACATCTAGTAGCTATTTCTTTTTCTTCAAAGCTCATGGACACTTTCGGTTTGGCATGGCGTTTAACGTAGTAATGTAACAATTTAAACCTATATAAAGACCTTCTTTTTAGTGTAAATATAACTTAATTAGGTTTTTATAGCTTATTAATAGTTAGCTTAATGTGAGACCATTTTTACTATTTTCTAATTTCTGAGTAAATGTTTGGTTCGCAGGTTTTACACAGAATTTGTGAAACTCTCTCCTGTGGAAAGCTGGTTGAATTACGATTAATTTTCAGCAAACTGTGAATATACCTAGAGATAATATGTGTTTGTGTGTAACATGGATATTTATTTATTCTCTCTGTCTTTTTCATAATTTGGAGCTCAACAATATGTACTGCCAACTAAGTGTGGCTTGTTGCCCTATTTTGTTGACCAAGAAAAGTGTAACTCATGGGAAAGGAATAAGGGTGTTGCCAGATGGTTGTTCAGACTGCCAGAATAAGAATCACCAATGTCTTCTGCCTCAGCAGCTGTCCATTTCAGGTGAGGTCACCAGAAGAAAATGGTGATGTCTCTTCCATTCCCCCCCCCCCCTACTAGAGAATATTTCCCCTCATAGAGTACCTAACTATGAAGCTGCTATTGGACCTGCAAAAGGAGAGACAGTAAGAAAAGCAAAAGAAGAGGTGTGTCGTGTGTGTAGTGTAGCCATCTAAGCAAGGAATCCCAAGTACGCTCCTGCTCCCAGAAGTATTGGTGAGATCAGGTGATAAGATCAGGTCCCAAGTCACAGCCATCAATTTCTGATCCTGCTTTCGCTTGCAAAATTCTGACACAAATTGTTGCCTCAGGCTTCAAAGGCCTCTGTGGCAGGTAGGAAGGTGAATTACCTGTGTTTCAGATCTGAGTGAATGTTAAAAGCATACACGTTGCCTCTGAAGAAAAGCGAGTAAGATCTGAACATGGTTATCCGTCAGTCTTGCAAAACTGCCCCCCCCCCGAAAGATCGCCTGTCTCATGAAGATGTGGGAGGGGGCGGGGAGGAACATATTATGCTCGCCTGTCAAACATCAACCTTGTTGTTTATGCAGGCAACAGCAATTAAAAAAATAAAAACACCTCAAAACTAAATGAAAGACTATGCCTGGCAAGGAATCAAAGCAAATGTCCAAACAACACCAATAACAAGGTTAGAAAGTGCTTTTCCAGGATTGGGGTCTCTACCTTTTCTTCTTCTTTTTCAGTCACATATAGATGGAGGTTCATGGTGTTTACTGGGCATTATGTCTTAGAAGTGGTCGGCCTGCTACTGAACTGCTGCTCCATATCAATGTGATGTTTGCCTTCTACTTACATGTGCCAGGGGCAATCTTGTGGCCTCTGTTCTTCAGAAAAGTTTCTGATGTTATTTGTTAATTATTATTTGGGGTTGTTTTGTGCCCCTCCCCCCTCCCCAACTCCATCGCATCCACCAAGCAAGGGGGGCAATCCTGCAGGCGTGGGGTGCACAGGCATTAGTGCATGTGCCTTACCTCTCTAACGGTGGTGACAAAGAGTTGGAGGAGGAGGGGGAGGGCGCCGCAGCCACCATGCTCACACGCCTGCCTGCTTGCTTTGCCGCTCGCCTGGCACATGGCGGTGGGAGGCCGCAGGGCTTCCTCCTCCTCCTCCCGGTGCCCCAGAGTTCTATTTCCAGGACAGAGGTCTCCTTCTGCCCCCCCCCATATGCCCCTGGTCTTGGGGAGGACAATCGTAGTAAACTCCACCACAGGATACAAAACAGAATTGAATATATAAGCCAAAGTTTTCAGCAAGATGGGGGAGGGTCTGGGAAATTGGTGGGGGGGGGAAGAGGAGCGGACTGATATGAATTGAGTACGAAATGGCATCATTTGGACACCAAGACATCTACAGATATGGTTCCTGTGAAATGTAGAACAAGTGACCTGTCTAGACAAAAACAAAAGAACCCCCCCCCCAATAAAGATATCCTGCTTCAGTTTCATTGAAATTGTACGCTATGAGAGGAAGCGGCCCACAACCCAAAATGGAAGCAGAGTCTTGTAATTTAATTCAGGGACATGGGTGACATTGTGGGTTAAACTGCTGAGCAGCGGGGCTTTTTCAAGTGAAAGAATGGAAGTTTTGAATCTACATGACGGCATGAGCTCCCGTTGTTTGTCCTGTTTCCTGCCAACCTAGCAGTTTGAAAACATATAAAAAACAAATGCAAGCAGGTAAATAGGTACCATTTCAGTGGGAAAGTAACAGCATTCCATGAGCTTGTGCTTGTAACATGCTGGTCACATGTCCATGGAAATATGTCGACAGACTCTTTGAGTTACAAAACAGAGAGGCGCACCAGTCTCTAGAGTTGGAAACAACTGGGCTTAAATGTCAGGGGGAACCTTTACCTTTCACCCTTGTAATTGGCGGCCATCTCCTGTTGCCAATGGCATTCCCACTGTACCCATGTAGCTACGTAGCAGCATTTGGGCCTGTCTGTCTTTATACTGAAGGCGATCACAACGTGTTTTCGTTTTGATTTTTTTTTTTAAATCAAATTTTGAATTGACAGAAAAGTGTTTGAGCTAATTTGTTGCAGACCAAATGCAGACCCCAGATACTGTCCTTGTCAGTTGTGCTTTTAACTCCAAACTTTTAGCATCATTTTTATAATTCTTATAGTGGAATCAATGCTAAATGCACCTCATTAACAACCAAATACTTGACTCGGGGGTAAGGGCCCTTGACCAAGCTATCTGCTCAATGAAGTATGTTTTATATGCATGGGAGGGTAAAAGTGACTCTTTTCACACAAACATACTATACATATTTGTGTGTAAGCATGACTGCTGCTTCCTACCTATTATGAACACTGAAGCATGGGTGTGTGCCTTCACTGGAGAATCCTCAGGAGAGCAATTCCTACCAGTTCCACTTCTCTTCCATTTGCAAGTTTCCTGAATGAAATATAGGAATTTCAAGACATTTTCTCTTTCCTTTTTGGGGGGTTGGGAGTCATTAACAGAGATTAGCTGGATAAATAGGGGGAAGTGATTTTTAAACTGTTTGCAAACTTAATGTGAAGAGCCCAGCCTTGCAAATTATCACATCTAATCAGGGATGCACGCTTCACTGCTTCAGTAATTGTACTAGTATTAGTCAAATTCTTGTTGTCTCCTCATTAGCCATGAAAGGGAAACTCAAGATGTACTTCATTAGAGGATCCTGGAAATAAATGGTTAGGGAAAGGAAAAGGAGAAAGAAAAGTACTTGTTATGCAAGAACAACTGCACAGGAGAAGACAAGAATTAGCATGATTCAGCTATTATGTGAGATCTCATCTTAATCACAAATCCTGCTTCTTAACTTAACAGATTTTCCTGGTCTTTTTTCTTTGACGGAAGAATGGAACCCCTTCATCCTAATATATATGAGTGGACATCAACGAACAATCATCTGATTATTTTATACTGTCCAATGCAGTTTGAAGCTAACATTAAGAGTAGAGTTGGAATTTGCCTTCCTCCCAAAAAGATTTAAGCTCCAATCCTATGCATGGAGAGGTGAATTCCATTTAAATTACTGAAGCTTGCCTTTGAGAAAGCAGGGTAGGCTTGAGGTGTTAGATTGGATGAATATTTCAACACCCTGTTTGGTATTCATGTTTTCTTACTGGTAGTTTGGTGCAATGTTGTTCTTTTTTGCCCATGTCTTGAACATCGCTTTTCCTGGACTAGTTAATTTGGTGATCCTGTACTAACAGGAAAAACATTTTAGTTTTGACAGAAATTAAAATTAAACAGTCAGACTCTTCTGGTAATCTAAGAAACTTGAGGCCTTTAGTGGGGAGGATGAAATAGAAATAGAAAGAGAAAGCTGAACACTATATTTAGGAGCCTGATGGCATTCCTGGGGACAAGTGTGTGTGTTGTGTCGTTACAGTCGTGACCGACTCTTTGTGACCCCATGTCCATGGAGTTTTCTTGGCAGGAATACTGGAGTGGTTTGCCAGTTCCTACTCCAGGCGCCTACAGTTCCTGGTATTCCCTGATGTCTCCCATCCAAGTACTAACCAGGTCCGACCCTGCTTAGCTTCCGAAATCAGGCGAGATCAGATGTGCTCAGGGCATCTAGGCTTGCTTGGGAGTAGAGATGGGCACGACTTGAAAAAAAATTTTTTCGAGTTGTCGTTAGTCAGGCCGGTTCCGTTTCGGCTCGTTTCCGTTTTTCGCGAAAATTTGCAAAAATTAGTCGGTTCGTTTTTTCGTTTTTTTGTTGTCGTTAGTACTGGTTTGGGGAGGGGTTAGCGGGCTCCTGGAGGGAGCTGCAGGAGTCAGCCAGAGCCACAAGTGACGGACTGGCAGACTCTTTGCACCCGCTGTGTCTCACGTACTTGCATGTAGTGCAATGCAAGTAGATCTGGCTTAGGGTTAAGACGGGTTAGCACAATGGCTAGGGTTAGGCTAGTTACGGGTGAGGTTAGGGTGAGTATTGGGGTGCACCTCTGGGTGCCTCTCTGACCCACTTAGAAGGACAGTGTACTGGCGTATGGGTTAGGCTTAGGGTTCGGGTTTGGGCTACGATTAGTGGGCTGTTTATGCCCGATTGGCACATCCCAGAAGTCACTGTGGTCAACCTGGCCAAGTGGCCATGCGATTGGTGGAAAATTTGCATGGTCTACTCCCACATCATTGCAAATGTGCAGGTGTAAAAAAATAAAATAAAATAAAATCAACAGAGACTTTTTTTTGCAAGAAAAACCCACTGCTGCTACTGTAAAAATTCAAGCATTTAAAATAGCTAATTTTCGCATGTTTCTGTGGTGCTTTGGTGGGGTTTTGGGCAACGATTTCAAAAAAAATATTGCGGTCGCCATTTTGGAACCCCCCCCACCGCATGGCAAATGGATGCGCCCTCCCAGCCTGGTACAGTCAGCAAAACCTGGCCATGCGATTGGTGGAATGGCTCCAAAACTTTGCATGGTCCACTCCCATGGGCGAGCCCATCATTGCGAATGCGCAGGTGTAAAAAAATAAAATAAAATAAAATAAAATCAACGGAGACTTTTTTTTGCAAGAAAAACGCACTGCTGCTACTGTAAAAATTCAAGCATTTAAAATAGCTAATTTTCGCATGTTTCTGTGGTGCTTTGGTGGGGTTTTGCGCAACGATTTCAAAAAAATATTGCGGTAGCCATTTTGGATCCCCCGCATTGCATGGCAAATGGATGCGCCCTCCCAGCCTGGTACCAGCAGCGCAGCAGTAGCAATAGCCAAGGAGAAAGGGGCGGGGAAACCCCCCCCCCAAATAAAACACCCTTCTGGCCTGGTAGGTGCCCTCAGACAGTTTTCGCCTACTTTTAGGGCCGGGAATCGGGTTTTTTTTAACTTTTAAAAACTTTTTTTCTGTGCCGCTTGGCATTGCGCGATGCAAGTAACGAGCACGACAAATCAGACCAAATTGTTCGTTCGTCGGTTCGAGCTCGAATTCTGGTGGAGTAATTCCCGTTTCCGTTTCCGTAGAGTAACGGATACGAGTAACGGAAACGGAAACGGGAATACCGCTAAGTTGTGCCCATCTCTACTTGGGAGTAAATTAGACAAAATTCTCACCTTACATTCAAAAGCTGAGAGACTGTTATTCCTCTCACAGTATGGTTTTTTCAGGGACCAAGTTCATTAATCATACTTGCAAATTAAACCTATGTTTACCCAGCTGGCTGGATAGCTCAGTGAGCTAGGAATCTGGCTGTGCAGCTAGAGGTCGGGAGTTTGATTCCCCACTGTGCCTCCCAGAAGAGCCAGCCTATGTGGCTTTGGGCACACTGCACAGTCCCGGGATACCCCCAGAAGAAACAAATACATTGTTTTTACTTCAGTGTTGGATGAGGCCGTGGGATGCTTGTGCACTTTCCTGCAGGGTGACAGCAGGTCATGGGTGGTGATTTTACATTGAGAAATTGGACCAGGATGGAAGGAATTAAAATTCCTGCCCACGGATGGGCACGATAGTCCTAAACAAATGGTCCCAATCCAAACTGACTGGAAGTGGATGTGTTTACCATTTTATAATTTTGGGACAGCTCATCACTTTCAGGAATAGCCAGGCTGTCCAATACCTTCCTTTGTGTTTGAGTTAGGATACATCTACGGATGTATGTTACCATTCTTCAGTGCTTCCAGGACTTCAAAAAAAAATTGCAAATTCTTAAAACACATGGCTGAGCTGACTTGACATGCATCAAATATATATTGGGCCTTCACAGGAAAACTGGGGACAACTCCAGACACCTTACAAATTAACTAGTTAGGACAGAAAGTGCTGAAATATACGTAGCCTGGGAATACTAGGTGCCTTGGATCTGTATTTAATCCTCAAGATTTGTAGATACCTTAGACTGCCAGAAGACAAACAAGGGGGTCCTAGATCAAATCAAGCCTGAACTATTTCTGGAGGCAAAAATGTTGAAACTGAGGCTGTTCTACTATGGGCACATTGCGAGGAGGCAAGATTCACTGGAAAAGACAAAAGTGGTGTACATTGTTAAAATATAATAATTAAAGCTAAGGACACTAAATATAAATATTAAAAAAGGAACAAACAAATATGGCTGAGAAATGGGAAAGGACTGTCATGCAAGCACTGGTGATCTCAAGACTAGACTATTGCAATGCGCTCTACATGGGGTTGCCCTTGACTCTCCTTCGGCGACTGCAGTGGGTACAAAATGTGGCGGCCAGACTGGTGGCGGGTGTGTGCCAGTTCGACCACATCACCCCAGTCCTGGCTCATCTTCATTGGTTGCCCGTTGCATCCCGAATCAGATTCAAGGTCTTGGTTTTAATTTATAAAACCCTCCATGGCCTGGGACCTGACTACCTGGCAGAGCGGATCAACCAGTGGTCAACATCGGCCCGACCAACTAGATTGTCGCGGGCGCACATGCTGCGGGTGGCCACGCCCAGGGAGGCTCAAAAAACATCCACCCGTACACAAGCCTTCTCTGTGGCCAGCCCTACTCTGTGGAACCACCTTCCCAGCGAAGTGCGCCTTGCAGAGTCCCTGCCAGCCTTTCGGAAGGCATTAAAAACCTTGCTTTTCCAAGAGGTGTTTGGTGACTAAAATTATTATTTTTTCCTCCCCCCCCCCCGCCATCTGTTATCTACTAGCTGTTTTGGTTTTTTGATTGTCTCTTGTTTTTAAAATTGTTTTATTTAACTATTTGATATTGTTTACATTTGTTTTTTTCTCTGTTGTAAACTGCCTGGAGTTCCTTCGGGAAGATGTGCAGTATATAAGCTTAATAAATAAATAAATAAATAAATAAATAAATAAATAAATAAATAAATAAAGGTATTTGATGGCTGAGAAAGGCAGAAGGCAGCAGGAAAATAGGAAGACTGAATAAGAGATGGACTGATCCCCTAGAGCAGTGCTGGCGAAACTTCGGCACTCCAGATGTTTTCGACCAATATTCAGTTTCTGCAAAATGAGTACCCGATCCCCCACCATTTTGTTTATTTGTTTATTTTTTGCCTGTTTTTAGTCCTTGCTGCCTGGTTTTTTTTTAACCATTCCCAGGCTCTTTTTTGATCCCTTGCTCCACAGTGATTTGCTTAAACATTGAACATGTGGGTTAACAGATTATTTTGTAATTAGTTATTTAAAAAATGTATATTTTCCTTTTGGGGAGGGGGTTTCCCAACCCTTGCAAAATGAAAAAAAGAACGTGTAAGAATGTTGCTGTCCACTGATTTATCTAAATGCTGGATCTGGGGGTGGGAATGAGAGATAGAACCTGGGAATTCCTCTCACAAGCATTTACAAGCTACTTAACAATCCTCTGAGGAAAAGATCCCCAAAAATTGTTGCAGGTTTGGAACAACAATGGCCAAGAGGACAACACATGCTGTCCAAGAAACAACTTGTAAACTAGTGAGGTCACATCAGATGTTGATGCCTTATTGCTGTGCTTGCAGGGCTTGAAGTACTTGGAAAGATTATCCCTGGACCCAGCAAACAATCTAATCAGACCTTTGGAGTCTCAGCATGTATGAGTCTTAGATTCCTTACAATTTCTCCCAATCATCTCTGAAGATCTCATCTTTCCTAATCATAACACAGAGAAACAGTTACCATGGCAGCCATTAAACAGGCCTAAAGGGGTAGAGAATCCTCTAAAATTATTGCGTTAAACCTAGGTTTGAAAATACCCTATGAAAAAGTTGCAGATAAACAAGGTAGTAACTAGGGTAAAACAACTAGGGCCAGGGCATGGAAATTTGGAGGGTACAGATATATGCTAAAGGATAAGCATGAATCAGCCAATCAAAAGCGCACCAGGAAGAAACACAAAATCAGCCAGCTAAGCACAGAATCCATATGGCCAGCATATGCTCAAACCACAACATCCCTCCTCATTTCTCCATCCTCTCCTTGCTTCAGTCAATTTCACATGACCCATGACTAGCCAGCAAGGCTATAAAGATTGGACATCAAAATGGCTAGTTACAGCTATATGACTAGTCATTTAAGTTTCTTGTGTGTGTGTGTTGGGGGAGGGGGAATGAATGCCACTTTAAATGGCAGAAAACACATCAGGAATGTTCTCCAGAAGTTGAGTTGTGGCAACCGAAACATTCCAATACTCATCCAAATAGCTTCTGAGGAAAGTTGGTGCGAAGCTTCCAATTTATCTTCCACCTTGGTTTCACACCACCCTGGTTCAGGTCCTCTTTAAATAACCTATGCAGTATTGTCACATTGCACAGCCAGCATGCATCTTTTCAGATGGATCTGCAGCATATCGGGATGTTAAATTTCCCACTTAGTATTTGCTTGCCCAAAACTCAGTTTGGGTGAGAACACACCTGTAGATCAATGGCACAGCCATGGTTGTCTTTACATCATACAAACATCTGAGGAGTGCAACTTAGAACAATGTTTTCTCAACTCCTACCCCCACCAAAAGTCTCTCTTTTACCTGAAATTGTTGCAATTTTTACCTTCCAGATGATTTTTTTTATTTATTTATTGGATTTCTATACCACCTATCTGACAGTGTGGTCACTCTGGGCAGTTTAAAACAAATTAAGGTATACAAACACTGCAAATAAACTAAATAATTCACATGAAATAAATAAACATTAAATACAGTAATATAATAAAAATAAAATTAAAATTAAGATAAAGTGACATGACTGAACTAAAAGCACTTGAAAAGCTTCAGCAGGGCTGGAACATGTTCCACCATGGCATCACACTGAGTCCAATCAAGTCCACAATAGGTTCAGTTGCTAAATAACAGGCAGCTGTCAGGAAGAGTTGCCGGAAGCCAACTGCTGGATAGCTCCGTGGGTTTAGGTCTCTGGATACAGAGCCAGAAGTTGGGAATTTGATGTCCCACTGTGCTTCGTTACTCAGTGATCCATAGGGTATGTTCCACCTCTGCAGTTCTAAAATGACGATTATGATTATTAGAGCTCTGCCTAAATTACCATAGTGGCAGTTATTGGTTCTGGCTACCTCAGGGCTGTATTAACCCATGGCCAGGGTCCTAGGCCTTCAGGTATTTCAGAAGCCCTCCAGCACATCAGTCTTTTGCCCCACTACAGCTGACAGCCTGATCCTGGGCCCCTAGACAGCCTGATTGATGGGCCCCTAGTTCCTGTGGTCATCTTAGGCTTCAGCCTCAGGGCCGTCTTAAGGATATGTAGAGCCGTGGTTCGAAGATCCCTCTGGCGCCCCCCCCTTTCACAGAGCTGTCTACCTCGGGGGTTGGGGGGTGGGTGGACAGGCGGCACCCCGGGCGCGGGAGCAGGTGCAGCGCCCGACGGGGCTGGCAGGGAGCCCCGAAGCAAGGAGGAGGGATCCCGGGCAGAGGTCGCGGCGGCGGCCTAGCGGAAGCCCGGGTTCCTGCGGCCGGGGCTCCGCCAGTCAGCCGGCTCGCCAGTCGGCCCTGCTCAGGCTCCGGGAAGTGCCGCGGGTTTGGCGAGCCTGAGCAGGAGGACAACTTTGGCCGTGAGGAAAGCACGGAGGCAGCCCGGCGCCGGCGGCAGCTCCTTCTTTTCCTCCTCCTGCTGCTGCTGCTGCTGTGCTGCAACCCTCGGCCGCGGGAAGACGCCTGCTTGGCGGAAACAGCACCCGGGGGTGAGCCGAGGTGAACGCGCCGGTCGAAGGAGCCGAGGGAGCTGCCAAAGAAGGCGGCCGGCGCTCCGCAGCTGCCCGGCCCTTCCGTGGCGGCTGGCTGCCCTCTGCGCACACGCAGCAGGGCCCTTTGGAGGCGGCCACGCTGGGCTGGGCTGGGCTGGGCCGGGCTGGGCGATGGGGCCGGGCCACGCCGACCCTCCTCCTCCTCCTTTTCCTCCTCCTTTTCCTCCTCCCCCTTCCGCCCCCCGCGCGGGGAAGGTGAGCGCGGAGGCGGAGGGGTGGGGGGGCTGGCGACTTGGCGGGCGGACCGACGGGCCGCCGCCGGCGAGAACGCCAGGTTTCTGCTTTCCTGAGTTTTGGGGTTTGGGGGTTCAGGCGCCCTTGGGGTTCAGGCGCCCTGGTTCATTGAACCACAAAGGCCTATGGGAAAGTCGCCCCTGTTCAGCCTCATCAGTCTTAGGAATTACATGGCCCTGTTTTACAGTTGACCCATCCCAGTGTCCACCACGAATTTGGGACTCATAGTTTTTACTTCAGAAAACAAAGAGAGCTTCTGACTGTCTCCAAGTTTTCAGTATAGAGCAGTGGTCCCCAGTTGTTCTTGGACTAAAACTCCCTGAAGACTTCACTACTAGCTGTGCTGACCAGGATTTCTGGGAGTTGTGGTCCAAGAACAGCTGGGGACCCAAGGTTGGGAACCACTTGCAGAGACAGAGAAACTATTCAGAGGAAAGAGTCCTTGTCTTAAGCCAAGAAATTCCAGGTTGTTTTCTTTATTCCTCCTCATAAATGAATTAAAAAAAAACTATTTCCCCAAATATCAAGTGTACAAACCATCTTAGAAAGAATCTTGAGAAGTTTAGTATTTACTGCAGCAGTTCTCTCTCTTTTTCCATGTCTCCTCATAGGTTTTGGAAAGCATAAGAAGGCAAGGGGAAGGAAACTGAGATGGAAAGAATTGTGCTATGCATTACGAGCCAAGGCAAATTGTTTAGAGGGGTTGGGTTCAGCCCACATTGGCTAGGAGATTTCCAAACCGGGTGAATTTGTTCCTACTCTCACCCAACTGTTCTGAAACCCTTCTCCCTCCCTAATAATCAATGGCCTAGAAGATTATCCACAGCTGGCTTTGATTTTATTAAGAGAAAGAGATGTGAAGGTGGAATTCCAGTTGTGAATCAGGGTCTTGTTTAAGTCTCAGTTCCGATATCTCCTCCCCCATGGTGCTATCCCTCCATAAATTATTTCATAAATTATTAAAACTATATGTCTAAGCAGCTAACAGCCTCAAATTCCAGCCACCGAGTTCTCTAATTTCATTTTGAACTTAAACAGAGATTGCAGCTCTTTGCTGAGCATTACCATACTTATTAATCCCATCTTCTGGACTATTCTTGGACGAATAGATGAATAAATAACATAGGTGTGCAATTCTGAAGCACCAATAAAATGAAATCTCTTACTGATGCCAAACTGGCTTGGGACAACAATGGCCAAAAAGAACAACTGACTTCAGAATCACCGTTTTGTTGCCACTGAAGAGGTGCACTGGTTTCCAAAAAGTGCTACTTCCTCCTGTGGGCAGCAAGCTAACACAGGAAAGTGGGTGTCGTACACAAATTATAAAGCTAGTATTCCACTGAAATCATTTGATGGGGGTGGTAGAGGGAGGCTAAAGCTATTTCAGCTGCCTGAAATCAGGCCCAATCACTGTCATTACAACATTTAGAGACAGAATTATTTAATTAATGCATGATGTGTTACATCTTTCCTTAGGATTGCTTTGAAGCAAATCATGGGATGGTGGTGATTTAAAAAACCCTTTGTATAATTATTACCAAGTCTTATTGTTGGGATTTCAGTAAGTTATGTCATAGATATACAATATTTATAAATTAATTTAAAATCAGCTTTAACAGGCACTGGAACAAACTATTACAAACAAATGATTATCCAAAGAGTTTGTACTCATTAGCATTATTACTGCCAATGCTGGAGGAATTAATAATGATTGCATTTATTATCAACTCATACTGATTTGGAGTAGGAGAGCAGAAGGAAATTGTTAGCCTAATTAAAATTTGGAAATCGCTTAAAGAGTTTTCCAAAATACAAATGCTCATTTTATGGTACATAAATTATGTGAGAAAAGAAGCTGGAAGAGGGTTTAAATGATGAATCCTGAAGGCAGAATAATATTTGCAATGATCTACAGCAGCCCTATTCTTTTATTACTAAAACGTGTGTACTCCATGTGAGATGAGGGGAAACAATAGCCATACTACCTCTGTTGTTACTTTCCTCCTATGAAGGCAATAAGAGAAAGGTTACAGAGTAGAGATGGGCTCCAGATGAAAGGCAAAACACTGTTTCATCTTTTCGTTACATAACAAATTGTTTCATTACAAAACAAAATGAAAGAAACAATTTCAGCCTGAAATGAACCAAACCTCTTTTTTTGGTTCAAAACCCGAACTGGGCGAACTTTCCTTGGACTCGTCCCTGGAAGCTCCCTAAATTTGGAATGGTTTGGGTAATCAGTGTTCCAAATGGTAATGGGATAGGTGGTGGGCTGCAGCAAGATCCATCAAAACCAGCTGGGTGGCAGTGGTGGTGGGGCATCTTTACTCCAGGTGATGGATCTCGCTGCAGCCCACCTCCTTTCCCTTTACTATCTGAAACACTGAAAATCAAATCATTCCAAATCTGAGGAGCTTCTAGGGAAGAGTCCAAGGAAGTTTCTCCTCATAGAGTTCCGAATTATTTTATTTTATTTTGTTTCATTTTTTTAGATAAAATTGTTACTAACGAAACAAAAAAAAACTATTAAAGAAACAAAATGAAACACTATATTTTCGTTACGTGCCCATCTCTATTGCAGGGTTTTGAGTTTCTTTAGCTTCACAACAGAAGTGGAGGGATTCACAGACCTGGATAGCTTCATGTTTCCCAGAGTCGGTTGCCTCTTTTCCCATTGAGCAGGCACTTACAGTCTCCATAACTCATTCTGAGACATTAGTAAGAGAAAGAATAAAAAATGCTTGATTACTTACCATTGAACAGATCCAACGGCAAACTGATAGACATGGTTCAACAGACTAGAGAGGGAAAGAAGAACACTGAGCAGAGAGGCGGGGCTCTCTTTGAATTCAGAGACAAGAGGGAACAATTTGTTAGTGCCGGATAGATTGACAGTCAGCCCAGCCCAGAAAGGTCCCTCCTAGACCAACCCACCAAAGGTACCAAAATCAAAAACTCCAACCGTTTTAACCATGTAGGCCCATGAGAGCCTGAATGCCAAATGAAACAGAACAAAAAAATTAAGTTCTGGATCATGTGGGGAGCCCGCCAAGATAGTACATCTTTTCCTTCTTCAGACTATCTGCTCTTGCCCGAGGAAGACAAAAAAAGAAGGGGTGGAACCAGCACAGTTCTCTTGCCATGTGTGGAAAATACACATTTTAATAATGACTGGCTAGGTCTATGATTGTTGAGATAAAGCCATGGAGAGTTAGGGCCTTTTCACATGACCCATAAGATCTGCTGGCCACTTAAATTCGGACCAGAGATCTTGGGGGTTCATTGCTCTTCCTGCGTCCCCACCCCTCTGCACTTCCTTGCTCCTGTCTGCGTTACGGGAGGGAGAAAAAAAGGGACAAAAGAATGCAGGCTCACCCCCGTTTGCCGATCCAAGCCGCCCCGAGCCGCATTCCTTCTCTTAAAGGGGCGGGAGGCAAAAAACAACAACAAAGAAGCGAGGAGAGCCCACACTCACCAGATTACATCCAGATTTGGTGATTTTCACCCTCCAAGAGCAGGTACCTGAAAAGTGCCCTGGGATGCGCTTAGGTGGGCGTGGTCGCACTTAATTATCTGTAAACTCCGGAGCTGGTGGGGAAACAATTGTAAGCTCCGGAGCTGGCAGCCATTTGCGGCGGAGTTTAGGGGTCGTGTACAAAGGGCCTTAGAAGTGTGGAAATGCATTAATTGTGCAGTTTGACTATTTGCTGTCTTACTCCTAAGTGGCAGCTCTACATTCTACTGTATTTTCTTATCACCATTAAAAAAAAATTCAAGACCCTCGGGGAAGGCTTCTAACTAAGTTAGGAGAAAATGCCTCTTTCCTGGAGTGGGGAGGCCCAATGTAAACAAGTGGATTTCTAAAGCACTGTATTTCAAGTGAGTCTGCCTGCATGGTGGGCATGTGATGAACTGAAATGACTGGTTTCCCTGCAGAATGCACCGCTGGGGATTGCATAATGCATGGAACAGCTCACAGTTTGTGTGTCGGATGCTAAAAGAAATCAATAGTCTCCCTCATTGAAAGGTGCCCTTGGGGGCCAAAAAGCAGTGAATAGCTGATTAGTTTTGTGTGCACACGCTGGCAGATGATAAAGCAGTGCGGAAACCAGTCATACGCCATAATAAAGTACAGGGCTGCTTCTCTAAAACTAGCATGGACTTATGTCTCAGAGGAGTATGCCCCCATTAACCAAAACCTTGCAGTAACTCATCTTTAACCACAGAGAGCAGGAACTAATAATGATTTCTCCGAGCTACTGACGCAAAGGAGAAACATCTGGATTTTGAGCATTATTTCAGATCTATGCTTGCATTTATTTATCTGTTTCAAATCCTACAGTCCCTTCTTGAAGTGTTCCCCTCCCTCAAGTGGCTTTTAAGGGCGGTTATGTACAGTCTGAAAAGTGAGCAATAAAATTAAAACAAAAACTGCAAAACATAAAGCAAAACAGAATCTAAACCAGTAGCATGAATCAATTAAATTGCTGAAATATCACCAAAGGGGAAACAGAGAGTTCTTTTAAAGTTCTCAGTCTTGAATCAGAGGGCAGCTACATTGGCCATTTACTCTTGTATTGGATTTGGCACAAATGAATTTGAATTAAAATCTGGTGACTAGATGTCATAAATCTAAGAATGGGGAAGTCCAGTGGGGAATTGCCTTTTTTTATTTTGTTCAACTCAGAGGGGTGGTTTTACTTGGCTCCAGTTGGGCTGGCATTGCTTTTCTCTGCTTTTTGCTCTGTGTGATTGCCTGATCTGATGCAAATGGACAGTTGCAAGAATGAACTACAACTGCATCATTTCTTTCATCTAAACATCTGACATCTCCCCCTCCCTACAGTGTTTCTTTATTATTATTATTATTATTATTAACCACACAGCTATCTATGCTGGATTTTGTATTATTATTATTATTATTATTATTATTATTATTATTATTATTATTATTATTATTATTATTATTATTATTATTATTGCCAAAGATAGCATTATCTCGCATAAGCGTTATGTCACTTTGAGTCTTAGGCTGAATGTTGGTAGCGTTTAAAAGTGTGGCAGCCATTGTCCCTGTCCCTCCCCGCAAAGTTCCAACCCAGAGATAATTCCTGAGCAAATCCTCTTCTGATGCTTAAGTTAGAAAATGGTTGGTCAAAAACTGAGTTCTTCCAGTGGGGAGCAGCAGTGACGATGGTGGCAGTGGCAACAGTGGTGACAAGAGAAGCAGCAGCAGTGGTTAGAGATGGACACGAACCTCAGTTTGGAGTTCCTTTCCAGTTTGTATATCCAGTAGCATAGGTGCCATGTGTTCCTTCTGCCTCCACAGCCAGTGACCCACTCATCAGTTGGAGCTTGCTCCTCTCCTCCTCTTTGGTTTTTGACCATCCTCTGGGAGGTGCACAGGCTTGCCTCTCCTGCCTTGTTATCTGAGTGGACAATCAGCCAAGGAGGTGGGACAGGGAAGCCTGTGCTTATGCCACAGCCTGATCTGAAGAGGAGGAGGAAGAGGAGGAAGAGGAGATTGTGCACCAGTTGGTGAGAGGGGGATCCAGCCAGATAAGCAGGGGAAGGTAATGTATAGCACTGGTGGTGCTGTGTATATGAACTGGTATGAACCTGCAAAGTGAGCTTTGTGCCCATCTGTCATTCCTGAAGGCTCTTAATATCCTACACTGAGAGGGAAGGAACTGCTTCAGAGTCCCAAAGGTTTTTAAATGGGGAATTTTCTGCAGTTAGCAAATTTCTCAAGATTTGGAATACAAGAACAGTGATTTAAAATATGCATTTTAGGGTAAAAGATACCCAAACTGATTGAATTGCCTAGGTGACTCTGGAATTTGAGTCCTTAATACTTAAATGTCTGGGTCTGAATCTGCATAAGTGCTAAATTCTGATGAATATTATATATCATAAATATATTTAACGGTTTTAATAGTGTAATTGATTGTATTTGTAGTTGTCTTAATATTTGTGCTTTTAAAACAGTTTGTAAACTCCTTGGGGTGACTCTCCAGGGGGGAAAGGATGGGGGTGCATACATACATGTATGCATACATATGTTAGATTTTATGCTACAGATGAGGTCTTCTTCTTTAAGCTCCTTGGCTCAGAAGCAAATCTCACTAGACTTTTGTTCTGAAATTCATTGAGATGATGGCTATGACAGGCAGAAAAGATCCCTCCGGTGGAGCCACTGATGTGCTAGCTGCGCAGTCACGAATGGATAGGAGGTACACACAGAACAAAAAGCCACAATGACTCATACGCAAATCACGACAGGGTGGACAGTGTCGTTGCTGTGTCTGTCAATTTGGCGTAGAACGGGTCTCCTCTTCCATCCACTGCAAAGTGACCCATATATCTTGCCACGGAACATGCATATGAATGTGCGTTGAGGAAGTTGGGACTGGGATTCTTGGTGAGGTGTCAGAGGTTTCCGCCAATAAGGTACTGCTGAGCTGACATTCTTAATGGCACCCTTTAGCCATTATGTGTCTAAGACCAGAAACACACGTTAGAAATAACCCGTGCTTATTGCTGAAGGCATGCCCATGTTAGAGACACTGCAGCCTTTCTGAGATTGTGAAATTCAACTTCAATGAAATCTCACTCTGAAGTCTTGAAGACCACTGACCAAAATATGCAAATATGTATAGCAAAGCAAACTCTTACTTGGACCCTCTGATGCTCACATTAGTTAATATTTTTCTTGTCCCAGTCATGGGCTGTCTCTAACATCTAGTTGTGGTCTAATTTCCACGTGCATCAAGGTCAAAACACATATAGCCAAACGTGTGTAGATATCATAGGTATAAGCTGGACCTCTGGACTATAAAAGCAAACTCCTGTGCAAACCGGATGTTGAACAAGTGAAGAATGAAAATGGGGATGGGGATGGGTGCAGTACTATTTCTCTTCTTCATCTATTCTTTTTAGGACTTGAATATTGTCTGACTGTGATACAGATACCTGTAGAAAGAAACCAAGTTGTTCATGCCAATCCTGAGCTGAGAAATTGTTGTGTTTTGACTGCATTAGGCGGCAATTGTAAAAGGCTGTGCATCATACATGGAGGTGGCACCTGTAAAAGGTTTTACATCATCTCCCAAAGTAATGTGGTTGGCTTTATGTACCTCAACTTGAGACAAGAAATGGCAACATCTAAGGTAGTGAAACCTTTCAAGCATGGCCTATGCCAGTGGTGGCAAACCTTTGCATTCTGGATGTTTTGGACCACAACACCCAGAATTCTGAGCCTAGATTGACAGTGACAAAGGACTGTGTGAGCTGCAGTCCAAAACATCTGGAGTGTCGAAGGTTCACCACCACTGGTCTATGCAATGTAGTAAACCCCCTCTGCTAGCATCTCAGTGGAAGAGTATCACCACTTAAGTTACCAGTGCATTTGTGGCATCACAAACTTGAGCTTTTTCATAGGAGGTTTGGACCAAAGCAAAGGGGTCAGATAACTTCTGGGGTGAAACAGAATTGTCCAGTTTGAACTGATTTGGCCATGTGGATCTCTAAAACGAATGTGAAAACGCCAGCCTGTGTCAGATGATGATGTGAACAAAAAACAATGGTGTGGTTGGGAGGGAAAGGAGGGGATCTGGGCTTGATTTGTTGGTAAACCAAGGAAAGAATTTCACCATTGCTCTCCAGTAGACATGGGCACGACTCGGCGAAATTGTCGTTTCCGTTTTCGGTTATCGTTTCCGTTACATAACGGAAACGGTAACGATAATTAAGCCGTCAGAACTCGAACTCGAACCGAAAAAAGAAAAATTTGGTCGAGTTTTTCATTTCCGTTTGTGGTATCACGGCGATCGCGCGATGCGAAGCACAGAAAAAGTTTTTTAACGTTTTTTTAAGAAACCCCGACTCCCGTCCAAAAAAGCAGGTGAAAATATGCCTGCCTGAGGCTTTGCCACCTACTAGAGGGGTGGTTTCTGGGGGGTCCCCGGCCTTTCCCCCCCTCTTCTCCTGTCCTGGGCTGCTTGCACCAGGCTGGGGGGGGTCATCCTCGTCGTCTGTCTCGCTGCATGCCATGCGGTGGGGGGGATACAAAAATGCGACCGCAATTATTCTTTTGAAATCGTGGTCAAAAAACACACCAACACGTGAAATTTATTTATTTTAAATGCCTGAATTTTTATAGTAGCAGCAGTGGGTTTTTTATAGCAATAGAACGTCGTATTGATTTTATTTTATTTTATTTTATTTTTTATTTTTTTAGACCTGCCCATTTGGGCTGGGCATAGGATGGGACCATGCAATTTTTTTGAACCATTCCACCAATGGCATCGCCAGGTTTTTGACTGACACTTCTGGATGTCTCGGAGGGCATAAAAAGCCGAGGCACCTTCCAGAAATCGCAGTCGGGTGTATGGATGTGGTTGAGTCGAGGAGGGCTGGCTGCTGGTGCTGGTGTGATCTGATCGAGATTGAGGAGGGAGGCTGGATGCTTTAGGATTTAAGTTAGGCAGGCAGGGAGGGAATTAAATTTAGAAAATAATTTCTTTGATTCCCTGCAGCTTTGTCTGCTGAAGGGAATAGCAGTTTATTCTTTATTTCTTCTCTGGCAGTTTGAGGATTTTTTTTCCTGATATTGAATAAAGGGGGAGGTTCGACTGGGAGTGGGAGGTGTGGATTTATTTTAAAAATATATTATATACTACCATTTATTTTCTATTTTCCCAACTTCAATTTGCTTGCACACACACACACATTTGGAGTGCAAGCCAAGAACAGAACCTCTATTCTAAGTGATATCTTAACTGCCCACTCGCCCGTCCGCCCGCGTCGCCGCCCGCCCACTCGCCCGCCTGTGGCCACCGCCCGCCCATGCCCCCCGCCACCGCCGCCCGCCCGCACCTCCCCCCCCGCCCGCCCGCCGCCCGCCCTGCCCGCCGCCTAGGGCGCAAAAACACCCTATGCTCTGGGAAGAGCCCCATAGGGACGCCCCTATGCTCTGGGAAGTCAAATCGCGCTAAATCGCGGTGGAAACGACAAACGACAAACGGAAACGACAAATTTTTGAAAAATTTCGCGACAAACGGAAACGACCCGAAACGGACCCGTTCCGACAAACGAAAACTCGAAACATCATTTTTTCTGGTCGTGCCCATGTCTACTCTCCAGTGCTTGTAGGCAGTGCCAGTGTATGCTGTTTCTTTCACCGGGGGTGAAAAGAGAAGTATCACTGCTACATGCTATGCAGTGATCTATGTGTGTGTGTGTGTGTGTGTCACGAGCCTGTTCCTCTTCCTGCTGCTGCAAGAAGGTGGTCGGGAAGCAACCAGGAGAACAAATGGGACAGATGGAATGTCGCGTGCACAAACTTTAAGCCCTTTTGGCCTCCTGATGGGAGACCAATGATCTGAATGTAAGTATCGCTTTGGATCCAGAGAGCGGACGCAAATGAAGTCCACATCTCTCCAGGATGGACCAGGACCTATCCAGAAGTGGTGAATTGACCTCCAAAACAAACCTGGGGACCTCTTTAAGGTCTTTCCCCTAATACAAGGGAAGGGGAAGGAATTGATATGAAGAGACACATGCTAGAGACAGCATATTGAAAATCAGTGATGTAAGCAGTGGAAGACTTTGGTTATCATGGGTAGGAACTTTTCTCACCACACCTATCTTGTAAATAGAGATGGACATGAATCACCAGTTCATATTTTGGGCCGAACAGTGTCCACCTGTTCCCAGCTCTGCCTCCTCAGGAAGGCACTCACTCAAAGGCAGCACCCAGAAGAGGCAGGGCAGGACACTTCTGGTTTTTAAGCTTTGTCCCGCTGCCGCCTCGGAACATTTATTTTCCCAGAAATGTCCCTGGGCTGCAACAGTTGTCAGAAGGAGAGGGGGAACAAGATGGTGTGGCTGCGCCTCAGTGGGGTGGGAGGGGAGGAAAATGAGCAGTGTGTGTGCATGTGTGTGTGTGGGGGGGGGTGGGCAGGCATGCTTGCAGGCATGCGTGTGGGCAGCTGGTAGGGTGCCTGTGTTTGTGTTTGCATGCACGTGCATTACACCTCTCTCCTCCCTTCCCGGCAGGAGCTGGGGCGAACTTGACAGGTAAGGGGCAGGGAAGCTGGAGCACTGCCCATCTCTACATGCTTTGTCTGGTGATTGGTCTTCCAGACAAAAGCACTTTCTTTGCAGGTGATTTCAGTTCTAACATCAGGGGATCACCAATGCATACCTTAGCTTAGCCCAACATGCTCAGTAAACCTTAGAGTAAGAGGGTAGTGAGTATACGTTACATTCAGCAGTGTGAGCTACAACATATCCCTTCCTACCATTCGGCGGGCATTCACCAGCCAGAGTAGTTAATCCATCTGCAACCAAGGGCCTGCAGCTCTCCCGATGCCCAAAGGGAAATGAATGAATGAGCTACTCCTCTGGCATCACACTCCAGACTCCTTGTGGAAATTAACTGGCTTCACGAAGGCATTCTATGAATAATTGAACATCAAGGCAGCCTCTTCCCTCTGAAAACAATAAGGCAAAGCTGAGACATTTGTAGGGCAGAGTGGAAAATGTACGGCAGCCTCTCCCAGCACTGCTGCTTTCAGGATGAGCATAAATAAGGAATATTGGCTGCCAAAGCTCACCGTTGCCAGCTCTTATACAGCAGAAGCCTTCAGAACTGGGCGAGGGGAATGCAGCACCCACCCACCCTCCATGCTAAAGTCATGCATAATTACTAGGAAACCCCTCTCTCCCTCTCCCTCTCTCTCTCTCCCTTTTCCTTTCCCTCTCTTTCAATTTAACTGCATTTCAGAAGAGGATATTGGAACCCATCTTTATCAAACATTCATGTGTTGTGTGAGAGATAAAAACAGGAATCCATAATTCATACGGCAGAGTGTATTACCAAGTGCGAATGAGAGGCTGAATTTAAATGAGGGAGGTCTGAACAATATATTTCTGGGAGGCATCATCTTCAATCATTTACATTATTCACCAGATTTTTCCTGAATAGTAAATCTTAAATATATATATTTGGGTTACTGAGAACGTGTCTGCAAACATACACACACAAAGGCATAAACATGCATACAGAAACAAAGACACACCCCATATTAGACCAACCTGTAAGTCAGTTGCAATGACATATTGAAAATACACTTACATAGTATATATTGTTGTAATAGCAAAAATGTAGGGTATTTGGCTAACCATGATAGCCAATAAGCCAGTGATGTGAACCTTTTAGATACTGAGCGCCCAAACTGCGATTCACCACCCACTTATTTTTTTAACAAAGTGGCAATATGGCAATTTAACCTGAATACAGTGATACCCCGGGTTACAAATGCGTCAGGTGCTGCCCTTTGGGAAAGCAAGGATTGAAGAGCAGACTTTTGACTTTCCTGCTGTCACAGCACCCTTGCTGTGGTCATGGGATTTTTTTTTAAAAAAAAGGCTCTTCGATCCTCACTTTCCCAAAGGGTAGCATGGGGTGCTACACTTCAGGAAAGCGAGGATCGAAGAGCATGCTTTTGAATTTCCTGTGGCCACAGCACCCTTGCTATAGCCATGGGGAAATTCAAAAGCCTGCTCTTCGATCCTCGCTTTCCCAAAGAGTAGCACCCCATCCACCTCTGACCTGGGCAGAGAGGTGGATGGGGTGCTGGACCATTGGGAAAGCTGGGTTGGGGGGGATGGCAGCAGCTTGTGGGCTCCTTCGTAGCCCCTGTTTACTCTCCAGCCATGTCACTCTGGGCATCCCAAAAGTGGCCTGGTTGGAGCGTAACCTGGGGCTGAGAAGGAGCCCACAAATCACTGCCTTCCTTTCACCCACCTCTGCATAGAGCTGTTTCGAGACCACCAAAATGGCTCAGTGAAGAGACGGGTGAAGGGGAGGCAGTGTTTTTTGGGTTCCTTCGTAGCCCCAGTTTACTCCCCAGCAACACTGCTTTTGGGATGCCCAGAGTGCCGTGGCTGAAGAGTAAACTGGGGCTATGGATGAGCCCACAAGCCAATGCCTCTCCTTTGCCCGGCTCTCTGCATGGAGCACAGTGATGTGCTCCGAGCGGAGGGGGAAGTGCCATGACTGTGAGGGGACAATGTCGAATGCCCACAGAAAAGGCTCCATGTGCCACCTTTGGCACCCATGCCATAGATTTGCCAACACTGGAATAAGCTAAAAGATTTAAACGTAGCTTCTTTATGAGTGTGAGTCTGTACTCACCTATAACCTCTGTTGAATCTGGCAGGACAGAGTTTGGAGCATGTATACATAAAAATAATGGTAGCTTTAAAGTTTTTGATCCAAAGTCCATCTAGTTCAGAAGCAGACTTGTTCTGGGAGTCCAGAGGATGGGCTTTCAGTCCACTGGAAACTGCCAAGGCCACTCTCTCCCTCCGAAAACAAAACAGAAGTCATTGCACATCCACTGTCAGCTCTGTAACAACACTCAGAAGTAGAGATGGGCACGACCAGAAATTTTTTTCTTCGAGTTGTCGTTTTTCGGGATGGGTCCATTTCGGATCGTTTCCGTTTTTCACAAAAATTTTTAAAAATTTGTCGTTTTGTCATGTCGTTTGTCGTTACCGCCACCGCGATTTCGCACGATTTGACGTCCCAGCGAGTGGCGTCCCGCCGGCGCTAGGTGTTTTTGCGCCCTAGGCGGCGGGCGGGGTGGCGGGGGGCATGGGCGGGCGGCGGCAGCGGCAGGGGGGAGGGGTGGGCACGCGGGCGGCGGGCGTGGGTCCCGCAATGACCCAGAGCAGGTGGAAAACACTTTAAACTGACTTGCTGCACAAGACTGCATTGAATAAAGCAATTGCAATTTTTGCAAACAAAGTGGGCAGTGCACCCACAGCAGAGCTGCAGGCAGGGTATGAAAGGACTTTGGCTTGCCACCAAGCAAATGAAAATTTTAAAAGAAATCCACACCTCCCCTCCCACTCAAACCTCCCCCCCCTTTGAAGCACTATCAGAAAAGAAATCCTAACAAACTTCAGGAGAATAAAAAAGAATAAACTGCGTTGCTATTCCCCACAGCAGACAGAGAATGAAAGGAATTATTATCATTTCCTAAAAATTCAATTGAATCAATTCCCTCCCTGCCTGCCTAACTGAAATCTAAAGGCTCCGCGAAATCGAAACTAGTCTAGCACAGCAGCCAGCTACACACAGCCCTCTCCCACCCACATCCAAGCCCGGACTGCGACTCTTCTGGGAGTGCCTCGGCTTTTTATGCCCTCTTGCACATCCCAGAAGTCTCAGTCAAAACCTGGCCATGCGATTGGTAGAATGGGTCCAAAAATTTGCATGGTCCCATCCCATGGCCAGCCCATCATTGCGGAGGTGTAAAAAAATAAAAATAAAAATAAAAATAAAATAAAATCAGTGTGACCTTTTACTGCTATAAAAAAACCCACTGCTGCTACTGTAAAAATTCAAGCCTTTTAAATAGCTAATTTTCGCAGGTTTCTGTGGTGCTTTGGTGGTTTTTTGGACCACGATTTCAAAAAAAATATTGCGGACGCCATTTTGGATCCCCCCGCACCGCATTGCAAATGGAGACGCCGAGGATGCCCCCTCCCAGCCCGGTACCAGCAGCCCAGGACAGGAGGGAGGGGAAGGCTGGGGACCCCCCCCCCCGAAACCACCCCTCTGGTAGGTGACCTCAGGCAGGCATATTTTTGCCTGCTTTTTTGGCCGGGAATCGGGTTTTTTTTAATTTTTAAAACTTTTTGTCTGTGCCGCTTGGCATCGCGCGATCGCCGCACGATGCCAGGAATGACAACGACAAATCAGACCCAATTTTTCTTTTTTCGGTTCGAGTTCGAGTTCTGACAGCTTAATTGTCGTTACCGTTTCCGTTACGTAATGGAAACGATATCCGAAAACGGAAATGACAATTTCGCCAAGTCGTGCCCATGTCTACTCAGAAGTGTGAAATAAGGTATGCAATGGGCCACATTTGGGGGGGGGGGGGGGGGGGGGGGGGGGGGGGGGGGGGGGGGGTCTTTTAAAGGATAATTGCAACTCCTGGAGGCTTATGGTCATTTTTGTCAAGAATATTTCAGTGGGAAGCAGTCCTGGGAGAGGGTCTGGGGCTTCAGAAAGGAAGCATAAGTAGGTTGAGGGCTATATGTTGGCCTTCATTTGAAACAATGGCATCTGGGGTGATCCTAGAAAGTACATCAATCAGGGAACATGAGCAACAGCTTTTCCCCACCCTTCAGTAATTAGAAGGAAGAGGTGTGTTGGGTCAGATCATAAAGGTTTCGTTGATGCATCACTCCATCTAATACCAGTTTCAAGAGATCAAAAGGGTGCTGGTTTAGAAGCAAGTCTGGGACACCACCAAAATAAGGAGGTGACTTCTGCATAATTAGGAGGAATGTTTGTACATGCAGAAAACTGCATGCTTATAGTTTTTAAAAGCTGTCTGGTTGAATATGTCATAGGTTACCCAAACTGAGTTTTCAAGGTTCACAGCAAAAAAATAAATGCCTGGATCACATTTGCTAAAGAGCAGTAGTGCAGTCACAAATTCCAAAGACTAGAGTTCCTCTGTAAGATGTACTCTCTCTCTCTCTCTCATCCCCTAAGCATGCACGCACACATATTCAGGTATTCCAAATTATGACAGCTGCAACTATGGGGAGTAAGGAAGGCAGTAATCACATCATGACAGAAGGAAGAAGCAGCCATCAAGAGACCTGGCCTCCCCTCTGCTTGTGTGGCTTGGGAAATATGGAGGTGGCGGCAGCTCCTGTGGCTTCCTTATTACCCTCCCTCCATCTCTACCCTGCCTACTCCTCCTTCTCCAGAGCTCAGCAATAGGACACTGACACTCACTCACTCACTCACACACACACACACACACACACACACACACACACACACACACACACACACACACAGAGAGAGAGAGAGAGAGAGAGAGAGAGAGAGAGAGAGAGAGAGAGAGAGAGAGAGAGAGAGAGAGAGAGAGAGAGAGAGGAGAGTTGGGCAACTGAAGAACAAGAGAAGCAAACATTTAGAAGCAGCCCAGCAACTGAATTGTAGGATGGATCCATTTCTGAATTTTACTTAACACCTTGCACACATGCCCAGACAAAGACTGGGATGTAGAAAGCCATGCAGCTCCTAAGCCATCCCCATGAGATAAGCGAGTAGTCAGGTAAGTGATAAGGCAAGCTGTTTCCCAGCTTCTTGGCAGAAGTGCATAGTCGGACAAGATTCCTCCCTCCCAAGAATGGGAAAGTGGTCTGAACTAAGGGTGTGTGTGTGTTTGGAATTCTCCCCATGAGTTCCAAAAGGAGTTCTGCTTTCTGCCATGTTTTGACATGGAAGTGGCATTGGTCACTCTTCAACTGAGAGCAGTTCAGACATTGCCGATTAGGGTGCCATTTGCAAAACAGAGGAAGAGATAGAAAACACAACAAGAGCAAGAAGTAACATTTGGCAGCATAGTGGTGTGTTGGGGCATCTGACACTGGCTGAGGCTTTCTCTTGATAGGTAATCTGAGGGAATCAATGATTCTGTGTCACTGCAGTTGGCATACATTTAGTCAGGATTATGTCAATAGTTATGAACTGATATAATAGATTCTAGAGATGGGCACAACCAGGAAAAATGACGTTTCGAGTTGTCGTGTGTCGGAGCTGGCCCGTTTTGGCTCGTTTCCGTTTGTCGTGAAATTTTTCAAAAATTTGTCATTTCGTTTGTCGTCTGTTGTTAGTACTGGTTTAGGGGGGGTAGGGTAGCGGGCTCCTGGAGGCACCTCTCTGGGGTGGGTGCCTCCTCTGGCCCGCTACAAAGGGAAGGCATTTAGCAGGCTCCTGGAGGCACCTCTCTGGGGTGGATGCCTCCTCTGGCCCCCTACAAAGGGAAAAGGAAGGGTACATGACCGTGTAGCCATTGCGTACCAAGTGGCACTGGCAGAGGCACCTCTCTTTTGGGTGCCTCTAGGTCACTAAGAAGGACAGCATACTGGCGTACAGAGTTTTTTTGGAACTTTGGACTGGTGAGCGAGGTGAGAGAAGAATGCCTCTGCTGGGCGCCCTCTGACTCACTAAGAAGGACAGTGTACTTGCGTGTAGTGCAATGCGAGTACAGATCTGGCTTAGGGTTGGGGTTAGGGCAAGGGCTAGGCTTAGGGTTATTACGGGTAAGGTTAGGGTGAGTTAGTGGGCTGCACCTCTGGGTGCCTCTGACCCACTAAAAAGGACAGTGTACTGGAGTATGGGTTAGGGTTAGTAACGGTAAGGGCTAGGGTTATAGTGGGCTTTTTATGCCTGACTGGCACATCCCAGAAGTCTCAGTGAAAACCTGGCCAAGTGGCCATGCGATTGGTGGAATGGCTCCAAAAATTTGCATGGTCCCATCCCATGGCCAGCCCATCATTGCGCAGGTGTAAAAAAATAAAAATAAAAATAAAATAAAATAAAATCAATGGGATTGGAGACAGACGTTTATTGCAAGAAAAACCCACTGCTGCTACTGTAAAAATTCAGGCAGTTAAAATACCTAATTTTCGCATGTTTCTGTGTGGTGCTTTGGTGGGTTTTTGAACTACAATTTCAAAAAAAATATTGCAGTCACCATTTTGGATCCCCCCCGCACCGCATGGCGAGATGACGAGAATGCCCCCCACCAGAGCAGCCCAGGACAGGAGAGGGGGGAGGCCAGGGACCCCCCCCCCAGAAACCACCCCTCTGGTAGGTGCCCTCACTCAGGCAGGCATATTTTTGCCTGCTTTTTTGGCCGGGAATCGGGTTTTTTTTTAAAAACTTTTTTTCTGTGCCGCTTGGCATCGCGCAATCGCCACGATGCCATGAACGACAATGACAAATCAGACCCAATTTTTATTTTATCGGTTCGAGTTCGAGTTCTGACGGCTTAATTGTCGTTACCGTTTCCGTTGCGTAACGGAAACGAGGAACGGAAACGGAAACGAGAATTTTGCCAAGTCGTGCCCATGTCTAATAGATTCTCTTGATGATCACAACTGTTTTTCAGGTGCCCTTGGGACAAGGGCTTTCAACAGTCTCTTACCTGTAAAAAGAATTCCAGCAAAATTTCATTTTACCAATAGACTTACCCACCAGAAACTCAGTGGACCCAAGCTAGCAGAGATTGATTTCCACTGAAAGGAATAGGACATAATTATCTGTTGCTAAATGTTAAAAGCAGTATATTGTTTTATTTTAAGTAAAGGATGGTTTCAAAACACTCTTTAAAAGAGGCTTTCACCCAAACAGCACATGATAGTCCATACTACACAATTTACATTATTGCCTCTTTGTTTTTGAATCCCAATAAGCTTTGACTGTGCTTCCCCCTTTGCCTAAAACTTTAATTACTATGCCTGTTTTACAACTGTTCCGATCATCATCATCATCATCATCATCATCATCATCATCATCATCATCATCATCATCATCATCATCATCATCATCCCTCAAGTTAAGTCTGACATATTGGTGACCTTTTCCAGGGTTTTCCAGTTACAGACTACTCAGAAGTTTTTTGCCCTTCCTTTCTTCTTTGGGCACCCTGGGACTGTGCGGCTTCCCCAAAGCTACGCAGGCCGATTCTACTCCCAGGAGGCATGGAGGGGAATTGAATTGTCAGCCTTTGGCTCCACATCCGCAAACGTAAATTAGAGATGGGCAGGAAGCCTGACAAACTGCTTCTTATGAAGGTGGTCAGTGTGGCACCATGGGTTGAGGCCGTTACCAGGCTCTGCACACTGCCAGAGTCCTTCTTCTGTGGCGTCCCTCTCCTGCGGTGCCTTTGCTGAGCACTTTGTATGGAGCGGTTTTCTGCTGCAGCCATGTTCAAGCCACGCCCCTCTCTCTAACTTAAACCACTGAACCAGCTATCCAGCCATCTCTTTCTCTAGTAGCCCCTTTTCTCTAGCCCTTATTGCCACCGAACGCCATTCCGTCTCCTTCCTTTTCAGAGTTTAGACAGCAGGTGAGACCTTTCACTTCTCTTGAAACTTCCCCTCTCTCCTTCCTTTTTGTTCTTCCACCGTCATTGTTGTCTTATCTTTTCCTTCAGACTATAAGCCTCTGGGAAAGGAACAGCCATAATTATGGTCCAGACATATTTTATACCATGATATACTATTCTTCTTCTTAATCTGTGTGCAGTGTGGCTCTTTGGTATTCAAGGGTTACCTGCCAATAGTAGAGGTTCATTTCTAGGGTGGGTGTAGAGCTATGAAAGCTGTTAAGTTCACAGTAGCCATTCCGCCATGGCAGCCTTAATGAGAGTAATACTGGGAGTCAGTGCTCCATTATATATTCTGTCTGCATCTGTGCTGGCTTATTGAAGCCTAATAAACCTTCCCCTCCTACATAATTACTTTTGAAATCCAATGTTGTGTTGCCCCAGTCCACACCCTTCTCCCCGTTACAGTCTTGTACACACTGCTTTTCCTTTTTGTAATTAAAATGGAAAAAATCTGTGCATTAGTCTTCTTTACACATTATACAATAACAGGGAAATTAATTAAGAGGTCTATATTTCTATTTCAAGGTTCAAATGTTTTCAATGAGTCGAACGTGCCTCTCAAAATTCTGCTGCCTCAGCTGAGCTGCTGGCTTTCCCAATGCAGCTACTCGTCTGCCTTTCTCTCTCTCTTCCAATTGATTCCTAAACGGATATGCTATGCCAGGGCCCCACATTCCTGATGCTGGGGCATCAGCAGTGCTCCCTACCAACTCATCTCTGATGATGTCTGCCTTGTGGTGCAGTGGTTAAATGTCTGCACTACTGCAGGTAAAACTGTGCTCACAGCCTGGGGTTCAATCCCAGGTAGCAGGCTCATGGTTGACTCAGCCTTCCATTCTTCCGAGGTCAGTAAAATGAGTACCCAGCTTGCTGGAGCAGAGAGGGGGCAATGTGTCACCTGCATACTGTAATTAAGCGGTAAACCACCCAGAGACTACTTGAAGTGGTATGGGGTAGTATATAAGCAGAACACTTTGCTTTGCTTTAAAATGGAGATCCGGATGGGGTGGTCTATATTAGTAACACCATGGGCTTGAAACCTCTAGGGGTGAACATATACTGTATGTTTTTAGGTATTTGTAAGTCATTGGGAGGGGGATGATATGATCCTTAAATTCTTCTCTAACTTGGGTTTAAATCTAAAGAGAGTGGACTTTCCCCCCTCCCTCCCAGCTTCTTCTCAGCCAGCCCTTAGTTTTAATTTACTGATCTTTTTCTCCCCCACTTCCTTTCAGTCTTGGTCACTTATCTGGTGTGGCCAGCAAAAGAGGCCAGTGGTTTGCACGTGGTGTGTTCTAATTTATATGTGCAGATGCAAATCAGAAATAATCCTTATAATTTAAACTAGAACTGCAGTTACTCCATCAGTGACAAACTGACCTGTGCATCTGCTGAGCCTGCTGCCCATAGGTGCTAAATATGAGTGGGCAAACGTCAAGGCTTCTGGTCTCTCTCCCTTGGTGAAATCTGCACCTTACAGCAGCCGATTAAGAAAATCCAGCATCCTCTTCCCCTCTCCTGACCACAGCTCTGAGTCACATTCGTGTGATCCCTCAGTTGAGACTTCTGAAGTGCCAGTTCAGTCTAAATTGACATGGGCAGTTTCACTTCACCCTTGAATAGCATTTGACCATTTCACTTCCCTTTGGACTAAGGTTAAATGGACCCAAATCAGGCGGATTTGATTGGGGTCCAGGCAAAGTCAATGCATAGCTGTCTTCATAGGTGACTTCTGATGGGGATAGGAGGTACCTCCCTGCCCAAAATATGTGTAAGGCAGCCCTCATCCTGGTCCTCCAGCCCCTCCAAATCCTACTAAAACAATCTCCCAGTTTTATTTTCCCCATGTACTTGGCAAAAATAATGTGGCAATAAATTGGCCTGCCACACTGGATTATTGTAAAGATTACTGAGAACTCTCTTAAGTGCTATGGAGCACTCTGATTATGGTGGTTATGCACAAATTACTAAAACTGCTACAATATTAAAATAAATAAATGTCAACGTTAGCAGCACTCAATTCTTGAGAAAGTCAGGGTTGAGAAAGTCAGGGCTCAGGGTTGCCTATTTGCGTTTTCCCTAATAATGGCAATCATTTCTTTTTTTATCTGCAATGAGGAGTAGGAGGAGGGGAGAGAAAGAGAGAAAGAGAGAGAAGATCTGGCCTCCTTAAAAGACTAATCACTTTCAGGCACTATATGGCAAGAAGCAAGGCTCACACTGGCTCCTTTTACAGCATTGCTCCTGACAGCTTACAACCTAGACTATTAAACATTCATCAATAAAAAGTTAACATCCCATCTTCTCTTTGATATCCTCAACTGCTTGCTACGTAAGACAACAAGGCTTTCCACAACTCAGTGTGATGGCAGGACATCAAAGCCACCTCCACTGCTAGCCCACCTCAAACTGTTTCTTGTATTTAAAAAACAGAGTTGTCACTTGCGATCAGAGAAAGTAACACAAGAGCTTGGCGGTGGTGTGTGTATGTACTGTATATGCAATCCGTCATCCTGAAGCATCTAATAGAAGACCCCCCCCCCAAAAAAAATCTTCCTCTTGCTAACTGTCTTACAGTGGAGAAGACAGAGGGAGATTTCTGTCTTAGGGCTGAGGGCAGAAGAACCTGCCATGTAGTAACTCAAGATGACAAACAAAAAAGGCATGCACTGTGTCATTCCATGGAACTACTGTACGTGGCACTGTGGGTTTCTCTATACTTTTCTATTATTAGTGAGTGCTACCACTGGGGAAAAGGAAACAGTACCTGTATAGGATGCGGTGAAAAAGACAATTATATTGCTGTTCATCCTTGATTCCAAGACAGAGTTCTTGTCATTATGTGTCAAGTGTCACCATCATGTGCACCCCCTATGAATGAGAGGTCCAAAATGTCCTGTGTTCAACAGCCCTTTTAAACCTTTCCAGATAGTAGCCCTTCCCTTACTTTAGAGAGTGGAGACAGTGTGTGATCTATTTAAATGCATAAAATCCAATGAATGGCGAGAGAGAGAGAGAGAGAGAGAGAGAGAGAGAGAGAGAGAGAGAGAGAGAGAGAGAGAGAGAGAGAGAGAGAGAGAGAGAGAGAGAGAGAGAGACTTAAAGTCAAGTTAATTGGACAGATTAATTTATGAAAAGCCTTTTGCCTGAAACGTATAACATGCAGCCTTATTGGCAACTAGCATCAAACAGTGAGATCAACAAGAGGGCAACACAGCCAGAAAGTTAGCTATCTACTCCCCCTTCTCTCTGATGAGCTGTGGAGTGTGACTGCCGAGTACAAGCAGTATAATATGGAACCAATAGGCAGACTTTTTGATGTGAGAACAACCAACCCCATCCCACACACACACTCCCCCCCCGACATTTGTGCAAATTGCATCAATTGTGCATACTGGGTAGGTAGCTGCTTTCCTGAGAGAACCCCTAGTTCCCTGAGCACCTTGCCTTCTGAAGATGTCAGTCACAGAATCTGGCGAAATGTCAGGAAGAAAAACTTCCAGAACACAGCCAAACAACCCAAAAAACTCACAACAACTATCGGATCCCGGCCGTGAAAGCCTTCGAAAAACTTTTAAATAGCTTAATGGGTGTCCTTAAGTCCGCCATTATCTCTTAGACTACCTTTCCTGACAGGATTGTTGCGATGCGAACATAAAATGGATGCCATCCATGGATACCATTCCAAATGTGTTGAAAACAGGAGAGGCTTAAAATATAATAGACGTTTAGTCTTCTCCTACATTCCTGGGAAATGAGGCAGCTGTTACCTGCACATCAAATCAGTGCATAGATTGTTAATTATGGCTTTCATTCAGGGGAAATATATTTACAAAAGGATTGAAAAAAAGTATCCTTTTCAAGACTGGTTTTCAGGTTCATTGCCAACTGTCAGGTCATTTTGGCGAATCCCTCTTGTCTTTCTGTCAGGTGACTGCATTTGAGCTCTAATTAGTTACCACTGTACTGAAATGATACCTCATTCAGTAGAATTTTCCTCATTGCTTGGGATCACTTCTATAATTTATTTTGAAATGGGCATAACATAGCAACAGGATCAGGAAGGGAGAAAAGATGTCACAGATACAGAGGCCGTAACACATAAACATGGGGAGGATTGGAGATTATTACAGTATATATAAAACCGCTATACCTTCAAAACACCCATCCCTACAGAAAACATGGAAGTGAATGTTATTAGGTGGGATCTTAGTTAAAACTTAACTGTTTAGCTGACCATTTCATCATTCAACTATTGGAACACTGCAGAATATTCTTATAGCTTTATACACGATTACCGTAATTAGATTTTTTTCCAGGGTGTAGTTCAATTTCATGAAGGTTGCATTTTGACAAGCATTTAACCAGTTAACCAGGCAAGTAATTAATGTTTATCTTTAGATTTTTGTCTAACTAGAGACAAACAACCTCTCTTTTTGATTGATTGCTTTTCCTTCTGTTCAGTGCAAGACTCCTTGCATTGGGTTTTCTCACTTCTCACAGAAAAACCTGTGCTGACATGGAAAGCTAAGGAATACAAGTAACTATTATAAAATTAAGTCCTGTGTTTTGGACTTTTTCAACTGATCTTAGTATGGAGGACATAGATTGGTGTTCAAATGCTGGAGTCATCTGGGGCATGAAATACTTGTGGACCCTTCTGCTTTTATAGTGACTACCACTTAATTCTAAAGATGGGCTGCACATTGGCAATTAAGCATATCGCTTATATACCTAAAGTCTCAGGACCAAGATTCCCTCTAAGCTGTGTGTGCATGCATTCACCCAGAGCTCCACTGGGGTGCTGCATAGGCAACTAGCAGCTGGTTGGTTTACTTCCTACTTCGAATGAAGCCCTCCTCTCCCCTGCATGCATGAAGAGAGGCTTTAAGGATAAACTTTAAGGATAACATTTAAGGATATCACTCTTTCCCCCTCTCACACACAGAATGTGTGAGAGAGTATTGTGAGATCTATATGTGAGTATAAACATCCATTAGTTCCATTAGGTTTAAACTCTATCTATCTATCTATCTATCTATCTATCTATCTATCTATCTATCTATCTATCTATCTATCTATCTATCTATCTATCATCTCAGTACACACACACATTTCACACCTCTCAATAAGAGTGGGGTAGGACAAAGTACATCTTTTTTTATTTGTGTGCAGGAAGGAGGGTTGGAATCTCCCATTGTGAGCCAGAACTAGGATATGATGAGAATGCACAATAGAATTAAGGGGGCTGAGCCCCAAGCCCCGAGCACTACAGCTGATTGGTGCTTGGGGATCAGCCAAAAAAGTTTAAAAATCACTCCGTTCACCCCACCTATGGGGTGGGGGATTTTTAATCTCCCCCCCCCCAAGCCCAAGTGCAGATCAGCTGTAGTGCGGGCTTGGGGCTGGCAAAAAAGAAGAAGGGAAAGCCAAATTAGTATTTTTAAATTAAGAAAAGAGAAGTTAATAGGGCAAAAGAGGGGGGACCCGGATAATCAGCATCCCCACATACCTATGCGAGGTTGGAAAACGCGCATATATAACTAGGTTAAAATATACCCAACATCACCCCTAGGTCATAGAAAGCTCAGTTCAACCTGCTGAACCGGTTTTCTTTAAAAAAACTGATGGTCGTGGGGATACATATTTTTGAGCCAGATTACTTGCAAGTAGAGATGGGCACGACTTAGCGGTATTCCCGTTTCCGTTTCCGTTACTCGTATCCGTTACTCTACGGAAATGGAAATGGGAATTACTCCGCCAGACTTCGAGCTCGAACCGACGAACGAACAATTTGGTCTGATTTGTCGTGCTTGTTACTTGCATCGCGCAATGCCAAGCGGCACAGAAAAAAAGTTTTTAAAAGTTAAAAAAAAAACCCGATTCCCGGCCCTAAAAGTAGGCGAAAACTGTCTGAGGGCACCTACCAGGCCAGAAGGGTGTTTTATTTGGGGGGGGGGTTTCCCCGCCCCCCTCTCCTTGGCTATTGCTACTGCTGCGCTGCTGGAACCAGGCAGGGAGGGCGCATCCATTTGCCATGCAGTGCGGGGGATCCAAAATGGCGACCGCAATATATTTTTTGAAATCGTTGCCCAAAACCCCACCAAAGCACCACAGAAACATGCGGAAATTAGCTATTTTAAATGCTTGAATTTTTACAGTAGCAGCAGTGGGTTTTTCTTGCAAAAAAAGTCTCCGTTGATTTTATTTTATTTTATTTTATTTTATTTTTTTACACCTGCGCATTCGCAATGATGGGCTCGCCCATGGGAGTGGACCATGCAAAGTTTTGGAGCCATTCCACCAATCGCATGGCCAGGTTTTGCTGACTGTACCAGGCTGGGAGGGCGCATCCATTTGCCATGCGGTGGGGGGGGGGGGATCCAAAATGGCGACCGCAATATTTTTTTTGAAATCGTTGCCCAAAACCCCACCAAAGCACCACAGAAACATGCGAAAATTAGCTATTTTAAATGCTTGAATTTTTACAGTAGCAGCAGTGGGTTTTTCTTGCAAAAAAAAAGTCTCTGTTGATTTTATTTTATTTTATTTTATTTTATTTTATTTTATATTTTTACACCTGCACATTCGCAATGATGGGCTCGCCCATGGGAGTGGACCATGCAAATTTTCCACCAATCGCATGGCCACTTGGCCAGGTTGACCACAGAGTCTTCTGGGATGTGCCAATCGGGCATAAACAGGCCACCACTAATCGTAGCCCAAACCCGAACCCTAACCCTAAGCCTAACCCATACGCCAGTACACTGTCCTTCTAAGTGGGCCAGAGAGGCACCCAGAGGTGCACCCCAATACTCACCCTAACCTCACCCGTAACTAGCCTAACCCTAGCCGTTGCGCTAACCCGTCTTAACCCTAAGCCAGATCTACTTGCATTGCACTACATGCAAGTACGTGAGACACAGCGGGTGCAAAGAGTCTGCCAGTCCGTCACTTGTGGCTCTGGCTGACTCCTGCAGCTCCCTCCAGGAGCCCGCTACCCCCTCCCCAAACCAGTACTAACGACAACGAAAAAACGAAAAAAACGAACGACTAATTTTTGCAAATTTTCACGAAAAACGGAAACGAGCCGAAACGGAACCGGCCTGACTGACAACTCGGAAAAAAATTTTTTTAAAGTCGTGCCCATCTCTACTTGTAAGTAAAAACCAGATCAAACTGCTCATGAGATAGCGCCCTTAAATGTACACCAAGAAAGACATGCACAAGCTACATGAGAGATGAAACCTATAGAACAAAGAAAATGCTGACCACCTCAGTCCCCCCCCTGAATTTTGAAAGAATTTGGTATAGAGCCTATGCTTAACTACTGCTTTCAACAGTTAGGAGATGTAACCCAGGGCCTGTTACAAAAACAAGCATTCTCCCACTGTGAATGGTATCCATTGCTGGGTATATCATTCCCCCTACAGCTGGTGGTGGTGGAAGCCGACTCCACATAAGCAATAATTCTGAAGCACATAATCACAGACAGGGAGAGTTAATGCTGCACATCTGGAATGGCATCCTGCCAGAATACAATGAACAATGGATGAGGAGGAGGAGGAGGAGGAGGAGGAGGAGGAGGAGGAGGAGGAGGAGGAGGAGGAGGAGGAGGAATCACCCTGGCTGGAAATTGAAATCTGAGTACACACAACAGTTTCTGATTCGGTTGCTGTTAGACCTCTCCTGACTTTTTAATGCTCTAAAATGGATCAAGCACAGGAATTGAGAGCAGGCAGATACTGTTTGAATAAGACTAACATAAAATGGTCTTCAAGACTTTCTGAAGTCTTTGTATATTCTTATTTTTTGTATGTTCTTATGTTAAGACCATCTTATGCTGGACTTATTTAAGCAAACTTCTTTGTGTCCCTCATATGTTTCATGAGAGGAGAAGAAAAAACTAAATTTGCCTTGCCCACCGCTGTTTTAAGACCTATCAATGGGAATTTTTATCTGCTAATGTGCAATGGGAATTGGGCTATGGGTTCTCTCAGCAGACAGGAAAGAAAATCTTTTCTTGAGCACTTCACAGACGTTCATCTTACTGAGTTCTCAAGGGTAGCAGGTTTTGGAGGCTTAGAGAAATGGTGGGATATGTGTGGCTTATGGCGTAGTAGTTAAATTGCGATCTGAAGAGAAACCAGAGTATCTATCTGCTTTTCATACTTATTGTACATCTAATGATCTAATTATCAACTCCCAAAAAAAAACAAAATATTGGTTTTTTCTCATCTATGGAAACCGGTATCTTGGAGTATTGACAGTAGACCAATCAAACAAGTTAAAATATTCAAATAAATTTCCACCATCAATTAGAATGGAATTTCCATAGAGACTTGGCAATATCTTCAACCAAACTTCATTTGAATGCAGTATCCCATTTTCATTACCATAGTGGCAACCAGTACGTACCTGCAGCCCTCAAGGTTCTTCAGACAAAGACCTTGAGTCAGCTTCTGTACAGTGTTCCAATCTGGATCAAGGCGGTTTCCACAAAAGTAGATCTAGTAATTGCCTCCTTTTTAAGGCAAATTCTAGGTGTTCCCAACACAATCAAACTTTCAACCATGACCCTTGAGTTGGGCATTCACTTACCTTCTACTCTGGCATGGTCTTGGGCCATTAAATACTGGTTAGCCCTCTACTATGAATCTTCCCCTGGTTCCTTACTCTTCGACCTCCTAAAGGACCCCTTTACTTCCACCTGGGATTCCCTCTTTGTAAACAAACTTCACAACTTAGGCTTCACTCTTGACCATTTCGCTAACGTTGACTTTAAAAGAGCTTACTTGACCATTAAGGCAAAATTCTTTGAAGAAGAAACAGAATTACTTTCCTCTAGTCTAAATTGGACCTGCTCTCCACATTTCTTTAACTTACCCCCTGTTTTTGGCCATGATCTCTGTTACTTCTGTAAGTTAATTAATCCAAATAAGAGACGTGATTTCATGTTGGCCAGACTCAATATTTTCCCCTCCTCGGTACTCTCAGGAAGATACCTGGGTATACCATTATCCTAGAGGCTTTCTAAGTTTTGCCATCTCGAACTGGACACACTCCCTCATATACTGTGCCGTTGCCCTGCCCATACTAGGTTACGAAAAGAGTTTTTAGATCCAATTATGTCTATGTTCCCTGGCCCCCCAGAGGAATACACAAGCTTTTTACTTCATGACTAGAGATGGGCACGACCAGAAAAAATGACGTTTTGAGTTGTCGTTTGTCGGGACGGGTCCGTTTCGGGTCGTTTCCGTTTGTCGTGGAAATTTCCAAAAATTTGTTGTTTCCGTTTGTCATTTGTCATTTGTGTTGGGGTAAGTGGGCTCTGGGAGGCACCTCTCTGGGTGCCTCTGACGTCTGACCTACTAAGAAGGGAAGGGAAGCGTTTCGCGTAGCGCCGCGTACCATACATTACATTACGTTAGGGTTGGGGGGTAAGTGGCAGAGGCACCTCTCTGGGTGCCTCTGACTCACTAGAAAGCATACTGGCGTACTGGCGTACTGGCGTACAGGTTAGGGGTAGGGGTAGTGGGCTCTGGCTGGGAGGCACCTCTCTGGGTGCCTCTACTCTGACCCACTAAGAAGGGAAGCGTACTTGCGTACGGATCTGGGTTAGAGTTGGGGTTAGGGTAAGGGCTAGGCTTAGGGTTACAGTTAAAGTTAGGGTGGGTTAGTGGGCTGCACCTCTGGCTGCCTCTGACCCACTAAGAAGGACAGTGTACTGGCGTATGGGTTAGGGTTAGGGTTAGGGTTAGTGGGCTTTTTATGCCCTCTGGCACATCCAGAAGTCTCAGTCAAAACCTGGCCATGCAATTGGTGGAATGGGTCCAAAATTTTGCATGGTCCCATCCCATGGCCAGCCCATCATTGCGCAGGTGTAAAAATAAAATAAAATAAAATAAAATAAAATCAATGGAGACGTTTTATTGCAAGAAAAACCCACTGCTGCTACTATAAAAAATCAGGCATTTAAAATACCTAATTTTCAAATGTTTCTGTGGTGCTTTGGTGGGTTTTTGGACCACGATTTAAAAATAAATATTGCGGTTGCCATTTTGGATCCCCCCCAACCGCATGGCAAATGGAGACGACGAGGATGCCCCCCCCAGCCTGGTACCAGCAGCCCAGGACAGCAGAGGGGGGGAAGGCCGGGGACCCCCCCCCCCAGAAACCAACCCTCTCTGGTAGGTGCCCTCACTGAGGCAGGCATATTTTCGCCTGCTTTTATGGCCGGGAATCAGGGGTTGTTTTTTTTAACTTTTTTTCTGTGCTGCTTGGCATCGCGCGATCGCCGCAATGCCATGAACAACAATGAAAAATCAGACCCAATTTATCTTTAGTGGGTCGGGTTCGAGCTGGAGCAGAGTAATTCTCGTTACCGTTACCCGTTACGTAACGATAACGATAACCGAAAACGGAAATGAGAATTTTGCCGGTCCGTGCCCATGTCTATTCATGACAATTCTGAACGGGTCACCTTACAAGTTGCAGATTTTCTAGTAGCTGTTATTAATAAGAAATGAGAGTGCATCCCCTTTTGGTCTTTTACCTTTTGTTTTATTTGACAACGCTCTCCCATCACTGTTTTGGTTGTGTCCTATTTTCTCTGTTTTAATGCCAATAAAGGTGTATGTAGGTGTATATAGTTAAATTGCTGTACTGCAGCTGTAACTGTGTTCATGGCCTGGGGTTCAATTCCAGGTAGCCAGCTCAAGGTTCACTCAGCCTTCCTTCCTTCTAAGGTCAGTAAAATAAATACCCAGCTCATTGGGAGGGAAGCAATGTGTAGCCTGAATCATTACATTTAAACTGCCCAAAGAATTCTTCAAGTACTATGGGGCAGTATACAAGCAACACACTTTGCTTTTACTGTAGTGTGCCAAGTCAGCAGCTTCGACATTTCCTGGGATATTGGGCCCATAAGGTGAGATGACAGGGTAGGCCCTTATTTTACAGTTTCAAAATAATGTGTGTGCACGTGTGCATGGACACGTGTGCGTGTGCATGTGCATGTGTGCAACAGGGAAGGTGCGTTTCCTGTACCACCTCCTAAACAAATATATGTACAACACATGTAAAAACACCTTTTTGCTAAAGCATGCATGATACAAAAAAAACTTTTCTCCTCCAGTACTGCTCAGGCTGAGAATTGGTTCTTCACTTGGAGGCCCATGAAAGAACAGCCCTTCTCTAAAAGCTTAATCCATGCCCTGACACAACCTTCTCTATAGTCAGCCTGTGGCTCTGGAGCTACATGCAGCTCTTTTGTTGGATTCTAAATGCCTTTGGAAAATATTCTGTCTCGGGCTTTTGGAAGAGTGACCCATCCCTTCCTCAACTGCCTATTAGGCCGGCAGGAGTTACATGCAGAGAAAAAGGCTTGAGGAAAAGGAGGTAGAATGATCTATTCTGTCCATAGCTGGCGCCAGCATATCATTGCCAGCATTACTGCTATGTGCCATCAAGGCACACTTGCCATATTGGCACCCTAAGGATGACTGAGGTCCAAAAGGTCCTGTCATTAATGGCCCAGTGAAGGTCTTAAAGAACAAAAGTCATGGCCTCCTTTATTGAGTCAATTCACCTTATGTTAGGTCTTCCTCTTTTCCTACTAAGATCCACTAATCCTAGCAGCGTTAGCTTTTCCGGTGAGTCTTGCCTTTTCTTCTCCTTTTAGCTTCAAGTGAGAGTTCAGTTTGCTCTAAGGGGTTTGGGAGAAAATAATTCAAATGAGACATAGCAGAGACATTTCTGAATTGCCAGATCAGTTTCAGGTCCCCAGCTGCTGTTGCGTCAGCCTGCATCCCCTTCCAGTTCACCGGGGTGTGGGAGAAAAATTGAAGCTTTATTTAAAGAAAACCTTTTAACCACTTGTTGAAGGTCTAGAGCAATGGTTCTCAACCTGTGGGTCCCCAGATGTTCCTGGACTGCAACTCCCATAAATCCTGGCCAGCTCAGCTAGTGATGAAGAATTCTGGGAGTTGCAGTCCAGCCTGCTGCCTGCTGCTAGATGGTGAATTCATGGAAGATTCATGGAAGAGCAGCAGCCAGGCAGAAACTGCAAGGTATGGTTCTGGTGGGTAGGGAGAAGCAGGTAAGCAAGCAGCCTATCTGTCGGGAGTAGAGATGGGCACGAAATGAGCGATTTTTCATTTTCGTTTTCATTTTTTCGTTTCGTTACGCGATGAAAATGAAACGAAATTTTTTAAAAAACAAAACGAAAACGAAAACGAAATGACCAAATTTGCCGTGTTTTTCGTTTTCATTGCAGCAGATGCATTGAACTAAAAAGAATGCTAATGAAACAGCAATTTTTTGTTTTCGTTTTCATTTTTTCGTTTCGTTACCTAACGAAACAAAAATGAAATTTTTTGCAAAAAAGTCACAAAAACGAAAACGAACCGAAACGAACCCCTAAACGACCAAACGACAAACGAAACACCATTTTTTTGAGTCGTACCCATCTCTAGTCGGGAGCTTTGTCTACACACTGAAGGGCCACCATATTTCCTAGCTGATAGCGCTGCACAGACCCTCCCCCCAGGTCATAGCCCTTTGCTTTCCATCCATGTGTTTTCTTGTCCCAGATCTGGAAAAATATAAATACAAGTGGGACCTTGCTTTAAGTAATTACTGTAATCTGTTCTCCGCGACATTGCGTCAAGTGGAAATTGCTTAAAGTGGATCCAGATGGGGCGCAATGGGGTGCAAAGCATCCTGGGAAATGAAGCTCTTCAGGGGAAAATGTGTAAAGTGGATTTTCTATGTTAAAAATTACGTAAAGCAGTGCATTATATCTGAAGGACTTCCTTATGTCCTGCAGAAATTACATAAAATGGGATGGGACGTTTGTAAAGCGAGGTCCCACTGTACATACAAATACCTGCACAAACCAAATAACAAAGTGGTTCAAGCCACTTCCAAACAAAATCAGATCAGGTTGGTCACAGTCTATACAACAAACATTTGGATAAAAATCAAATCAAGTCTGTGATATTCACACACCTCTAATGTGCTTTAGAATCCATTTGTATTTTTGGAAGTGTGTGGTACCTGTAAAGCTCTCCTCCAGAATGGTATTTTTAGTAAATCCATTATTTCCTTGTCAGTTTCCTTCACTGTCCAACTGTCCTATCCATTCACATAATTGTAATACTACAGTATTGTATGGGTGATGGTTTTCAATTCCAGAAACACAGCCATAGAATTAAGGATCTTTTCTGGTTCCCTCATGGCTACCCTTCCACATTTCAGTTTTCTTCTAAATTATTTGATTGCAGACTCCATTTTAATTCATTAGACCAAGGAATAGAAGATGCTTAAAATTTTAAATTTCTTCATTGTCAACATTAATTTCTTTTATCAAATTCTTCTATAGTAATTATTATTGTCTTCATGATAATCAATTGCAATCCTGCTTTTACACTTGCTTCTTTGTGCTTACTCGGTAGTCTTTACAAATCATTTGGGTTTCCTGATGGCTATGTGATATCATTAATACATCTTACATTTCTGATTATTCTTCCATTAGTTTTTTTCTTCCTTTATGTGATTCTGATCTAGGTTTACAGATGATAATTTCTGCACATAACTTGAATAGACAAACGGATAAAATGCACCCTTGTCTGAAAACTTTGCCAACTGGAAACCATTCTGTCTCTCCATTTTATGTCTTAAGAGTGGTTTCTTTTCCAGAATATACATTATAGAATATATAGGACAGGAAATTCTTGAGAGGCATCCATTTCTTTTCAGATGGTCCATAGCTTTTCATGATGCAAAGCTTTACTATAATATATAAAATGTATGCTGATTTTCTTCTGAAATTATTTGGTATGCTTCAGCAGTCAACATATATATGCAGTTTGATCTCTAGTGCTTTTCCCTTTTCTGAATCTAACTTAGATAAACAGATGGCTTTTTCACTACCTGTAGGTTCAAGGTCATGGTTTTGGTTTACAAAACCCTCCATGACCTGGGACCTATCTATCTGGCGGAGCGGATCTCCCAGAGATTAACCTCGTCCAGACCAACCAGAGCTTCGTCCTCCCTCTCTCTCAGAGTGCTGACACCGAAAGAGGCCCGTAGTGGTTGTCCCGGCCTATTGGAACAAGCTGCCAGCTGAGATTAGGCAGCCGAAGTTGTTGCTGGCCTTTAGAAGGGCCTTAAAGACCTGGCTCTTCAGGCAATGCTTTGGGAACCTGTGAGCACACTGTGGTGCAGGTTTTTGTTTGTTTGTTTGTTTCCCCCCTCTCCTTGCCAGATCTTACCCTTGTTGGGTGGCGTGAGGTCTATTTTTCTCTTGGGGCCTCATTGGTATAGCAATTTTAGATGAATGTGTATTTTATTATGCTTGCATTTTTTATTTATGAATTCTGTGTTGTTTTTGTATTGGGGTTTGATTGTTGGGTAGTAGAGATGGGCACGACTCATCGAAATTTTTGTTTTCATTTTCGTTTTTTAATTTCATTTCGCAATGAAAACGAAAACGAAAAATTTTTCAGAAGCAAAAAGACAACGGAAATGAAACGAAAAATTTTGCCGTGTTTTTCGTTTTCGTTACGGCAGACACATTGCATTGAAAAGAATGCTAACGAAATGAAAAAATTTTGTTTTTGTTTTTGTTTTTTCGTTGCGTTTCGTATGGAAACAAAAATGAAAAAATGTGCAAAAAAACCCCAAAAAATGAAAATGAACCAAAACGGACCCCTAAACGAAAAATGAAAAAACGAAAAAAATTTGTGTCGTGCCCATCTCTATTGGGTAGTGACCTTGGTGATGTGCTGTACACCGTCCAGACTTCCCTATGGGAAAATCGGGTGGTTAATAAGTACAAATAATAAATAAATAATAAATAACGTCAATGATTTGTAAGATATTAAGCCCTTTGTATTTGTCAGTTCCAGAGATCCTGATGAATATGAAGGAAACAATTTTTCCTCACTTAATTTGTCCCTTAGTTGGGCTTCCCTCTCTGCCTATGCTCCAGTAGATCAGCTGTTCCTAGAAGGCATTGGTAGAAAAGGGGGAGGGGAGAATCCCTGTCCTTATCCATCAAGTTGGTATGCCTCTCCCCCTCCAAAGCCCCAGTTGCCTCCTTTCCTTTCTTATATTTGGCCACCATCTTGAGCAGCACAAAGACGAGTAAGGTCCCATAGCAGAAGATCTTAACAAGAAAAGGAATCCAAGAAGGATGGGAGTATCTAAAGAAACAAAATTTAAAAGCACAACTACAACCAATTTCCGTAAGAAAAAAAGATGAGCAGCAGCAATAAATAAATAAATAAATAAATAAATAAATAAATAAATAAATAAATAAATAAATAAATAAATGCCAGTGTAGCTTCTCAAAAAGCTCAGAGAGGACCTAAAAACAGGTACAGTGGTACCTTGCATAAAGAAATTAATTGTTTCCAAATGAAATTACGTTAAGGAAATTATCCTTTATACAAATTTCACAAAGGAATGCATTGAAAATGGAGTAATCCCATTTTTATGTTGTACAGATTCGGCCCATAGAAAATTATGTTAAGCAAATTTACCCTATCTCCAGAATTTTTTATGTTGTACAGATTTTATGTTATACAAACTGTTTGTTATACAAGGGTCCACTGAACAAAAAAAGACAAAAATAGAAAAGACAAAAAATAGAAAGAAGGCCAGGCCACAAGAGTACAGACAAGTAGCTAGGAAATGCACAGATTAAGAGAGCAAAAGCTGAGTATAAACTGAAATTAACTAAAGACGAAAAGCAATAAAAAAAACATTCTTCAGATATGTGCAAAGCAAAGAGAAAAGAAATAGTGACCAGGGCCGGTGCTAGTTTTTTTGTGCCCTAGGCGAGGGGTGGGGAGGTGGGGAGGGCAGTGGGTGGGCGGGGTAGGCGGGGGCAGGCAGGGTGGCAGCAGGGGGCGGGGGATGGCAGGGGACGGTGACGGGCACAGGGGGCAGACAGCAACAGGCACGGGGGTGGGCGGCGATGGGCGCAGGGGGCGGCGGGCAGATGGCAACGGGCAGCGACGAGCGGACAGCGACGGGCAGACAGCGACGGGCGGCTGGCAGGTGGTGGGGGGATGGACGGCGGTGGCCAAAGGCAGGGGGCGGCGGGGGGGGGCAGAGGCTGGCCAGCGCCCACTCTCCACTTTGGCGCCCTAGGCAACTGCCTAGTTTGCCTTAATGGAAGCGCCAGCCCTGATAGTGGCATAGTTACTCAATGGAGATGAATAAAATGTGCTGAGATGACAAAGAAAAGGCAGAAGTGCTCAATTTGTATTTTAGGTCAGCCTTTTCCTATGTCATTCTAGACAAAAATGAAGTGCAAGTGGAGGGGATAGGATTACAGCTGGAGATTGATAAAGAAATAAACGTTAGCACCTTGAACAGGCTCAACTGTTCAGATCTAGATGAACTGCATCCAAGAGTACTGAAGGAATTGGCTGAAGAACTTTTTTTAGTTTTTATTTTAAAAAAACATATACAAAAATTACATAAACAAAAAACATCAACAACAGTGCACCCCTTCACCAACAGGATCACTTTTCATATTTACATTCGTCATCCTCCCCTCCAGAACAAAATCGATTGTTGCGCGGAAACCTTACCCTTATCCCATACAAGCACATATTCAACAAATCTACCCCATACGTCATAGAAAATATCTCTTTTTAACTCTCCTTTTTTAACCTTGAGAGAACAAGTCAATTTATCATTGAAAGCAATATTCCATACTTCATTATACCATTCTTCTAAACATAGTTCATATTTAGATTTCCAATTTCTAGCAATTATTAATCTAGCTGCTGTCATCAAATTTGTAACCAACTCTTTAGTTTTAACATCATAACTATGATCCACAAATATTGATAACAAAGCAATATCAGATTTGGGCTCTAGTCATTTCTAGTATGTCACTTAGTTCTTTAAAAATACATTTCCAGAATTTCTGCATCTTTTTACATTCCCACCAGAAATGATAAAAGGCACCAATCTCATTATCACATTTCCAGCAAAGCTTAGAAAAATTGCATTCATTTTATTCAATTTCACTGGCGTCAAATACCATCTTAAACTTATTTTAAAGAAATTTTCCTTTATTCTAAGAGACATAGATCTCAGTATTCTCATTCTCCACATTTTAGCCCAGTCTTCTTCTCTTATTTGATTTCTAAAATCTTGTTACCACAATAATTTCAATCCAGATCCTCCCCTATTTTCATCTAAATCCGAAATAATTTTATATAGTTTGCTAACAATACCTTTTACTACTATTTCCTTCTGAGTATCCTCATACAACAATAAGAGTTCTTCATATTTTGTGTACTCTCTGCATTTATTATTTTTCTTTATTCAAGTATCAGTCCATTTCTTTAATTGTATAAAATTAAACCAAGGTATATCCCTACCTTGGAGAATTTCCTTCATTTGTACTTTCCCTCTCATCTTGCCTATCCAGACTTTCAATCTAATCACTTGTTTATCCCTAAATACTTTTTTGAAAACTTTCAAATTTATAGGGAAATTCTCCATTTCAGTTACAGATCTCAATGGTGAGTCCGAGGGACATAATTTTTTCTTATGTAATTTAACATAGATATAAGAAAGGGGTTATTAATCTCACTTAATTTTGTTTTCTTAATAGTGCCGAATAAGTATTTTTCAATATCCCCCTTTATTTCCGATAATTCCATTTTCCACCATGTTAATCTTTCTGGACTAAACACAATATCCCCAATAAACCTTATTTGATTTGCTAAATAATAATTTTTAACATTTGGTAAACCTATACCACCTTTATTTTGGGCCATATACCAATATTTTTTTGTTTATTCTAGCTTTTTACCACGGTTACAATAGTTATTAATTAAATCTTGCAAAAATTTAAGGTCATCCTTACTTAGCTGTATTGGAAGCATCATAAAGAGAAAATTTAACTCTGGTAAAATTTTCATTTTCATCAATGCAATCTTCCCAAACCAAGAAAGTTTTAGACTTGAATATTCTAACATTTTAGTCTTAATTTCTTTCTTCAGTTTACTATAATTAAATTCATTTAGCTTCCGTGTGTCCTTTACTGATTCTATACCTAAATACTTAATTGAATTACTTATCTTACATCCGTAGTTATGGGTAAACACTTCTTGTTCTTCCTTGTTATGATTAAACAACATCACCTGAGATTTCTGCCAGTTAACTTTCAATCCAGATATTGACCCAAATTTCTCCAAATAATATTTAACTCTATCCATACTCTCTAGTGGGTTTTTAATTGTCAATAAGGAATCATCTGCATATAAATTAATCTTTACTTTATTATCAGTACCTAATCCTCTAATTAACTCATCATTCCTTATTTTATCCGCACACATTTCAATCATTAAACAAAATAGAACTGGGGAGAGGGGGCAACCTTGTCTAGTACCTCGGCCTAGAGATATCCGATCTGAAATCCCATCATTAATTATTATCTCAGATGTATTTTCAGAATATAATTGATCTATCACCACTCTAAATTTCATTCCAAACCCCCAATTTTCAATCACTATTTTTAGTGTTGTCCATTCCACACAATCAAAAGCCTTAAATATATCCAATGATAGAACACCAGCCTTCTGTTTATTCATTTCTGTATCATATATAACATTCAGGACTCTTCTAGTTAAATTAGGAATTTGTCTTCCCTTTAGAACCCCATTTTGATCTTCCTTGATATATTTTGTAATAAACCCATTCATTCTGCTGAAGAACTCTTAGAACCGTGTCTGTTCTTTTCCTGAAATCATGGGAAAGGGATGAAGTGCCAGATTGTTGGAGGAGGGCTAATGTCTCTATCTTCAGAGAGAGAGAGAGAGAGAGAGAGAGAGAGAGAGAGAGAGAGAGAGAGAGAGAGAAACCTGGGAACTACTGGCCAATCAGCCTGACTTCAATCCCCCCAAAAATCCTGGAACACATTATAAAACAGTCATTATGCAAGTAGCTAGAAAATTAAGTGGTAATAACTAAACGTCAACACGGATTTGTAAATATCAAATCCTGCCAGACTGGTGGTGAACAACAGTGATTGAGAATTATGTTAAGCAAATATTCCTTTATACAAATTTCCCATAGGAATGCATTGAAAACAGAGTAATCCTTAATTGTGCTCATTTTATGTGGTACAAATTTGCCCCATTGGCGATTCTGTTAAGCAATTTCCCCCTACCTCTGGAATTTTTTATGTTGTACAGATTTTATGTTATACAAACCGTTTGTTATATGAGGGTCCACTGTATCTTGACTTCAGCAAAGTTTATGATATTTTGACATGATATTCTGATTAGCACACAAACTAGGTGTGGGCTGGATAGATCAAATGTAGGGTTGATACACAACTGATAGAATCGTACTCAGAGGGTGGTGATTAATGGCTCCTTCTCTAAGTTGGGGGAGGTAACAAGTGGGGCACCCCAAGGCTCAGTCCTGGGTTCAGTGTTCTTCAACATTTTTTTAATGACATGGACAAGAGTGCATAGGGAATGCTTGTCAAAATAATGGATGACAAAAATTGGGTGGAATAGCTAATACCTTGGAAGACAGAAACAATTTGAAATGATCTTGGTAGGCTTGAGCAGTGGGCTGAAACCAACAGAATGAAACTTAAAAGGGATAAGTGCAAAGTACTGCATCTAGAAAGAAGAAACCAATGCATAGGTACAAGATGGGGGACACCTGGCTCAGCAATACTATAACTGAGAAGAATATTGGAATTGTAGATCATAAACTGCATATGACTCAACATATGTGATGTGGCCACAAAAAAGCCAAATATTATTTCAGGTTGCATTAACAGAAGTATAATTTCCAAATCCCATGAGGTGCTTGCCCCCCGCACCCCCTATTGAGCACTGGTTAGGCCTCACCTTGAGAGTTGGACACCACACTTCAAGAAATATACTGACATAAATGGAACCAATAGAGAGGACGGTGACAAGGATGAACGTGTGTGTGTGTGTGTGTGTGTGTGTGTGTGTGTGTGTGTGTGTGTGTGTGTGTGTGTGTGTGTGTGTGTGTGTGTGTGTGTGTGTGTAGAAACCAAGCCTTATGAGGAAAGACTGGAAGTATAGGGCATGTTTAGCCTAGAGAGAAGAAGACTGAAGGATGAAATGATAGCACTTTTCAAATATTTGAAAGCCTGTCATATTGAGGAGGGGCAGGCTCTGTTCTCAATCATCCCAGAGTCTCCTTTCCCACCAACTCCTATTACTTTTTGCCAATTCCTGAACTGTTCTTGAGAAAAATGGTGAAGAGGATCGAGAGGCACCCTAGATGAAGCAGAGAAGCATACAGTTGCCTTGGAGTGACAGTAGGTCAAATGTGCTAAGCCCCATACACTGGTTGTGGACAACAGTGACCGAGATTCTATTGTGAAGGGGCTACACTAATTTTTAGCTGCTGTTGCGGGATTATGCTACAGGCAATGCACTCTGCTGCTTACTTTGGTGCCAGGGAAACCCAAACCACACAATTAACACTGTAATGGTTTCCTGTAAGCATACCCTTTTGATTCTCGATGTGGCCCTTGGTTTGACCCTCCAAAGGGTACTGACTCTGGCTCTGCTTCTTGCCCACAGACATCCAGACACAAACCCAACAAATTGGAAATGGGTTAGAAATAATGAGCACATGGGCTGGAACGACATGTTTGCAGAGATCTGTAGCAAAGGTATTTACTAATGGTTAGCTGCTGCAAACAGGCATGAACGTGCTGACGACACATGCCCTATTTTAATGCTGGTCCTTACATTAAACAGGTCATCACTGGTTGACCAGTGCTGGGAGGTTTTTAAGCTATTGACAGTGCCGTTGTCAGGGTAGCAGCTAAGAGCTCTTGGCTGCTTGCCTGATGCTGTCCCTTCTCCCAGGGAAGAACAACATTGCTGACAGGTCAGTGCTAGGAGGTCTCTCAGTGATGGACCGTGCAGGGGTTGGAGCAGCAGCTGAGAATCCTCACTTGACCTACATGCTGTGGAAATGAAGCTGCTGGAGTTGCCTCCCCACCACCAGCCCCAGTCCCAAAGAAGAGCAGCACTGGCCCCCAGGCAGCAACAGGAGGCTTCCTAGGTACCTCAGCATCCACTTGCTAGACTGGGAGAAGTCCTACAGTGCTTTAAAAAATGTGGATCGGGCACCATTTTTAAACCGCAGTAGGGCTTACACATCATCTGCAGACAGGAGTCACTGCAAATTTCAACAGTCTTTATAGTTGTTATAGCCTCCGTCTAGCATGCTAGACGCATGAAAGTAAACTCCCCATTGATCACTGTTCATCTTTGCATTCAAAACAGAGAAATCATGAGTCATGTAGGTTGCACTTAATTTTAGAGGATCATATATCAAAATAAAGTCTCTTAAGCGATAAGAAGTGTGAGATGGTTATCACAGATGCAGTTAAGACACAATCTGATTCAGACTAATGTAGATATAGATAAGGAGGAACCATCTAATAAAAATCAAAGCCAGGCATCTGCATTTGCTTACAACCTGATTATGTCAGCTGCCCAAGGGATTCCGTCTTCATATTTTGGCTGATAGCTGTTCCTATCTTTTTATATCACTTGCAAACTCTTATTTGCTACTTAATAAGGATTTCAAAAGAATTTATAAGAGTTCATTGATAATAAATGGAAGAATATTTGTCCAATTCATATACGTTCAGAGCATCAATTGGAATTGTAAATGTTTTGAAGTGCAGCATGCGGAATCTATGTAGCCTCCACAGTGGCTGGGGAAATACTATATTATTAGCCTCATTGATGGGGGGTAGGGGTGGGGTGGGGGTGGGGGATACTGCGAATTGTAGTCCAAAAGTTGATTTTGCAAACTCTGGGAAGGAGCATATCAGTTACGAGATGCTGGGGATAAGTGACAGAGAAAAGCTTATGCCTTTCAACTTGCAAGCTTCATCTTTGATGGATTTTGTTGAAAACTAGATGCTGGAGCAAACAGGACTTGCTCTGTTCCACCAAGATTGGTCTTAAGTAGAGATGGGCACAACTTGAAAAAAATTTTTTTCGAGTTGTTGTTAGTCGGGCCGGTCCCGTTTCGGGTCGTTTCTGGTTTTCGCGAAAATTTGCAAAAATTAGTCGGTTCATTTTTTGTTTTTTCGTTGTCTTTAGTACTGGGTTTTGGGGGGGGCAGCGGGCTCCTGGAGGCACCTCTGTGGGGTGGGTGCCTCCTCTGGCCCGCTATAAAGGGAAAGTGGGCTCCTGGAGGCACCCGTGGGTGCCTCCTATCCTCACCCACTAGGAAGGGGAAGCAGGCTCCAAGAGACCACTCTACATGGGGGTCTCCCTTCCTCACCTGCTGCTGCTGCAAAATGCTATGCAATAGCCATATGGATATTGCATAACATAATGTGCAGACAGTGAGACCAGTGTGAGAGTGATAGCATCATGCCTTCCCTGCACAACGCTCTCGCACCACCATGTCTCACACAGAAGGGAATTGTACTTGCTGCGTGTAGTGCAATGCAAGCAAGTAGATCTGGCTTTAAGGTGGCTTAGTGCAAGGGCTAGGGTTAGGCTAGTGACGGGTAAGGTTACGGTGGGCTAGTGGGTTGCACCTCTGGGTGCCTCTCTGACCCACTAAGAAGACAGTCTGTGACGTCTGGGTACGGAGTCAAGGGTTAGGGTTAGGGTTAGGGGGGCTAGGGCAGGTTTTAGGGGGCTTTTTGGCACATCCCAGAAGTCTCCATGGCCAAGTGGCCATGCGACTGGTGGGATGGCTCCAAAAATTTGCATGGTCGTCCACTCCCACATGGCTGGCCACTTGGCCAGCCCATCCAATGCGCAGGTGAATAAAATAAAATAAAATCAATGGAGGACAGAGGAGGAGAGGAGAGACATTTTGTTGCAAGAAAAAACCCACTGCTACTGTGAAAAATCTGGCAGTTTATAAATTTTCGCGTGTTTCTGTTGTGCTTGTGTGTTTTTGGACCACGATTTCAAAAACAATATTGCGTTCGCTGCCCCATTTTGGATCCCCCCCGCCGGCACCGCATGGCATGGCGAAATGGCGACTCGAGTCCGGCTGCCCAGGACGGGGGGGAGGCGGGACCCCCCCTTCAGAAACCACCCCTCCGGTAGGTGCCCTGCGCCCTTAGTCAAGCAGGCATTTTTCCGCCTGCTTTTTTGGCCCGGGAATGGGTGGGGGGGAGAGTTTAAAAAGTTTTTTCCTGTGCCGTCCGTGCCGCTTGCTTGCGCTTTAATTGCGGCGGCCGGCGGCGAGACTGGGCTTTTTGCTGGCTGCGAGCCTGCGGCGAGTCCCACCAGAGCAGCCCAGGACGGGGGATGGGGGGGGGGAGGCCGGGGACCTCCAGAAACAACCCCTCTGGTAGGTGCCCTGAGGCACGGCAGGCATTTTTCCGCCTGCTTTTTTGGCCCGGGAATGGGTGGGGGGAGAGTTTAAAAGTTTTTTCCTGTGCCGTCTGTGCCGCTTGCTTGCGCTTTAATTGCGGCGGCTGGCGGCGAGACTGGGCTTTTTGCTGGCTGCGAGCCTGCGGTGAGTCCCACTAGAGCAGCCCAGGACGGGGGATGGGGGGGGAGGCTGGGGACCTCCAGAAACAACCCCTCTGGTAGGTGCCCTGAGGCACGGCAGGCATTTTTCCGCCTGCTTTTCGGCCGGGAACCGGTTTTTTTTAACTTTTAAAAACTTTTTTTCTGTGCCGCGTGGCATCGCGCGATCGCGCGATGCAAGGAACGAGCACGACAAATCAGACCAAAATTGTTTGTTCGTCGGTTCGAGCTCGAAGTCTGGCGGAGTAATTCCCATTACCGTTTCCATAGAGTAACGGAACCGAGTAACGGAAACGGGAATACCGCTAAGTCGTGCCCATCTCTAATATATAATGATGATCAATGTTATAATAAAACAAAGTCACATTTCACAGAATAAACTCAGTTCCAAGCCTATCAAATGCCAGCACAAAAACATATAAAGTCAAGAAGAAGAATGGCATAATCATAGAGATTTTCAAACTACAGAATTCATACACTAGCCTTATTGGCCAGAGGGATACTGGGATCTCTGGTCCAAAAAGCAAAAGCAAAGCAAAGTGTTCTGTTTATCTGTCAGTCCATATCACTTAAAGCACTCTCAGTCCATATCACTTAAAGCATTTTGGTGGCCATGCAAGGAACGAGCACGACAAATCAGACCAAAATTGTTCGTTCGTCGGTTCGAGCTCGTAGTCTGGGGGAGTGATTCCCGTTACCGTTTCCTTAGAGTAACGGAAACGAGTAACGGAAACGGAAACGGGAATACCGCTAAGTCGTGCCCATCTCTAGTCTTAAGTTCTTTAATCATGCAGTAGTAGAGATGGGCATGAAATGAACTTTTGATTCATTTCATTATTCGTTATTCATTTCGTTACCTAACAAAATGAATAACGAACTGCCCCCTCTAAGAAAAACAGTTCGTTTTTCGTATAGCCAGTGTCTCCTACCTGTGGTGGTAGAATGGTCTGGTCCACCTCCTGAGCTCTAGATTATTATTTTTTTAAAAAAAGGCGACAGGCCCACGCTACAGCTGGTAGGTGGGCCATGGGGTCAGCACAAAATAAAAATAAAAATAAAAATAAAAATAAAAATAAAAATAAAAATAAAAATAAAAATAAAAATAAAACCCCCGATCCGGCGCATGGGCCCCAGTACTGGCCCGTGAGCACTGGGCCTGACCTGCGGGCTGGAAAAAGCAAACAAACAAACAAAACAAACAAACAAAAAACAATCTGGTGCACAGGCCCCAGTACCAGACCGCGAGCACCGGACCTGAACCGTGGGTCGCTGAACCGGCCTGCAGGCTGCAGAACAGGCCTGCAGGCCAGCAAAAGTGAAAAAGAAAAACAAAGCTGACCGCCCCATGCTACTGCTGGTAGGCGGGCCACGTGGTGAGCACAAAAATAAAATAAAAGTAAAGTAAAGTAAAATAAAAAAGCAGACCCGACCTGGCTCCAGGGGTGGCTGGGTGGGTGCTCTAAAAACAATAAAATAAAATAAAAAAATAAAACAAGCGCCAACCTGGCCTTAGGTCAGTGCTTTTAAAATAATAATAATAATAATAATAATAATAATAATAATAATTTTTAAAAAGGAGTGCCAACCCGGTCCCAGGGTGCTTGAAGAAAAAAACTGAAGTGCTGGCCTCAAAAAGCCGCTGCTGCCGGGGCCAGGATTGCCTGCCGCTGCCACTGCCACCACCACCCAGTAAGTTGGACCTGAACTGGTTTGGATCAGTTTGGGTTTGTACATTTTTTAAAAAAAAAATTCGTATGAACCCAAACCGAATGGGACCAAGGGTGGGCCCGAAACAGATGTACCCGAACCATGGGTCTTCTGTTTTGTGCCCACCTCTATACAGTAGGTATGACTCATTTTAAAGACCATCTCTGCTTCTGGATTCTGTTGTGTTATGGGTAAAAATTATATCACCTGTTGTCTGTGAAGATTCTCAGTCACCCCGGTGAGTTTATCTGGAAGTTGAGTCATGGCAACTGGACTTCTTTTCTTGAAAGACTGAAATGTTTTGCTGCTCATCCAAACAGTTTTGTCAGTCTGAAGAAAGCTAGTGGTGAGTCCTCCATTTTATAGTTCACTTTGACCTCATGTCACCCTGGTCTGAAATAGGTTACAGCAGATTGCATCAGATTGTAATTAGTGATGACTCATATCTGATGGGTGCTGAACTGTATAAAAGCACTAGCTTGCCATATGTTAGGTGGGTCTGTCTATGGTGAGAGACAGAACTCCACACTCTGTTGTTTGTATATATTGCTTGGATGTTATGCTGTGTATATAATTTTGATGTATATATGAATATATGAGGTTTTTACTCTACCCATTGTCATTGTCTTTCGTTAACCTAACTCTGCAATACTTTATATCAATACTGACATTTTATCTGCATGCTACTGCTGCACTGCTCTGTGCCAAACACATTTAAATATTATATTTTTTGCTTAAATCCTGATAATGGCAACTGGACTTCTTTTCTTGAAAGACTGAAATGTTTTGCTGCTCATCCAAACAGTTTTGTCAGTCTGAAGAAAGCTAGTGGTGAGTCCTCCATTTTATAGTTCACTTTGACCTCATGTCACCCTGGTCTGAAATAGGCTCATAAGACCGTCAATGGCCCAAATGGTGGTTTTTTGTTTGTTTGTTTGTTTTGGTGAACAATAGTCTCAAAAGGCTCATTGTCCAACTAATTAGTTTACTGAGACTACAGTATTGTCCACTATAAAATTTATAGTGGAACAGGTATTTCAAGGCTAAGGACCAAAATATTTCAGTATTAAAGGCTTACTTCCTTAAATGTGTAATAAATGCAATACCTATTTTGTATGAATGTAACTTGAATGTAACTTGACAGTTGATAAATATTATACACTCGTAGATACGTATGGCCTGCTACCACAAAATGATTTTTGGTAGCTATTATGCAAAATAAAATCAAGTTTTGGTTCTCAGAAATTCCCTTTGCAAATTTTTGGTTGAATATTTTCCCCCACACTCTGAATACTGAAACATTTCCTGAATACTCACATTCACATTCCATGGTCTTTGACCTCAGCTTTTACACTTGACAGTATTTAATGATTACTATATAACAGCAACTGCTATAGTAGATAACATTTGATGGACGACATTAATATTATGTAGATTTTGACAGTATAGAGAGTTGAGAGCCTGCAAGACTTTATATCTGCCACCTGCTTAAACGATCAAAAAATGGCAACCAATTTAAAGTGCATGAATTTTGAACAGATAAAAATACCCATGTCAATCTGCCTGGTTCTCAGTGGAAATGACTCCTGTTTACCAGTATATTTGGCCGACGGTGCAATGTCTATTCACAAGCCTGAATTTATATTGGACTAAAACATGAAGCCAGATGTTTAGAGCCGGATTACCAGTGGTTCAATGGGAATCAATGACATCCAGGCACTTAATAATCCAACTATGTGGTACTGAGTCAAAGGCTTTTTCATAGTTAATCCAAGAGCTCGGTCCCATGTCCCTTTAAAAGCAGTTTAAATTACTAGATAAACCATGTCTAAAAATGCCGTCCCCACGGCCACCTGGCTTTTTGAAAAAAAAAGAAAAAAGAAAACCCGGTAATGCTCCCTTAAGCGAGGTTTCTATGACATACCCAGGAGGTATGGAATTTTTTGCCTCGCTTTGAAAATCCACCTTTTAAGGAGGCAGACGCCATGGGACCACGCAGATGATCCGGGTTTCTTTTCTTTTCTTTTTTCATAGCACCGACCGGCTGTTCCTGGGGCCGATTGGTACTGTTTATTTAATTTCCCTGCATATCGGAGCAACAGGAAGTTCAATCAGGTCCGATAAGCATTAATTTCCCCCAGCCAAATGGTCCATTCCCCCCCCAAATGCTAGCACCACCTGCTGGCCAAGGGGGCTGAACTGCACTTTAAAATTTAAAAAAAACAGCTTTGGATGTGGGAACACTTGTCCCACATATTAAATCACATGATGGGATGAAGAGGAAAAGCTGGACCTTCAGAAGATCAGGATCGAAACCCAGGTGTGACCATGGCCTAAGAGGACTAATAGGATAAGGCCCCATATAGATTCATTTCTATCAGTGAATTCTCTGTTCATTGATAGAAAGGCCAATGAAAACAGACATAATAAAATTATCTAATTGTTTTAGAGTCCCCCCCCATTTCCTTTATTTTTTTAAAAAAGCATGTGGAACTTAAGATTTAGCAAATAATATATTATGTTTTATTGTGTTGTGTTTTTGATATTTAGATACCTGTTTGCGGGTGTTTGAATTTCTGGATGCAGTACATACTATTGGGGTCTGTAGATGTTACTTCCCAGAGACCACTTCATAGTTGGGTGGCTAAAAAAATAATGTAAATAAAACAAATAATTAAAGAATTATAACTATCAAGAATGGTTTTTTAAAAATTAACAATAGGAGGCAAAGGCCCAAGAAACCAATGTAGCCTTAGAAGTAGATTGTTCCCCAAAAAGTGAAATGTAGGCATTTTCAGGTATGTGTGTGTTGGCTTGTACTACCCGGCTACTGCCTGGAGTTTGAAAGAGAGAGAGGGTCGCATCACAATTATATACTCCTTACCAAAGCACAGTTAGGTCCAGTGCTACCTAGCAACTGGCTGTATAATTACACCATTCATACAGGGGAGATGCATAGCCAGGGTACCAAGCTGCGGGTCATTCCAAAACCCTTCTGCTATAGGATGAGGAAAAGAACATTTAAAAGTGCTTTTTCAGGAAACAGTGTTTTGAAAGGTCAGTTTTCCAATTACTATATATTCTGGGTGTGGCCTCCTGTGCAGCAAGTGATGGTCAGCTTCAAATGAGACCGTGGGAAGGCAGAAGTTGGTATCTAGACAGTTGCTGCTAATGGAGGGAGGAGGGATACCATTTGGGCTTTATTTTAGGAAGTAAAATTTCTTTTGGACAGCATGGCAGTGTCTCCATTTGGCATGACTGCTGTTCTTTCACAAATGTTTTATGTTTTCCTCACTCACTCACTTGCTCGCACAATATGTACACTTTCCTGTTGGTACACTCGTTCTCCACTCTATTTGCATTAGACTGAAAAAGACACTCCTGCTTTTTAAATGAGGGTTGGTTGTTGACCTGGGAGGGTGATGGTATTCACTGTTTTAGGGAAAGAGTGTGTTTCACTCTTTAGCCCATTTCGTACACAAACCCAGTCTTGGTAACCGGAATGTATGTTCAGAGAGAAATGTCACTTCCAAACAGGAATTCCTTATGGATACAGAAGCAAGGGGCAGCTGAAGGAGCAAAACAAGCAATAGGGCTTGGTTCTTTCCAATGTGTTCCCCCTCCCCTCCAAAGAGAGGTTGTAGCACAGGGAACCTAGGCTTTGGGTCAATTTCCAGGCCAATGCATCCGAGGCTCACAAGTTTGTGGCCCTGATGGCCAGCAGCAGCTGTTCTACCCCACCCGCCACAGACTCTGGCTTCCTCTTCAATGATTAAGTAAATGCCTTCTGTGTTAGTTTACCTAATGGAATGATAATGAGACAGAAGGCAAATGCCTCCCCATCATTGAGAACCTGATGGCTGCATAATTACTGGGAATCTATGGTACATATTTCAGATTTGCCCGTCTGATATAATAGAAAGTCATGGTTTAAATAAACAAAATGCTGCCTAATTAGTACTAATTGAGTTAAAATAAGGGGCATGTGCTCTCCCAGCCTTATTAATAAATGGATGTGTTCCTTTGGCGAGTCTGTTGTTTGCCTTCTATCTGTCATCCTTTGGTTTTGACAAGTAAATTGATTCAGCTAACGCAATGAAAATATCAAAAGGCTTTGTTGTTGTATACATTGTTTGGGGTTAGAAAAACAAACAACCTTTTTAAAAAAAATTAGCCACCCTAGCACAGGTTCTGTGTTAGGAATTCCTAAACTATATGTCATGGCACAAAGACATGCTCAAACAGAGCGGTTAGTGCGCTGTGAGAAATAAAAGGTTAAATAATGACTGTACCCCACCCACAAAGGAGGTTTCCTACTGTGCCTCTGTGTGATTGATTGCTCTGGCCTTGTCTCCTTCTATTCAACCTTCACAGCTGCCGAATAATTCCACCACATGGTTGAATCATATTGAACTGCATCTATCAATCACTCCTGAGGCAGAAACATTGCGGCCAAAGTACCCTGCCTGTGGTTGGTGTCCCTGATCTGACTTCTTTCTATAGGTATGCTTTCTTCTTCCAGTCCAGAAGAGTACAAGGACAAAAGATGGCCTCTCTCTTAGGGCTGGATTTCCCAGTTTTCATATTAGAAGAACCAATTAGATGGGTCTGTCTCCAATTTTAATCCAAAGAAAATAGCACTGGAAACAATGATCTGTGGGATAAAAGTGTAAGAACCACAGTTCCTCTGATAATTAAATATGACACCCTTTCCCTCTGGTCTAATGGGGGGGGGGGGAATTGTGGCTAGCGGGGAAAGGCAGCTATCCAGAAGATCAGTGGAAACCTGCCAGGGGCACAAGGGAAGCGGATAAGTGAGATCCAAAAAGGCCCACCCAAAGAGAGGCTTTCACAAAGGAAAGAATGACTCACAGCTTTGCAGGAATTCCCACTGCCTTCGTACTTGCTCAAGGAATAGAGAAACAGCAATTAAGGAATAAAGATATGGAAAGCATTTGGTGGCCATGACACCAAGCCTATTTTTAAAAGCAACAACACATGGAGAGGTACATGGGTGTATAAATTCTTTAGGTGTATATGTAGAGGATGAATGGGGGGAATATATCACTTGCAAAACACAGTCAACGATAATGCAGTTTATGCTATAGAGCAGCAACTTCAGAATAATTACCTGCCGTAAAACCTTAAGTGGTATATTTATTTACGCAAAAATAACATATTCAGAGACAATATATTCATGGGGAACGCAGGAAGAGCTGCGGGTTAAACCACTGAGCTTCTGCGCTAGTCGATTGTAAGAATGGCAGTCATCCATTCCTAGGTCCCACCTCTCTGCACACACATTGCAATTTCCAGTCTGTGGTCCTGACTCCCTGTATGTTCTGACAAGGGAAGACAAAATGTTTCATTTTGTTACTTGGTGGCATGCTTGCTTGTATTTCATTTTGTGTTGTCACCTTTTATAACCTTATAAAATGATGAAGCAGCATGTCTTTTTGTGTGTGTGACCATCTCTAGTTTTGAAGTTCCCCCTTTTCTCTACTATCTGTGTTGTTTTTCCTCATACGCTAGTAGTGGCAAGAACTAAGTAAGGGATTAAGTTGAATTTCTTATTTTCTTCCTCCCCTCCCCTCCTTGGATTTTTCTGTTTCACTTTTGGCTCCTCCCACACAGAGCCTGCCTTCACCAGCTGGTGCCATGTAGTGCTACTGAAGTGCAGATGTTTCTATGATCTTTAAGAATAAATATATTTCAAAAAGCTTGTAGAAACCCTTTAAAATAATCTTGTCCATTTGATTTCCCCATCCCCCACCCCACTGCTTTAGTAGCTTTGTGTTACATTAAAATGTTCAGGTATCAGCAGATTCCTGCTAATCCATCCCAGAAATCTGCTGCCTTCAAAAAATAAAATCCTGCTAGAAATGAACTTGTGAGGTATTTATTGTGCCATATTTTAGAGAGGGTTTTGGTTTCTAGTTTAACTGGAATAGCTGTAAATTGAACGTGTCTACCAGGTGAAACTCCTGAATGCCACCACCTCAAATAAACAAACAGAAAAACCTCCTGGGGGTGGTTTTTAAAAAGCAAATACATTTCTTCTTGTGCTTTGTCACAGATGGCATCAATTTAAGCACTGTGTTGTCTGGAGAAAGAAAACGTTACCAACATCTGTCCTGCACACACAGGGCAACAGTCGCTCTATCTGGATAAGCTCTTTGCCATGCTTCCCTTTCTAACTAGAAACTTATCCCCCTTATTTTTCTTTTTAGAAAGGAGAGGTGCCCAATCAGCAACAGGACAAGGAGAATAGGAACACTTAAAGTGGGCAAATGCAACAGCAAGGACAAGGGAAAGAGGGGTTAGGAAGCTTCCAGCTGTATCAGAACCAACATCCATATCAGGTCACAGGAAGAGGTGTCAACTAGGGATGGGCAGGAAATGAAAAATGAAATGCTGTTTTGTCGTTTCGTTACATAAAGAAATGAAACGAAATGAGGAAGCAGCATTTCGTTACAACTGAAACAAAACGGGCATTTTTTCCATTGAAATGAACTGCTTCATTCCATCTGTACCCGACCATTTTCAGAGGGCTCCTGCTGAGGTGTCATGGGCTGGACCCCTTTAAAACTGGCCCAATCAGCACCAGTGGAATACCCTGGTGCCAACTGGACTAGTTTTAAAGGGGTCCAGCCAATAACAATTTGGCAGGAGCCCTTTAAAAATGGTACCCGGGCACCAAATCTGGTGCCTCTAGGGCCCAGGGGAGCTGTTTCGTTTCATTTTGTTTCATTTTGTACAAATCTTTTTTAAAAATGAAATGAAATGAAATGGAAATAGGGGTGAGCACAAAATGAAACAAAACGAAACATCATTTTTCTGTTTCGTGCCCATCTCTAGTGTCAACACAGAGTGGCACAAGTTCACTGATATAAACAGAGAGGATAAACTAGTAATTACCAGAAGAAAGGGGCCATCTGGAGGAGCCTGAAGTTTATGAACAAATGTGTTGTGGGTGGGGTGGGGGATACAGTCTAGGATTAAGTAAGGAACTGACACCTCTCTCCCATTCATAACCGTAGATGGTTTGACATCCATAGCAGGAATGCTACTAAAAAGGGTATAGGCCTATGATGCTGTGCTTTACAATATACAGCCCTTTCTTCCATTTCCACCATGGTCTACATAATCAGCATTTTCTGCCGAACAGTAAATTTAAAGGTTGTGACCCATCTTCTGTTTGTGATTCTTGCTTGATTATTTAGACATACCCACCTGGAAAGTACAACGGTCATTCTAGCTTTGCCCTCCTCCCACACATCTGGACCTGACAAGCTCTAATCCTGGAGTAGGTCCTCCAATAAGCATATCTTAGACAGCTGGAAGAAGGGGGTTCTTTGTTTTAAAAACCGGGGTGGGGGGTTGGCAGCAAAGGGCAGTCTTCCAGATGTTACTGGACTGCCACTTCTAGGTACCACTGTGGCTTAATGGATACAGAGAGATGCAGTCCAACAACAGCTAGAAGGATTCATTTTGCCCGCCCCCCCCCCCGAGTAAACCATAAACAGCTGGCAGGATATCTCATGTGTGAGAAAGGAATCCAGCAGTGAAAGCAAACGTTGGGAGTTTTATTCTCCACTGTGCTTCTCAAGCCACCCTATGTAGCCTTGGGCAAGCTTCACAGTCCCAGGACAGCTCCAGAAGAAGGGAGAGTACTCTCTACTGAGAAACCCTGGCAAGGGATGCCATAAGTTGAATTTTACTCAATGACCCCACAATTATCGTTACGAATGTTTAACACCGCCACTTAACAACATGTTCTCGGGGCTGCGCAAAGTAAAGATAGGGCTGTGTCTGTGCTTCTGTGGGCCTCTGAACTACTGCTCCCAGCATGCCTGGCAAGTGGACCTTCCCATTGGTGATGGTGGGAGGTGGAGTCCAATAAACTCTGATTCCAAGTGACCCACTTGACAGAGAAAAACATACAATACATGAATATACAAAAAGGATATATACTTAAAAACAAAGCAAAATGAATACAGTACCACTGAAAATCCATTGATGCATTTTTGCTTAGTGCTTCTAACATTGGCTTCTACTCTTTATCCTTTCCCCAGCCACACCCACATTCATGATACTCATGCATTAATTTACTGCACATGGTGTATTTTAATTATATGAGATTTATATCCCATGTTTCTACTACCTTAATAGCTAATTGAAAGGTGGCTTTTATTCTGTTGAGACTCCATAGATTATTCATCATTACTGGATGAAAAACACCCTGCCATTATTGCATTATTGTCCATTATAGGGTAGCCCCCCCTTGAATAGGCAGAAGGAAACTGATGCTAAATATAAGTTAACTGCAATAGCAGCAGCAGCAACAACAACAACATCATCAACAACAACAAATTGCAGAAATGAGGGGGCTCAGCTCAGGCATCAAAGGCACCAGGAGCTCCCAAGGCCATCATCGTGCTTGCCTCCTACACCAAATGTCTTTCAAAGGAGTGGGAGAGCATGAGACCATGTTCTCAATTACATCCTCTCCTGACAGGTGCAGTCCCTTTGCTACCCTCAAAGGTTTGTGCAGTGCATAGAAGGACATGACACTTTCCTTGTCCTCTTGTGATGCCAAGCTTTCTTTGGAAACTGTCAACAAACATGCTTGCAGGTCTGGTGGTACCCCTGGCTTTTGATGGCACAATCTGGTGACATATGGAAGGCAGCTTGAGAACATGAGGTGCCCCCCTTTTTACCCCCATCTCCTGGAATTGTTGGTTCAAGAGGTAAGTCACTGAGCAACCCCCCCAATTGAAAAAAGAACTGCTTAGCTGCTTGACAGGATCATTCCAGAACTGGAATTTCTTTCTCCTCCTCTAGCTCTTTCAGGAATGTGCCTAGGCAAGCGACGATAATCTTTTTCAGATGCTCTTTAGTCACACTCTTCTCTCATGGATACACTGCAAAGCAACATTCTGTAGTGGATAAATTAGGTAGCCTTTGCAACTGCAGGGAGTATCTGAGAGCAGATAAAAGCATACACAATCTCAGGCCAGTTTGCTTGCAGTGATATGAGAGCTAAAATAGTTGGTCATCAAGTGAGAGAGATGACCCGTTGGCATAGGTTGCGTATTAAGGATGGGCAAAAACACAGTCCTGTCTACACCAGAAATAATTTGAGGCCTCTGGATTATGTTGCTGAATAGCATGTTGACATTTGGCCATCTAAACAGAGCTCTAGATTTGAAATTAAGATGTTAGCATCTCTTGTTTTGATTTTGGCAAATGTCAGATATGACCCCTTGTAAATTATAAATATCAAACACTGATACCAAATGCAATGCATCTGTTTTTTTAAAATGTGGACTTTAATCCTCCCATTCAGAGTATATATAATGATGATCAATGTTATAATAAAACAAAGGCACATTTCACAGAATAAACTCAGTTCCAAGCCTATCAAATGCCAGCACAAAAACATACAAAGTCAAGAAGAAGAATGGCATAATCATAGAGATTTTCAAACTACAGAATTCATACACTAGCCTTATTGGCCAGAGGGATACTGGGATCTCTGGTCCAAAAAGCAAAAGCAAAGCAAAGTGTTCTGTTTATCTATCAGTCCATATCACTTAAAGCACTCTCTGGACAGTTTACAATCTATCTTTGCAGGATACACATTGCCACCCCCCTCAGTGAGCTAGGTACTCATTTTACTCACCTCAGAAAGATAGAAGGCTGAGTGAACCTTGAGCCTGCTGCCTGGGATTGAACCCCAGGTCATGAGCACAGTTATAGCTGCAGTACAGCCATTTAATCACTGCACCACGAGGCGCTGGTGCAGTGGTTAATGTAATCCTCATCTATAGTCATACGTATTAAGAAGAAGGACAATCCAGTGAAGCCTCTCTTCATTATTTAAATCAATTTTTCTTTACCTAAAATGTGCAATTTTTGGTACCTTTCCATTTTCAGTTTCCTTTGAAACACTAGTCAATCCTGAAACAGGGACGAGATGGGGGGGAGGGCGGACCCAAAGGCTAAATCAATAGACTGTAAAAAAGGGAGACAAAAACCTTCAGCTACCTTTAAGATGCCCATGTGTGTACCCATGCATGTGGAGCACTGATTCATGATCTATGAACAGAGACATCACTAAAATATTGTGTCTTTTTCTTTTTTTTATCAGTATATAGCATATTGTTCTTTGTGTGCTGGTTGCTTACCTCATCGCTAATCTAGAGGAGCTTTTGATCAGCTGATATTTTGTAATATGGAAGATTGGGAAAAAATTATTGGAGAGTTTGGTCTTTTAAAGAGGCTGACAAGAGACATCAGTATTTATTTATTTATTTATTTATTTATTTATTTATTTATTTATTTATTTCAACTACAAACACTTTTTACTGGCTAAAATCACTTTGCTGACAAATGTCATTGTTTGGTTGGCTGGCCAAGAGTGCCGAGCACACAGCAGGCATTCCCTCTTTGGACAGCGATTGAAAGCTGTTGCCTCAGGAACATTGGCGGTCAATCATCTTGAGAAATAGTGGTGATCCTACAACCTATTTCCTGGACTAGGCTCTAGGTCGATTCTCCCCAAACTCCAAATGTTTCAATGTGTGTGTGTGTTGTGTCGTTACAGTCGCGGCCGACTCTTCGTGACCCCATGTCCATGGAGTTTTCTTGGCAGGAATACTGGAGTGGCTTGCCAGTTCCTACTCCAGGCGCTGACAGCACCTGGTATTCCCTGGTGGTCTCCCATCCAAGTACCAACCAGGGCCGACCCTGCTTAGCTTCCAAAATCAGGCGAGATCGGATGTGCTTACGGCATCTAGGCAGCTTCTATTTATTTATTTATTTATTTATTTATTTATTTATTTATTTACCATCAAGCTTAATTCAGAGAACAACTCCAGGTGGTGTACTGATCAGCCTTTGTGGATTAGCTCTCCGTTTTGCCAGATGTACTGAGAGGCTAGACGATTCAAACCTAAATTGCTTTCAAATTTCAGCACTTAATATATGGAAGATTGCACATACTAGAATATGATTTCTAACCCACAGTTTCTGAGTGAGCTTGGGAGGTGACCTGTCGTCCCCCTGGACACTCTCATGTGGGGTGCCTCAGCAGTTAGCTCTCTCCCCCATGCTTTTCAACATCTATATGAGACCGCTGGCTGAGGTCATCCGGAGTTTTGGAGCTTGCTGTCATCAGTACACTGATGACACGCAGCTCTATCTCTCCTTTTCCACTTCTGCGGTGGAGGCTGTCCAGATCCTTGATCACTGCCTGGCTGCAGTATTGGACTGGACCAGGAATAACAGGATCAGGCTCAACCCCGAGAAGACTGAGGATCTGTTCTTCAGGGGTGGCCCGGATGGGTACACTGGCCCTGTTCCCAGTCTGGGCGGGTCTGTCCTCCAGCTGGCTGAAAGAGTGAGGAATCTGGGCATCATCCTGGATCCGTATCTGTCTCTGGAACCCCAGGTGGCAGCCGTGACCAGGTCGTCCTTCTACCATCTTAGGCTCATCGCCCAGATTTGCCGTACTTTGAGGGGAACTGTCTGAGGATTGGTTGTGCAGGTGCTGGTCATGTCAAGGATAAATTATTGAAACACTCTCTACATGGGGCTCCCCTTGACCCTTGTTCAGCGACTGCAGTGGGTGAAGAATGCAGCAGCCAGATTGGTGGTTGGTGTGGGCAGGTTTGACCGCATCACCCCCGTTCTGGCTCGCCTGCACTGGTTACCCGTTGCCTCCCGAATAAGGTCCAAGGTGTTGGTTTTAGTTTACAAAACCCTCCATGGCTTGGGTCCTGATTATCTGGCAGAGCGTATCTTCCTAAGATCAGAACTGGCCCGACCCACCAGATCCTCCATGGCTCTCTCGCTCCAGGTAGCCACTCCCAGGGAGGCCCATAGGGTTGGAACGCACAAACGGGCCTTCTCAGTGGCCTGCCCGGCTCTCTAGAATAAACTATCAAGCAAGATACGCCAGGCTGCTTCCTTGGCGTCTTTAAAAAAAAAGCTGTTAAAACCTGGTTGTTTAGGGATGCCTTCGGCAATTGCTAGGGTATGTATTATTCTTCCCTGTTTTGAGGTTTGTGCCTATTATCAGTTGTCTTATGCCTCTTGCCAATTACTTGTTTGTTGTTGGCCATCCCCCCCTTAATTTTATTATTGTTATTATTATTATTTCATTTATCATTATTATTTTTTGGATTTCTTGTGTCTTTATGTGAACCGCCCAGAGTTCCTTCTTGGGAAATCGGCACAGTATACAAATATAAAAATAAATAAATGAATAAATAAATAAATGTAACACCTTTCAAATGCAGTGTTCTTGGCTTCCTGAAATTTCACACATGTGTAAATGGACACTAGGGTTCAGTACTGGCTTTTTACTGTGTCACATAGCCACAACCACAAAACAACTACGTATTGCTTTTAGCATACAATAGTGCAGCCCTAATGCCAAGATGCACTGGCTATAGGGAATCTGCAAGAAGTGGGAGACTCTTCTGCCAGCAGAAATCCCTATGGATTGGCAGAAAGGCCCTTGTGGTGGCAGAGGCCTTCTCTTCTCACTCATCTCAGAGACCTGCCAGCACAGGAATCTGCCAGCTGAACTAACATGTGACAGCAGAGGAGTCATAAACTTGGCAGAGAAGAGGTGGGGCATGGGAGGAGCTACATTACATCTAATCCAAATATCCTCCAGCTCAGCAATGGAGGATCTCTGGACCTGTTGTAATTTGCTACCACAAATATAGGCCAAGTACTCCTAACTCCCAGCCTTCCAAGGCTGAATGGGCTTTGGATTCTATTCTGCTTCAGCTGACCTTGTGTCAGCTCAGCTAGCCCTCAGCTATCCTGACTAGCTAGGCATCTGTGGGGCTTGTGTGTTATGATGAATAATGTATGAGAGGTGTCTTTGCTGATTGGTGGGTCTGTAGACCAATGAGAGAGTTTGGGGAGTGGCCTGAGAGGATTAAAGGCACTGCTCAGCTCTGTTTTGGAGAGATAGGTTCCTATACTTTCTGAAGAAAAGTCCAGAGAGGGCTAAAGGATAGATAGGGTCTGGCACCACCTGAGAATCAGAGAGGGCTACAGGGGAGTGTTTAAGAGTTAGTAAATTTCGGGAACTGGGCGTGCATTATTTCATCTTTATTAGTAATCAAACATGAGTGGGTTTGAGCTAGATTCATCTTTTTGTTTATACTTCAACACGTTACCATTGATGCTTTTGATTCCACTTTGTAATCAATAACATTCTTTTTTTATTCAACTTAAATCAGTCTGAAGGCTTTAATTTACTAGCTAAGCTAGCTGGTGGCAGCAGTATAGGGAAATCGGAAGCGATGTTTGTCAATAGCCCATGAAATGGCCAGGGCCAAGCATGTAAATGCTACAACATTTAACTTAGAAAAGAAAGGAAACATTATAACGATATACATTGGTAGTAGACATGGGCACGACTTGGTAAAATTTTTGTTTCCGTTTTGGTTTGTTGTTTCCGTTACGTAACGAAACGACAAACGAAAATTGAGCTGGAAATTGAACGAAACGAAACGACCCATGAAAATTGTGGTCGTTAGTTTCGTTTCCGTTACTGGCGGCGCACAATGAAATGAGCTGTTTTTAAATGTTAAAAAACGCCCTGGACATCCATAAAAATGCAGCGATAATTATTTATACTGTCTTATAATACCTACCAGGGGGGGTCCTTAAAACGTGCATTTATGTCTTTTCTCAGATCGCTGTATTTTTTTTTCCTTTAAGGGGAGTTGGGGAATGGGGACATTGACCCAAAATGGCTCCCAGATGCCTAATATTGATTTCTTGGGTATTAAAATGCCCTGGACATCCATTAAAATGCAGCGATAATGCGAGAATTATTTGAAATTATTACCTACCAGGGGGTTGGGGTCCTTAAAACGTTTGGTTTTGTCTTCTCCCATCGAGATGTATTTTTCTTTTCACTTTAAGGATGACAAAATGGACGTCCCCAGCCACTCCAGCCACAACATGGAGGCAAGCCATGTGATGGGATCATGTAAATTCTTGGAAAACTTCAACCAATAGCATGCCCACGTTGCAGACTGGGCAGGTCTGGCAGCCACAGGGGGCATAAAAAGCTCTGGCAGCCCCTGGAAATGCTTTAAAATCGCGCAAAAAGCGGGTAGAAACGACAAACGAAAAAACGAAAAACGAAACGACAAATTTTTGAAAATTTTCACGAAAAATGGAAACGACCCGAAACGGACCCCTCCCGAAAAACGACAACTCGAAACATAATTTTTTTCTTGTCGTGCCCATCTCTAATTGGTAGGAGTAAGTCTTACTGGTGCTTCACTCTGAGTTCAATAAAGGTGCATCCAACAAGTTTTTTAAAAAAGATAGCCACATTCATTGCAAGCAGAGGAGGCCATGCAGTACCCGCTCATCTAATGTGTATTAAAGCTGAGCGGATTAAAAGAATTGAGAAACTAAATTCAGCACTAAACATGATTTAATAGACAAGGATCCAAACCCAGCCTTTTAAGAGTCCCTCATCCTGGCATGGATGGAGAGTTCTGTCACTTTCAGTCAAGGTTCGCTTATTTAAAATTCAAAAAATGTTTTCATTTCCAATATAAATACATGCAGTAAAATTTGGCAATTTATAAAAACAAACCAAAAGGAATTTTTTTTCCCCACCCCACCCCCCACACCTTCAGGATGAAATCTTCCGTCTAAGGTTATATATATATATATATATATATATATATATATATATATATATATATATATATATATATATATATATATATATATATATATATATATATATATATATATCTGTTGTTATATATTAGGAAACCAGCTCTCAAACAATGAAGGTCATGATGAAATCTCTGGGGACCAGATTCACTTGAGCTTAGAAACCAGACCAGAAGCAAGAACAAGTCCAACTTTTCATGTTACAGCAGTTGTGGGGAAAGATGACACCTCCCTTGAATTGCTTATAGTCCATATTCTGCTTTACCTCATAACTCTGAAATGCAGTGATCAGGCTATGATTTTTGCCCAAGGTCATCTCTGTGTGCAAGACTATACGGGAGCCCAGAGTTTTTCCAGAGCACAAATTGTACTAGTCTGAACATAGTGATTGTGGATTATGGATTGGAACACAGGTTGTCAAAGACCCAGCAACACCACCAAGGTAATTTAATCACACATTATTTAGAATGTAACAAGCGTTCAAATACAGTAACCCACCACCATTTTGTGGTTCATGTACTGCGGTCCCGCTATATTGTGGACTGCAGTACATGCCAGGGCTCCAGCTGATTAGCCTGGGGTGGGGGATAAAAACCTTTATTTCCCCACCCCAGCACCAATCAGCTGGCACCATGGTGCAGGGAAGGTAAAAAAGGTTTTAAAAGCCTGGATTTTTAAACCTCTCCCCTCCTTCCCCATGCCTGGTCTCCAGCTGATTTGGCAATGGGGTAGGGAAACAAAAGGTTTTTCTCCCCCACCCTGTGCCAATGAGCTGGAGCCCAGGGTGTGGGGAAGGGGGAATAAAGGTTTTAAAATCCTGGGCTTTCTAAACCTTTTCTCCCTTCTCCAAGCCCTGGGCTCCAGCTCAGTAGTGGATCTGATCCGCCACCGTCACTTGCCTGGGCTGCTCCAAGACTTTTTCGAGCAGCCCAGGCAAGTGGCAGTGGTGGGTCAGATCCATCACTGCCATTCCCTTGGGCTGCTCCAAGAAGTCTTGGAGCATCCTGGGTGAGTGTTGGTGGAGGATCAGATTCCCCCAACGCCACTCTCCCAGGACGCTGCAAGAAGTCTTGGAGAAGCCCAGGCAAGCGTTGGTGGAGGATCAAATCCACTACTGAGAATTACAATAAAACCCTCTTGAGAGCCAGTGGTGCATGGTCATCAACATGTCAGATTAAGACCTGGGAGTCTGGGGGTTTTAATAGACAACCTATTGCTGTATTATACAGGTTAGAAACATTTTCCAGATGCTTTACGGTGCAGCATTATAATGCTTACTCAGTGTTAGAGACCCTTGAGTTGAGTGTATCTTATTCCCAGCTATGCAGTTCTAGAATTCCAGCCTGAGAATATTTAATTTAATTTTCATTTAAAATTACCTAGTGGGCAATTCCAAAAATTATATAAGCTTCTGAAGTTCATGTTATCTGCACAATCAATCCCTCATGAACTGTCACCATTAGTCATCAGAACAGAGGTCTTTGTTTTCCTTTGTTTGCTGCAGGGACCACTGTCCAAATGAAACACTTGGAACTGAGAAACTACCTTGTGTATCTTTCAGAAGCCCTGCATTCAATTGGTCAGGTCCAAAGTCTGGAAAAGATCCTTTGGTGGATACTGTACAGTTATTTGGAATTAGCGTGCCACCAGGCTCTGACCATGGGCCACAGAGAACGTGACATCCTTGATCGGAAGACTATCTCCTGCGAATCTTCAGGATTGCTTTGCAGGCTCTGACGGCATTCTACTGTGTTGGCGATGCCTTCGGATGCCTACTGCCAGTTAAATCTCTAAAGACCACAGCAAAATTTCTGCATGATTGCTGGTAAAGAAGCAGGCTAGCACAGTGTGTACCAAATAGATCCCTTGAAGAATTGCACGTTAAAGTTGCTGCATTTATGAATAAAGTAGAGCATTATCATTTTTAATAGGAATTAAAACAGCTAGAGGGAGAAGTAGGGCAGCACTGCGATCAGTGCAAAGGAAAACACTCTAACCATTTTAATTAACTGTATTTTAATAGCTTTGGTTATAATTGAATAATTTAAATACCAAGGGGAAACACTTAAATCTCCTAAAAGCTTTCTTTTTATTTACATTTTAAATACCGGTCTTGGAGAAAGAATGATAGAAGAAGGGCTGGGAAGAAGATGGAGGGGAGGGGAGGGCTCCTTATGCCTGCAGCTGCCAGACTAACAGGAAGTATTTATGGGATCTTAGTCACTGCTCTGCAATAGCTCAAGACCAAGGCCTAATGAGTTCCCTCCCCTTCTTCCTCCTCCCATGCAGAAAATATTACACTATCTGTTGGTGCTATTACCCTTGACTTGTGGAGCCATAAAAAAAGTGCCGAGAAGGGGGGAAATGCGGAAAAAACAAGGATAATCTATAATCCAGTTTCTCATTTACGCACCAGAACAGAGAGGAGCATCATGGGAAATAAAAGCGGGGAATCAGCACTCAGGCTCATTTTGTTTGGTGAGGCCAGCCTTTGAAGAGGATTGCACCTCTCCTCCTTCATTGTCAGCAAGGCCAGCTGTCGTTGTGGGGAGGCACTGAGCCTTCTGAAGGACAATGCCCACACAATCCCACACAAACATCTTGCTTTGCCTAGGCCTCCGTGGTTCAGGTGGCCAGCTGCAGTCGCAAACAGGCTCCTGCATCATTAGCCTTGTATAGAAGTGGGAGCTTCATCAGCTATAGCTTCTTGTGCAAATTATACCTTCAGAAGTGCCATCTTTTATAATGAGGAAGAGCCATCTCCTTTTCCATATGTGATCCTTACTTCTGAGCAGCTTCTGGGATCCTTGCCTTCTCCATTTTGTTACACTTTTAGTTAAATATCAAATTTTCAGCAAGCATCTGCTCACTCTTTTTTTCAAAAAAAATATTACACTTTTACTCTAGGTTTAGGGATTCTCTTTCTGTCCCCAGCTTGTTATCCTGTTTCAGATACCCTTCTCCCCCCTGGATGGGAGTAAAATTTCTGTCCCTGAATGAAAACATAATTGCTAAACTAGGAGAAAGCAGTGGGGAGCCTAGTTTACTCAGAAATAGAGGTGGGCACGAACCTGAAAACTGATGGTTCGGTTTGTTCTGTACCCCCCTCCCAGTTCATTTTGTTTCATTTCGAATGAATTTTTAAAACAAAAATTTGTATGAACTGAACCAAAATGAACCAGAAGCTTACCTGGATCACTGCTGCTGCCACCGCTGGGGGACTGCCACCACCGGTCAGGGCTGGCACCATTTTTTTGTTTATTAATTTCTTAAAAATTTCCAGCGCTTTTTAATTTGTTTCTTTTATTTTTTACATTTTACAAGGCCGACCATGTGGCTCCCGAGCCGGGTTGGTGCTTATATTTATTTATTTATTTATTTATTTATTTATTTATTTATTTATTTATTTATTTATTTGTTTGTTTGTTTGTTTGTTTGTTTGTTTGTTTGTTTGTTTGTTTGTTTGTATTTTTTAAAGTCCCTGATGCTCGGGCTGTTTGGGCCCCCCCCCCCCCCCCCAGAGCTGAAAGACACTGGCTTTGCAACGCTGAAGAGTAGGTCGGGACTCGGTGTGGGACTCAAGGTAGGTGTCCTCCACAATGAAAAACAAAATGAACAAAATGGAAATTTCTGTTTCATTTTGTTTCATTTTTCTTTGATGGGTTGGTTCGTTATTCATTTTGTTAGCTAATGAAATGAATAACGAATAATAAAACGAATTTAAAAATCATTTTGTGCCCATATCTACTCAGAAATATGTCTCACTGACTTACTGCTCGGTCAGTAGATACTGGCTGAAACTCTGTTGCTGAATATAGTAAGTTGCAACTCGAGTAGACCCATTGAATCAACAGAATTTATACAGAAGCTGACTTACCTAATTCTCCCTGATTCAATGATCCTCCTCTCCTCTCCTCTCCTGATGGAAGAGAAAATATTACGTGATTCTGGGGTTCGCCTCTGGTATTCTCATGCTGTTCCATCATGCTTTGTTATTAGTGTTGCAGTAAAGAAAGCATGCAGGAGGAGATGGTGGCCAATGACTTTTAGCTTTTTGGTTTTTTAGAAATAATATTTTTTACCAATCCTTGCAATTATTTGTTATATTCTTTTCCCTTAATATATTTGGGGATTCCCCCTCCCACTTTGGTATTTTTCTTTCTGGAATTGTTTTTTACTACTTCTCCTAGCTTGCCTGCTGCTTCTAGCAGACAAATGGTAAGGAGAAAGAAATGTCATATTCCACTGGCTTTAGATTATAAGTGATGCCATTGTATTTCCTACCATTATTTGCTTGCTTATTTTTCTTGAATTTGGGGACAGAGGACTCTGTGGTTTTTTATTTGTTTTACCTTGCTATTTCCCCCTGAGGATCTGGATGGATGCTTTCCCTGTTTAATTGATTTATTAACATTGCTATTTCGTTAATCTACTGCATGCTTTTACAGGTTCCTTAGGGCTTTTGGACTTCCAAAAACCTGGAATGAAATGACCAGAAAGAGGTTGTGCAAAGTGAAAGGCTTGGTACATTTAAAAAAACCACAAAAATGAAAGTGCCTCCCCAAAAAGACTCCAGAAAAAAAAAACCCAAATAGATCCATGTGGCCTGGCATAATTTTGTGAAAGAAATCCCTTCAACTGAAAGGTGTTAATACTCTCAATACACCAAAGGCACATGATGGACAATCATATTATACTGCTAGGATTCTGGCTTACCTGGATGGAATCATGTTAGAACCCATTGGGGTTACCATCAACTGTATTTTTAATACCAAGCCCAAATGAAGTTGCTGGTGCTTATTCTGAATGCCCAGCATTGCCTGGATCCCAAATATGTGAAATACTAACCTGCCTGTGCATTACATTCAAAGGAAATCATGTGCTTCCCAGAAACCCTAAACTAGAAAAGAAAGGAGTGCCTTCTCTATGGTGGTATCAGTGTGACTTCAGAATGTCCTTTCAAGGCAGGCATTGAAGGTCCCAAATGTGCTTTCTTGTCATTGTTGAGGAGAAAAGAAAACATTTTTATCTGCCCAGGCTTTCTCCTACTAAAGTTTGCACCCTGTATCCTGTTGTGTTACGTAGTCACAAAAAGGAGATCATGTAAGACATGCCATCAGGCTTGAACTGGCCATGTTTGGAGCATTAGTTGTGCAACCAGCCAACTGGAGTGGCGATGGTTTTGAGCAGGATACGGGGCTTACATTTTTCCATTAATTTTCGTTCTTGCTGTGCTTTGCTGTAGTTTGAAATCTCTAGAATGTTATTGCTTATGTTTATATTTTAAATTGCTTTGTTTTATTGAATTATTAATGCTAATATGCACTGCCCTAAATCCTTTTTGGCATGAACACATTATATATATAGAAAATAACATATGAATGAGTATACCAGTAAAGAAGCAAGATATCAGAGAATGTACAGGAAATGCACCAGCAAATGTGGGGGGGGGATTCATTCTTCAGTAGAAGAGACAGTACAAATTAGGGCTTAGGACCAACCTTTGATTGCTGGAACATTCAACTTTCTTTCTTCCGTTTCCCTCCCATCCCATGGTCTCCTGCCACCAAATAAGCTTGGTCTCAGAGGATTTCCATCCCTTGGACCAAATTTTCAAGGCATAAAGCAGGTGAAAAGAGAATGAGAGATGGGTGTGAAATGGTTTGGTTTCAGTGCTGCTTGATTCTCCCCTTCTGCCAGAAGGCGGCCATGGTGACGTTTTGTCCAAAATCAGAAGCAGACACATTATTTATTTCGTAAACCATTGTTTCCCATATTATTTTCCACCCCTCATAATGGATTTTTCTTTTCTTTTTGCATGCTCTTTGTAGCTCTACTGTTACCTTTTAATGTTCTAAGATGCCTCTTTTAATTCCCTGTTCTTAACTTGAATATGTCTTAAATGTTCCGGGTTATATATTGCCTCTCATTATTGTAAGCCACCCTTAGGTCTTTTTCCAAGGAGAAAGGTGAGGTAAAAATATTTAAAATAAAATGAATGAATGAATGAATGAATAAACACAAAATTATAAGTGGTTATAAACACAAAGTTATAAGTGGTTATAAACACAAAGTCTGTGTAGCCATGTATGGTAATCCATATAAAGTTACATAGTAGGAGGTCCGTCATTCATGGAAAGCTTGCCCGAAGAGGAAGGACCTTGCCTGCTTCTAGAAAGACAGCAGGGACGGGGCAGTCCTGGCCTCTAGCGGGAGGGAGTTCCAAAGTCTGGGAGCAGCAACAGTGAAGGCCCTTTCATGTGCTCTTTTGAGGCGCACCTGCGAAGGTGGTGCGATGGAGAGAAAGGCCTCTCCAGATGATCTTAGCACCCAAGTGGATTCATACAATGAGATTTGATCTTTGAGGTAGTTTGAACCCAGACTATTTTGTGCTTTGTAGGTTAGCATCAGCACCTTGAATTGTGCCCGGCATGTGATTGGCAGCCAGTGGAACTGCTTTAGTAGTGATGGGCACGAATAAAAAAATGGCGTTTTGGTTTTTCATTTTTCGTTGAGAGGTTTGTTTCGGTTCATTTCCATTTTTGTGAATTTTTGGAAAAATTTTGTTTTCGTTTTTCATTTTTTCGTTTTTCATTTCTACCCGCTTTTTGAGCGATTTTAAAGCATTTCTGTGCGCGGGCGTCCCCCAACGCCCCAGACCAGAGGGAAACCACACAAAAAAATGATGCTGGCAGAGAAACATTATAGACTAGGTACGCAGGAAGGCTGCAAAGGCAGTGGCAGGCATTGCCCAGGGTGCAAGGCAGCCGCAGAGTGACTGCACTGCGGGGCAGGGGAGGGTACTCACCAAGAGGTACACTACATACACACACACACAGGGAGGCTGCAGGACTGAAGCTAGAGTCGCAGAGACAGCAATCCCACCCTAACTCCCACTGGAGACTGCAAGGAGGATGGGGGCTGCCAGAGCTTTTTATGCCCTCTGTGGCTGCCAGACCTGCCCAGTCTGCACCCTTGGCATGCTATTGGTTGAACATGATCCCATCACATGGCTTGCCTCCATTTTGTGGCTAGCGAAATCCATTTTGTCATCCTTAAAGGGAAAAGAAAAATACATCGCGATGGGAGAAGACAAAAACAAATGTTTTAAGGACCCCAACCCCCTGGTAGGTAATAATTTCAAATAATTATCGCATTATCGCTGCATTTTTACGGATGTCCAGGGCATTTTAATACCCAAGAAATCAATATTAGGCATCTGGGAGCCATTTTGGGTCGATGTCCCCTAACTCCCCTTAAAGGAAAAAACTACAGCGATCTGAGAAAAGACATAAATGCACGTTTTAATGACCCCAATCCCCCCCCCCAGGTAGGTATTATCAGACAGTATAAATAATTATCACTGTGTTTTTATGGATGTCCAGGGCGTTTTTTAACATTTAAAACAGCTCATTTCATTGCGTGTCGCCATTAATGAAAACGAAACGTAACAAACCCAATTTTCGTGGTTCTGTTTGTTTTGTTTCATTTTCATCACAATTTTTGTTAGTTGTTTCGTTACACAATGGAACGAATAACGAATAATGGAAATGAAAAAAGTTCATTTCGTGCCCATCCCTATGCTTTAGTATGGGTGTAATGTGATCTCTGTAACCCACCCCAGACAGCAGTCTGGCTGCTGCATTCTGGACCCATTGAAGTTTCCTGAGACTTTTCATTGGTAGCCTCACATAGAGCGCATTACAGTAGTCCAGCTGTATGTGTCACAGTGGCCAGAACAGATTTCTCAAGAAATGGGCATAACTGGCATACTAGTTTTAATTTTGCAAATGCACTTAAAAAAACAACAACACTAAGTTATGTAAAACAAATATGGTATATTGCTTGTCTTCTGTCATGTGACTGCTTCAATCACAGTTTTTCCCAACATTTGAGCCCAATATAATTCATATCTGCCTTCCCAACTTAAATGAGCATACTTTCATACTTAGTTTCCTTACTATCTTATCCCTCTTCTATCTATCTATACTTACATCTATTTTTAATACAAAGAATATAATCTCAACAATATATTCAAACTTGCTGTTTAGCTCTTCAGTACTAAGCAATTTAGGATAGATTTGGCTAACTATATATATTCTATATACTGTATATCATCCACAGTATATTTACCCATTTTTCCAAAGAATGCCTAATTTCAGCATTCATCACTAATCCAAATTAATACTTTATGGGCTATTATAAGAGAGCTGCTTCCTGGTCTATATGTTTCACTTTATGCATAGAAGTTCTTGTCTATACCTAACTGCCTCTATTCTTTTTAAAAATCTAACAGATTAGCATTTATTTATAAATCAAGTTTGTCTTCACAATTCCATTTTCTATTTCATATCATACCAATTAACTAGTGGCCTTAGACAATCAGAATACAGAAAACATTTTTATGTAATAAATTCATTAAGCCAGAATTTTTTTTCAGTTTTCCCTTTCCCTGCTAAGTCCCTTATCTTCACAGGCTGGTTGCCTCTTGTCAAATCCCTTAAGTTCATGAGTTGTATTATCTTGATAGAAATCTGCTACTAAAAAGGTCCCAAATTTTCCTCTTTTTGGCTCCCATATTAAGTAAGACAGATGCGCTTATCATATTCCATGGACTTGGCACCTCTAAGGGTATAGCCTGCACCATTCTTGTCATATTAGTCTTCATACTGAGATCCACCCTTTGTTCTGGTTTGATCTCTTCATTTGAGCTAATTTCAGTAGATGTGTTTATCATATTTTGTGAATTTGGCATATCCAAAGATTGATCCTGCATCAATCTTGTTGTGTTTTTCTGTAGATTAAGATCAGCTGTTTGTTTTAGCTCAGTCTCCTGATCAGAACTAATTTCAGTTTTTTCTAGAGACCCAGTGTTATCAACCACTCCATTTTGAGTTATCTGTTTTTCCTCTGTGACTTTATCAGAATTAAAAATCTCTGTATCTTCAGAGGTTGAGTCTGTGTGGATATCTATAATTTTTTTCAAACTGGATAGAATTATGTTGGCAACATTTTCTTCTGAGATATTTTCCTAATCCATTGTGTTTTATAGCTCACAAGAAAGGGTTAATATTGCTTGTAATAGCTTCTTCCACTTGGGGCCTTTTTACACGACCCCTAAGATCCGCTGGCCACTTAAATTCGGACCAGAGATCTTAGGGGTTCGTCGCTCTTCCTCTGTCCCCACCCCCCTTCGCACTTCCTGGTTGCTGGCTGCGTGAGGGAGGGAGAAAAAGAGAAAGAAAAGCATGCCGCTCACCTCGTTCTGCCTCTCGTCTCTGTAAAAGTAGCTCTTAAAGGGGCGGGAGCCAAAAAGCAGCAAACAGAAGCGAGGAGAGCCCCGCACTCACTATCGTTGCACCGCATCAAAGATTTTTCACCTCCAAAGAGAAGGTACAAGAAAAGTGTGCTGGGTCGCGCTAAAGTGGGCGGGTCGCACTTAATTGTCTGCAAACTCCAGAGCTGGTGGGGAAACATTCTTAAGCTCTGGAGCTTGCAGCCATTTGCAGCGGAGCTTAGGGGTCGTGTATAAATGCCCTTAGTTCCCAAACAAGACAGGTACAGAGGAGAATAACTAGACTAAATTGAAGCCAAAGCAGTGAGGAACACCCTTCAAGCATTATTTTCAAAACATGCAGTTACACCAAGGTCAGATGATGTTTTTTGAGACAACAGCTTTCCCAATGCTGCTCTGAAAATTCAACATATAGAAAGCACAGAGGCATAAGGTAGTTTCGTTTAAATTTTGTCTTTAAATCTACCACATATAAAGAGCAGCAAAGGCATAAAATATTTTTCCACAAGAAGGAAACAATAGGCAGAATGGCAAGTTCATGAAATAAAGTGAAAACAGTCACTTCTTCTGCACTTGTCTTTCAAAAATATTCACTTCTTCCTCAGAAGGGGGTTTTAGTGCTTGTTTGAAGGAAAGATATTCCAGATACCAAGGAGAAGCTTCACATAGAAATAGATAGAAGCATTCTACTCACAACACACCAAATATTTATAGCTTTTAAAATAGACTAGAATAGAATCTTTATTGCATAATTGACATATCCTTGCAAAATATACTCTACAAACAAGCAAACATACTAACATGCCATAATTATCAAAATTTATACAACAAAATAAATAATTTTAATATTAAAAGTTTAAAATATAGTATAAAATATATTTGTTTACTTAAACCAATTTAACTAAAATCCCCTAAAGCAGTATTAACTTTACAATTTCAAAACTTTTGTATAAAACATTTAAATTGCATCCTAAGAGGCTATCTTCATACCTCTGAATCTTTATGGCATTTTACACCTATACCATCCAAGTACTTAGCTCTGCAAGTAGTGGCTTTAAAAGCAAATATTGCAACTCTATTCATTATATCTAGATTGGATGTTTGTAATAAAAAAAGTTTCTCTGAGATGCTTCTGTTTTCCACTTTTGTTAAAACGTGCTCTAAATATTTTTCTCTTATATCACTATATAGAGGACAATCAAGTACATAATGGGCTAAGTTCTTGAGGGCAGGGTTTCCACAAACACAAACAATTATCTATAGGGATACCCTGGAACCTACCCCATTTCCTCATAGTATCCATTCATTTAAATCACAAGCGAGTACATGCTTTTCTATATAGCATTTTCATTGGGATTGTTAAATATTGTTCATAATGGTGCAGTTGTTTTGTGTTAGCCAACCATTTTGTTGTTGCTGTAGATGCAACAGCAGAAATATAAATCTGCGCCTCAACATCAAAAACTCTTTGCTTAAAAATATGAATTGTATCTCCATGTAAAGCGGTGGTCCCCAACCCCCGGTCCGCGGACCGGTGCCGGTCCGTGGACCGGTCGGCACCGGGCCGCCTGGGGAGGCCGGGGAGGCTCCTCCCCTTTTCCTCCGCCGCCCTCCTCCTCCTCCTCTTCTCTCCCGCGGGCGGCCGGTGGAGGAGGAAGGCTGGAGGAGTGCAGGAGGAGCCGCCGCCGCCGCCTTTGCCTCCCTCCTCGCCTCCCGGCCCCAGCGCCCCGCGCGCGGCACCCGCCTGGCCGCGCCGGGAAGCGCCCTCACTGCACCGACGAGCCTCCTCCTCCTCCTCCTCCTCCTTCTCCTGCTCTGGTTCCTCCTCCTCCTCCTCCTCCTCCTCCTCCGCCGCCGCCGCCGAAGGAGCAGCAGCAGCAGCAGCAGCGAGGGCAATTGCGGGGGGGGGGTGGCGGCGGCGGCGGCGGGACAGGGGCGATTGCGGCGGCGGCGCGGGGGGGCAATTGCGGCGGCGGGGGGGGCGATTGCGGAGGGGTGGGCGCGGCGGTGGCGGGACGGGGGCGATTGCGGCGGCGGCGGGGGGGCAATTGCGGCGGGGGCGGGGGGGCAATTGCGGAGGGGTGGCGGCGGCGGCGACGGGACGGGGGCGATTGCGGTGGCGGCGGGACGGGGGCGATTGCGGCGGCGGCGGGGGGGGGCAATTGCGGCGGGGGCGGGGGGGCGATTGCGGAGGGGTGGCGCGGCGGCGGCGGGACGGGGGCGATTGCGGCGGCGGCGGGACGGGGGCGATTGCGGCGGCGGCGGGACGGGGGCGATTGCGGCGGCGGCGGGGTGGCAATTGCGGGGGGGTGGCGGCGGCGGCAGCGGGACGGGGGCGATTGCGGCGGCGGCGGGGGGGCGATTGCGGCGGCGGGGGGGGGGGGCAATTGCGGAGGGGTGTCGTCGGCGGCGGCGGGGACGGGGGCGATTGCGGCGGCGGCGGCGGGGCAATTGCGGAGGGGGGTGGCGGCGGCGGCGGGACGGGGGCGATTGCGGGGGTAGCGGCGGCGGCGGGACGGGGGCGATTGCGGCGGCAGCGGGGGGGGGCAATTGCGGAGGGGTGGCGGCGGCGGTGGGACGGGGGCGATTGCGGGGGTAGCGGCGGCGGCGGGACGGGGCGATTGCGGCGGCGGCGGGGGGGGCAATTGCGGAGGGGTGGCGGCGGCGGCGGGACGGGGGCGATTGCGGGGGTAGCGGCGGCGGCGGGACGGGGGCGATTGCGGCGGCGGCGGGGGGCAATTGCGGGGGGGTGGCTGCTGCTGCTCCTCCGGCGGCGGCGGCAGGAGGAGGAGGAGGAGGAGGAACCAGAGCAGGAGCAGGAGGAGGAGGAGGCGGCTCGTTGGTGCCGCGAGGGCGCTTCCCGGCGCGGCCGGGCGGGTGTGCCCGCGCGCAGGGCGCCGGGGCCAGGAGCCGCGCGTGGGTCTCGCTGCTGGCGCCCCGCTTGCTTTCCCCGGCGGAGGAGGAGGCCCACGGCGGCGGCGGCAGCAGGAGCAAGCGGGGCGCCAGCAGCGAGACCCGCGCGCGGCTCCTGGCCCCGGCGCCGGAGGAGGAGGTGGGGGCCCGCCTGCCCAGGAGCCCCGGGTTCCCCCCCACCCCGCCCGTGTGTGTGTGGGGGGGAGTGGCACGCCCGACGCCCCAAGCCGGTAAGTGCCGCCGCCGCTGCTCTCGTGCCTCCCCCTCCTCCTTCCCTCCCATCCTTTGCTTTCACCCCCCCTTTTGCCTCCCAGCCGGACCCCCCTTTCGCATTCTCCCCCCCCTCCCCCCCCACCCCCGGGCCACAGGAAAATTTTCAAAAATTTCCCGGTCCGCGGGGACAAAAAGGTTGGGGAGCACTGATGTAAAGGATTTAAAGCTTGAGCTGAAAAACCAAAATTTGGAAAGAGCTTAAACAGGTTCTTGAACCATGAATTTTTATACCTAGGTAGAATCTGCTCCCCCAGACAAATATTGGTCAATCTTTCTTCCATTAAGCTACTTATTCTGCACCAATACTTTACCATTCTTATAAGAATCAGACCTGAGATTGTTTTTGCACCAAGGTCTGCTCTAATTAAGCATGTTGGGGTAGAATTTGAAACTCCCATGTCTGACACCAACAGCTCCACCTTCACCATAGCTAAGGTCTTCCCCCAGTGGGAGATGAAGCATTTTCCTGCTTCCACAAAGTTCACCACTGCTCCCTTCGTGGTCCACAGTTGCTTGTTCTTCTTTGTTTCTCCTCCAAGGAAACTTATCCGGGTCCCTTTATCTGGAGGAGCCAGAATTTTGCAAATGCAGTTCTGGCCACATCTGTGACCTGGGCATCTAAGCTCAAGGATGCATCCAGAAGCACCTCCCAAGCTATGCACCTCTTTTTTCATGGGGGGGGGTTAATCCCATCTAGGACAGGTTGCATCCCTATCCCTTGATCTCCTTTTTGACTGACCAGAAGCATCTCTGTCTTGTCTGGGTTTAGTTTCAGTTTGTTCCTCCTTACCCAGTTCATTACCAAAGTTAAGCACTGATCTAAAGTCGAAATAGGGACCACTTGGGAAAATATCTGTCATATCCCACTCTTCCGTGAGCTACCAGACATACTACCAGAAGTTGGATTAAAATGAAATTTTAAAAAAATGAAGTTCCTTCTCAGGTAAAACATATGAGGAAAATGTATAGGCTTGACTTTAATAATAATAATAATAATAATAATAATAATAATAATAATAATAATAATAATAATAATAATAAAGAGAAGCAGCTGTGTTTTAGGAATCATCTGAAGAGCTGTTCTTTTCTCAAGCCTTTCAATAGTTTGCCCCTAATTAAATAATTTTAAATGTATCCCTTTACATTACATTGCAATCCATGTATCCCTGCCTGTCTTTAATTTTGGAACCTGTTTCTTTGCTCTTGTTGTGGTCCAGCGCCGAGCCTTGTGTTTGTCCCAAACCATTGACGACACAGAGACAACTGCATTTGTGGGCAAATTGTGAAGGCCACAGTTTTATTGACTAGGTGACAACCTGCAGTACTCTGGCAAGGCATTGGGTCGGATCCAACACTATTGGGGAACCCGCCTGTCCCCCGATACTCCTGGTGGCGCCCCCCACAGGTGGCGGTACCCTTGATTCTCAGCTCCTGGAAACCCCCGTGGGTGCAGACTCCTTCGAGTTTTCCTTCGTCGAGCTGAGCCGAGAGGCCGTCTGCTATCCCTCCCGAGCCGGGACACTCGCGGCTCCCTCTTGGGTCCACCGTTGCCACCTGTTGCTTCTGAGCCAGGCAGGCTCCATCCGACGGCCACCTCCACCTGGATCCGGTCCCAATGCCGCCAAACCGCCACCAGAGGTGAGTACCTTCACCTCCCGCAAGAATACTGCAGCTCACACCATTTACTAATTGCTGTTTTAAGACTGTCTAGCCACCGTCCCGTGCCCATGTCAGACAGGTGTACCCCGTCCCGCCGGAAGAGCTTGTCCTCCCTGAAGGAGATGTCGTGGTGGTGAATTATTATCCCACCCCATTGTGACACCAAGTTACCAATAGCTCTGTTGACCTTTTTGCGAGCCTTCTCCACCCCCCTGTTGGACCTGGCACCTCTCCAAACCCTCCGCTGTAGGAGGTCTGACCACAAAATACTCATGTCAGGGAAGGAATCATGCAGGAACTCTAGGGTGGCCTTCATGCTAAGAATGAGGTCAACCCCCTTACGTTCCAGAAGGTCATTCTCGCCTAGTTGTACAATCAGGGCATCCGGGTGGCTCTGCTCCCTGACCCGCCTCCAAAAGGTTGGTAGCAGGCGGTCCCAAAGCATCCCCCTGTTACCCAGCCATACAATTTGAATAGCATGTGCGAGGCCCAGGTGTTCACCGGCCGAGGATCTTGCCGCCCATTCAGCCGCCCAGTGCACTATGCTATGTCCGATGATCCAGACCTGTTTCCTTGCACCTGCAGTAAGAACTAGAACAGAAACGAAGTCAAGGTGGACTGCTCAACTTGGCGTATGTAACCTTGGTAAGCGTTGGATTTCCACCTACCCATTTGTTGAATGTGCTGGGAAGGGATTCCCAGCGCTGCTGCCTGGGATGCCATACCGATACGGAATGAGTGTGTTCCAAAGTCTGAAGGACGGAGCCCCGCATTGCTTAACGCCCTTTTGAGAACCCCAGCGAATTGGTACCTAGTTAATGGGAGGCCGTCTCTGTGAATCAGTAATGGGCCCTTTTTGCTCGGCCTTACCTTCAGGAAGGCCGACAAGGCCCATACGGGGCATGGCAGCTGGCTGGGCTGCACACGCAGCCTGACGCTCATGCCGGCACCGCCTTGGTCTGTTTTGGATGACCTCAATAATAGGCAAGCCTGACCGGGCTCCACTGTAACATCAGAGATGTGTATCGCTCTGCCCTTCGTGTCATCCCGTGAATTGGCTACAAGTTCACCCACGCGGAATGCCCCGTAAAATGCCAACGTGAATGCAGTCTGGAATAAGGTGGCTTCATACCCTGACCAGCATAATGTCCCCAGCTGATTTAGTATAGCTTCTAGTATATCAAGTGTGAGGGGTTTCCTTTTGTCGGGAACCCTGGGTGTTTGCCTTCCCCACCCCTTTAGTGCTCTCCTTAAGAGTGGGCTCTTGCCGGGATCGCGGCTGCCACTGAGCTCGCTAAAGAAGGAGATGGCAGCCAGGTGTACCCTCAGTGCTCTGACAGACTTTCCTTCCCTCCGCAAAGAGTGTAGGTATTTAAGGGTTACTAGCTCGTCTGCTGGGGTATTGATGGGGATGCCCTGGCTTGCGGCAAAGCCCTTGAATGACTCCCATGCCCTGGTGTACGCTTTTAGGGTGGTAGGCGTGATGGAATTGAGGGCTCCCTGGATTACGTCCCGTTCCCAAGGTTCCACAGCTCTTCGGGGAATGGGTCCGGGTCGGGGTTCGCCTGTGGTGCCAACTGACGGAACCTGTCGAACTGGAAGCGAGATAATGCGTCTGCAATCCCGTTGTCCAGCCCCGGCACAAACTTGGCTGTAAAATATACATTGAACTTTAAACACAGCAGGACCATCCTACGTACCAGCTGCATGACCCATTCAGATCTGGCAGACTGGCGGTTGATGATAGCGACTACCGCTTGGTTGTCGCACCAGAACCTGACCCTCTTGTTCTGCAGCTGGCTATGCCAGATGGTGATTGCTACCACTACGGGGAATAGTTCCAGGAACGTCATGTCCCTGAGGATGTCCCTCGCCTGCCAAGCCTCAGGCCATCTGGCCGCACACCATCGGCCCCTAAGGTGCACCCCGAACCCAACGGCGCCCGCTGCATCGGAGTGCACCTGTAGAGAATCCCCAAGGTGGCAGGGCTGTTGCCAGATTACTGTGCCATTGAAGCTTTCTAGAAAGGTAAGCCAGACCCTAAGGTCCTGCTTTATCCCCTTTTTGAGTCTCAGATGGTGATGAGGGGCAATGATCCCTGCCGTGGCTCTGGCTAGCCTAGCACAGAATGCCCTTCCCGGCGCCACCACCCGGCATGTGAAGTTCAGGTGCCCTAGCAGTGACTGTACCTCCCTTAGTGTGGCCTTAGTTTTTTGGAGGGTGTTGGTGATGTGCTCTTTTAGCGCCCTCAACTTATCCTGCGGGAGGCGGGACACCCCCGCCACCGTGTCAATCTCGATGCCCAGATAAGTCATTACTGTTGCTGGGCCTTCCGTTTTTTCATTGGCTAGCGGGACCCCTATTTCTGCTTTCAAGCTTTGGAACATGTGAAGGAGGGCCCAGCACTCCATAGTGTCCCTTCTGCCAATCAGGAGGTAGTCATCTAAATAGTGTGTGATGGCCCCACCCTGTGACCTTTGTTGAGCGGCCCATTCAATAAAGGAACTAAATGTCTCAAATGCCGCACAGGCGATGGAGCAGCCGAATGGCATGGCTTTGTCTACATACCATTTCCCTTCGAACTTGCGACCTAGTAAAGCAAAGTCGTCCGGGTGGACTGGCAGTAATCGGAACGCGGATTGAATATCACATTTGGCAAGCCAAGCCCCTTTACCGTGGGCCCTGACCAAATCAATGGCCTGATCGAATGTGGCATACTTCACGGATGATAATTCCGGGGGGATGGCGTCATTTACTGACGCCTCTTTGGGGTATGATAAGTGATGTATTAATCGGTATTCCCCGGCTGTCTTTTTGGGAACTACCCCGAGGGGAGATACCCTAAAATTTGGTAGAGGGGTTTTTTCGAAAGGTCCGGCCATCCTGCCTGCTGCCATTTCCTTATTAATCTTCTGTTCGACAATTTGAGGGTGGTCTTTTGCCGATTTCAAGTTGGGGGCGTCAAAAGGTGTCCGCTGACCCACACATGGGATCCTAAACCCTCTGGTAAAGCCTTCCCATAAGTAAAGGGCTTCTTTTCTCCTGGGATACGCTAAGTGTAGTGGAGCAAGGGCTGCCGGTTTAACCGGAGTGTTGGCCAGGTTCGGTAGGCTGGCCGGCAGAGCTTCCTTATTTTCGGCCTGTGGAGGGGTCTGGCCTTGGCCTGAGGTTGCGGCTGCGATATCCCCAGTGATATTTGGTTTAGAAGGAGGCCTGTTACCCCAAAAGGGCTGCTGGGTAGATATTTGTTTGTGACAAGACACCCTGGGGTGTGGGCCGTAACATGTATCACACTCGTGTTCAAATTTGCATTTCGCCCTATTGCATTTGCCCACCTGGAATTCCCAGCAAGTCCTTTTGGACGATTCTCTCCTGTACCCACGGGTTGCCCTACCCCCGTCCTGCCTGCCTTTCAGATAAGGCCCTACTTCCCATAGCCAAATTTTGTTGTTCAACAAGTCCCATCTAGTCGATGCACTATTGGACGCTCTCTGTCTAAAAGTCTCATCATACGCTATGGCCGCCGCCTCCCCGGCCTTCCTTCGTGCGCATAATACGTTTTTGAGATGGTTAGTTAAATGCCAAGCCCTCTCGGGGTAGGCCGCTTGGACAATGTTGGCGAACTCTGTGAAACCCTCCAACCAATTCTTGAATGTTCTCTCAGCGTTATAGGTTTTGGGTTTCTTACGTCGGCTGCCCTTAGATTTAACTTTACCCTCTTCCTCATCTGGCTTTAACAATGTAAAAACGTCCACGTAAATACCCTGCAAAATGGCTTTCCTCACCCTTCTACTTATGTGTAGCCCAGGTGGGTCCTCCTCATCTGTGAAGGGTGCACGCTGGCGACCCCCTTGGTCTGGAGCTGGTGTCTCCTCCCCCCCCTTTTGACTCAGCGAACCTTGCCCTGGCACGCGTGGCCCAGCGTGGCAAGCCTGGTGTGTGTGCTGCTACCCCACAGTAACCCCTGGCCCTTTCCTCCTCATCGGAGGAAGACTCACTTGTAGACGAGTCGGAGGGTGAATGCCCTCTGCGGCTTCGGCTGCTCCCGGCACGGCTGGACGCACGCCTTTTCCTCTTTTGGCGCGTACGCGCTCCTCTCTCGGAGGCAGACAGGTTGGTGTCACTCACGTCCTCAGACGCCGAGGGTGCTGCCACAGCCTCTGACGTAGATGCCACGACAGTTGCCTCCGTTGCGTGTGCCCCGTCGCCTTGCAGTGCAGGAGCCTGGGTGGACGCAGCCGCTGAGGGTTCCGAGTTAACCTGTAGCATGGGGGCTGGAGTGGATACTGCCGCTGAATGCACAGTGTTAGCCTGTAGGGCAGGGGCCGAATTATCTACTGGCCCCAGGGGGACCGCGCCCACCTGCGGTGTAGGGGCTGGAAAGGGTAGTCCATGACTGAGCCCAGCTACCTGGGCCATAGTCGCTAGCTGGTTGTACATCACGGCCAGCATCTGGCCGATATTCTGCCAATTATTTTGTTGCGGTGGTAGTAGAGGGAGGTGTGCCAGGTTATACGCCAGTGGCTGGTTGTTTGTTATACTAGGCAGAGGGCCCCCACCCCCGTTGGTGCTGGCGTTAGGGGGCTGTGCTTGCTGTTCGATATTTTGTTCTGAGACCCCTGTACCGGCCCCAGTTGCGAGTGTGTGGCCCCTACGTCTGGTGGAGTTTGCCTCGGCCGGTGCCCTGGCGGGCTGAGTGGAGGACTTGCGCCGCCTAGGGGCCATCTTTGCCCACGTGTACCTATTCACTTAATAGGAGGCTGCGGCTTATACCTGGCGCTGACCCCTGCTGGCCTGCGTACCCACCCCCAGAGGGAATCTGATATACCCGCCGATTGTGGCACACCTCTTGCCCTCGAGCCCCGGGGCCGCCCTCTGACCTGGCGGAGCGCCGCTGCACTCCGCAAATCCCTGTCTGATGCTGCCGCCAAAATCTGCTGGTCCAAAGAGCCGCCGCGCTACCGAGGAGCTCCGCTGGCCCGCGCTCGGTTGCTGCTGCTGGTGCTGCCGCGTCACCCCGGCCGGTCTTGCCGCTGCTGCACTGCTGGTGCTCCCAGCTAACCAGAGCTGCTTCCTGCTGCCGGTTGCTATTGCTGCTGCTGCGCTGCCGGGGAGCTCAGCTGGCTGGCGCAGCTTGCTGCTGCCGCGCTACCCCGGCAGCTCAGCTGGCCTGCGGGTTCCCTCAGTACTGCTGGGCTTCTCCGGCTGCCCCGCTGCTGCTGCGCTGCTGGGGAGCCCAGCCGGCTGGCGCAGCCTGCTGCTGCCGCGCTAACCCGGCAGCTCAGCTGGCGTGCAGGTGCCTCCTGTGCTGCTAGGCTTCCCTGGCTGCCTTGCTGCTGCCGCGCTGCCGGGAAGCCCAGCTGGCTGGCGCAGCCTGCTGCTGCCGCGCTACCCCGGCAGCGCAGCTGGTGTGCGGGTGCCTCCTGTGCTGCTGCGCTACCCCGGCAGCTTGTGCTACTGCCGGGCTGCCAGGGAGCTCAGCTTACCCGCGCTGCTCGATGCTGCTGCGCTACCCCGGTAGCTCAGCTGGCGTGCGGGTTCTTCTTCTGCTGCTGCGCTACCGAAGAGGTCAGCTGTAGTGCGGGCTAAGAAGCTGCTGCTGCGCTGCCGTGGCTGGTCGCTTCCTTCTTTGCTCGTCAGCCTGGCTGCGAGCAACGTGGAAGCTGGCGCCGAATGGCGAGCTTCCGGACGGACAGCCCCTTTTAAAGGGCAGGGGCTGGCGGTGGCTTTGCGCCTGCGCGGGCCGGCCAGTAGCCCGGATGCCCGCGAACGCAAAGCCCGCCGGGCGCCCGGGATTGGCTTCGGCGCCCGGCGCGGCGTTTGGACACACTGGTCCGGGCGCCATCTTAGGACAACCACGCACCGGCCGGGTTGCGTCCCACAACGCCAGACCCGGTAAGTCAGGTCTGTGTTTTTTATTGTTTTATTTATTATTGTTTATGACTGTGCTGTCCTTTGTTAACTACCCAGAATAGTAACCTAGCTACTAGTTGGACAGGATGAAAATGTAAATAAAAAAATTGAAGGGAGATTGCACTTGATAGCTCAGTGTTGAGGATGTTTGATTTCTCCACTGACAGGATCTAGAGATCTACTACTACTACTACTACTACTACTACTACTACTACTACTACTACTACTACTACTACTACTACTACTACTACTACTACTTGATGGGTGATTTTTAAAGAGACTAACATTCTGAATGAATGGTAGGTTTACATAGCCTCCGTTAAAGGGAGTGTTCACAGATGATACAAAAATGATATATGAATTTATTTACCTTATCTGTAAGTACAATGAAAAAAACTGATCAGTTTATTTTAAATGGCTGTCTTTTCAAAAGTGCAGTTAAAATATTTAAACACAATAGACTAGGGGGGGAAGCATTCTTATCAGAGCTTGTGAAAATAGCTGTAACCAAAACTGATCAGGTCATCAGAATAGAAGAGAATTTTTAATTGCTTGGGAAGACAGAGCGCATTATCCATTTTCTGTATAGAAAAGAAAAATGTAAGAAAAAAAGAAGTAAAAGTAATAATGACTACTACTGGCAGGTAATCGGGAGTGTGGCTACAGTGCTTCTGGGAAAGATGAAGTGATCCAAAGTGGTGGTGGTTGTTTTCCAAACTGAATTGCAAAAATTTTCTTGGATCATTGAGCAAACCCAAAAAATCAGAAGCATTTCACACCTCCACCAGCAAGGTCAAAGCTAATGACCCATACTTAATGGGTGTTGGGAAGAGTTGCATAGGTAGGACTTTCACACACCCCAGGCCGTTGTCCACCTAATGCATCTATTCAGACCATCTATAGCAGGCATGTCCAAACTTCAGCCCTTCAGATGTTTTGGACCGCAACTCCCACAGTCCTTTGTCATTGGTAATCTTAGCTTGGAATTCTGGGAACTGAGGTCCAAAACATCAGGAGGGCCGAAGTTTGGAGATGCCTGATCTATAGGTTCACATAGACTTGGTTAATGTTGTCTATTAATGATGTAATATGCCCCTCAATTCCTTGTTCTCAGTACTTGAACATGTCTTAATTGTACTGGACTGTATGTTATCCCCTCATTACTTTAAGCTGCCTTGGGTCCTTTTCCAAGGAGAAAGATGGGGTAAAAATACTCTAAAATAAAATAAATAAATAAAATGATTTCAAAAGACTTTGGTCAGTGTAGCTGCATGACATTTTGATGTGTTTGTATCCAGTAGCTGATCCCTGATTCACTGACATTCCTGAAGAGTAATGACATAGTGGAAGTATGTTGTTGAAACAGTGGCCATTATTACTTTCACTTTCTTTACATTGATGAATGCTGCCAATTGAAAAAGGTTGACAAGTGACTTTCCCCTTCCTCTTGTAATCACTCTTTTTCCATCAGGAAAATTTACAAAGGTTTTAGCTCAGCTTTAGTAATTGCTGAGGAGCATATAGTTTAGATTGCTGATGTTTGGATTAAGAGCAGGTATGTCCAAAGTCAGGCTCGGGAGCCAAATTTTCTAATTTTGAGCAGCCTGTGGTCTCTTCTCCTCCCCGGATCAGCCTGTCACACGTCCTGCCAGCTGGCCTCTGCCCGTACCAGATGGTGGTGTCAGCTTGCAGTTTTATGGTTTGTCTGCTCTACCTGCCTCTGTCCACCCCCCAGCCACCTGCCCAACCTACCTGCCCTGGCTCCGTTGCTGCAGTGTCCTCTCCACCTCCTTGCATGTTATAGAGACTTGTGCAAAGTCCGTCCGAGGGGCCAGATGTGGCTGAATGGTTAGCCCCCACACATTTTTGCCTCAACAAATTTGGCCCTCCTTGCAGTGATTTGTAATACCAAATTCAGTGTAGTTATCTTGTCTGCTGTGTGATGATGATGATGATGATGATGATGATGATGATGATGATAAATACATACATACATACATACATACATACATACATACATACATACATACATACATACATACATACATACATACATAACTGGCATCTTTGACTATTAAACGTAGTAGTACTACTACTACTAGTAGTAGCAGCAGCTAATTATATAGTAAATTTTATTTTAAGCTTTCAACTGAGTATGGAAAGGACATAAACCCACTTCATGATATTGACAATACCCAGCAGAAGGAGCAACACATGATGAATTGGGGTCCAGTATGACATTTGAATCTGAGGATCACACCAAATGGCATCCTGGACTTCTTCCTGTTCTCAGGTGATCCCATTTAGCCTGCACCAATCGATTCTCAAAGATGAGACATGATTCTAACTTCCATTCAGTAGGTTTCCCGATCTGAACCTGTGTTTGAAATTGCAACAAATGATGTTTGGGACTAACTGTTATTTGAATACCCAAAGCAGGGAATAAGAACACCCATACTAGTTGACACTTGAACCATGTGCATTCCTCTTCCACTGTTTAATAAGGCCACACAGTAACTGTAAAGACAATTTAAAAGTTAGTTTCCCTGTAAAACAATTCAAGTTAACCCTCATTAACTGAGATTTGTCATCTTTCAGTTACACTTCAATTATTAGGAAAAAGAGGGAAATTATTTGCCGCAGCACTTCCAAATTCAGATTGAGGTTCTTGCAATTGGCACATGTATGCACATTTTGTTACTCACAGTGTGATCCTGCTAATTGTGCTGACTCAGAGGTAAGTCCTATTGCATTTAGTGGAGCTTACTTCTAAGTACGTGGGTATAGAATTGCAGCCTTGATATGTTAAACAGTATAATATAATGAGACCCTCTTAGAGGTCTTTATGAGAAAAATAAAAGTTAAGTGAGAACTAGTTTCATCATTTAAATCAGGCTTTAAATAACTTGGAGAATTAAAAGCTCTATTAGAGACTTTTATAAACAATTGGTGATAGAAGATTTGTGTGAAATGCTAGCATTGATAAAATATGTAGAGTTAGGCTTCTTGCAGGAAGTTTATGATTCTTTTTGACATGAGCTATGAGAAGTGAAAGAATGTTTACGGCATGACTCTCTTTCTCCCTCAGACACGGGGTGCGATGGAAATTTGATTTAAAATATATGACAGATGTCAAAGAAATTGATATGTCAGAAAACATTTCCAAGAACATGCTTGCAGCACTTCAGAAAGTAGGGTAAATCGTTGCCATCCCCTCTCTAGATAAGCCACAGGAGACTGGGAAAGTACTTTGGGATGCAGAAAGACCAGTAATCCAGTTCATAACATACGAATAATACTAAAACAGAGAGAACAGCACAGAGAGAACTCCGAGTTCACTGAGCACCTTGCCCTCTGAAGATGCTGGCCACAGAGTCTGGTGAAACATCAGGAAGAAAAACTTCCAGAACATGGCCAAACAGCCCAAAAAACCTTACTCAGTGGGGTGATTTTGTGGCATTCCTTGCAAAGAATGGTACCCCAGTCACTTGCAGGGTGTCACCTTCATCTGGGTGTGCTTAACATTGTTCTCACAGATCATTCGGAAATGTGCCACCATTGAGCCAAGTCCCATTGGTGTCACTCTGGTGGTGAATCTACTCATTGCCTGATGGGTGATTCGGTGGGAAGATCTATGTTGATGAATGCAGAATGAGGATGAATGTGACATGGCATGTGTGTGTGTGTGGGGGGGGGGGGAAAGCAAAATGGTATAAATGAGAGACAGCCAGAGGAAAGCTATTGCAAGCAGCTTAGGGCAGTGAGGGTGAACCTTTTCGAGACCGAGTGCCCAAACTGCAATTCAAAACCCACTAATTGTTCGCAAAGTGCCAATACAGCAATTTAACCTGAATACAGGTGGCTGTGAAGGGGCAATGTTGTATGCCCACAGAAAGGACTCCGAGTGCCATAGGTTTGCCAACACTGGCTTAGGGCCTCCTTGTCTGGAGAAAGGCAGCCTATAAAACAGGCCAAGAAAGCTATGGCCTGTATCCAGCAGTGTCAGTGTACCATCACAACACGTTTCCAGAGTTAATGTCACAGAGATATCCAATAGATTTTAAAAAAAATGATATTAGCGGTTCTGCAAAGGGTTACACAAATGTTGGCACAATCTTATGGATAACTGCTGCAACTCAAGTGCAAATGTACTAGTAGGGATTTTCAATCAGCTTAAGGGAAATGAGATCTAGACCTGTATCCCCAAACAAGGAATGAAGGGCCTGAATAACAGTAATACCTTGGTTTATGAGCATAATTCGTTCCAGAAACATGCTTGTAAACCAAAACACTCTTATATCAAAGCAAATTTCCTCATAAGAAATAATGAAAACTGAGATGATTCCTTCTGGATTCCCATAGACCACATACTGTACACACTAAATGCCAAAACTCATAAAAGAAGTTGGCTAGAAGTCTATGTGCACACATGGTTTAGGTACCTGGCTGCAGAATCTACTCTCCTTGGGACTAACAACTGGATTTTACTCAGTGTTTTTAACATGACAATAATAAAGTGTAATGTGTAGCGCTATACACACTTGACTAGCTGCCCCAGGACTAGAAATTGATTGAAAAATAAGAAAGGGTGTTGAAGACAACTTTAATAAATATTACAAATATAAAGAAAAATAAAGCCCTAACCTGCACTCCCCTTTGAAAACATTCCTGGGAGGTACAAGGGAAACCTCCACTCCTCTTTCCTGCCTCTACTTTGCAGGCTACCTGAGATAGAATGTTCCAGACAATCATCCACAATCCAGCAGTGGGAGGGAGACAGAGACACCATTGGATCATGTGATTATGTGACCTCCTGCTCCAGTGCTTGTATTGCAAGACATTGCACGTTGATCAAAGCAAAATTTAGAAGAAATATTTGCTTGTCTTGCAAAATGCTCTTAAACCAAGGTACAGTAACCCCCCGTCCTTTCGCAGTTCATATACTGCGGTCCCAGTACATTGTGGGGCCATAGTATATGGGAAAAGCCCCCTGGGGTAAGCTAGAGAGGCTGTATCAGGCCTCCTGTACTTACCCCAGGCCTGGTGCTGTTCTGAATGGAAGCGACTTCCAGAAAACTGGATGTGGCCTCCGGATTGCTAGAAAGCATTTTAGGGCCTGCAAGAGCCTTTCTAGGCATGTCAGAGGCCTCAGAAATGCTTTTCAGTGAACTGGAAGTGACCAGAAAGTCCCCCCTGCATCCACATATCATGGATTTTCAATTATCACAGGTCGGGTTGTGTCTACTCTTAAACCAAGGTATTACTGTATAACTTCTGCCGTCAAGCCAAATCTGTACTTTATCCTTCCAACTCATTATTAATAATTACATATTCCCTATTGAGTTGCATTTGTTTTATGGACTTATAGGCTGTTTTTTTCTGTCACTCATCCTGAATCTGCCCAGTTGTGCCCACAAAATCTAATGCCCACTAAAGAAGAGGTTCTCTGCTCTTTAGTTGTGTGCTAATACAGACACATGGCTCAGACCGCAATGTGGCCACAGCTTAGAAAAACTGGGAATCTGATCTGGGTTTTTAAAAGCCAAGTGAAGTTGCCAACTTAATCACAGCAGCTCCAGATATTTGTGATAATTCTTCATGATGACCACAAGGCAGAACTTGGAGACAACGTAGCAGACTTCATTAAATAATTGAAGATGACAGGAGGTTATTATCAGGAGGCAACAACACCCTAAGGTCCTTGTGAGGCATGAGGAAAAACCAAGCACTATCTTCATCCTTGGGGACTTCATTATTTTATATGCACATCTCCAAGTTTCTTGCAGCCTTGAAAACAAAGCCAAATTATCTGTTCTTCAGACTGAAGGGTTTGGAGTAGGGAAGATTTCTTAAGAGGAAAATAAAAATGGGGCCTTGAATGCAGTGTTACAGTTTGGATCATCACCACCTAGCAAAGTCCTGATCCTCGGTGCCTTCCTTTAGCAGGGTATGAGTTCTACACCTCTCAAGCAGGTCAGTTCATGTGCTTCTCTCTTTGTTTCCAATTTTCTTTTCCAGCACTCTATTTATGGGATACTTAAAGCCTGGGAAATATGTCTGTGAAGATTCTTAGTCATCCAGGTGAGTTTATCTGGAAGTTGAATTATGGCATGGGAAGCACATGTATGCTGAAGAGAGAGAGCGCTAGCCCCACCCCTCAATTTTAATGTCTGAAGAGTGGGAGTGTGCTTGTCCGGATGTGCACTGTGAAAATGTTTGTTTTGGTTTCTTTCAGAGAATGCTTCTTTCATTTTCATTTCACAGTGGAGGCTGATGATTTGCTATTCCTTATTCACAGTGTCCTCTCTTCTCCATTTTGGTTACCCATGTGGCTGCCATTGTTCATTATGGCACTGACGAACTCTGTCATCCAACTTATCCTTATTTCTTAGAGTTCCTGTAATTTCCAGAAATCAGTGGGTGGACCATCAAGTCCGGGGGGTGGGGGGGCTCATAATCTTCATACTGTCTACTGTAGTGGTGGTGAATCTTCAGCACTCCAGGTGTTTTGGATCACAACTCCCACAGTCCTTTGCCATTGGTAATTTGTTTGGTCCACAGTGATGCCTGCTTGTCAATATGGCAGCACTCCAATGTTATGATGGCAAGGATTGTGTTGTCAATCCAATGTGTTGTCAATCCAAGAGAATGAGAGCTTTTTTGGTTCCCTTGGATAGGCTGCACTGATGGTAGTGAGATGACTCACATAGAAATGCTATCTAGGTACGGCAGCCTCTCCCCACCATTTCAGATAGCCATGTGAAATAGTCATGGTGATGAAAAAGGTGGGGCCAACATGCTCCCTTCAGTACATGGGGCCTCCACATATTTAAAGCATGGCTGAGTAGAATTTTACTGATGCTGAATATTCCATGGCTCAATATAAGTTGAGTTTTTCAGTCCTTTATTTTTGGCTGGAAAAAAAATGCCCTCAGCTTATATTCCAGTGAATACTGTAGCCGGCTTGGGGAAGGCAACAGAGGGCTAGTCCTGCCTGTCCCACTGCCTCCCAAGCACTCGGCTGGCTTGGGGAGGGGGGCAGAAGGCAGGGTCCCATGCGGAGCACTCTCGCCACTGCCTCCGTTGTTCTCCACCATCACTCGGCTGGCTTGGGGAGGGCGGCAGAGGGCAAGTCCTGCCTGTTCCACCACTTCTCAAGTGCTGGGCCGGCAGTGAATTCAGGTCACGAGCAAAGTCTTGGCTGCGGTACTATTAACCACTGTGCCATGTGGTTCCTTATAAAGTAAGGCCACCATGAAGTAAGCCAGCTATGAAGTTTTCTCCATGGTTTGCTTATTGCATTGTCTGGATGCTAGCTGTTTCTCTTGTATGGTTTGTTTCTGGGTTCTTTTCATTTAATAGGAGAAAAGAAAAACAGAGCAAAGGAAGTATATGTGGTTTGAGAACACAATAAACAAACCTTGCAGCCAAACTTCATGCTTACTTATCCACTCTTGGTAGAAGTCAAGATAAAAGCAAGGAAAAAGGCAAGGAATAAGTAGATCCAAACCATAGTGGCAGGCAGGCAGGCAGCAGGCAGGCAGTATAATCCAAGATGGATATCACATGGAGCTCAGCAGCACACTATAATCCTACCCACAAAGAACAGCTGAAGCAAATGAAAAGCACATCTTGCTGGGGTCAAACGCATCTAGGCACTTTCATAGATTCAAAATTCCCACTTCCTTCTGGATGTTCTGATTGGTGGTTGACAGCATCTTTTATGGTGCTCTAGCATGAAAAATTCCTCAGATCGTTTGACAAACAAATGATGAAAGGTAGGTTACACGAAAGAACGAATCCCTAAAACACAAAACTCTGTTTTGCTAATAATAAAAATCAGTTGAGATGGGCATGGACTGATTTGTTTTGGTTTGTAAGGGTGCTGCTGTTGCTCCCCTCCTCTTCCTACTCAGTCTCAAACAGCCAGTCACCCGGCGCAGTTTGCTAGTTTCTGGAAGCTTATCAATTGATTTTCCACTCGAGGCTGCAGCTCAGGCTTCTCTGTCTTGCTTTCTTGGCTGACTTGTGTGTGTGTGTGTGTTGTGTCGTTACAGTCGTGACTGACCCTTCGTGACTCCACGTCCATGGAGTTTTCTTGGCAGGAATACTGGAGTGGTTTGCCAGTTCCTACTCCAGGCGCCTGCAGCACCTGGTATTCCCTGGTGGTCTCCCATCCAAGTACTAACCAGGGCCGACCCTGCTTAGCTTCCGAAATCAGGTGAGATCGGATGTGCTTAGGGCTGACTTAGAAAAAAAAAGTAGTGTGGAGAAGCCTTAGATTTAGCCGGGAGTGGAAAATCAATTGTGAAATTGACTGAAGCTAGCAAACTGGGCCTGGTGAGTGGCTGCTTGAAGCTGAGGAGGCGAGGGAGGGGAGAAGCAGCACCTCTGCCGCTACCTTTATGAACTGAGACACCCATCTCTACAGACCATTCATGTTTTATTAGAGGTTTAGCTTCAGCATGTGATGAAAGAACATGAAAACCAAAACAGAGAGCCTCTTTTTTGTTCAGAGTTGGTCCCCCCCCCCCCCCGTTAGGACACAAAAGGCTGATCCTTTGAAAGAACTACAAAACTTTTTTTTTTTTGCTAAAAAAAGTGTCGCATTTTCTGGTGACTCAACAAATTTTGTGCATATTGTGTAGCTTGCCTGCTTTAAGCAGCACGTATAAGACTGAATGCATCACTGCTTTGTTGCATAGAATGCGGGGGAATTGTGATATTTTGACAAGAAACAAGTTATTTCTTGGCTTGGTCTCATTCTGGAGGCAAAGGTTCTTGCAGTGCTCATATGTTTCTCACTGGGAAGCCTCATCACATTGAAACAGTAAGAATGAGGAATTTCATGAGTCTTCTTCACATTCCAATGTATAAACAATAATCTACAGTTTCTGGAGATCCCTGGCCTTTTGTGTCAGATTGGCTCAAGTTAATGAAAGCCAGACCTGAAAACGTTCCAATGGGTCTAACTTTGTCTACCTTTGTACTAGCATCACAAAGATATCCAAATGTGGTGAAGAGAACTGGATTGGTTTAGACTATAGGTGAGATATCTTGTACAAATAAAAAGGTAATACATAGATTTAATCATTTTTGCTAACACTGTCCCCCCCCACACACTTGTTTTTTTTCTTTCCAAGAATAGATAGGAAATCCTAGCAATGACTGACAATAGCTGTGTGTTGCGTTATTTTGAAGGGACAG